>JALIRH010000078.1:690131-1290131 GCA_023055505.1 Callipepla californica brunnescens
GGCTGTAAGTCAAGATTGTGCAAGTGATTAATTGCCAGGCCCTCCCTTTTGTTGCACGCAGGAATTCCAGGTGCATTCGATGATGCTCTGGGTTTGCCTGCCGTCTGTTCTGAGGAAAACACCATATGACTTTTTAAATGGGGAATTTGGGCCAAAATGTTCAAAACCAAAATAACCGTGGTTTCTTTCTTTTCTTTTTTTTTTTTTCCTTTTTGGTCCCAGGCTGTGAAAAATGTGCCCTTTTAAGAATCAATAAATTTATATGCAGATTCCCAGCGCATGAATAATTCATTGCTATAAGAAAGGCGAAACACTATAGTGGTCTGATTATGCAGTTGTTTTAAATAAGCAAAATTAGTTGTTAATGAGACCCCTATGCATATTTAGGAAAGCTGAATAATTTATTAAAAGGAAAGCCAAGCTGCTCTTGTGAGATTGATTGTGTTACAGTGCTTAGTGGAGAAGAGGGCACAAATTAACCCTTTTTGAATAAAACTCAGCTCAACCACATGCTTTCATGAGGTAACTCTACAGAGAGACCAGGCAATGTCCCTGTGCTGAGCAGAGCACTTCTCTGGAGGTGTTATGAATTAAGGCTCATCGTTAGGTGGTATCCCAAATGTTGTTCCAGGCCTGCAGCCTGGAAACATCCATAGTTCATCCCAGTTTGTAATGAGTCACCAGTCAGAGGGTAAGAAGTGCATTTTCAAAGGCCCCGGATCAGAAATGCTGGAGAAGAGAGGGAATCTTCCAGCCAGGAAGAGTTAAAAAAAAAAAACCCAAACCCTAAGGTTCTATCTGCTCTTTTGTCATTTTTTTTCTCTTGTATTTTCTCCTTCTGGTGAAGCTCCTTGGTGTTAGAACCAGCTATCTTTATCTCTTTGTCTCCCATGCCAAACAGAGACTGGTCACCACTGATACCAGCTCCTACACATCCTCAGGCTGCCAGCCACACCTTCCCTCTGCACCGTCCTGCAATACAGTGAGTTTCCTACTGTCGGGAACTGGGGATCAGAAACACTTTGAATACCGGAGGGAACACCCATGTTCTGCCTTTGTAGCTGTCAACAACCATGTCCATAGCCTGGAAAGTCTACTCTGAACTTCCCCATAGCAGGAAAGCACCTCCCACCTTGGGTACTCACAGTCTGCCCAGTTCCGTGTACCACTGACCCAGGACCACTGGGAGAGATGTGGTCCCATATGGTGATTTTCTATCAGCATCTCACTTGCCAAGGCAGAGAAGAGAAATGGGATCAGAAATCTGGGGAGAGGCGCAGAACAAGAGGAAACCCTTACAAGAGCTGGGAGGAGGTGTTTCTTCTCCACGTTGGCATGGGGTGAATAGGGGCTGCTCCAGCTATCAGTGCTGGTGGCTGAGCTGGCAGGTGGTTCGATCCTCATCCCCAGTTATTCCCTGAGCACATTGCCCGTGTGGGTGATGTGCAGGAGGGTCAAGCTTTTGCCTCCATGGATTTGTCCTGTTTCTCTGTTTGCTGTGAAGGTGCTGGAAGACATACACACAATTCCCTTGAAGTAGGTTTTTCACCAAGAGATGGGAAGAACCCATGCTGAGCTCCCAGCTGGGTCAATGTCATGCTCAAGGGATTCACACTGTGGGTGATCTCCTTGCTCTACTTTTCAAGGGATTCACACTGTGGGTGATCTCCTTGCTCTACTTTTCCAAGCAGTATGAACTGGAAATGGTGGCCTCAGAGCTGGCACGTGGGTGTGCTGCTGGGAGGCTACAGGTGCCCTCGGCCCTGGGGAGCCTTGCAGTCGGGTTGCACTTGAGATACTAAGGGAAAATGTTTTCTCAGGGAGGTGACGTTGGACTGAGGGCTAAATTGATTTCCATAAATATTTGAGCAAGGCTGAATTATTTATGACCCTCCGGTGACACAATAGAACCGATGGAATCGTCTGTGAATTTTCCAGATGATTTAGTTTAAAAATGCTGCTCGTTATTATTTATGTGGGTCAGATCTCCCTTTGCTCCTGGCTAGGCCTTGCACATGAGTTACATAAACACAGAGTCAATATACAAATCTCTCCCTTTATCTGTCTTAATCTGCCAGTCAGTAAGTGAGCAGCAGCCTGGCTGCTCTGTTCTCCAGAGGGACTGTAATCAGAAACCTTTGTCATTCAAATGAATGTGAGGAAAGAAAAGAAAGGAAGAAAGAAGGAGAGAAGAAAAGAATGAAGCAAAGAATGAAAGAAAGAAGGAAAGAAGGGAAGAAAGGAAGAAGGAAGGAAATAAGAAATAAGGAAAGAAAGGAAGGAAGGAAGAAAGGGAAGGAAGGAAGGAAATGAGAAAGGAAGAAAAGAGGAAATAAGAAAGGGAAGGAAGGAGGGAAGGAGGGAAGGAGGGAGGGAGGGAGGGAGGGAGGGAGGGAAGGAAGGAAGGAAGGAAGGAAGGAAGGAAGGAAGGAAGGAAGGAAGGAAGGAAGGAAGGAAGGAAGGAAGGAAGGAAGGAAGGAAGGAAGGAAGGAAGGAAGGAAGGAAGGAAGGAAGGAAGGAAGGAAGGAAGGAAGGAAGGAAGGAAGGGAGGGAGGGAGGAAGGGAGGGAGGGAGGGAGGGAGGGAGGGAGGGAGGGAGGGAGGGAGGGAGGGAGGAAGGAAGGAAGGAAGGAAGGAAGGAAGGAAGGAAGGAAGGAAGGAAGGAAGGAAGGAAGGAAGGAAGGAAGGAAGGAAGGAAGGAAGGAAGGAAGGAAGGAAGGAAGGAAGGGAGGGAGGGAGGGAGGGAGGGAGGGGGAGGGAGGGAGGGAGGGAGGGAGGGAGGGAGGGAGGGGAGGGAGGGAGGGAGGGAGGAAGGAAGGAAGGAAGGAAGGAAGGAAGGAAGGAAGGAAGGAAGGAAGGGAGGGAGGGAGGGAGGGAGGGAGGGAGGGAGGGAGGGAGGGAGGGGAGGGGAGGGAGGGAGGGAGGGAGGGAGGGAGGGAGGGAGGGAAGGAAGGAAGGAAGGAAGGAAGGAAGGAAGGAAGGAAGGAAGGAAGGAAGGAAGGAAGGAAGGAAGGAAGGAAGGAAGGAAGGAAGGAAGGAAGGAAGGAAGGAAGGAAGGAAGGAAGGAAGGAAGGAAGGAAGGAAGGAAGGAAGGAAGGAAGGAAGGAAGGAAGGAAGGGAGGGAGGGAGGGAGGGAGGGAGGGAGGGAGGGAGAGAGGGAGAGAGGGAGAGAGGGAGAGAGGGGAAGACAGAGCTGGACAGAGAGAAAGAAAACTACTTGTTTGCACAGAGTTTTGACATCGCATGGTGGGAAACAAAAACCTAAATGGACCAGCTGGGTTCCTGTACATCCAAGTCAGATGTGCGCATATCTGTGCCCCAAGAAACCACACCTTGCTAGTGTTCTGCTATTACTACTGGCAGAGAAAAAAGATGGTGCTAACAGATAATTTCTGTGTGAGACCACTAAGAACTGGCACAAGTAGGGTAGAGAAACACTTCCCACCTCTGGAAGTTCTTCTGTGAGGGAAGAGCTAAGGAAATGCTGGGAGCAGTTCAAGGACTGCCCAACCAGAGGAGGGTTTGGGATCTGCTTTTAGGTGAAGTTCACCAAGAACTGTGTGATTTCAAATATCCCATGGGTTGTGCAGTGTTGTTCAATTGCTGAGCACTGGAAGCATATCTGAGAACGAGGAGGTGAAGCCGAACTGTATTAATTAAATGGCTTTGAACAATTTCAACTGACAATTGAAGTGGACTTCATTTAAATAAGATCAGTTCATATTCACTGTCTGCTCACTCATGCTGATGAGAAGCACTTGTGAGAGCAATTTTAAGTGTTTTTCTCTCAACACAAGAAGAATATTAACTTGAGTGGGAGAAATATACGAGAGATGCATAAGGCCTTGTCTTTCCCAAAGCTGTACAAAGCAAACTCTGCACTGTAAGCCCAACTGAACTTAGAGCTGTGCAGGATATGCTCAAAATCTGGAACAGGTCTCTCAAGGCCAATCTCCTCAAGTTTTGAAAGTCTCCAAAGATGGAGATTCCACCCCATCCCTGAATGCCTGCCCAGGGGATAAGGCATTCATGCCAATGTCCTATGGTTGTTGTTCAAAAATGGGGGACATCCCTTCTTTCTCCAGCCCCAGAGGCAAGCCATGCTCTTCTTCCAGATTGCTTTGATGATGGGTCTCACAGACACATCCAACCAGGCTCCAGCTCATCAGGTCTGCAGGGCCGTGGTGGGTAGAGCCAAGAGCCAGGCATTGGGAAGAAGCATGTAAAACTGCTGCAGATGTCTCTGGAGGAGAAAGCACTTTCTCTTTGGGCAGGTAGGAGGGTGTTGTAGCAAATATTGTGGGATCCCCAGGGAATTAGAAAGTGTGAAACATACTGGAAGGCGTTTTCCACACCCTTAAAACTTTAGATTAAATCCTAAACCAACTTTTGATGGATGCCATGAAGACAAAGAGAGAGATCCAAGGATGGATGACTTGGAGGCATAAACATCTCTTCAGGGAGACCCAGCTGCATACTTTAGGTCAACTCTTGCTTGGGGGAAGTTTTGAGCAGAGCTGAGCTGGGCAGCACCCACTGGGCTGCTCTCCCAGCCCCAGCCCTTGGATGCTGCTCCTGAGCTGGCATTTCCCTGTTGTGCTCGCTGTGTCTGGGTGTTGGCTGTGGGAATGGCCCAGCTGTGTGTGCTGTGTAAGCAAAGGCAGAAGGACTGTTTTCACCCTGTGCCCTTGAATGGCCACGTCCTATCTAGCTAATCATTAGCCAGGCTGAACACGGCAAGGCTGTGCTGCCTCAGAGCGTTTCTCTGTATGTGCAGCTCCCAGACCCACGTGCAGGAGCACTTGCCTCCAGCCCTCCCATGGCTGAGTCCAAGCTATCCTGAACCACCACTTCACAGTAAACTCAAAGCATTTTTCTCTGCTGCTGTAGCAAACCCCTCAGAGTCTCTCTTGGGCATTTTGCACCTTGTGATGGCATTTACCTGGGCTCAAACCCTTCACGTAGCTGCAGATTTCCCTCTCACCTGAACTTAGGGCATCACTGTGTGGAGCAGATCAGGGCTAGGAGCCATCAAAGATGACAAATGAGAGGAGTGTGGGGTGAAGGACAGCTGCAGAAGCAAGACAGACCACTTCTGGTGTCAAACAGGCACTGGGTCCAGCTGTGTGCTGGGCTGCTCTGCTGTCTCCTCATAGATCAGTCTCTGGAGAAGGGTTTGGGCCATTCCCCTTCCACCTGCCTTGCCATCCTGCTCTGGGAACATGGGGACATGCCCGCTGCCTCCTCCAGGGCTGAAGCAGGCACAGCTCTTTCTGGGAAGCAGATGTGTCACCTGGAGACATCTGTGCTTCAGGGACACATGAGCTGTGACAGCATCTGTGGGGCTGCCCCATGGTGGGCAGTGGGAGCTGGGCAGCCCCGGCTGGCTGCAGCAGGCGGGCTGCTGGTCCGTTCCCATACAAAGCTCCATTTTTGTCCGGTCCTTCAGCCCAGAAGGGTCTTGGGGTCAGCAAGGCTCCTTCCCTTGAGGCAACGGAGCTGTGTGGAGGGCCCTGCTGTTCAGCTCCTTTGTTTTACAGGAGGGAAACAGGTGTACCGGAGGGGAACACAGCCTGGCTGCAGGATGGCTGCCGTCCTAAGTCCGCTGCTGCCCTGAGCATGTTTCCCGCAGGCAGGGCAGCAAGGAGCAGCCTCACAGCTTCGTGCAGAAGAAACTTTTGGTCTACCTCTGGGTGAGAGAGGAAGCTTGGGTAGGGATGCTGCTCTGCTGCTGGCGCAGAGCTGCCGTGTGCCTTCAGCTCCGGCTGCAGCGGACGTCTGTCAGTGTCACATGAGCCATCAGGAGACAGATGGCATTTTACTGCCTGGCTGGAAGTCGCCCCTTTCTTTTCTTTCCTCCCCCTTCCTTTCTTCTTCTTCTTCGTTTTTTTTTTTTTTGTTTTGTGTGTGTGTGTGTGTGTGTGTGTGTGTGTGTGTGCTTAAATGGAGAGCAAGGAGAAGGGCTGCCTGTCTTTCGAACTGTTGCCTGATGCTTGCAGAGATGATCATCTCCATGTCACTGGGCCATTTATGCTCTGCTTACTAGCTGTCCTCACAAGGCTCACCTACATTCAAGGCTGTGTGTGGGGCCGATGCTGGGCTGGGCAGAAGGGGTGGAAGTGTAGCCTGGGGGATCCCTACAGCTCACCCAAGCAAGCACAGACCTGATGGCTGCAGCTCTGATGCCTTCTGATTTTCCAGGGCTGCCAGATCTGAGGAATGCGATGAGGATTCACTGCAAATGGGGCAGGGAGGGTGAAATGGATGACAAAGACACAGGACATGGTAAATGGGCTGCCATGCAGCCAGCAGAGCTGGCAGAGACTGACAGCAAAAGCTCTGCACCTGCAGGGTTCATGAAGCATTTAGAAACCACTCTGTAGAGCTCCAAAATTCCCCATGAATTTTGGTTAATTTTAGGTCCTGTGAGCTCAGGAGCTCCATGCAATGAGCTGCTGTGGCAATAGGATCCACGTGCAGCCTAAATCCTTTGTAGCTCAGGAAAGCTCCTGTGGAAGAAACTATCTGCAAGCTCACTTGAGGGCTCTGAGCAGCAAGGAGCTGATCAGCAGGAAGGTGAGGACCAGGCAGTTCTGTAGCTCATTGAAAGAGAGGATCCAAGGACAGCTGAGTGGTGATTGCAAGGATGACAGTGATCAAACTGGACCTAGGCCTCCACAGCATGCCGAAGTCCTCAGAAACCAAAGTGATACATCAGGAAAATGACCCTTGAGCTCAGGCATCCTGCAGAGTACAGCCTCCCAGCCCAGCACCTGCCCTATTCCATGGGATGGGGAGCTAAGCAGTGAAAAGTTTCTGGCCTTGCAGTGAGTTTTCAACGCATATAACACAACACCTGGTACTTTTTCTTTCCAAGGTTCTGATGTCAATGGGACATCCTCGCTGCTTTTGGGCAAGAGGAGCTTAGAAATGCCTAATAAGACTGTCCTCATGCAACAACAGGCATGTCTTGGCAGGAGCTGGAAAGACCCACCCATCGAGGTGGATGAGCAAAGGTAAAAGGGACGAAGACATAACCAGCTGGGAATAAACCCTATTTCATGGCAGAAATCAGCGGTGTGGGCTCAGTCAGTGGATATGACAGCATATCACTGAGCTGGAGAAGCACAAAGATCTTAAAAGTCATCGAAACTTTTCATTCTGGCATTTCTCCCCATAATGTATTTATTACAATTCAAAAATCAAATTCACTGAAAAAAAATTTTGGCAAATTCCATTTATTTTATTGTGCATTTATCCTTTTTTTTTGTTTCTGACAATGTTGAAAATAAGCATTTCTTCCCAGCTGGAATTCAGTAATTCCTAATCCCTGGTAGGACTTCATTTAACTGAGCTTTCTTCAAGCATTTCTGCTTTCAAGGTCTCCGATATCACACATTTTCTCCTCCACACTGCAATCCACCTCAGAAGTCAGAGCATGAGAGGTGCTGGAGGAACCAACTCCTTCTCACAGCCTTTGGAAAGGAACCAACACCATCCTACAGCACACAGTGTGGGGACTGAGGGCCCAGGGATGGTATCACAGGGGTCTCTCCCCACCATGGGGCCCTCACTGCCATCCTGGCACATCCCCTCCGTCTGGGTGCAAGGGGATTCATTTAACTCATGAATTCAGAGCTGACAGCACTTAGATCAGGTTCATGAAATACTCGTGGGCACAGCAAATACTGTACTTGCTGTACCCTCCTCTCTTCTGGTGTGGAGGGCTCTGGATTCAGACACACGTGTAAAGTTATTAATGTAACTTCAAATACAGCCATTACCACTCATTTGGAATTCATTGCGTGGAGTAACCTCAATAAATGGGTGATATGAGCTCAGTGGGCCTTTATTGGACACGCAGTACATTTAACTGCCTTATTAAATATAAATTACGTGTATATTTGCATTTCTAGTTCAAGGCATTTATGCACTATCAGGTGTTAAGAGTTCCTCTCAGTGAGTCAGTACAGCCCTGCAGTGATGCACAGCTCTGCAGTGGTGCTGCACTGTGCTCTGCTCCCCAGTGAGCTTTGGAGATCCCTGCTGGTACTCACTCTGGTACCATACCAAGGGCGGTCCATGGTCAGACACTGCTGGACAACTGTGCTGCCCTCAGGTGTATGGCTTACAGAACAAATAATGCCAAAGAGTACTGTAGCCAAGATATTTTACAGATGGTATAGTTAGGAAGATTACCACAATGGAAAGAGACAATCAAAATAAAGGAAAATGCTCACCCATTTCCCAGTAGGAAACTCCAAAGGAGTGATCTCCAGAAAGAGATCCTTCCCCAGTGGTGCTCAGCCCTTAAATGGGGTCTGGGAGAGGTGGATTCAGACTCCACCCCTTCTGGTCACGCAGATGCGTTGCCTTCACCTGTGCTCCATGGCTGACTCAGTGCTCACCTCAGGTGATCCATCAGCGGTTCAGGCCATGATTCAACAGTTCCCATACACCAGGGGATGCTGCCAGAAGTGGGGTGTGAGCAGCCCCCTCCCCCAGCACGATGGGATTAAGGCAGAGATGTGAAGCAATGCTGTCAGGGCCAAATCATGTGCTGTAAGCAGTACGTGGCTGCTGAGCCCTGCTGAAAGCCCCACAAGGAAAGGTCTCCTTCCCTTGGTCAATGCAAGAAGGCACTCAGATAACCTCCCACACGATGCTGGGTGCAATAGGAGAAATTCTGCTTGCTCACATGGTTCCCTCTGACCTTTTGGTTGAAAGGATCTGCTGTGTAGGACTTAGATGATGGAAACATGTGGCACACAGTGAGATCTGGAAGTGAAAGTGGCACTCAGAGTCTGGGTTGTTGGCCTTTGTGACCTGGCCTCTGCCCTGCGAGTCACTCCAGACTCCTAGTGAGGGAAAGCCCCAAAGGCATTTAGGATTCTCTGGGGTTTTAGAGATGTTTCCTGCTCAGGTGATGCAGTGGGGGAAATATTTGGGGGTGAAGCAAGGATTTCTCCATCCCCTCCCAGCTGCCTGGTGTTGTCTCCTCTCCTTTTTTGTTTGTTTGGAGGGGTGTGGTGGTGGGTGAGGTGCGGGACAAGAATATGCTTCTCTGTGCCAGATCTGGAGGTCTGGGAGGGAGAGAGACCTCATTTTTCAACCCATCATGCTCCTCTGCTGCGGGCAATACAGGGACACACGAAGTGCTGATTTCCTTCTCTTGTAGGGAAGAAGCTGAGCCCAGACCGGGGACTCAGGATGACCAGCTGTCAGTGTAAGACCTACATCACTTGCTGAGAACTCTTCACTTCAATCCATTGTGAGAATCCTCAGCCCCAGCTATCCTCCTAGGCCCCTGTGTCCAGACAGTACCTTATTTGCAGGCTGTTCCTAACACTAACTAGACTCCTTTCCCAGTGCCAGTCATTCATGCACTGGGTTCCTTCAGCTGCCCCTAATGTTTTGGGCTTTTTGTTGTGCTGATCTCTGTTCTGGGAGGTGAACAGCAGAAAAGCAATGCTGCTAACCTCTGCCAAACCCTCCTTTCACGCTCTGCTTTGTCCTGCTGCCAGTGAAAACCGTAAGTGTGCCTAAGGCTGGGCTCCCCACCTATCAGTACATCAGCAGTGTCTTGTGGTTTCCATGGGCTCCTCTCTGTCCAGATACATGTGGGCTTCATCGAGCAGCCAGACCATGAAATCTCAGCGTCCACAGTGACTGCACAGGTCCTGATGCGGCAAATGCTCCTCACTCGTGGATCAGCTACTGCAGCAAGCGTCTGCCTTGTGTCCTGATAAAACCTCCATTGGTCTCACCCTCCTGTTAGCCCTAAGTGTGGCTTTTCCTCCTGTGTCCCTGCAGATGTGAGCACCACTGGAGAAACCAGTGCTGTTTTTTCGGTCCAGGCACTTGGGGAGGCAGGGTGCCAAGTCTTCGTGTTCCTCAGGGGAAGAATCCCACCTTAGATTTTTTCCAGGAAAGCACTTATGAAAAGCTGAAACCTGACCTGGAAAACAGCAGAGTGATTCCTCCCTGGTTCTGAGATCACCCATTTGTGGGGCACAAAACGGGTCGTGCCCATCATCCCTACAACTGTCCTATGGCATGAGCGCAGACGCCTCCGTCAGAAGTTCACCTCTCCATTGTCACCCAATCTTTTAATCTCCTCAACAAACAGAACACTAGTCTGGCAAAATCCATTTCTGTAAAGCCCTGTAATTGCTTTTAATTATATTGTTCTATTTTAAGTCCTCACAAAGAGTGGTGCATTGGTTGTTCCTCTGCCTCAGATCACAGGCAGATGATGAGCCTGAGAGGGCATCTGAGTCATTATTCCTCCCCTTTATAAACATTTGGCCAGCGTGAACTTCATCTGCTCTTTGGAAACTTCACCAGGCTTCAGGAGTTGCTGGTAGTGAGCAGCAACAGGCTGCAGAGCCGCTTGCCCAACCTCCTGCAAAGCAAACAGAAAGTGGAGCAACATGCAAATGTTTTGTTCTGTGACTCTGGAGGTGACATGCCGCAGCGAGATGGGGGACACCACCTTTTCCACCCGTCAGCTTGGGACCCCAGAGCCAACCTTCTTGCTGGCAGGAAAGATTCTGCAGGTCAAATCACACCCTGCTTTTGCTCTTACACAACGTCCTCACCTTTGGAGCACGCCTTTGGTGACGTGAATGCAGCTTGCTTGACTTCAGCTGAGTGCACAGCTCCCGGAGCACGTCACCACGCTGCTGGGGACGGATGAGAAGCAGGATGAGGAGCAAGATGCCCCATGAGCCCCACAGAGCTGGCAAGGAGCAGGACACAGTTGTGGCGGAAGGAATGGGCTGGGCCTGCCCTTTCCTGTTACCTGACCTGCTGTGGTTTGGTGCTCCTGGCTGAGCTGTGCCAACATCCAAACCATGTTAAGTGCAGCTTCAATTATAACCTGATTTACACTCTGCTGAATCACTGTCCTGTGGAGATAAAGTTTTGTTCCCTTGGCTTGAGTCTGGGTGTGATTTATTTATTTATTTTTTTTCTTAATGGAAAATTGTTGAGAATTCTCATTCACCATGGCTGAGTTATGCAAAGTGATGGCTCTGAGCAGGAGAAGGGGGAGCAGAGAGAGCAGCCAGCACAGTGCAGTGACATCCCTGACTGCTGGCTCTTCCACCATCCCAATGTAGGAGAATCAGATACAAAATAATGAGGCATGGCCTCTGCTTGTGGATGCTGTGTCCTTTGTAAGGCCTGAGGTGGATGGCATACAGCCCACCTGCAGCACCCAGGCTGGGCAGCAGTGCCAGGAGCTGGAGAGATGCCTGAGTGACCGTGATGTGAACAACCTCCAGTGGCCTTTGCAAAGCTACTGACTGTGAAGTTGCTTTGTGCCTCCCTGTTTTGGAACAGCAGAGGCATGGGGTGACTCCTGTTGGACTGAGCACTGCAGGGGTCCCTGTCTGAACAAGCCTGCCCCACCTGTCCCTGTACCCACCATCTCCAGGTTAGAAGAGGTCTGGGGTCATGTCCACGTAACCCACACTGTTTTTTCTTCGGAGCTGAGCACAGCAGATGGGATGCTACAAAAATCAGGGGTATGTGAGCACAAGCTGCCCCACAGGGACAGCTGATGGACACAGGCTCTGCTTGGAGTTTGTTTCCTGTGTTGCCATGACACAAATATGTTCTGCCTGTTATTGTCACTGGCAATTATCGTAATTGTTTGTTGCAAAGCCCACATTCCAGGACAGAGATGCTGAGCTGACCCAAACCCCAGCTGTACTTTGCTTGGGTTTGCAGTCCCAGTGGGATGGGGCCCTTGGTTTGGGAACACGAAAAGAAGCATTGGGAAGGAGCGAGGGAGATGTGAAGCTGCAGCCCCTCTGCTCCCCCCTCACCTGGGCACCACTGCATAGTGGGATGGGACACCTGGCCACATCAGCATGTCCTCCCTAACACAGGGAACAAGTCCAGTGCTTGTCCCATGGCTGTCCCAGTAGTTAATGTCCTTCACTGCAAACTTACTTGCCATTTAATGATGAATTATCAAAGCAGAGTGAAAACATCAGCGGTGAGCATGCCTGTGTGCCCTTGGCCTGATTTTGCATGAGACTGCTGTGCTGAGTGCATGGCTTGGCTGGCAGTAAGAGTAAGGCCATGTGCTGCAGCTGCCTGAATTTCTGCATGTGAAGAACAGCTGGAAATACTGCCCTGGGCTTTCTGCATGAATCCTGGCCTTTTTGTCAAGCTTGCTCAGAGTTCTGACTCCCAGTGACACTGGGGAATCCATGCTGTACTGCTCCCCGTTCCTCTGAACAGACTTTTCTCCATGCCCTGTTGGGTTCCTCCTGCAACGTTTCACAGCTGCAGCAATCCTGAATAAACTAAGTCTCACCTCCCTCCTCTGCAGACCCAGAAGCAGGGTCCCACACAGTTGGGACAGCCCCACAGAAGCCCTACTGAGTACCAGGCAGACACCACAAGCTGAGGCCAGGATAAGCTACAGCACTGGCAAACCCTTTGGGACAGTTGTGGGGGTGTTTCTCTCCTATTTGGCTGTGAAAATTCAACATACGAGGGATGTACATTTGCTTTGTCATACAAAAAATCTGCAGAGGACATCTAGAAAGCCCACCTACCTGGCGTGGCATTGGGCAGCAGTCTCTATGGCACACCAACCTTAAACATTGGGTGAGAGTTGCCATTGGGAAGCCTTGGAACCCTTCTTTATGGATAATTTTTTTGCTGATCTATCCGTGGAAGAAGTTGTCATGTCAGGACAGGTCAGTGAAGACCCTTCCTCACCTGACGCAGGTGGAGCTGCCAGCTGTGCCACCAGGCACCGAGGACCAGCCCATGGTGGTGAGCCTTGTGGAGTCCTGTCTTAGGAGAGATGAGGGAAGAAGGTCCCAAATCTGCACTGGAACAGGCAATCAAGGCTATGCTGGATGGGATCCTGCAGAGCCTGATCTAGTGGATGGCATCCCTGACCGTGGCAGTGGGGCTGGAACTACGTGATCTTTAAGGTCCCCTCCAACCGAAGCCATTCTGAATCTGAGATTCTGTTTGGTGGGACGTTGGCCTCTAACGGCCATGAGGTGATGGAGAATGTGGTAAACGTCCTCTCCTGACTGCACATCTGCCTTGTGTGACTCCATGTATCCATCTGTAGGGCCTGCCCCTGCCTTAACTCATCGAGATAGCGGGAGCCTGGCTTTTCTTCTGTTATTAAAATAGCTTTGGCCCCTGCTCGCCTCCGCCCTCGACTCTCCAAGTGCTTGGCATTACCATAGCCCTTTGTGGAGAGCCACGCTTCTGTTTGTCTGGGTGAGCAGCTGAGGCACGAGAAATGTGCCGATGCCATTCAGGGGCTCAGTCTGGGAGGCATTGTACCTCTGAAAGGGATGGTTAGGGCATTTACATAAAAATGTGCTTGACACAGATAGTATGAGTGCTTGTGGGGGTGAGCATAAGGGGCAGGGCTTGGAGGAGCCACCCAGTTCTTCCTTTTCATCCTCATTAATCAGCAACAGAGGTGTGCGGTGTGATAGCTGTATCTGACTTTCAATGCTGCTGGGGCTTGCCTGCTGCCTGTGGCTGCTCATTGGGGGCCATACAAAGGATTTCCTCAAACGAGGCAAAGAGTGAACATAGGGCTATCTTCAAAGGGGAATATCTCTACTGCCCCCATCCCTGCCCCTTTCTGACCCCACCTTCATCCTTGTCCGCCATCTCCACCCTCATCCCCATCCCGGGCCCCAACCCCACAAGCTCTGCTCTGACCCTGTGTGTCCCCAGGCAGATGCTGGGTGCCAGTGTGTGTAGTGCCAGCTCAGGGCGAAGCAGAATGTCCCCCAGCACCTCCACCACATCCCACCAGTTTCATTTCACTGCTGTGTGTGTGTGTGTGTGACCTCTAACGGCTGTGAGGTGTCCTGAGTCCAAGCACCTTCCCAACACTCAAAAACTGCCTTCTAAGCTTATGACTCAAAGTAAAGCAAATGAATGTCAGCATAACCACACCATCTTTTTGGAGTTGAAAGCACTGAACTGAAATGAAATCCTGAGGCATTTGAATAGGGTTGTTTTTCTTTTTTTCCATGGGTAAGGTGCAACCTAATGGAAAAACAAGATTTTGTACAAGAACTCTCTCCCTAAGGATGGTTTTTCATGAAGATTATGATGGGTCCTGAGTTACTGTCAGGCTGCAGGATCATTAAGTGTTGTGGTGGTGCCCAGAGGCTATGATGTTAATAAGCACCTAATTTTAGCAGTAATTTAGCCTCTGTTATAATTAGTAGGTCATTGTGCTAGGTGCTGTACAGACACAATTGGAGAGGCAAGGCTAGTCCCAAAGGGCATGTGCTCAGTGCTGATGCTCACAGCAATTCCCACAGCAGGTCCATGTGTGGGCTATGGGGGGACAAGCTGTGTTATGGTTGAGAGTGGAGAAGTGGGCGTTGCAGCAGGATCCACACGCGGGGTCCTTCATCTACGCAACCCAAAGTGAACAGCTCTGAAATTCCCCCAGTGTGTGGGTGGGTGAGGAAACAGGATCTGCAAATAATCTGCAGAACAGAGGTTGCTGGCACTCCGAGCGCTCAGCCCCGTGCTGGGACAGCCAGTGGCATTGCTGATCCTCCCTGGTGTTTTCCCCCATAAGGGTTTGCTGGGCCCTTTGAGCACCAGTGAGCTTGCAGACATCCTCAGGGGAAAACAAAAACTTCACGAAGTGAGGCACAGAACACAGAGTTCACTGCGAGTCACCTTTGAAATATCAAGAGTTGCGTCCAGGAAAGTGGGCTGGTGGGAACCCACCAGTGAGACAGCACTTCCCAAGGCTTGGAAAGGCTTTCTTCCCACATCAATTACAGACGACAAATCTCAGTTCCAGATTTAAATAGACTCTCTTTGCCTGCCACAAACTTTCAGAGGATATTAGCCATGATTTGTTGTACCTTTCTGCTTCATTCTGAGTGGAGGCAAGGCGGCTTCATTGGGGTCATCTTGCAAATGCTGCTCATCCTGGATGAGCAATCCAACCTCAGTTGTACTTCAGTGGGACTTTAGGATAGATCCTATCAGACAAGGCTGCTTCAGCCATGAGAAAATGCAGGTGAGTTCACATCACTGCACAAATTGGAAGGTGTCATCCAGTAAAAGTGTAATCACAGAATGGAACAGAATGCAGAATGCAATAGTTTGGTAACAGTAGCTCAACCCAGCAAGATTTACGTGGTAAATATCTAATGCATGCATATTCTGGAGCAAAAAGTTATTTAGCTGTACAGATTTAAATGAAATGAAGCATGGTCATCTGAAACTTTCTACCTCACTGAAATGAGAAGAGAAAAATAAAATGACTCATTTAGACTTCTTTTTTTCCATACAAAATATGATCTAAATTGACACAATCCAACTAAAAATTATATTTTGGCCCAACTTCATTTCCAGTAGAGCATCATCTAGATAAGCAGACCTGGATTTGCAGATGGGAAGTCACTGCTGATTGCACTGTGTCATAGCCTGAATTTGCAGTGAGGCTTCCTTTAGTACCCCTTAGTGGAACCTGTCACTGAAACCATTCCACCATTTCCTTGCTTTGCTTTTTGACCACTTTTTGAAGGGGAGCTTTTTGAATTTGTTGTTTTTCTGTTAATTCTTTTTTTTTTTTTTTTTTATTCAGACAACTGGGACATATGAGATGGAATTGCTTATCCAGCACTGAGCACAGAGCAGACCAGTGCCATGCCCACGTCAGGGCCACCAGCCCTCCCATCTCCTTGTCCCATGGTGACTTTTGCCTCCTCTCTTGGTGCTATCGCACAGTGGATGAAGATTTAAATGTGAACTGGAGCAAGAAGCAAAGGATAAGGATTTGCACTGTGCTGAGTCAAGTAACGACCTGGAAGTGAGATGTTGGGTTCTAGAGCCATCCCCCTACCAGTGCTGATCTTCCAGCTGGGAATTACCCTTCAGTTAACAAACATGAGGATGTATGCAGGAAGGCCTAAAAAAACCCAAGTCCAACACTTCCCTTATGAGAGGTCTCAGTGTGTTGGTATCCAGAGCCCATGTTGGGTTTTACCAGCCTGTCTTCAGGAGAACAACTCCAGATCCCTGTCCACTCTATGTAGGCTCAGCACATCCTGCCCAAGGCTGCCCAAGGTCCTACAGCTGGCTGCCTATGCACTGAACCAAGGTTTTCCTCCAGCCGAAAACCTTTGAGAACAAGAGGCTGGGTTCAGTGTACCCATGCACACCAAAGATCAATCTCCATGAGTGTGTTGAGCACACGCAATCCTGGACAACGCAAGCATTTTTGAATGGGAGTTTCACAGGTAATTCCATTTCAGCTGGACCCCGAGCCTGTCACTTTTCTAATGGAATAGAAGATAATCGGGAAGTCATGTCTGTGCCTGTGTGTGATTGGGATTTCATGGCCCATCAGATGAGACCAGCCCATTTATTTCCATATCAGTAACAACCTGAGAACTACCCTGGGTGAGAACAGCAGAAAACCAGTCCTCTTCATCCTTGATCCTGCCCTGCTGCAGGATGGTTTTGACGGGTTCCCAACTAAAGCCGGATGCATCCAACAGAGCACTGCATTGCTGCAGCCCAGCACGGCCCAGGTCCGTGTGTACCTCATGCAGAGCCTTGCTGCGGTGTTCTCAGGAGCAGGGCTCGCTCTGTGCAGCTCAGCATTGCTCCTCAGCGCAGTTGGGCAATGGCTGGCAGCAAGGCTGGGATTGCACAACCCTCCCTTGCACAAGTCCATGCTGCTTCGGGGGAGTGTTTGTCTGTGAACAGTGCTGGACAAATTGGAGTTGCATAACTCCATCCTGTGCCACTTTGGACTCTTTCTTTAGTTGTTAGGATTTTATTTTATCTTTTCCGTATCATTTTTCTCCTTTTCCTTTTCTCTGCGTTGTTTCTACTGAAGAAACCCTAGCACAGCCTGGACACGTTGACTCCTTCCCACCCCAGTCTCATGCCTGAATGTGATCCTCCCCAAACCTGTCCACTTCTCAAAGCTGTTTCTGTCTGTGCACACTGGTTGTCACTTCCAACCGAGGGTGCTTGGGCTGTCTATTTAATCACCACTTTAGCACTCAAGACTGCAAGAGTCAATCTGGGCAGGGAGAGGTTGGGTCCATGCCACAAAAGCAAAAAAAGACCCTAAAATCCATCTGCAAACTGGCAATGTGCGGTGCTCACAAATATCGTTGCACTTGGGGGATTTTGTTTTGTTTCATTACTTTCAACTGCGCAGTGCACGCCGTGTTGGAAGGCTGCAGTGGGAGTCGGAATAAGCACTGTCTCACCAAACCTCTCCCACTACCTGAGCCACAGCAAGGGGAACAAAGCAAATGCCTTGGTTGCTGAAATGGCAGCTGATCTTGGAGCACTGGCAGCCCAGATGAGAGAGGAGGGGGCGGGCAGGGGACAAATGAAGACGAAAAGGGACAACAGCAATGCAGTTTATAACAGAGCTCTCAGCTTTCTGCAGAGGACAAGGTATCTGCCACGCAGCTATTGTTCCCGGAGATTCCTGCAGGACAGCAGCACATCCATATTCATACATACACCTTCTGTGTCTGAAAAGGTTCCTCGCTACGATATTTAAATACCCGCTGCACTATTGCCGTTAGATCTGAGCGAATAATCCACAATGAATAATGTATCCAATGAATCCATCCCTGCTAATTGTGGAATATTCACGAGCAGATGGCAATTCGAGGCAGGTTTTTTTTTTTTTTTTTTCCACGTTTCTTTTTTTCTCTGCTCCGAGGACGGAGGTTTGCTGTAAGTAGGTGATATTTGAAATTCAAGCTGTGTTCCCAAGTTCCAATTGGCCACTTGTGACATGGTGGTGTCCCTCTTTCCGCATTGGCCGGGTGTACAAAGTACTTTGGATACAAATACTTGCATGTGCAAATTTAAAATTCAGTTTCCATGGTTACTCATGCATGCAGCTTTGAACTTCACTTTCCTCCAACATTTGTGCTACTGAAACTCATTCAGTCGAAGGTTCGTGCAAAGAGGATACAAAGGATGCATGAGGCTATATTTGCATGCTTTAGTAGAGATGATTTGTCTTCAGAAGCTCAGCCTGGATATTCACTGGGCTTTTCTGCCACCTCCTCTGGTGCCTGCTTTCATGGGTCCCAGCCTACAGGAATGCTCTTTCCCAATATTATCAGCCTTTGTGACACCAGTTTTAGCATCACAAGTGCATGCACAGCTGGTTGATAGCTCTACCTGCAGGTCGATGCAAACGTCTTGTAACAGGTTCTGCATTCGGCACAGCAAGGTGTTTTGTCTTTCTTGCAATATAAACTCGGTTGCTACTTAAAAGTGGTTTTGCGAAATCGGATTTTCTCCCGGTGGCATTCAGGAATAACAAGGAACTAGGGTACGTTCATCTTTGTTCTGCAGTGATAGAGGGAGGAGGGTTAGAAGGGTTTTAATGTCAGGGTAGCTGGAAAGAGAGTTGTTTTGGTTCTGAAAAGAGCAAACAAGACGTCAAAGCCAGAGTCAGAGCGCAGAGCTCTACTGTACGTGAGTCATGAGGGTGTGTATCTGTCCCTCTCCAGCCCTGAACACGTCCCTTTAACTTCTGATAACAAAGACCTGTTTGCGTTATTTTCCCAAATACCTTCCTTTATTTCAAAAAGAACGAAGTTCCCTCCAATTCTCCCCCCCCGAAATCCCATGCTGGGACAGTTTAACACAAGTTATTTTTGTTTCCCCAGCTGTCACGTGCCTCGTGCAGTGTTTCTGTAGCCTCTGGACAAACAGATGAGAGAGAGCAAAGGTTAACCACGATTTATGTCTGGGTTTGTCACCGCGCTGTGGGAGCAGCGTGGTGGGGAGCGCACCCGGGTGCTCCCAGCACACACAAAGCTCAGCAGGAGAAAGCAGTGCCGCTTTCACTGCCAACCAGTAATGAGTTTCACCAGCATGTCCTGGCTGTACTTCAGAATAACAGTGCATTGAAGGCTCTGCATGCAGGGTCAGCCCTTGGCTTGGGTCCTCCCCGAGCCCATCCAGCTCCGCTGTTCGCAGCGTTGAGTTTTTAACCCCTGCGCACAGCAACAAGTTGGAAGGCGAGTGGGGACAGGGAAAGTACAGTGTGCACCGGGCTCCGCTGGGGACGGATCAAAGCCGTGAGGTGGGACTGGGAAGGCAGCGGACGTTGAGACAAATATTCACACCTGGGAATATTCACATCACGCTCCGGTGCTGGGAAAACACCCCACTGCCCATGCTCAGCGCCTGACCTTTTTAACTATTCAGAGTGCAAAACCAAATGGCTTTTAAGTGTTATCTGCTCTAGAATGGGTGACAAAGCGTAACAATGACCCCTTCTTCTTCAGCAGATGTGATCTCCAGACACTTTGCGCCCAGCTGTGTGTATACAGGCTCAGAGCTGTTGACTTCAGCAGGAAAATGAGTGCTGTCGCCCTGCACGGTTTGCCAAGCTGCCCCTTGGACAGCCCTGGGTTGTGTTCCTTCATGTGCCGCAGCCGCGGGGCCACCTCTCCCATCTGTCCTCACAGCAGTGACACACGGATGGATTTGTGCTGGGGTCGCTCAGAGAAGTGGCAGTGCCCTGTCCCTGCAGACAGCCAAGGTCAGGCTGGAGGGGCTCTGAGCACCGATGGAGCTGTGGGTGTCCCTGCTCATTGCTGGGAGTTGGACCACATGGCCTTTGAGGATCCCCTCCAACTCAAACGGTTCTGTGATCCTGAGGGATGCAGCAGGGTGGAGTGTCTGGTGCATTCATGCTCCTTGGCTGAGCACAGATGTCCCGAAGCAGTGAGAGAAGCCCTACAAATGCAGTTCAACCCCTGCCCAGCTGTGGGTATTTGGAAATCATGTGGGCAGCCCTGAATGGCAGGGGAGCAACTGAAAAACCCACTGAGACAGACATAGGGTGGCTGCAGATGATGGCGTGAGGAGGGGCACAGCGAGGGCAGGGGGTGATGTAACAGTGGAGCCAGAGGGTTTTGGCAATAGTTGCTGACAAAAACGTTGTCGGTTGCTTTGTGGGTTGAAAATCACTTTAAACTCCTGGTTGCACAACGTGGGTTTCTCAAGACTTTCCCCAAATTGCTTCTTTGGCACTTGGGAGATTTCAGTGTGAGGAGAAATTCCCTCCAAAAGCCCAGAGAGAATCAAGGAGAAGACAGCTCTCTGACCCCTGCTCCTGCTGTTGTCATTAGTGTGGCATCCTCCAGAGAGTGGGCACAACACACTCGCCCCACGTTGGTACCCCCATAGCCCCCGGACAAGAAGGAGCAAACAGAAGCAGTGCACTGCTGGTCATCTCAGGGATGAGGAAGAGGAGGGAGCACGAGCTCTGGGCATCCTGTGTGCTCCTCCCACCACCCCAGGGGGTGCCCACCCAGGGGGTCCCATTTCGGTGTCTGCCCCTTGCTGAGGGCTGGGATCATGCTGCTATTTGTCTAATTGAAACTGTGTTGGGTGCGAAGGGACGGTCCCCCTGTCCTCCTGGGATGTTCGGCACAAAGGCTGTGACCCCACTGCGTTATCCTTGTTCTCCCTCACCCTGCAGCACTTGGGGTTGAACCCTGTGAGCCCCACAGCTCGCTCGGTGCCTCTCCAGCAGGGATGTCACTGAGACGGTGCCTGTGCGGCCCTTGTCCCCATGTCAGCATCCCGAGGGTGTGGGGAGAAACTGCAGTGTCATTCTGGGCTGCCTGTCTGCTGGGATAGCCCTCCTGCACGTGGGTCCAGCAGTCACGTTTACAGTCAGATCCCCCCCTCCCCCGGGGAGGTGTGAGCCCATGGGACTCTGTAAATCAGTGCAAGTGCCAAGGTGGAGAAGGAGGAGGGTAAAAAAAAAAAGCACACCCCCACCCATGAGGACTTTATGGCTGAAATCACCTTGCACACACCCTCCTGGAAGATCTGCCAGAGTTCATCTGCTATCAGCTCATGCCTGCAGATAAGGGCTGGACCCATTTCTCTGAGCTCTGTGGGAGCAGGGTAGCTCCTAAGTGGAAAAAGGGAAATGCGTTTAAAAAAATGAAAAGAAAAAACAAGTTGAGCCCTGTGAACACCAGGCATGAGGCAGAGTTTGCTCTTTGGGCAGGGAAGGAGAATGGCACCCACAGCCCCACTCAGGGGGGCAATAGCTGGGGGGTCGTGGGACCATCCTGAGGCTGCAAACTGTGGGATGGGAGCAGTTGATGGTCCCGGAGCTGCACAGAGCCTGATTTGGGATCCTGGCTGGCTGATCGTATTTGCAAGCATAATCCCCTTGAGAACAGCTCACGGGAAGGTGCCGCAGGCTCTGCTTGCAACCCGGCACTGCTGGCCCGGCTGCTCAGGGCTTGTCCTGTCAGCTGCAGATTTGCAACCTGGGCTGGCCTGCTGGGCCAGATCCGCTGCTCCCTCGCTGGCTGTTTCACACGGAGCATCCTGAGTTGTGCCACTGCCAGCTCTGCCTGTGTACGATCCTGCAGAGCCTCCTCCTGCAGTGCACCTTGGGCTGAGTCTCTTCTTTAGATGAACCAGGTCTCTGTGTGCGAATCCAACTAGAGGCGACAGAGCTCTGGTCTAAAAGTTGCAGGGCTCCATCACAAACTAACAAAACAGATGTGGGATTTTTCAGGAATCTCCTGAGCTGGTGAAAGGATGAATTTCTAAGGAGACACGATGGCAAACTAAGCTATGGCGTGATATAATCTCATGCTGTTCTCCCTCCATCATTCTGCAGAAAGAATTGATGACTAAATCCAGCTTTATTGCTGATGCCAATGCTTTTCCAAGTTGCTTGTAAGGGGAAAGGATGTTGTCATTTATGTGCTAAACACTGCAATGACAAACCCACTGTGCTTTTAGGGTTTGTTGTGATGTCAGGAATTCGGAGTTCAGCTCAGACTGTGGAGCAGGAACTCAGAGCTGTCCGGAATGGTGATGTCTGCGTGTGAAAGCAGCAGGGAAAGCAGTGGGAAGGGTTAAAAGAATGGCATGCACTGATCTGCTGGATCAGCAGATCTTCAGCAGCACAGCAATCCACATGCAGCTCCTCAGGACATCTGGGGCTGTGCAACAAAGGGCAGCCTAAAACAAAGGAGAGATTACGCCCAGAAAGGAGCCCAACCAGCCTGAGTACATCAGCAGCTCCCCAGTGACTCATGGAGGTGGAGGGATGAAAGGCAGAAGATCACGAGCTCCGGGTTCCTGAAGGGTTCCAAAAGCACATCCAACCCCAGGGCACAGCCACCCAGCAGGGAAGAACCCAGTGGGGTGATGAGGGACAGAGAGCTGTTGTCCCTTATTTGCCGTGCCACCACAACACCTGTGTGTCCTGGGCTCTCTTGTCTCAGTCCCTCTGTGTGAGCACCTGAGAGAGACTGAGTGCGAGCTGAATCACCTTTGTCCAAAATAAAGCCCACTTTCCCCTCCTAGGTGTTCTCACAGGGCTCTTTGTGCTGCAGCTGGAGTGTTTGCATTCTGCACCGCGTCCTCCACAGACATTTCTGAGGAAAATGGGACAGCTTCTGTCCTGTGGATGCTGCTGGAGTCTGACTTCTCGATACCTACCTTGTTAGGACACCACAGGGATTAGTAGAGATACAGCTAAAACCTAAAAGCACGGCAGGATGCTTAAACCTGTGTACACTGCGGCATGGCTCTTAGCAAGCCTGCCAGTGGCCACTCTGTTGGCTGAGTGCTGGACTGGATGTGTGCAGCCACAAGCCACAGCCACATGTTTTCTAGCAGCCCAAGGGGGTATCATGGGTTGCAAAGGATTTTTTGCAATGGAGGTGTTCTCTTATAACCCCAGAGCTCCCAGGTTAGAGGCACTGACCAAGGCCCTTTGAGCATATAGATTAAATTGGGTTGCTGGGGGCACTGGCAGTGCAAACCACCTCCGTGCAGCCCTCAGCCATGCATGACCTCTCTGAACCTTTTGCTGCCTTAGCATTAGCAAATGTCATAGTCATTATATGGATATTACAGTTTGAGTTGTTTAACTTTAACCCAGAGCTGCCTGCAGCCTCTGGCCGGGCTGTGCTGTTATTAGCTAGATAAAATGTGATTTGCTTACACATTAGTGGCCTTGACACCATAAAAAGAGTTTCAGTTTCCTGCTGGGTCCTAAACACAGCTTGATCACAGTCTTACGAGTGCACAAACATGGGCTCTGTTTTTCTAAGTGCACCTGTCCCAACTCCCGGTGATGCATCAGGCACAGAAAAATATTTGGTACCAGCTGTGCCCCGCAGCCTTCTCCCTGTGACCAAAATCTTCCTTTTATTGTGCATTTATTTAATCTTTTGAGTTTTATGCTATGTTTGAAAAAGAGGAAAGGGGAAGGCCAGCAGGAGATGGAGCACTAAGCCATGGAGAGATGAGCCCCCATGAGTTTGTAGAGCTGTTTGAAACACAGCTTTATTTTCCCCTAAGTATGAGTGTTAAGTTCCTTGTCCTTCCTTAACTGCTGGGACTTTCTCCCTCCCATGGAAGGGAGATGTCCTGAGCCTCTCTGTGTGCTGGTCCCTGGGTTTTCTTCATACCAACATGAACATTATGTTTCTGATCAGCGTAGTTCACATCCTTCTTTTACAGAGGCAACTCTGCCCTCTAAACTTGGCTCTGATGTTGTGGCCTTGGTTGTCCTCACATTCACCTACCTAGGGTGGAAGATGTTGCCCACCCAAGGTTGCTCAGTGCAGAAAAAGGAACGGGACCATGTTCTTTCCATCCCATCAGCCAGGGCAACGCAGGGGATCAGCTGAGAGAGATTGTGCCAAGGGTAATGAAAAATGCAGTTGTTTGACACCTATGGCCTCGGGCTGTCTGCGACAGAAAAGCACTACATCCTCATCCACACAACCATAGAATGGTTTGAGTTGGAAGAGACTCTTAAAGGCCCTCTGGTCCCACTCCCCTGCAATGAATAGGGACACCCACAGCACTATCAGGTTCTCAGATCCAGAAGCAGTCCGGAGCACCACTGGTGCCCCTGGTAACAGGCTATGTGAGTTGACAGTGGGTAAAACATGGCTCATATCCGCTCCTTGGAGAGCTCTGTGAGCATCACCCAGCTGGGAAAGGTCTTGGGACCACTCAGGGGCTTTAGGTTGGGGCCTTGAGAGCTTGTTGTCTGGGTCTGCATCCCCCAGCATGGGTGAGGCTGGATGCCAGCCAGCATCTCTGCTCTCCCTGGGCACCAGCGCTGAATGATTGGTTCCTCAGCCTCAAAGGAGTTGCAAGCTATTTTTGTTTTCGCTCACTGTTTATACAGTCTTTTTTAAAAACATATGGCTGATTGGTTTCATTTTTACGTGTCTCTGCAGTTTCATACCCTCTGCTGCCAGAACTAACTGAAAAACGCTGAAACCGTGAGGAGTGCAGGAACCATCTCCTCTGGGCTTTGTGCATCTCCATCGCTCCCAGCCGCCGTGCCAGCACTCAATGTCCTTCAGAAGGCTGCAGCCTGGACCTCTTAAGTCGAGATGCTGTCAGACTACTTTCAAGCTCTCTCTGTGGTTGATTTTACTTAGAATTCAAGTGCCTGAGAAAGGTGGGCCTCATTTAGCTCTGAGGAAAAGCAGCGGCGCGGCGTCCCCTGCCCCCATCACATCCTGTTTTCTTCCTATCCTTACCTGTCCCTGTGCCACCACCTGCCCTAAGGGCTCCTCCTGGTCTGCACTGTGCTGTGCATCCCAGAGAGGAGCTGCAGCTGTTCGCACAGCCAGGGCTTCCAGAGAGCAGGCTGTAGGCAGGGGAAGGACACGCACATATTTGCATGAACCAGAAAAGGGGGAAATGAGGAAGGAAATTCTCTCCTGTAGAAAAGCCCATGACTCACAAAAGCCTCTGGCCTTGCAGACCAGGCAGTTCTGTGCTGGCTGAATTCACTGGCGTGTGTTTAGCTTGATTTCCCTTCTTGGATCTCTTTGGCGTGACTTGTTTTTTTCATGAGTACTTGCCAAGTGATTTAGGCGAGCAATTATCAGATGATTTTCACTAGATCTCACTTTCCATCCCATGAGGTTATGAGCATCTGAAGCCATTTCCTGATTGAATTAGGGCAAATTACTGAAAATGTCATGGAAGAGGCCATTTAAAAGATACTTGGTTTGAATCAATCAGACATTTATTTTGGATAACCTACAAATACTATATCCTCTTCCAACTCACAGAGACAGAGGGAAAAAAATTAGAAACTTAAATTGCCAGAAATTTCTAAATGAAAAGATTTTTGAACTGTGAAACCATTTCTTCTTGTAGGACAATGGATCACAGTTTAAAAAACAGCCTCCCTCGGCCCCATGCTTTGCATGAAGGTGGGATTTTTTCCCAGCAGCGATTGCAATTTCTGTTCACTCCCATTTGCAACAACGCATTTCAGCTGGGCCACATCTACCCGGG
The DNA here is from genome assembly GCA_023055505.1 of Callipepla californica brunnescens. NCBI lineage: Eukaryota > Metazoa > Chordata > Aves > Galliformes > Odontophoridae > Callipepla > Callipepla californica. Next base: position 715,487 of record JALIRH010000078.1, read on the forward strand.
TTGGGTGCAGACAGTCAGACAGAACTCCTGGGGCTTCCTGGGACAGCTCCCAGCTTGTTGTTGCTTGTGATTGATTGCTAAACTACATAGTGTGGATCCAGGACATTGAAAGTTTACTGAGGAGAGGTGAATGTTCTTCAAACAGGTAATATTCTTGAGCATACTCCTGCTTGCATGGGAATGCAGATCAGTAGGGAAGGCTGGGCTGGATGAGGCCAGCAGCCACATGAAGCTGAGTGAGGCACTTCCCAGGATAATTCCTTCTGTACCCTCCTGAAGGATGCTCTCCTCAGACCTGATGTTTTCCCTCATCATTAGCTCCATCCAGCTTCATGTACGTGTCAGCATGGCTCTGCCATTCGTCTCCTTCATTAGACACAATCTCAGTAATTCTGGGTTGTCCAAGGGAATAAAAGGAGAACTCAGTAGTGCCTGCACACAGCTCAGGCACTTGCCTTGGAGACTCTAAAACATCTTTACCATCATCTTGTCTTGGCTGTGCTGTGTGATTAATTCAGGTGGCTCAGACATCCCCTCCTGGATGTCTTCTCTGGGATGGGTCAGGAGAAACCTGTAGAACATGAAATGGCCCCATGTGTCACATGGGCTTTGGAAAAGAGCATCCCATAGAGGGGAGACAGTGCAAACAATTGTCACGATGCTTAACTTGGTGCTCTTCTACACTTGTGGGCTGGAAACTACATCCTCATCAAGGAGAGCGATAAAGGATCTCTGGCTCCTTTAAGCACAGAGTTGGGCTTTTATTTTATTTTTTCTGGATTCAACATCCAGGGTTTCCCAGGAATGCTGTGTCTTTGGGGTCTGGATGTGCTAGAACCAGGTGGCTGTGATTAAATGCTCGGACCACGCAGGTTCATTGCTTGTCTTCCGAGGCTCTGCTCCTCCTCTGCATGAATTCAGACCTAAGCAGGGCTAATGCTGCGGAGTGCCAGAAATAAACTGTTATCTGCCACAGATATAGTTTACAGCAGTACAATGACCTCAGAGAGGATCTGCAGAGGAAAAATAAAGGGGCTGTGTCCTTTTTTTGCTTCCTTAAAAAGCCTGCCTAGTGTGGCTTCCTTGTTTTTCACATTTGATTTGACAGGAAGGTCACATCTGACATATCTCGGTTTTCCTGCAGGACTTGTTAAGACCCACGTGCAGAATGTGAGCTTCATCTGACCCTCACTGGTGAGCACTGAAACTTTAGGGACTAAATATTCTCTCCCTGCTGTTTTTTTCTTCTTCTTTTTGCCTCTTTGAATGAAACGGACGTGTTTAACTATTTTGATACGATATAGGCAATGGGAATATGCTTTTCTGTTGCATCTGGTACTACAAAATCACCTGCTGTTCTCCAACCAAAAATACAAGAGCTGACTTTCTGATACTGGAAGGAAAAAACAAGCCTATAGATTCCCCCTCAGGAAAACAAACGGTCTTTGTTATTCCAGCATGGCCCTATTTGGACAGCTCAAGACTGGAAATTCAAAATTAGCACTTGAGAATGAAGTAACCTAGGCAGGGATTTTTCAGTCTTACAGATGCACTGCAATTCTCATGGGATAAAAAAAAGAAAAAAAAGAAGAAAGAAAAAAAAGGGCAATTAATGGAAAGACTTTTACCATTATTACCATCATTACCATCATTTAGGCAAGTCCTCCCTTTCCTCTCTGACCAGTCTTTGCTTGGCTGCTTGGCACTACTTCTCTAGAAGGAGATCTGGGGGATGATGGGGAGTTATCTGCACCCATGCCACGATGTACCTCCGTTCTGCTCCCTCCTTTCATCCTGAGACATGGAGTCATTCTGCCCTGCCTTCCTTCTTCATCTCTGCAGAACCCTGCTGGTGCTGCCCTAGACTGGATGGAGAGGACAAAGTGCCTCTCCAGGATTGTGCTATGCCTGAGTGGATGAAGTCCAGGAGGGGATGGGAGGAATCCTGACACGGGTATGAACACTGTGGCTTCTTGACCAGGTAGTAACCATTCACCTTGCAGAGCCAACGTGTACACAAGCCAGGCTGGCTGCCCATCAGAGCAGTGGGGAGCAGAGCAATTAGAAGTGATGGTTCATGGCTAGGATGGAGGGGGAAAGTGCAGGACACGTGGATTTATGGGCAGGTGTAAGGTCCCCATCCCTGGCAGAGAGCAAGCAGCACAGCAGGGAAATCCCTTCCCCAGGTCCTAGTGTCTCTTCTTCCTCTTAGTGCTGCTACAAACAGCTCAGCAGTGACTCACCCAGGGAGCAGGGCTGAGCTGGCTCTGCTCACCCTGTCCCTTGACCCTGTGTTCCTGCCACTGAGGCATGTTTTCCATACAGGTCCCACACAGTGGCTGTGAGCACCCCACAGGGGATTTTTGAATGGATGTGGCCAAAGGATTGCAGCCTGGGAGCAAATCAAAGCAATCCATAAGGGAGAGAGGAGCTGGCTCCTGGTGATTTCCACTCTCAGACAAGTCATTTCTACAGGGATCTGTGCTGTGTGGCATGGACCTGCCTGCAGAAAGCACACAGTGCAAGGCTAGCTCTTGGCATGGCATGGTGTGCTGGCCAGATATCCCTGCATGTGGATGACCCCACGGCCTGCTGGTGGATTTCAACCTGTGCCCACAGCCCAAAAGGAAGGGCCAGCTGATGCCACCCATTTGCTGGGAAGATCTTGCTCTGATTTCCCCCCAGGCTTTATGGAAAATGACAGAGAGGTCCTAGCAGACCCCAGACCATGTCTGTGCTCAGTAAATGCGTCTGCTTGTGGCCTGTCCATTTCCCTGAGACCTGGGACCTGCCATTGCTCAGTCCTCACATCACTTGCCCTTTGGGTCAATAGTTGGTTGGGAATGCACCCAACCCACATACACCTGCATTTGTGCAGAAGTTGTTTTGTCTCTGGCAGGTCATGATTCTTTTCCCACAGTGGTTTTGCATTGCATTGCATTGCACTGCCATCATCCTTCCAAGAAAAACTCTCCAAGTACCTTCTGCTGGTGTCATAGCACCATTTCAAAAATGTCTCTGGGGCCAGATTTGTAAGGCATTAAGTACAGCTGTCAGCGAGATGTCCCCATCATTTTAACGCTCCCAGTAGCACAACACCAGAGCTGGGTCAGAGCCACCTCCCAGGGAACAGATGACCTGAAAGGTGTCCTCAATCTATCAGATCCTCCGAATTAAGCCCTGCAAAATGAGACTGGTAACAAGGCCAAAGAAGGCACACAATGTTGTGCAAATACTGCGGGCTTATCTGCTTATCTGGATTATGCAACAGGCCTAGAAGTGCTTCTATCCTAAGAACTTTTAAAACGCGTCTTCTGAGCTTGGAGGAGGTGTTGCAACACGGTGGTTCACTCCACTCCGAGGTGTGAGGCATGTTCTGAAGAAATTCTTGACTTACCTGTTGGCTTCCAGGCAGACACAGTCAGTGTGTGTTGCCCAGCCCTCACCCAGCGCTTGCTCATAGGTCAGTGCATTTCCAGAGAAGCCAGAGAGGAAGCAGAGATGGTGTCTTGCAGAAAGCGTAGGGTCACAGTCACCCTGCTGTGCCCTGCTTGTGGTGGATGGGAGCCAGGACGGGGCCATTCTGCTCTCTGAACTCCCATGCTGCTTTTCTAACTTGACCCTGCCAGCAGGAACTGAGCAGGACAGCTGTCCCAGGACAAGCGGGATCAGGACCCATAAGCTCCGAAGCGTTAGGGTCAGCAAAGCCATTTATGTCATATGGGAGGAGTGACAATGGCAGTGACCTACATGCAGGTCTGTCTGATGGCACTGTGAAGACAGGGAGAAGAGCCACGGTGCAAGAAATCACAATCCCTCTTCTTCCTCCAAACATTTCTACCACTGTTTCTCTCTGCCATTAAAAGAGGATGCGGTAATGTATGGGACATGCCCTAGTGTAGTGAGGGGCAATAACTGCACGTGGCTTTCCCTTCCTGGCTGTCCTTTCCTTCTAGAGCACATAAAAGAAAAGGATCTTCCTCCTGTGCTGGAAGTAAAGATGGGCACTACCCTGGGAGCAAAGCTCTTCTCTGGGATGGGTTCCCCTGTTATGCTGAACTGGAGAGCTTGACTTCCTCATCTCTTCGGTTTGCATGCGATGCTTGAGGTGTGGATGGTCCCATACCCATCTCAGCTCCACTATACTGGTGATTTGAGGTGTTTCTCTCAAGGATCATTGTTAATTCAGCAAAAATATCCAGCCATGACCAGGAGTGAGGGGGTCATATACCCCCACATACATTGGGGTGTGGAAGCCAGGCCGGGTCTTTGTTTCTCACACTATACCCAGTGCCTCTGACTTGGTGGTGGGACAGCAGAAATGTTTAGATGTGCATTCACTGTGCTACATGGGGGTTTGGGAGCATGCATGTGGAGCAGACATCTCCGCCAGGCTTTTCCAGCAGCAGACACACCAGCAAAGCACACCTCACACTGCTGGAGCTGCGAGCAGCAGCACTGCTACTGGCTGCCTTGTTACCTCCAGTAAATCCCTGGGCTGGGTGCTCTCTGTGTGCTTGCAAGGCTCAGCTGTGGTGCAGAAGCCCTGGTTATTCTTGTCCTCCTGGTTTTCTCCCATTCCCTGCTCTAGTTTCTCCTCTCTGGAGCAGGCTTGCCTCTCGTGAACCCTCAAGCTAGAGCTCTTCATGTCCCCTTCCAACCTTCTTCCTCCCCAGAAGAGTTGCAGACATATGGACTCCCACGGGAGCAGAATCCACTCGTCCCACGCACGTGCCAGATTATCTCCCAGCAGATGCACAGGGGCAGCGATGGGGATGTGCAGCTGTTTCCCAATTTGGCTCTAATTGACATGTCTCTGGTAGCTCGAATGGAACTCCTATCAGTGCTAAATTGCACAAATCCCTCTGAAATACACGTTTGGCACTGGAAGCTCTGACTGTCCCCTCGCATAAGCTAAATAGGATTTTCTTCAAGTTTACCTTAATACAAAGACCAGCTGCGTGCTGTCAGGCTGGAAGAACTTTGCTTTGCAAGTGGAGGAGAAAAGAGTGAGAAAGAACCAAATTAAAGTATTCCTGAGAGAGAAGAGGACGCGTGAATCCCTGATGTGAAATGGCCTGAAATGAAATTGCTGCAACAAGCCGTCTCCGTTAAGTGCTCCAAACTTGTGTTGTTTCCTTTCATCAAAAGTTTTATTTAATCAAAGACAGAAATGCAAATTTGAGTGGACAGGAATCTTTTGCAAGAATGTCACTGTTCCGTAACAGGATGAAAAGGAAATGAAAGATGAGGATTGTCTGGAGAAGCTGCAAGAGTTCTGTTATAGGATTTTTGATTTGTTTTGCTCAGCTCAATGGGTTATTCTCTTTTGATTATGTTGCAGATGAATTTTATTATTGTTTGTTTCCACCATAAAACAAATCCAGGATGTAATTCTTAGAGGACACTCCAATGTTTTGGTTTCCAGAAAGTCTGAATACCCCTTTCTTTTTGAAGTTTTTGGCTCTCCTGACAAACCCAGGCAAGTGACCTATGTTGTTTTTCCTTAAGTGCATCAAGATGTGAGCCTTGAATACATCCTCTCAGCTCCACCAGAAGAATAAGCTGCAGAATGAATGGTAAGCACAGGCGGGTACGGAGTGCATGTGGAGGAGAAATATCACTATTTAAGTGGACAACACTCCTGGGAAGCTGAAGAGGGGTTTCCTAAAGTGCCATCCTGATGGCAGGGGGAATGGGGATTGCTCCTCTTCCAACAGAAAGCACTCCATGAGTGGAGGTGTGTTTCCAGCTCTTCTCAGCAGGGTCGGTGCCCAGGTGCATTACTTGACATGACATCCTTGGTGAGCAGCATCACCCAGGGCTTTGGCTGGGTGGGAAGGATGGAAGTGGCTCTGCATTGGACACAGTGGCTCTTGAAGGTGAGGAAGGCTGGCAGCCCGCTGCAGGACCCTTGCTCTTCCTCTTCACCAGCTCCAGGGCACTGCTCTGCAGTGGCCCTTGCACACCTCCTTGTGCTGTTCTGCCCAGGTCAGCCCATCACTCCGACCCACCAGCTCTTCTCTCTTTCCATCTGGGACTGTCAGAGCTTCACATAATGGTTGGCTTGGAAAGGACCTCAACGAACATTTAGCTCCAACCTCCTGCCATGGACAGGGTTGCCAACCACTAGACCAGATACCAGCTTGGGCTGCCCAGGGCCCATCCAGCCTGGCAGAGCAGAGCAATCCCCTTCCTGCCCTGCTGCCACCCATGCTGAAAGCAGCCAGGTGCTGAGGAGCCCAAGAACAGATACAGATTGAGTGGAGAATGACTTGAGAGCAGCCCTGAGAAGAAAGATCTGTGGGGTGTCAGCTGATGAAAGACTCAGCATGAGTTGGTAATGTTGCACCCCAGAAACCCAACCAGGTTCTGGGCTGCATCAAGAGGTTGTGTTTGTCCCATCTCAAGGGACGTTCAAGGCCAGGCTGTATGGGGCTGTGAGCAACTTGGTCTAGAGGGAGGTGTCCCTGCCTGTAGCAGGGGGTTTGGGATTGGCGATCTTAAAGGCCTTTTCCAACCCAAATCTCTACGGAGGAGCCTGTAGCCCCTCCCTGTGGGACCAGGGCTGGGGGCTGCTCGCTGCCCCTCTGCCTGTGCACAACCTAACAAATCGGGCCTCATGGCTGAGATGCTCACATCAGGCTGTGGGGATGCACCGGGCTCATGGTGGCCTCTCCTGCTCCCCCCACCTGGTGGGTGCAGGTGAACAGGAGGGAGGTTATCTTTAGACAGGAGGGATAAAGATACTGAGCGCAGATTAACCGGGCAGGCCTGGGAGCAGGTGATGTGCTCATGCTCTTCAGCTTGCACAGCTCAGGCCAAGTGAGGGATAATGCTGCAATACCTGCCAGAGCCAAGGGTGCATTGTCAAGGGAGGACTGGGTTTTCTGTATGCTCCTGCACGTAGCACTCGGGCTGAGCAAGATCAGATGCATCAGAGCACTCCTCAGCCCCAGACTTGGTGGATGTCAGAGCAGATATTTGTGCAGCCCTCCTTCGTCCCCACATCTCCCCCAGTGCTCTGCTGGGGCCTTTGCTGGCCCTGTCTAATGGATCGATAACCTCGTTCTCTCTAATCAACAGATTGCATAATTACTACATTTCTTAATCAATTGCTGCTGTTTGCATGTTCTTTCAGCTTGGATTTCCTTTCCTATCCATGCAAACAAACAAGATTTAGCAGTGGATGGCAACAGCAGCAGGCCATGGGGAGCTGTGGGCCGTGTTGGCTTCTCTCTGCTGCCTTGAGCGAAGGAGCACGGCACAGCCAATATTTGGCTTTACTTCTTGTCCTGCCACCTCGGTTTTGAACCTGCTGGGTAGTGATGTGTTAGTGCTCAGGATGATGCAGTCCCAGAGTGATGAAACGAAGGGGGATGCTTGCTGGAAGAAAAGCTCTTGGCTAGATAGAGCTTCATACAGTTGTGTGGGTGTGGGTAAGAGCTGTGAAGAGCACTGCAGGGCAATTCAGGCTCCTTCAGGGTTACTAAACACTGTGACTGTCCTGTAGAAAAAAGGAAAGCATGTCAAACAAGCAAACTGAACAGAGAAGATGGGAGTTCTGCAAGAGCGGGAGCTTTGGGTGGGGAAGAAAAACTTGCACGTTTGGACAACAAGATCCAGAGAGAAAGAAAAGGTGAAAGAGAGGTGGTAGTAAAGAGACGAAACTGGTACTCAGCCCTGCCTTGCTCAGGCAGTGAGGGATCCTGCAGGCAGCAGGGGTTTTCTTTAAGACTTCTGCTTTCCTGGCAAGTTGCTGTCTGATTCAAACGTGGAGTACTCAGGGATGCCCTAAGCTGCAAACCCGAGGTCTAAAATGCATTGCAAGGATCAATTTGCAACTTGACTGTAGGGCAGCCATGGCTAGCTTGTGGCTTTGCAAGTTTGCTCTGCCACGACAGATATCCAGAAACAGATCTGCTAAGTGCGGTGACGAAAAAAGATTTTGACTATTTTTGACTCGCTTGCCTTGCTGACTCAACACAGCTACCGAGGTGGGCACCAGATGACATTCTTGCACATACAAAAGCAATGTGGTTCTGACGTAAATTCTGATCGCACAGCCACTGCTATTGGGGGTGACTCAGAACCTACTTTTTTGATTTGCCATTTGTGATTTGCCTTTTACTCCTTAGCTCATGCCTTGCACTCGCCTCAGTTGGGCTTGGAAGATGCCCTTTGGCAAAGACTTTTCTCAGGGGGACAATGAAATGTGTTTGCCTTCATTTTCAGGCACTTAGCTGGTCTTTTTTTTTTTTTTGAGGAGGGCATGAAAAGCCAAGGCAGTAAGATTTCCTGTCACTTTCACAGATCCTGGTCCTTGTGAGCAATGGCATCTCAGCTTGACAGAAGGCAGTGTAGGTAAATCCATCTGTAATTATGTCACAAACAGCCCTGGTCCAGACACTGTGGGGAAAGCTCTTGACTCATCAGCCTTCCTAGACATTGGGAAAAGATCTGTAAGGGTTTGAAAAAACAAAGAAAGGCCAAATTGTTCATATTTTGGAAGTGGGATGTGAAACTTCCAGAGCAACTTTGTCCTTGAAGAGGTGGAAGTGTGGGTCTGATTTTTTTGGGGTGGATCTGGGGGCTAGGAACGGTGTGGGCAATGAGTCAGATATTTAGGGAGTTATCAGATGGAGTTATCAGATATTCAAGTCCTGTGGATGGATTTGATTAATCTTTTCTTGATCTCTCTTCAGGAAAGGAAGAAGCCGCGGGAGCATGGACCTCGTGCACAGCCTGGTACAGCTGAAGAGGCAAACGGTGTGTCAGTGTTTGCAGCTCATCAGCGAGGATTTCTGACTGCTCCCCTGGGTATGATCCCCCCTCCATCACCACTCTCCCCAGAGGCATCCAGCCCAAGCAGAATCACTGCCCTTTCACTCAGCAGCAGCACTGGCTTCTGCAAATGAAGGGCCAGACATTACTTACAGAGAGGTGATGAGACACAAGCTCAGCCCAGCTTTCACACATAGTCACTGCCCACTGCCTCCAGGGCAGAGATCCATACCCAGGGCTGCGTGCGTGCTGCTGTTGGGACGTGGAGGTAGAGACAATTTGTTCTGCTTATTTTTCCATTGTGCATGGCTACGCAACGCGGCTCTCAGCCTCCTCTACAATAACGCTTTGTTTCCCTCAATCAACACTACTCTTTCAGCGATGTAAATAATTTTAGCACATCCAAACAGGAAGTGGCTGAGTGTTTGGGTGTCTGAATCAACATCCTGGAGGCTGGGCCTTTGCCACCAGCACAATTACTGAAGGCATGAGTCGCCTATGGATGGAAGCACAGGTCTTGGAAATGGCAGAGTGAGACTCAGTGCCAGAATGTGTCCATTGCCAAATAATACTGTTGCTTGTCCAGTTTGTGTGGCCGCAGACTGCTTCATCTCCGTGCTGATGCAATCACATTTCCTCTCTGCTCATAGCATGTGGTGTGGAAAGAGTAGAATGGAAGCCGTACACAGAAGGGAAGTTCTTCACAGATAGAGTGGTGAGGTGCTGGAACAGCTGCCAGAGAGGCTGTGGGTGCCCCATCCCTGGAGGTGTTCAATACCAGGTTGGAGGGAGCCCTGGGCAGCCTGGTTTGGTACCTGATCTGGAGGTTGGTGGCCCTGCCTGAGGTTGGAACTTGATGATCCTTCGGTTCCCTTCCAACCCAAGCCATTCTGTGCTTCTATGGTTCTATGAGTTCAGAGCCACCAGTGAGAGCTTCTGAGTGTTCTGGGTTGTTTTTAGGAGGAGTGGGACTGACTGCTGGTCCTGCTGGGAAGTGATGCATGTGGCATCACTTCCAGATCTGTTGAGCAGCCACGAGAAGCCATCATCACCTGCTTGGCAGAAGACAAAGGTTCCCACTTCAAACTACCTTTTCTTCTTCCTTAGAAAGAACAAAAACAGATGCTTCAGACTTTTCCTATAAGTTTTCCAAGAAATCTAACAATCCTGGTCAATTCATGTCCCCTTCCCCTCCCCCCACCCACCGAAACAGCAAAGCTGAAGAGTAAGCTACAGAGCACAGAGCCTCATTTCAACAATGTTATCGTTAATAAAACACATGGAGATGGCAGGGGGAACAATGCACTGTGCTAACATTGTGTTCTCACCTTTCACAGGTGTGCTTCAGGCAGAGATGCTGATCTCACAGGAACATTTCTGCATCCCGAACCGAGCTGGTGCTCTAAGGCAGACATGGATGGAGTGTTCTGTGCAGTGCTGAGAGCATCAACAAATGCTCTGTTGTTTCACTAAAGAAAGTGGAAGTGTTTAATGATGGGCTGGCGTGTAGGAGCAGCGACATTTCTGCATTGTTATTCATCATGATGATGTTTGTGCTGATGCTCTGTTTTGGAGAAGGCTCTCACACATCCACTCGTGCTATTTGTAACTCAGCAAAAATGCAATATTTCAAATGCAGCTGGTGATGGCTTGGAATCCGAATCTTGCCTTGTACTGACACATTTCAGGGGAGCTGGCAGATTGGAAGGGAAAACAGACGGGATTTGGGAGAGCAAAGTTCCAGAATTTGGCAGAATGAAATTAAAATCTTGATTCCATTCAAAACAGAAGTGTTACATCTCACAGGGGAAAACCTCCCAGTGTTCTCCACCAACTCAAGTATCGCTATTAACAGAGAGTGACTTTCCTCACAGTGAATGTGGTGTTGGTGGAAATGCCAGAGGCGGCCGTAGGAAATTGGACATGACTTTTTTTTCTCTGAATAAAAATGTTTGGAGGCCGTATTCCCGCAGCTGCAGAGCTGTGGAGTGCCTTTGTCCTCTGTGGGTGTGCAGAGCAAGGGGGTGGGAGACTCAGTCCTCTTTGCTTTGTGAATAAGGAAATATTTGTCCACAGGCTGAGGGGTTATGGTCCTTCCCATCAGGGCAAGGAATAGATCAGCCAGCCTGCAGGGAGAAGTGTGTGGGGCCCAGGGACATCTCCTGACCTGCCACCGTGGGGGACATCCACAGATGGAGGCATGACTTGGAGCAAACACCCAAAGTCCTGGTTAGGACCCTGTTCTGGGGTGTGAGTTAGAAGTGGAATATTTCTTCCCATTTAGGTGGTGTTTATGGCAGTATCGGCCCCAAGACAAGCTAGGGACAGACCATCACATCCTGAAGGACTTGCTAAAGCTCAAGGTATTATCCAGCAGGAGATGATAAAGCCCACATGTAAGCCATGACTGCTGTCATGCAGGGGACACCTGTAACCTGTGTGCAGTGTTGGGTTAACATGCTCTCTTCCTCGCCTGACCTTGAACTTCTCCCTGGCTTCCCTTGCCTTGTACCAAGGCACATAGACATGCCAGTGTGGCAGCTGGCATCATGCTCCAGCTGCAGTTCCAGCTGTGCTTTTGGGCAGGCAGCTGTGTGCAGGCAGCACAGGGCAGTGCCACCGCTCATCATCCCCAGCCACAGGTTCCTCCCAGCCTCAGTGCAGAGCTGGGCTGGGACAGGACCGAGCCAGGCTCCTGCTGCAACCACCCCTACAGATCAACCCTGCAGTTAGAATGCAGTGAGATTCAGCATTTAAACACCTCTTAAACAGATGTTTTCTCATGTCCTCCTGCTCTCTCACTGTCTAACCCCGGAGACAAGGCAGTGATGGTGCTTTCATGGACCACACAGTGCTGGATGAGACACCTGCACTGCAGCTCTGCTCTCAGTGCATTCTAACACTGAGCGAACCACCTTTGGCTGTAGTTCTGTTTGCTCTCAGCTGGAGCCTGGCTTCCTCACTGTGCAGCATCCAGACCTCTGCAAGTTGGCAGAGTTGCATCTTCAGAGCCCTGTGCGTGCAACGAGGAAACACCTTCACGGCCACAGTCCAGCATGGGCTGTCCCATCTCTGTCACTGGGGACTGGGTAGGGAAAGGAAGAGCCTGGCTTGGTTCCTGGGCCCTCTGCAGAGGTGGAGTTGGCAGTGATGGGCTTGGGAGCGCCTTGTGAACAAAGTGCTTTTGTCCTGGGGCTGTAATTCTTGCGCAGAGTGTTTCAGCTCAGCCACTCTTCCCCTCCCCTCTGAACAAGGAAGGACAAAATGAGTCCGTCCGCAGCTGAGAGAGCAGAGGAGGCCTCGAGAACTGGCTGCCTCTGGGTTAGTGCCTGGCTGCTGTGGCCCTTGCACTGCTCAGCTAATGGGATCACCACCATTTTCACAAGCCCACATTGTACCTGTCCTGCTCTGCAAGCCATGAGTACCCGAAAGGAGCTACTGCAGACCTGGCAAGGATCTCTGGAAGTCTTTAGTACAACCTCTAGATATTAAAGCTGGAGCAGGTTGCTCTAGTCCAGCTGAGTTTTGAGTACCTCCAGGGACAGAGACACAACTACCTGCTCACTGCTCGACCTCTGCACCAAATGTCCTGGAGATGAGCAGAGGGATGGAGATTAGTGACATGCTCTGCATGAGGACAAGGTAGTGCTCCCCACACAATCCCAGTTCCCCTCTTCAGAGCACCATGACACATGGCATAGGCAGAACCTGCCACTGGTAGCCCAGAGCTGGGGGCAAGACAGAGGGAGATAAAGAAGTCATGACCCATGGGTGTTCATCGTGGCCAGCAGATTAATTTTCTTCCTGGGACAAAGCTAGAGCTGCCTGGAAAGAATACTGCATTTCCCATGAAATTTTCGGGGGACTCACACATCTCTCACTTGCGGTGCACTTTGTGCTCACACAAGTCTCCAAGAAAGAGCTTAGAGGGCAGATAGTTGGGGTGGAGTTGCCAACTAAATGAAAAAAAAAAAGAAAGAAAAAGAAATGTAATGTCATACATTTCTGGCCAAGGCATCTTCTAAACTTAGACAAAATGAGAAGTCTTCCCAGCAGCTTTGGTGATGAGAGACGAGGTTTGTTTTTTTGGCTGGCTTGTTTTGCAAAAAGCCGTTTTGTGTCAAAACAAAGTTTTAGATGACAACTCTTCAATCAGCCCAAGGGACAGCCAAGCACAGAGCCTGCGGGTTTCCCTTCTGCATCTCTGAGTCATTGCGAGAGCGAAGGGTCTCTATTTTTAGACTCCGCACACACTAACTGATACCAGCTACAGAGACAAACTGACGTTCAGCACTGGGTTGCTGTTGTGCAATAACAGCACCGGCATGGAGTGAGTCCAGGGTGCATGGAACTGCAACTCAGCGGAGGGGAGCAGCGGGAGGGCAGAGTCAGTTAGATGTCCGACCACTTGAGCCTGACAGCTTGAGAACTGTTTGGATTTCAGCCTGCCACAGTGATGCCTCCTGGGAGAGGAATGCCTCATGGCATAGACTGGTGTCACTGGTGGGACTGCAGCTGGGGTCGTAGTTTTTCCTTGTTTGATTTTCCAAGAAATAGCTTTGAAATTTAGAAGAAACACTCTTTCCCTTTATTTTTGAGTGGATGGAACTGCTGTTTTTAAGAGCTGCAGGGTGACATGACTTGGGCCAGGCATGGCCTTGCAGACATCTGGGTCGGAGCAACCACATTCCTGGAAAGCTTTGCCACATGAGATGCCATGTCTTACAGTCTGGAGAAAAAAAGCTAGGAGCTCACCCAATTTGGGCTTGCCCACAGGTGTTGAACAAGCAGGAGAGAGACTTCCATAACCTCCCAGAGTGGTTGTGCATGGGGAAACAAGATACTGTGTAGATGTGTCTCTGTGGGCTGTGTGATGCGTGGGTTAGCACAAAGAGGAAGGCAGCAGGTATGTGGTCAACCCGAATGGTTAAAGAAAAGATGCTGCATAAATAGCTTGCCAATGAGGTGACTTGAGCTGTAGGTAACCCGTCTGGGACATGGAGCTTTTGTTGTGTGATGAGGTTAGCTGCAGTCTGTCTGAGAGACACGTACATCTCCCTTTCCTGGCAAGACACCAGGACACTGCACACATATCAGTTGTGCAGTAGCATGCTCATTAACCACTGCTAAAATCACCACGAGAATAAGTTCAGCCCTAGAAAGATATTTGTGAGATGGAAAAAAATGCTGAGCTAATTTCTGACCAAAGAGATGCCACTGATGTAGTCTTGAGAAAAAAAAAAAAAAAAAAAAACCTGAAGTAGAAAGAGAAAGCAGGGACTGGAGGTATTCAGTTCCCCTGTAACTCATACACATTCACCTTCTTCCCTGAACCACTTGAAGGTTTTGTTCACCTGACATGACTCTGGAACTGGGGACATCGCTCCTGATGTGCTCCATCACTGTTGGGTTATGGACTGTAAGCCCATAGCATGTCTTGTGCCCCATCCCTGTAGGCATTCAAAGTTGGGCTGGATGAGCTTGTTGGCACCCAGCCCATGGCACAGGGATGAAACTGGATGGTTTTAAGGTCCCCTCCAACCTCAGGCATTTGACGATTCTATGACTCAGGCCCTACTGCAACACTGGGTTGCTCAGTCTTGTTCAGGTAAGGTCTGCAAATCTCTGAGGACAGATGGCCTCTCTGGGCCCACATCCCATCATCTGGACCACTGAAACATGCTCTTGCTGGTCTTCTAAGCCTTGTCAGGGGCTGTCTGGTGATCCAGTTCTTCATGGATGATTTGTGTGAAGCATGGCATTCCAGCCACACTTTCAAAACCTCCCCAGCTTCTCTCAGCTTTCAGCTTTCCAAGGAAATGTAAATATGGAAAGTTTCCCCATGAGTGACAAAAGAAAGCACTTATCTCCTCTGCTGCCTCTTATGGCTCCTAGAAAGTCAGGAACAGTGTGAAATTCAGATGGGAGATGAAACAATGGGAATATCTTCGCAAAACTTATTTTACTTTGGCATTTTTATTTCAAGCGAAACAAAAGGACATTTTACAATGGAAAATGACATTGTCTGCCATTGCTCTAAACAATATGAAAAGGATGTTTTGTCTGGTTCTGGTGGTAGGTAAATCATGTGAGACTACAGCGAGACAAATGTGACAGTGGACAGCTTCAGGGCTGTGTTTGGCCGTGGTGTATGGAGTAACTGCAAACCAAGTGACGTAGCTGGGTGATAACTCTTTTTGAATAAAAGATCTCTCCAGCCCGTTTTGAGGAAGTCACTGTGTTCCTTCATGGTACTGAAAATTGTTGGTTCTTGCAGAAATTACCATGTCTCAGGTCCAGACCTGTGCGTGTGCACCAGCTGTGCCCGTGATGACAAATCTCATGAGGAAGTTTGCAAACAGACGATCCCTCAGACTGTCTGCTTGGAAACCGTGGGTGTCTCGTGTCCTCTGGGGACACGCTTGCATTTCCCATATAGCCTCCATTGTCTGCCAGAGTCACTCTGTTGTGACTGCTATGCAAGGATCCCATGCAAAGTCAATATTCAGTGGTCAGAATGGAGCTGTCAGGATGGAGAATGCACTAACCAATGTCCTTTACCATTGTGGAGCCCTCCAGCGCCATAAAATCACAGAACCAGAAGGCTGAAGAAGACCTCAAGGACCATGCAGCCCAACCCCACTATATACCCCATGACCACATCCCCCAGTGCCACATCCCCACAGCTCTGGAACACCTACAGGGATGGTGACCCCCCCCACTCCCTGGGCACTGCGTGCCACTGCATCACCGCAGTTTTGGAGGAGATTTTTTTCAGAGGATCTCCATTAGGGGAATGTGACACACCAAGTGCTGTGCTGCTCTGGTTGTTGTCTGTCCTTGTAGATGGGGCACCAGACCACATCGGGTGTCTTTGGGAGCAACAGGAAGATCTGAAGCACTTGTAATGCTCTGGAAATGGCTGCTGCATGCACTGCGATGGTTTCATAGCACATGAGGGATAGCTCCATTTCTTCTTACATCAATTTCTCTTTGGGTTTGTATGTTCTGTTCCATCCTGAGGCATAGCTGGCCCTGCCCTTGTCCTGGCACAAAGTGAGTCACCATCACACCAAAACAAATGCAGACTTCTCTTGGCATACCTTACGGACTCTTACAGAAGGTTATTCTCAGGGGAATCACACCCTGTGTGTCCCAGACACCTCCCAGCTCTGTTCTCCTGGTTTTCCAGTGCTAAGCAGTGACCCAGTGACTGGCAAGAGGTTTGAGAAGACCTTTCCCTGAAGGTCCTTTCTCTAAGGGAAAGCAGAACACTGGATACAGTTCTGTGAATGCCTGAGATTGTGCAGCTCCCCAACTTGGAAACCCCAAACCACAGACACAAGAAATGAAAGCTCACCAAAGGCAAAACTAAGTTAGCTTTTTTTTTTTTTTTTTTTTTTTTTTTTTGTGATTTTAGGGAGGATTTATGTTTCCCAGGATCAGAAATAAACCTTTCTGTGGTTGTGAGGCACCCAGACACTTTCACACCATCTCATGGCCCTACAGCATGTTTGTAAGACCAGGAAGGATAACAAAATCAGGAAAGCTGTTTGGTTTCCAGTTGTAGGGCCCCCAAACCTGTCTGTTGCCAACCTTTGCTGCTGTGTAGTTAAAATCTGAAACAGCACACGGAGCTGTGAGGCTGTCCAGCATCAAGGCTCCATTTGTCAGGTGAGATGTTCCCCTGTTGTGGCAATCCAGTACTTAACAGCCAGGAATGTGCCACTTTTTTAGGAGTCTGTTCTGATGCCAACTCTATCAGATATCTGGGAGCTGAAATGTATGGCCTCTTGCTCTATGTGCCTTCTATGCTATCTTTTGGGATGTTTGCTTAGGTCAGTGCTGCTTCTGTGTCTGTCTCAGAGGGTGTTTTGCCTGCTGATGGCTCAGATCATCGCTTCTGTAATGCTGGGGATTTATGCCAGTGCAGACTTCTGCCTTTTCCAAAAGCTGACTGCTAAACACTGTACGTCCAGGAGCTATTGGCAGCCTCTGTGTTCCTTTCTTTGCTGCATGAAGTTGTGAAGCTCCACTGCGATCTATCTTGTTGTCCCGGGAGGATCTCTTCCACCAAAGCTGCAGCATCCACGTGAAGGGAAATCTTTTGCTCTAGAAGACTTCCTTTCCTCTTGCTGTGCTAAGGAAACATGATTCCTCATTATTTCAGGACGCAAGAACAGGGTTCCCACTCTGGTAACCATC
The DNA here is from genome assembly GCA_023055505.1 of Callipepla californica brunnescens. Classification (NCBI taxonomy): domain Eukaryota; kingdom Metazoa; phylum Chordata; class Aves; order Galliformes; family Odontophoridae; genus Callipepla; species Callipepla californica. The sequence continues at coordinate 732,476 of JALIRH010000078.1, forward strand.
AGTTATGAAAGCATTGAGTACAACTCCTACAGAAGCCCATGGGACCCTTCCCATTGGCACTACCTATGTGCATATGCGCTGCCTTCTGAAAGTCGTGAGATAATACGGGTCAATATCCTCCTGTTTGTGAGCTCTGCTTCTATAGAGGTGTCCTTTGTTCTCTCTGTCCTTGTCTGACGGTGAATGGCGTGTCTGCCATTCAGCACTCGGCGGCGGTTATGCGTTCTGCTGTAGACCTTTGGATTGCACTTCATTTGTGAATGTATTAACAAAACTCTTTGACAATAATAAGCCTTAAGTAATGAGTGGCAACTGGTGAATGGAGCCTCCATCTGTTCTCACCCACAATGTGCAAAGTCTACCAAAGTCAATGGACTTCTCTCTGCTGAATTCAATGGGCCTTTTGCCAAAATGTGTGTGAATAAAAAGATTCTTGTGCATACATTTATGAATGGTGAGGGTGGGGGATATGTGCAAATCCAGCACCCACTAAGTGCCCATGAAACTGATCCTAATGCACTTTTTGCAGACTCCCAGCAAATGCCTGTCTGGAAGTGTCACGCCTTCTAGCTGCAGAAAGATGAACATTTGCTGTGGATCTGGGGTCACTGCTGTTGCCTTGTCTGTGTGCTTGAAGCTGAACATTCACATCAGCACTGGGAAGAGAACTGAGATTCGTGAGGATCTGGGGAAAGCTTGCCTGGCTCATTTGATGCCATCATATTCAACACAGACTCGCAGCCTCTTGGTAGGCAAAGCCATGGGGAAAAATGCTGCAAGAGTATCCTGAGTGGCACCCATCTCTGTGCCACTGCCGTGTGGGGAGACAGAGGTGGCTGGCGTTGGGTCAGTGCTTCCCCTAAGAGAAAGCCAAGAGATGAGCACAGCTCTTGGTGGAGCAAAGGAGCAGGTACCCCAGGACAGCACCTGTGCTGTGTCAGAGGAGTGTCACGTCAGAGGGCAATGGAATTACAAAGGACAGAGCTGCCCTTGTTCAGAAATTGATTTTGACAACGTCAGCGCTGTACCTGTGACGAATCTAATTTGCTTTGGGATTTCTTTACCACGCACAATTGCAGCTGTCACAGTGTTTATCCAGTAATAAAAAAATCCAGAGGTGTTAAGACTCCTACAAAGGAGAGTGAGGCTTGAGGAAGGATCGTGTGTGTGATGTACATTGCTCTCAATTCATTAATTTCTCTTAAGAGGCCATTGCAATGACACGTGTGGAGTCAGCAGCTAATGAACCCAATTAGGAATGACTGAATATCCTGCTGGAGCAACGTGTGTTCTCTATTATCCCTCCACATACCCCTTTGGACACAATGAGTTGTTGCAGCTAATTGAAGAGGGAAAGCAAGGAGTTAATCTGGATTTGTTCTGATACAACCGCTCAAGTCAGTTCTCAGCTGAACTGAACTCAGCTCAACTACTTCAACTCAGCTATTTCAACTCAAGTTCATTCTTAAACTGAGTTCTGACAGCTCAGGGTATAACAGAAGCAGTATCAGTCCAGCACTTCCCCACAACCCATTATTCCTGTTTTAGGAACTGGAGTCTAGTGGGAGAAAGCACTGGAAGACAGAGCAGGAGGAAGGCTGGTTGTGCTGGAGCAAAGGGACAGAAGTCCTGATGGCAGTCACAGTCTCTTCTCCAATGGAACTGGGACACGGGCAGGAACAAGGGTCCTTGTTATCATGTCACACTGCCTGAAGGTGCCTGACCCCCGGCCCCCTCCCTGAGGCTATCAGTGCAGAACAGCTTGCGTTTACTGCCGGACCTGATCCCTTCTGCCTCCCATGAGCGTTTGTCCCTGGGGCTGAATGACAAAGATAAAATTCTCCCTTACATCTGCACGAAGATCTTTACTATTGTCTCAGCTTTGCTTTCCATGCTGGGGTGCTGCAAAGGACTGAACCCAAATGCAGCCCAACGTCTGCACATCGCCAAGTTTCCTTACAGTTGTAAAATACAACTGAAAGCAACAAGAATGGAGGTGGACGGGAAGAGATCTTTAACTCCACTTTGAAATTTTGGGTTGATTTTGTCTTCCTAAGCAAGCACAAGTGAAGCACAACCACTAACCTAAACCCTTCTCCCTGCAGCTCCTTGGAGGGATGCAGATGTGGTTGGTATGGAGTGCTGGTCTGTTATTTATCTGCTTGTGTGCAGAAACGTGGAGCATCACTTTGGAGCCTTTCAAAATCCAGGGCAGGGAGCAGTTGTGTTGGCACAGTGGGAGAAGGCAGGAGCCCAGCAGCTCCTGTGTGCCCTGCTGGAGATGGCAGTGGTGTGTGGTGGCCATGCCTGGCAGCACCTTGCTGCAGTAGCACTGCTCTTTTATGTTTCCCTGGCCCTTGGTAGCAGTTGTCTCATCGAAGCCAAACATCTTAATGACTGGAGCTATTTGTGGATTTCCTCTCTATTATCCTGGCTAAGCTATTTGCTCTGCTCGCAAGCTGGCAGGCGTGCCGGGTCATCTGAAAATGCTTGGTAAACTTTTGCACATCATTAGGTCTAAGTAGGACCGCTGTAATTCGATGGAGAGGAGTTAAAAGGCAATCTGCCTTTCATGAGAAACGCAGGTATCCTGGAGATGGGCTCTCATCTCCAGCAGAGCATCCACGAAGCAGTGAAGCAGGCTGTCTACCATTGGGAGAAATCTTTGCTCCCAGGGGACATCTTGCTATTCTCTTCCTTGCGGGTGCTCTCATGTGCCTCCATAATACCCACACCCCTCCCCACGGTGTCATTCGAGCTGGCATTCTGCAAACTGTCACTGAGAGGTCGACTGCTCTGCGTTTCACCCTTGGAAGCAGAGCCTTGCCGCTGATACTGGAGTCACTGTTTTGTGGTGGAGGGGCTCGGGGTCAGCTCGGTGGCAGATGGCATCTCTTTGCTGCTGCCCCTTCTCCTTTTCAAGCAGGTGGCTACTTCCCTGTGCTCAGCACCAGCGTGCTGGAAATGGTGCTGAGCACCGACTTGCAAAGGATGGGCGATGCAATCTGAAGATCTGCTGGCTACATTTGCATAAAGGCAGATTTCTTCCTTATGCTATGGGCTTTTTATTTGTTGTTGTTATTATCAAGCACCCCACACTGCAGAAAGCAGCAGCAGGCTCTGCTATTCCTGCCTGCTGCAGCAGGGTGATGTGAATTAAAAGCAGAATACATGATGAGCTGCTGTTAGTAATAAACAGTGCAGAAACCAGTCCCATTAGACAGGTTAGATCCACTGTGTCACTTTGTGCCAATGGTTTGGGGGAAGCGTTTCATGCAGTTACACAGAAAGGCTGTGCAGGTGGATGTTTTTTGCACTGGCAGATCTCACAACGAATGTCGTTATCAGCGTGAAACAAAACTACTGCAAAAGTATGAGCAGAGGTGGAGAGCTGCAGGAGCAGAAGTCAGAATGTGGTTTATTAATGAACTGGCATGAGACTGATGGCTCAGTTGTCACCAGAGTGTCTTACTGAAGCTTGGCTTTTGGTCCAAGCTTTCACAGGGAATCTTGACGGTTGACATGTTCCTGTTCTAAACATGAGTTCTGCATAGTTTTCTCTGTCCTTGTGGCAGACAGGGGGGTGTGCTGGATAGCAGGTGCTCTCTGCCTCCAGTTCTGGCAGCGTGGCTGGATCCTGATAGCATCAGTAAGTGCTGCAGATGCCCAGAAGGCAGCAGCGTCCATCTGGCTGCGTTGATATGTAATTTGGACTTCTGGGCTACTCACAAAATCTGCACTTTAAATGCTCATTCTGAGGTGCTGCTCTGCAAGCATCAGACCAGCCTTGGTTGTCCGAGTGATCCCATGCACAGCTTCCAGCTCAGCACCCTCCCAAGGCACCCCCAGGTATCTGATATCCCGTACCAGAGCTTACAGGGGGTGCATCCTGCCTGCCCAGGAATTCAGATGGCCACAGCCTTGTCCAACACTCCTCAGCCTTGCTTTGGAGCACACAAGGCAAGTCTGGAGGATTGCTCTGAGCCCCCAGGGAAGGCAAGGGACCATCAGGACATCATTGGTCAGTTCATCGTGCTGGGGAGTTACCCACCTGTGGGTTGTACCTCATGGAGAAAGTCTTGCTGCAATCATGCTGGAGGATCTCCCTTTCCTAGAGGCACAACAAAAGCAAGAGTCCAGGACATGTTTCCTAAGACAGCTCACTTAATCCACATTTCTAAGCTTTTCTTGCCAATCAGGATGGGACTAAGCCAGCTCATTAGTAAATGAAATGAGATTATCTGGCTCCAAGAGCCTGTGTGATCTTACACATCCCTTCCAACCCAAACCATTCTGTGATTCTATGAATTTCTGAAGTTTAGGAAAAGCTGGAAGCCAAAGAAGGCATGTGGCTGGACTCCATATGAACGGGTTACACTGAAAGAGAAAACAAGGAGAATAAAAGGAGAAATGGATTATTTTTTCCTCCTAGTTGCAAGATGGAAAGAGCCTGATCTTTTCACAGCTCAGAGCTGGGCTCTGGCGCTGGAGCTTCTCTGTTTGGCCTTACTTTCCACCTTGTCCCCTGCATCTGTTCAGGACACATTTGCTTGGCTATCTGACAGAGGAGGTGAGATGCATCCCGCTTTGACTTTGGGCTCCAACTCATTTACTCCAAACACACCCTCTTCACTTTTGGGAGTGCTGCTCCTGCCACCTGGGTCAAGCAGATCTTCCACCAGTGAGCTGCAGCAGAAGGGTGGATCCAGGACGTGTGGAGACACTGAGAGGAGTTTTTGCTTTGATATTCCCCTCCATTTGCTATCCTCCATCCTGCCCCTGCTTATGCAGTCGTTGCATTTAGGTACGCTCCTCTTGCTCTTCCTATCCTGAGAACTGAACGTTGTTTTTTGATCCCTAGGTGGAATTGTTTTCCCCTGAAAATGTGTTATCCTTCAGCTTCCAGCGGTTTTCTCCTCCCAGAGTGGAACAAAAGGTCTTCCTAAAATATTAGGGGTATGCGGCATGTGAAAGCACGCCTGCGTGTGCTCATGAATGAGTTCATGTAGGTGGAGCCTTTGGAAAACCATTGACATGCACATTACAAAACCAATGTTTTTACAACGGCAGACAGAGTTCATACAGCTGACAAGCTATTGCAAGTGCAGAAATCTGCACAGCGATGAGGACAACAAACAGGAAGGGAAAGAAAATAATGAAAATACAGCAAAAAAATGCTTCAGTTTTACACAATGGAAAATCTTTTTACTACCGAAGCAGACTAACGCTGGGAAATGGTCTAGGGAAAACCTTGTGTCCCCAGCATGAGGGGATTTTAAAATCAGGTCAGACTCATTCCTGCTGTAAAAGACAGAAGGAGTACTCTGCTGGAGGGGCATTAGATGGCATCTTGCTGTGTTTTCCAGCCCTGTATTTTATTGTTTGTTTGCCTTTTTATGGCACACCACCCTGCTCAATGCCTTCACCTCCTTCAGGATGAGTGTGTTCCCTGCTGTTCTGGATGCTGCCTGTGGCTGCCTCGCTTTGCCATGGATGGGATGGAGCTTGGTGGGTCCCCACTCTGAACCAGCTCCCACTGCCTCAGCCCTGCTGGGCCCAGAACAGCTCCTGGTGGGGAAGGGCAGTGGGGGTTAGGCTGATAAGACTCATGTTTAGGTAAGAGGGGAAGTGCCTGGTGTTTGGCACTGGGTGTCTGCAAGAAACACCACATCTTCCTTCTTTATGCAGGATTAGGGACAAAATAAGGCTGAGGGAAGGTACTGAGCATCAGCATTTACCTTGTTGATCTGTTCTGGCTGTATGAGGAGCAGCACACACTCCTGCCCATCTCCTCTATTTGCGTCAGGAGCTTCAGTTTAGCCCAATTTCACCTCTTTGTCTCTTTGCATTCCTTAATGAGACTTCTCAGTCTGAAATTTCCCTTTAAACACCCACCACATTCCCATCTCACCTTCCTTCTGTGGAGTCATTGTTGTCTTTTTGTGCTGATGAGCATCCCCACTGAATTATGCTCAGCTGGACTGTAGAAATGCTCTGCATGAACAAGGCTAGGGGAGTTTCTCTTGGGAACAGGTCTTGCGCTCTTCCATTTCTCATCTTTTGATGCCATCAAAGTGAGACCTGGACAAACTGGAGGGCTGGCTGATCACCAAGTGCATGAAGTTTAAACGAGGGCAGCTGATGCATTCTGCACCTGGACGAATGGGGAAACCACGTGTAGAGCGTGGGATGAGCTGGGCAGCAGCAGCAGACAGGGCTGTGGGGGCTCTGGGACACCTATGGAAGGAGCAAACAGGTTAAGCTCAGCTGATCCGCAGAGTTAGAGGAGCAAAGACATCCTGCTTGCCTGCATTACGCCGCCGGTGTCCCAGTTCTGTAAACATCCTCTCCCCCAGGCCTAAATTGGTCTGTCACATGTCACCATGCCTCTCACAGCCCTGCAGAAAACACCGTGCTGCAGATCACGGTAAGCAGCTCCGGTCACACTGCGGGGGGTGGGGGGGGTCAGGGCAGGTGGTTGTAGACCCCCATATGGAAGGGGAAGAAACGCTGTGGCGTAGGGTGGACGAGAACGCATGCGCCTCCTCACATTCCTTCCTTTGTGAAGACAGAGAAATTGTAATATCTTTTAAGGAAGAGATAGAGAAGCAAAAAGTGCCATCCTCCCTGCTAAGTTTTGCCCCCGAATGAAGGCGCTGCCCCCTCAGCTTCATCTGTGCTCCGGATGCTGCTGCTGCTTAGTGCTGAATTCTCATTAAACCCTTCGTAATCCAACCTGTGGAAATTTACTGTGCAACACATGGAAAACGCTCTTCCTTCCTAATCCCCGACAGAGCTCGTACTGTAGGATTATTGCTGCTAACAATAGCATTTAAAACACTCAGGAAGAAGCGTGATCTTTCTGACGCTGCTCCTGGTGATGCCCTGCACTGCAAATGCAGTGGATGGTTCTGTTGGTTGAACAGCATCTCTCTGCTGGTCCATGGGGTGGCATGGGATGGCCACTTGGGCCTTTCTTAGGATGTTCCTTCAGGTGGTGTTTGGGCATATCTTGCTAAAAATCCGAAGTAGAAATGTGAATCACAGAATCTCAGAATTGTAGGGGTTGGAAGGGACCACCAGAGATCATTGTGTCCAACCCCCAGGGCTTTCTCAGTGAGCTTGAACAGCCAAACATGTGCTCCCAGCTCACGGGGAGAGGAAAGCTGGTTTTGTGAGAAGGTGAAAAAAGACAGAGCTTCCCAAAATGTCACAATAGAGTGGCAGAACAAAACGAAGACCTCTGGCATCATCCTTGTGAAGGTGTGAGTTGGGTCCCTCAGAATAAGGCAGCCCTGGGGTAGGAATGTCTCCTTGGGAAGGAAATGGTGTAGGAGCTTGAGCGAACGTCTTCTGCACTCCGGCCCAAGGAACACTTAATTACACGCCCCAAATGAAGACAGTTTTTAATCCAGCTCGTGCCCAGGGCACACGCTGGGACTGAGAGGGGCGAGCCAAGTTTCTGCCTTCGCTTAAACAAAGAGAACGCCTGAATCGCTGCTTTCCGTGCCTAGCCCAGAAAAGCCTCTGTCAAACCAGGCTCTTTCTTCCTGCCAGGAGTTCTGATAAAGTTGTTTGTTGGGAACATGCCTGGCCAATCTGCAGTGTGCACTTCATTTCCCTGCATGTCCAAAGAATCCAGCTACTGGCAGGGCGTTCACTGGGAGAGTCCGGCGGCTCTGCAGCCCTGGCACCCTCCCAGATAAGGAGCAGGAGCACGGTGGGTGCAAGGAATGTGGTGCAGACCTTGTGTGCTTGGGAAAAATAGGTGCAGATGGAAAAAGGAAAGGAGAAGGGGGAGAGAGCAAAGGAAAGCCAGGTACCTTGTGCCTAGCAACATGCACAGCCCACCAGCAAGAGAAATTCACTTGGATTTCTGTCCAGGCTGAAGGAGGGACTAAGTGTTGCCCACTCTGCCTTTCCACTTTTCTTGCAGGCAGTGAGAGTCGTGGCATGGATGTCAGGAAATGGGGCAGGAAAAACCCACGGGTGTTCAGGAGAGTGCTTCAAAAAATAGCAGGGATTTTCAGGGATGCGTGCAGCTTTGCCTCAGTGCTGCGGGTGCCCTAACCTCATCCCTTTGTGTGAAATCTGCTGTGACAGCCTCCCAGGCAATCAGAGCCAAGGCTGAGGAGAGGGGATGAGGAGCAGATTTGCAGCCCACCCCGGTGCCTTTCCTGGTGGCTTTGAACAGGTACAGACACACCAAAATCAAATCCTCCTGGTGCAGCTGGACATGAGCTGTGTCTCTGACAGCATCAGATGGGAAAATGCCACATGCTGCTCGTGGCCCTAACGAGGCTGTGTCATCAGCAGCATGCTGAGCAGTGCTATGAAAGCTGCAGGTCTCTGCTGGTGGGAGAGGGATGTATGGCACTCATGAGCTCAGGAGGGGATGAAGCTGCTGATGTACAACCTCGGCCAGAGGTGGCTGCTCTTCTGCCCAGGTGAGGATGTGCAAGGCACTGTGGGGTCGTCCCTCCTACTAAATTGAGGAGTGGGAGAGGGCTAGCAGTCTGTCAGGAACATCCCCACGTCTGGTGGGGTTGCGTGGGTCCATGGCATGATTTTGGGCCAAGCCAGGTAGTGCTCTCTGAAACAATTCCTGGAAAAAGTCCAAGGGCGGCACGGACTGCTGGGATCAGTGCTGCGTGTGCACGGATGCAGCCATCCTGGCTTGGAGGATAAGGAAGTTTAATAGATTGTTCTGTGCCTCAGGGCCAGAAAATAGTTCCAGGCGTGTTTAAATCACCGGTGCGGATGCAAGCACTGTGGCTGCTGGTAAATCTCTGAGCATCTCCTGGGCAGCAGTGTGGTTCCAAGCGGGGTGAGGGAGGGCCAGGGCTGCCCGGCAAGGCCCTTCCCCCCCAGCTGTGCTTTTCAAAGGCTGCTTTCTGCCCAGCTCCTCATCACCTGCCAGCAGGAGCCCTGCAGCGTGCCAGGGTTGCACAATCCCCCTCTTAAGGAGCAGGCAATAAGGCATCAGGTTTCCTAGCTCTTCTCTGGACAAAAGATTCAGCCTGAATGCCCAATTCCTTTCATAATCACTCCTAAAGTGCATCCTGGGGGTGGGCAGAGGGCATTTCAGGGCAGCATGGGGTGAGCCGTGCAGGGCAGTGGGGCTGGAGCTGCAGCCTGGGATCTGTTTTCATCTCACTGGGCCTTTTTTTTCCTCCCAGATCACAAAAATTCCCTGTGTGACCTTGAGGGTGGTGGGGGGAGCGTGTGGCACTGTGCTGGAGAAAATCCTGAGCTTTGGATGATGCAGTGAGCACCATCCCAACCCGAGGCCTCTCTGATCCATCCTCTGGATTCTTCCCATGTGGGGAACGTGAGGGAGGACTGCAACGAGGCTGTGCTCTGTCTGCTCAAGAACCAGGGATTTAGGATGAGGGGGAATGGAAGAAGCAATGGAAGGAAGGTTGTTAACCTTGGCACGGGGGATATGAGCTAAGGAGCATGCCCAAGCGAGGAGAACCAGTTCCACCCGGGAGTGTGAAGGGCGTGGATCAGAGGCTGGAAAACCCCCAGACATAGGAAAATGAAGAAATGAAGCACCAAACGTTTTCTTTAAGCAGCCAGCGTGACTCAGAGGTGGAGGAAGCCCGGGGCAGGCAGGCAGAGCTGGGTTTGCCCAGGGGAAGGGGCTGTGCAGATGGAGGTGAGGACTCAGCACTGCAGCAAGCAGGGCTGAGCAGCAAGCATGCTGTGTGTAGCTGGGCTCAACCCTACCAGCCAGGGCTGGGATGTGCCCTGCTCCTCATGCAACAGTTCCTGTCTTCCTGCTGCACTGCCAACCTCAGAGCCAGGTTAACCCTGTCCTGGCAGCCGGCTGCAGCCCTGCCACACATGGCATGGTTTGTTTCCTCAGTCCTCAGTGGCTGGGTTGGATAAGTCACTATCAGTGGATTTCCTTCACAAGGTCCTCTTGCCACTCAACTCTGTCTTTCTTTATTGCTTTTTCTTTTTCTTTTTCCTTCACAAGGTCCTCTTGCCACTCAACTCTGTCTTTCTTTATTGCTTTTTCTTTTTCTTTTTTGTCCACCTTCCTTATTCTCTCTCCTCTCCTCTCCTCTCCTCTCCTCTCCTCTCCTCTCCTCTCCTCTCCTCTCCTCTCCTCTCCTCTCCTCTCCTCTCCTCTCCTCTCCTCTCCTCTCCTCTCCTCTCCTCTCCTCTCCTCTCCTCTCCTCTCCTCTCCTCTCCTCTCCTCTCCTCTCCTCTCCTCTCCTCTCCTCTCCTCTCCTCTCCTCTCCTCTCCTCTCCTCTCCTCTCCTCTCCTCTCCTCTCCTCTCCTCTCCTCTCCTCTCCTCTCCTCCTCTCCTCCTCCCTTCCCCCTTCTCCCTTCCTTCCCCACCCCCCCACTCCTCTCCCTCTTCCCCATCCCTCTCCCTTTCCCCATTTTCCCTTTAACTTTCCCTTTCCCTGTTGAAATAATCTGTCACTTCAAACTATCTCATCTTCCAGAAATGATCAGTGTCAGGAGAACAACGCTGTATAAAACTCCTCAGCTCGTTCTGCAGGAGTGCTTACGTGGCAAAGCTCTTGGCATAACCAAGCAGCTACGCTGTTATTCCACTTCTTCCACGAGTGGACCATGGGCCACTGAACTAAGCAGGCACTCAGCCCCCAACTTCTCCCCCCTGAAGCCTCACAGACCCTGCAGCCCTGCAGTTGTTTGGAGCCCAAGGAGGTACTACAGAGCTTTGAGTCAGGCACATCTCCGCAATCAGAGGTTATAGGGGCTGCTCAGAGGGATGGGCAGAAGAAATGCACAGACCAGGAAGCAACTGCTGAAGCCGCTGGTGATTAAAATGCAATAAAATGTTTTCCTTCTGCCGCCGAGCGAGAAGTGCGGCGTGCGTTTCGCTGAGGTGGCAGAAGTGGTTGTGTTCACTGAATGAGCAGCTAATGAAAAGCATTTCAAGCAGGAAACAACACTGATGAAGATTAGGAGCCTGCTTAGATCTGGAAGAATGAAATGGCCCGGGCCGGATTCTCCTGTTTTACACCTGATTTGGCATTGATCAAAGAGGTTTTACTCCACTCTACACCAGTAGGAGCGGAAAGGAGTGGGAGCACCGCTCAGTGCCAGACGCTGCTCAGGAATGTGTCCCTGTCAGCAGAACAGATCCTTCCAGCAGCCCAGCACAGGGCAGATCACAGCTGGGGGGAATGTCAGCCTGGCAGCCGCAGTGGTGCTGCAGCCAGCCCTGGAGTGGGAGCTTCCCATTGAGCCCATTCCTCCTGGGGTCCCAGTCAGGCTGTGCAGAAAGCTGGCTGTACTCAGCTTTGTGCTGGCATCCATGTCTTCTTTAGGTGGGGATTTCTGTCCTCTCCCCCTCCTGTTGCTGTTATGAGCCAGAGACAGCAGCCAGACACGGGTCCCTGTTGTGCTGAGACGTGCAGTATTCGGGAGTAGCAGGACAGCTTCTGTTGGGGAAGAAAGTGGGGAGACAGCTCAGGGGATGCGTCCAACACAGAGGGCTCTTCTGCAGATTTGTTTTCAGGCACAGCAGCTTCTGGCCTGGCTCCTCAGCAGAAGGAACATAGTGGTGAGACTGGGCAGCCCTCACATCACTGCCCCTGGGCAGGATCCTGTGGGGAATGGGGTCAGGCAGGAGAATGGGACCACAAAGGGACCCTGTGCAAACCTGTGCTCCTGGGGAGATTCAGTCCGAACTGGGCTGGTACTGCAGCTGCTTGCTGCTGCAGAGGGCAGCCCACCTGGGGACTCTGCCAGGAGGGGTTCATGTCCATGCTGCATGTGTGGGGTCATGGATCACTCCCCTCTCTGAACCCACGCAAGACACTGAAGCTCTCCCGTCCCTTGGTGCTCTCAGGCATGCACTCCCTGGGATGAGCAGCACGCTCCATCTCTAACCCTGGCTCTCCATATCAAATAGAAAGGATGCTCTGGGTTTCTTTCTGAGGTCATCCTACCCTTATGGCCTGGGATTAATTTTTAGGACAAAAAATAAAATCTGCAGGAATTTCAGTGGTATTATTTTCTTTTAGAGAAGACCTCTCGGCTCCCATCCCTCAGCAAAGCATCGTGCATGCTTTTCCCATCCCCTGGAGGGGCAGTGATGTGGTCCTTACAGTGATCTCCACATTCTTCCACGCTACATCTTCGTGTCTCTTCCAGGCAGCGTGTTACAAAATCCTCTGTGTGTACAAACTTGTTTGGATGGATATTCCCTGCCTCCTTTCTTCCCGCTCCCTTCGGGGCAGGCGATGTAACTCACGCCTGACAGAGGTTCCCATCACAAACAGCAGTGTGCTGCTGAAGGTGGGCAAAGCGCCTTCATAGGCTGAGCGCTGGCAAGGATCCATTCATTGTAAAATCTCAGCTCAGCCAAAACCCCAGAAGGATTCCTGGTCAGACAAGAGCAGGCATGCCTTAGTCTGATGCTGAGAGATGGAGGCTGGGGCAGCAAAGCACATCCAGCGACTGCAGCAGACATTTGGAGGCTTACTTGCATTCAAGACATTGGAAACACAATCCAAAACTGCAGTCCCTCCTTGGTTTGGCTTTGTTGAGCAGTCAGTGCAGCTCACACACCAAGAAGGACGGTGCTCAGAAAGCTGCTTGCTGTGTGAGTGGCCTTGCACACCGCTGGGTGTGCCAGGACGCAGCCTGCAGAGCTGCTGCACTGCCCGTGCCAGATTCCGCAGCCTGGCTGGGATGTGCTGCGGTGTGGTTGCACCCAGATCCCATTAAGGCTCGTTGCCTGGCTTCCTCTGCCTGCCTGCTGTGATTATCAGCCTGGATGCACCTGCATGTTCCAACGCTGACATGCTGGGTGGTTCTGTTAAACGGGTTAAACCAACCTGTGCAGCAGAGCACACGCTAGGGAAATCCAGCTCACCTGACTCCAGCTGTGAAGGCATCTGGCAGTGGGTCTGGGGTAGTTATCCTGTGTCCCTCCATAATCAATGGAGAAAGATGGAAATCCCTGAGGACAGTGAATTAGGGTTTCAGCTGACAGCTTATCCCAGGCAGATGGGCACCACAAATCCATTGGCAAGGCTGAGGTGCTGAGAACTTCTGCTCAGCAGCTGATGTGTGACTGAATTCTTCCCATCCAGACTACGCAGTGCTCTCCAGAAGTCTGCAGCCCTTTGTGGTTGTCTTCTTACAGGGCAAGGCAGGTCATCCCCATGGAGTGCCTGCTCGAGGGAGAAGGTTTCTATTCCATCCCTGCAGTCAAAGCCCTCCAGTGCCTCAGTTCCCCGCAGTTCAGCAGGTGTGGTCTGCTGATGTCTCATACTGTCCCTCTCATAATTTCATTTCCTTGCTGGAGATACTTCTGCTGACACGCTGGGACCACATTAGCAGTCTCATACTGACAGGTGGGGGGTTCTGAAAGATCTCACCTCTGAGATATTGCCCTATGATGAGTACCTGTGTCAATCTCTGTCAGCAGATTTATGAACTGCTTGACTTCGCCTTAGTGCAGCCACACATCATCCAGCTGTGCACGCGGGAGGGAAACACACAAGGAAGAAGTGGATGGGGAAGGAGGACTGCACCCTGATCGCTGTGCTGCAGAGCACTTGGCCTTGTCTGCCTTATGGAGTTCTGAAATTCCCCATGAAAAGAGACTGGCTTCTTCCCAAGGAACATCTCAGAGAGGTCAGAGTGCCTCTTGGAAAAGAAAGGCTCGAGCTCAGACCATCTCCCTGCATTTCAGCATTGCCAACTGGATGAGCAGGATCCAAGTTCTGAGCTTGTGGATCATGCTTAATTTTCATTGTCTGAGCTGTGTGTCATGTGCTGTCATACACAAAATTTTGCACTACCTGGGGAAGGTGCATGCACTGTGAGTGTTCTCAAAATGAGGTCTGCAGAGCTTAATCCCATCTTTGGCAGTGGTTTGGGGTGGGAGGAATTTGCTTTCCTGAAGCGAACAGAGAACTCAGCAGAGTTCTTCCCGATGCCCACAGGAGGCAGAGTTTCCCTTTGTGCACATTTGCAAACTATAAATCCATTTTCAAATTGTGATTGACCTGCTCTGCACACTGGAAAAACAGACACATCCTTCCCCTGGAAGGAACCGGTTTGCACTGCTGTTGACGTGTTAATCACCACTAAATTTTCATCAGTTGCACTCTAAGCAAGCAGCAGAAGCCCCAAGGTCATTGACAAATATCTCAGCTGCATTTTAAGCAGTTGCTTAAGATGACCCATTTGAAGAGGCTTCTTTTGTGCTTGCTGTATTCTCTCATCTTCACTCATCTTGGTTATTTTATCTTCAGTGCTAATTTCAAAACTCCTGGCACCACTCCCTGATACTGATTCCAGTTAGTTGTTTGACCTATTGCTTTGTGAAGGTCACGGCTGATTCTCCTTCGGACACACATATTTGACACCAAACTGCTTGGCTGCAGTGTGGTCGCAAGCTCCTTTCCCTGTTTTCCAACAGGACATACCAAATACATTCCAACAAGACCACCAGTTTTGGTATCAGTCCCAACACTGCTGCTTCGATATCAGATTAGAGGTTTGGCCTGAGGTTCAATGACCTATGGCAGAATCAGAGGTCTGTTTTTCTTTGTTCCATTATTTGTGGTGGTGCCACTTCTCCAATGAAGCAACATATTTACCTTCTTTTGATTGAGGCCGCAGGACAGGCTCAGAAGATGCCATATCTCAGGAAACACAGGTAGCAATGGCTGGGAGGGACCTCCAGAGATCTCTAGTCCAACCTCTTGCTCAGAGTGGGCCAACGCTAGTTCACATTTCCCAAAATTCGCTGGTGAATGATACCTGCAAACCACCCATGTGAGTTGAATCCCTCCTTGGTGTCATATGGAAATCTCAGTTTCTTTGAGATAAGAACGAACTAGATGCTCAGGGCTGAGGGTGGGTGACTGTCGTGGATGGGAACACCCACTTACCACCCGATCACCTCCCCCTGTGCTCATCAGGAGATGCTCCCAGAGGACGTCAACTCTCTGGAGAGGACTCTGGACCTGTAATAGGTAATGCTCAATTAATGCATAAGCTATAGGTTACTGTGAAGCCATGGAGGTTTGGGAGGCCACTGATATGTGAGCTGATGGTGCCATGGAGGGTTGGGAGGCCACTGATACATGAGCTGATGGTGTTTTCCCTGCTGGAAAGGTTGGATTAAAGATTTCCCCCATTCCAGCTGCCCATTCCCGTTGTTGCTTGGTACCCCCCTCATCTGTAGGTGGGCAGTTCTGAGCAGTGCACTGCTGTCAGACAGGTATAAAAGTGACTCCCCCCAAACTGGTCTTCTCATGTGACCAACTTGTCCATTCCCATTGCCACGCAGCTCCCCAGGCAGCTGTATTGACACAGGTGAAGGGGTGTGGGCAAGAATTTCTTAGACTGGCTTTGCCACTCAAAAAGTGTTGGTGGCACCACACCCTTCGTCTGCCTGGGAACAGAGCAAGGTGGCAGCTCGATCCCTGGCAGGAGCGTGAGCCCGGCGTGAGAAATCGGTGTATCACAAAGGCTTGGTGTATTCCAACACCAGGCAAGCTTCAACAGCGTTCCATTTGCATCCTTACAAACAACAGAGCAGAGCCAAGCTCTAAATACTGTAATTTTCTCAAATTGATTAGTTGGAAGGAAGGAAAGGGAGGTGATGAGGTTGAGCTGTTCTGGGGATACCTGCACACTCAGGGCTGTCCAGGGGCTTTGACTTGTACCTACACAAGAGGGTCCATCCCAGCATCAGGTGGGATACACCTATCTCATAGAAGGGTTTTCACTGTGAAATTAACATTTTTCCTCCTCTATTTATTCAGGAATCTCCTACTGAAATGCTCTGTAGTGGGGGTTGGTTCATAAAGCCAAAACACTGTATGCAAAATACACGATTGTCCCAAGTTTTGGCAAGTTTTACCCAACACACTTTGTTTTCCCTCAAGAAAGCACGGATCAGTGTGTCCTGTTTGGGTTATGGGAAGCATGCTGTCGATGCCAGCTGCCTTGTGATCCAGCTCAGTGCCCTTCTCCCAAGGAAGGCAGCACAGCCCATGGTCCTTTCCAGCCATGACATTCCCCGGTTGTGCAGTAGTGGCATTCCAGAGATTGGAGCTATGGCATGGAGCTGTGTCCATCAGATCCCATTGTCCCTTGCAGATGCTTTTGGAAGTATATGCATTTCCCCCTCCCACCTGGTTAATTTACAAGTGCTGAGCCAGGTTGTCCCTTCTGTTTAATGCAAGGCTCCGTAGGAGGCAGAAGCCTTATGATAGCAGTTAAACATGATAACATAATGTGGGATTTTTCCATTGACAGTGTTTCAGGCTTGGATATGCTGCTGAAAATCCAAACTAGGTTAGAGGCAACCTATTTCCAAAAGCTTCACCTCCTGTCGTCTCCCATTTACCTTGCTATGACAGCCCAGCATCTCAGGTCCCAATGTTTGGAATGACAGAGGTGCCCAGAAGTTCTGCCTACAGCAGCACTGTATGTGGATCAGCTGTCCCATGATCCACATTCCCGTGACTCCAAAGAGTTTAAGCATTGGCCACGCTCATCTCTGATGCCAGGAAATGCAAAAGATGCACACTGGGCTGCAAAACTGGGAATGCGATCAGCAGCATTAACTAAGATGATCTGGGGTCTCACCTGACTTCGTGGGGCTGACTGCGCCAGAGTGGTCCAGCAGACCCAGGAGGTGCCAGTTATAAATAACAGATCGATAAAGCAGAAAGAAGTTATAAATTAGCAAGGTTCAACAGCAGAAGGGATGCGATCATACCCTCTGAGAGACCCAAAGCGAGGTGCAGACTTTAGCTTTGCTGTTAAAGCAGGAGTGTTTAGCTGGGAGACTAAATGCAAAGGTAGTTATCAGGAGAAATGCTGTGCTGTCTGGCTGCAAAGCGTGCGAGGGCTGCAGCCCCAGTGCTAACAGCACACACAGCCGTAGCTGTGCCCTCTTGTGCCACCGTGTTGCAGTACAGCTTGTATGCCCCAATTGCACCTGCAGCAGCCAACCTCCTGCTCCTGGCTGCCATGCCAGCTCGTCTGTGTCCTGACCACAGAGCCCTGCGAGTGACTTTGCTTCCTGCTCCTGTGGTCTTTTTGATCCTCGTCTTTCCCATATGCTCATGCCCAGTGCTGCTCCGATTTGGAAAATCGGAGCATTATGGGGAAAACATCAACACTGTCCAGAACCAGCGTCAGCATCGTTCAGCCCTGACATCTGGGCACTACCTGTCTTTTTGCTGCTGGCTATCCAGACATCTCCTGTTCCAGAAAATGCTTCTTCCTCATCTCCAATGCCTGAATGTCACCTGTGTGCAGTGATTGTACATCACACGGGTGTGTGTCATGCTGGTGTGAACCACTCTGGTGTGTCCCAAGCTGGTATGCCCCACATTGGTGTTTCCCATACTGGTGTGTGCCCCACACATGCAATATGGTCTGCAGCTCCCTGCAGGGCAGCCCCTCAATCTGTCCAGGCTCTCTGGCTGCTTTTTCCAATGTCTCCTCTTCAGAACCACTGTGTCCCTGGTGTGCCTCCTTTCTGATATTAGCCCAGGCAGGGGAGTCCTGCAGCAGATGGACTTGCTTGCTAGCTCCTCTGCTCAGCTACAGGAATATCATTAATCGTATTTAATTCATATTTTGTTGTCCATCTACAAGGCTGGGAGCAGCTTAAGCAAAGCAGTATTTCCTTTCCTGTTGTTCTTCTTGCATTTATTTCTCACATTCCTGAGGAGCAACATGGGCCAGCAAAGCAGGGTCTCCAGGAACCAAAGGACTGTTCTGATGTCCTTTTAGAGCACAGGGACATTCCTCACCTACTTGGAAAGTGGAAGTCCGTGTTGTGCACTGACAGCTGAACTGAAACAGAGATTCTTATGCTGGTTTTGTTCTTTTTATTTCCTTTTTCCTGAAGTTGAACACACTGCCCCGTTTTAGCACTGATGTGATTCTATGCATCTGGAAGTGCTGATTTAGCTTTCCGATCCCTGATGTCACACTGGGGAAAGGAGATGGCATTTCTCGTGGTGCAGAAATGCAGCAGAAGGCACAAAGAAATGCATATATAGAACTCCATTGCTCATCTCCTCCAAGCCCCAAGGGTTCATGCATCCTGCTGATCCTATTGGTGCTGCCACAACTGCTTGGAGACCTGAGCAGCTCTGGACCATTTACTTAAGCATTTTAATTGTGATGGTAATAGGTCTGTGCTTGTAACTCAGGGCAGAAATAACACAGGTGTAGAAGAAAAGGATTTTATGCAAATTTTTTGTTTCTTGCTTGTAGGAATCCAAAAATATCTTCATGTTTCAACTGCTCAGAAAGCCAGATGGTCCTCATTGCTGGGCAGCTCCTCTTTGGGAGAGCTGCGTTTGCTGACCGCTGTGGAGAGAAGCTGAAAAAGAACTCAGCATTTGATCAGAAAGCATGATTTCCAAGAAAACAGATATTCGGGGTAGCTGAAATTTGGTTTCAGTCCGAACCAGACTGAAAATGAAACTTTCTGCATTTCCTTTGAATGGAGAACTCTCCAGACACTGCCAGGTGGCCAAACACTGTCTGCCTGGAAATCCCATTGAGAGGTGATGGCCTCACGTTGCATCAAAGGAGGATCAGGGTGGATGTTAGGAAACATTTCTACTCAGGAAGAGTGGTGATGCATCAGCAGAGCTGCCCGGGGAGCGGTGGGGTCACCATCCCTGAACCGTGGGGATGTGATACTGAAGTCATGGCTCAGAGGGCAGCGTTGGTGGATGATTGGACTGGGTGATCTCAGAGGTCAACTTTCCCAGCCTTAGATACTTCCAAGAAAAAAAGTGGAGCTGTGTGAATTGGTGTTTTCCAGCCAACACAGAATAGGCAGCAGTTTCATTGCTAAGGGGCTGTAAGCTGGAAGCAATTGGAAACAGTGACCGCTTCTCTAGTTTCTCAACAGTTCAAACGACTTGTGTCTTTTTCTTTTTCTTTTTTCTAAGAAATAAATTGTGTAATCAGCTTGTAATGATCACTTTATTTTCTGTGGGTTCTGTGCGGATTAAAGATAAGTCACCATAACGAATGTAGTTTTTGAGGATGACTAGATTGGACTTTTTTAAAAGCTAGCGCTGTGTTGAGACACGAAATGCAAATGCTTCTCAGATTCTTCAGAAAAACTGTTGGAGATCTGCTGAATCCTTCAGTGGATGACAGCTCTGGAAGGTCCCCATGGATACCAAGACCAGAAGAGATGGCTTTTGGTGACAGTCTGGAATTGGCCCATGGACCTTCCCAGCTGTTTCCCTGAACTGAACAAGTTGAGCACGCCTTGTATAGCCTTACAATCCTCAAAAATAGATCCTACTACAGCACCACGAGCCAAATTCAGCACACCCACAGTGTAGTGGTTGTAAAAGCAAAAAAACCAACAGAAGGAGGTGTTACAAAAGAAGGAAAATGAACACTCACTGTCTCCAAAACCTAGGTTTGCATGGAAGGAACTCCACAAAGAAGGGATCTCCAACAAGAGATCCTTCCTCAGTGGCAGCCAGCCCTCAAATGAGGTCTAGGAGGAGTGGAGCCAGGCCGGTCATGCAGGTGAATCACCTTCATTTGTGCTCCCACAGCTGACCACATCTTTCCTTCAGGTGCTCATGCAGTGATTCAGGCTGTGACTCTGCAGTTCCCATGCACATGGTTATTTGCACTCGTAATACCCACAGCTCACTTTGCTGTTCCCTCCATTCCTCTTTTAGCCTGCTCACAAATACAACAAACTTATCACCTTTCCCATCATGGTTTCAAGAGCTTCTTTTGAGAAACCTATTTACTGGGCCTTGTTCCTGATGGTTTGTGACCATCTCCACAGCCTCCCCCAGTATGTGACTGCCATTCCCTACTGATCTTACAGGAACACTGCCATAGCATTTGTGTTTATTTTTATTTTTTTCCCCCCGTCTTGTAAATCTTTCGTGGCATCTCTAGATTTATTAAAAACATCATTACTCTATGTCAGCATCCCCTTGGTTCACACCCTCTGTCCCTGAGTGGTGGAGCAGACACTTCTGTGTTATCTCAGCTTGGTGAGAAAGGACTTCCCACCTTGTGGATGCTGAAACAAAACATCACTGAATTCCTTCTTCTAGCATCCATGTGGTGATTTCCACCTAAAAAAGGACTCACGAGACTTCAGAGCATCTATCTTCTTCAAATAGACTTCAAATATACTTCACAATTCTATCTACCCATTGTAGTCCTCACGGCAAAGTGTGTAAAGCTCTCCCAAGGTTGCCCCTGGTAGGAAGCTGAAGACATCACATACACATTAAGGTGCTGTTTGCACTCGAGTGCTTTCTCCTCCTCCCCAGGACAAGGCCAGCAATCATACTGAACCTCTGAGCTGCAAATAGCTTGCTCTGTTTTAGCAGTTTGCATGGCTGCTAAAGGGCACAGTAGGGTTTGCATCTGATTCGCCTCTAAGTTGTTACTCAGAATAGATGGTCCCTGAACCTCTGGTCTCTAGCTGTAAATCACGTGTCAGTAGTTCTCTAGATTACTAAAAATAAATTGAGACAGGGCTGTGAATGCCAGCAGGGGTCAGACAATCTGGGCTGCACGGGCCCTTTCAGCTTTGCAATCTATGACTACATCAGGACACCCCATAGCAATCGCTCTGCAAATACCTCCCAGGTCACTGGAGATATCCAAAAGGGGATGTCCAGAAGGGAGATATCCAAACTCTCTGTGCAGCTTTCCCTGCATTACCAGCAGAAAAACAGAAGTGGTGATGCTGCTGTGGGTACGGCTATGGAAGCTCCTGCGGATGCTCTGAGCACTGCATGACCGATGAGGTCATGTTGGTCCTCTGAGTTATCTGACTCAGGGTCAGGGTGGGAAGCACTGTGTGAGTGGGTGCTCTTCTGTTTCTCATTGGGATTTCATCACTTCTAACTTTTTGTGTCTATTTAAAGTTCTGAGTTCTGAATAATTTGGTTCCTGGTTACTCGAGTAATTTCATCCTATAAATTCAGAGGTCTGAAGTCAGTGAGTACAGAGAAACTATGAGGCAATATCCTCCCAAGGCAGATGCACTCCCAGGTGGAGCAATATCTTTCCCAGTGTGATGCTGCTGCTGGGGCTGTGGGTGCAGGCATTTCCTCGATGTAGCTGAGGCCTCGTGGTGCTTTCCTGACAGAAGCAGGGGCAAGTGTGGGAAAATACGGAGGCAATCTGCACTCTGTGTCATGACTTTGCTAAGAGATCTCTGACACTGAACCTCTGAATCTGCCCCAGCTGTTGCTGGCCTTGTAGACCCCACAACCCACCTTGGCCACATCTACTGGTGAGGTAGATTTGGGGTCATGGGTGGCTTCACACCTCCAAAGCAGAGGGCTCCTCCAGAAAGAGAATGATATTTCCCAGCATTTGGGTTGTGTCATGATGAGAGTGCTCTTTGCCATGTGACTTGCCCACGTGGATCACAACGAACAAGGATGATTTCATGGGAACTGTTCCAAGAGAACTCTGTACGTCCACTACTCAGGCTCAAAGAATTTGTATGAATGCAAATAATTAGAGCTTAACAAATTCATTTGATTGACCAAGCTACAAAACTTGGGAAAAAAATTCTCTTCTGAGTGTAGACAAAACAAAAATCTAAAAATAAAAGAAAAGTGGAAGCTCTTCATTTTAAAAAGGAGCTCTAAGCAAGGAGTGGGGCTGGGTGGTGGCACGGGGCCACCATGGGGATGGCACAATGTGAGCAAATTTGGAGCAATCCAGAAGCAAGAGGTGCTGCATGTCAAAGCCCCTCAGCCTTCTTCTCAACTCAACTTTTTCTGGGGCTGTGCATTTTGTACCAAACACAGCGACCTTGGGTTGGGATGTTCCAGCAGACACAGGCTGTGCTCAGCCAGTGGGGCCACGAGGGATGGAGCAATCACAATTTGTCTCTGCAAGGATTTATATACTTCCCACCAACCTGACGTTGCGACGGACATAAGACAGCTAACTAATCCAAAACACTTCTGGAAAGGACACAAAAGAAATGCTGCTTGATCTTTCCATTTAATTTCTTGGTTGCTTTGCTGATGGTGAAGGTGTTGGAAGCCACAGTCCTCTTTCAACGTGCGGGAGCAGATGCAGGGCTCTCCCTGCCTTGTTTCATGGCTCTGACAAGTGTGCAAACATGACACATCTGTTTCTTTTAATATAAATACAAACGTATATATAATCTGGACCATTCAGCTCTCTTCAATCAGAAGCTTTCAAAAACCATTGCCAAACTGTATTGCCATTAATCACGTAGCCATTAAGGACAGCAGAGCTGTCTGTATGGTTCACTGCTCTTTTTTTTTTTTACGTCAGAGGAAATATTCTCATCCCACTGGAGTGGGGTGCAGATGGCAACCTGGTCTGGTCCCAGGCCTGGAGGAGGTTGGCTCTGCCTGTGGCACGGGTATTGGAACCTGATGATCCTTGGGGTGCTTCCAACCCAAGCCATTCTGATTCCACAATTCTGTGACATGGGTGAGCTGCTACATTTGACTATGATGTAAATCTGAAGACTTTTGTCAAATGCATCTTCTGAGCAGGGTGCCTGTGCTCTCATGTTTGTGCTGCTGCTCAATATGGAACAAGACAGAGTGTCCTGCACACCAGCACTGAGGTTTCACCACTGTCCTCTGTGGACCTCAATGCACAAGTCATGCATGAAAATAAATTTTCATGGGGGAAAGACCCTTGGGATGGCTCAGGAAAATGGATTCCCATTCACTATGTGTGGAAAAGAGCACTCACCAGGGAAGAAAACGCTGGTTTACGGGATGAAAACCTCAGTGATGTGTCTGAGAGCACTACTGCCTTCTCCATTTGTTCTCTGCTGTTTCATGGTTTCCTCAGTGGGTGGCTCTGCCTAGTAGAGGCTGTTCCCAGTCACTGAGCTCTGTCCCAGTTGAACTCAGGCACAGATAATGGGAGAAACACTGAGCTCTGTCCCAGTTGAACTCAGGCACAGATAATGGGAGAAATGATCAATGTGGGTAACAAATGAAAGAGAATTCAAAGATTTTTATGTAGATTTTTGAATTTCATGCACCGATTTGTCTCAAAGGCAAATTCTGAGCCTCTCTGTGTCTGCCAGCTTGGCTTCAGGATGAGGACACAGCTTTTTGAGGATGAAACTTGTCTTTCAAAGAATGGACCCAGAACACATGTCATTGTCCTAGCTGTGTGTTTTCAGTGTGAGACAAACCACTCCTGGATGCAGACATGCACCCGGGCTGGGAGCGAAGATGTGGCACTGCTTGTGCCTGGCCCAGGTGTGCAGATCCCAACACATCAGCAGAACCATCTATCAAAGAGAAGATTGTGCCCTTGAAAATGGAGAGGATCCCTTTGAGTGAAGAAAAATGTTGTATGCCAGAAAGGAAAATGTCATTTGATGAGGCTGAGGCCCATTCAAGGAAGAGATCTGCTATTTACCTCTATGTGCACTGTGAAATCTCACTTAAACAAACACCTGCTGGAGGCATAAAGCTGCTATGGATTGGATTGGCAGCATGTTATGCACAGAGTGTTATCAGTCGTCTAAGGAGAACACTGCACCCTTTTCAAAGCTTTTTGCCTGTGTCTGAGGTAGACAAGGACTTCATTGTTTGTTCTGTATCTCCCACTTCATCCGGAGCGACTGAGACACTCATGTCCACCTTTGCTACCTGAAAAGCTGAGATTTTTTCCCCAAAAGAGCACAAGAAGGGCCCTTGCAGTGCTGTGATTACCTCTGATAGCAGGGCCACCTGCACTGCCAGCACCCCACTGAACAAAGTCCTACTGGCAAAGTTACTACTACTGTTCCTTTCCAGGCTCAGGGCAGAGCACGTCTCAGGGCAGCTTTGCAGAGCTTTTGCCATCGCAGGAAGTTTTCTGCCATAGCATAGATTTCTCATCAGAGAAATGCTCACTTGAAATCAACAACTTTTCTACTGTCTCTTTTGAGATCCGTTCCTTAAGTTGCTTTACAGGTCAGTGTTGATCTAATGGGCTGTGTCCCTGTTCTGGGTGCACTGAGGACACACAAATGGCAAAAATTCCACCTGGGAAATGAGACTGGTGTGAAGACTGAAGTCAGTGGTGAAGGGTAGAGACTGCACTTAGAGTGGGGTGGAGACAAAGTGGGACACAGTGGGAGGTGTCCCATAGTAGGGGGTTGGAAGTAGGTGATCTTTAAGGTCTCTTCCAACCCAAACCATTCTACAATTCTAAGACAGAATCAAATCATAGAATCATTCAGTTTGGCAAAGACTTCTAAGATTATCTAGCCCAGTCATCCACCTACCACCGATACTGCCCAGTACTGACATGGCAACTAACTAACTGCTGCACAAATACACAGCTTTGCTGCAGAAGGGATGACGTTGGAACATCACAGGAAATTCTGCCTTAGAGCCAGAGCTCAGTCCATCTCTCAGACAGTAACAGTGAGCTGAGGAACAGAGATCAGGGATGGAGCGATATAGTGGTGATGCACTGGCACTCACTGCCCAGGGAGTGTGGGGTCACTGTCCCTGGAGGTGTTCCTGGGCCTCAGAGAGGTGGCACTGAGGGACGTGGTCAGTGGGCATGGTGGGGTTGAACTTGGTGGTCTTGAATTTATGATTGGGAATCAAGAATATGGATGCCTGAGGGTGGCTCTGAATCCCAGTCAGATTTTCAGATGCTGTGGGAGGTAAGGGATTCAGCCCAGCCAGCTCAGCAGGGTACGACCTGTCCTGGACAGGAGCAGGTGATGTGATGCAATTCCTACATCTGTGTGTTCAGCTGGAGTCCTCACATTGAGCTGTGAACATGCAGGGCTCTGCTCCTGGCCTTGAATAAGTCACCTGTCTGTGGTGTGATGCACCAGACTGAGGGCATGGAGGGGCTGCTTGGATTCCACACACCCCAAATGGTTATGGTATCAAAATTTTCATGCATATGCTATGGATTATCATACTATAGCCAAACAGGGACAAGTTCATTTCTATAATGACACCAATATGTTAGAAATGCACAGAGTAAAAACAGCAAAACCATTTGGGACTCGGAAGAAGAAATGAAAAGCGTTAATATTTTTGGCACGGCCGTCTCTGCTTCAGCAATGTCGTGCTACCAGCCCATTATCATTTGCAAAGTGTGCTCAGGAAGAGGAAGAAGAGCTGGTTTGGAGCGAGTAGGTGTAATGGGATGAATGGCACAGAGCTACGTTTCGAGCTGAGATCACCTCTTGCAGTCACTCCACTGAGATTGTGGTGCCCTGTTTCCTCCCTGTCGCTGCCACTGACCGCCTTCATCATCTGCAATTGCTGCTGTTCAGATGGGAGGGAATCACTGCGATAAATATTGATGGGCTGCTGCACGGGAATAGTGCTGCGTGTTGGCAGATGGCCGTTCTTCAAGTGCGGTGTGAACAGCATAGAAATAAGAGAGCGGGATGGCACCGTGCTGCTGGAGCCGAGTGGTGGAGCCCAATGGTTTCCAACATGGGTTCCTCCACTCCCACCCAATACTCCCACTGTATGTATGAGAGGGATAGAGGGTTTCGCAGTGCGGATGACCCCATGGCACACGGAGGGGGTTTAACACCGCTGGGAAAGGAGGAGGTCTCCATCCACGACCTGGGGAATAGCACAAAACCCACCTGCAAATTCCAGCCGCCTCCAAATGCGTTTCAAACCAAATGTCCTGAACTGAAGAGCTTTAAGCACTTGAAAGGGTTGAGACGCTAATTAATTCTGACGATGTGTATGTTTTAATTATTCACCGACGCTGTGCTGTTTTTTCAAGTAGAAAAAGGGACCGAGGTGGAACTTTTGAAAGTGTCACTTCCTCCGCTACTTAAAGCGAAGTAATTGTGTTTAATTAAACTGAGACCAGCTAGGCTCTATTGTGAGGCGCTTTGCGACGAATCCTGCGAGATAGGAAATGTCAAAGATTAAACAAACCTCTTCTTAAGCAAGCAAAGGGGAGAGGTGCCTCTGTTTATAGAATCGGAGCCAGGAGAAACACAATCATTAGGAAAAAAACAGGTCATATGGAAAAACAATACCCATCTCGACAATCTTTCATGCAGATACGATTTGAGGTTCATTGCTCATTGTATTCCTGCACAGAAGGCTTTTTGTTCTGCTTTGCACCAGGTCGGTTCTTTCATTCAAATGGCGATGGAAATGCATTTGGAGGATCTGTTTTAACAAACGAACACAGACACGTTCCACGTCGCTTTCCATGTAAAGGTGGAACGAGGAGGAAAACTGCATTCAGTTAATTGATATTTATGTACATATTTCACAAATAGACGTGTCTTTCTTTAATATTCCTGTGTGGCTGAGGGGGCAGAGAGCACACAAGGTTATTTCCTCGTTTGAAGCCTACTTTAATTACTTGTGAAAGGACATAACTGCTGACTTTAACACACCGGTCTGTGTATGAATGTAGATAGCGATGACGGGAGATTTCTCGCTGCCTGGATTTCATCGTGTGTGTTCAGATGATACTGTAATCCCAGATGCTCATTCAGACATAAGACATGTATCATTAAAATGCACTTTAATTCCCCTCCTCGGTGCTTAGAGCTATTTTCCACCCCAAAATGTTATAGCATAATGTAGACAGACATTGCATACAGTGCCTGAAATAACACCGTGTCCCAGAAATCCCCTCCTGGGAAGCTGGGCAGTGGCAGAGGGGTGGGAGGTGGTTGCACCCTATGCTTCCAACCTGTTAGTGAAGCACACCTACTGCCCTTGTCCTGATGGGCCTCATCCAGCTATGCCAGGGGTGCTCCATGACACTGCATCATGGAGAAAGGTTTTTAATGGAAACTGTGCTCAAAATCACTTCAACCAGTTGATACTGCTATTGAATGTGATCCCAGCACATGGACAAATCTGTGTAGATGGTCATAAAGAAGGGATGTGAGAGCCCCGTGGTGCGGAGGCAAACATGAGATAACTACAACAGTGCAACTCATGGTTCTTCATTCAACCTCGGGTAATGGTGGTCTGTTTTTCTGTCCATCTAGGCATCTTGTTGGGTGATGTTAATTCATCTGTCTACTTGCTCCACACAGAAAGGACATTCTAGGGCATAATTCTCCTTTTTAAAGCATTATCACAACATTTAATGGCAGAAAATGAATTGTTGCTCCATGCCTGGGGTGAACAAATGCCAGGTGCCAAACCCTCAGTCCTTCTTTCCCCTACAGAGAGGGAACACATTAAACAGAGGCTGGCAGTGCTGCCAGGGTTTGAAAACAATTGTCATGCTGTTCTTACTCTTCTGTTCTTCCATTATTGGTTCCTATAGGTGTGCTGCTCTGTTAACGGCCCTCATGTTTCTCACAGCCCTGATTTTCACCTCTTGGTCCCCTCTGGTTTGTTCCTGCTCCCTACAAAGACCTTTGGAGACAAACCATTGCACAG
Source organism: Callipepla californica brunnescens (assembly GCA_023055505.1). Classification (NCBI taxonomy): domain Eukaryota; kingdom Metazoa; phylum Chordata; class Aves; order Galliformes; family Odontophoridae; genus Callipepla; species Callipepla californica. Next base: position 759,881 of record JALIRH010000078.1, read on the forward strand.
CTGCTACCCTAGACTTGTGTGAGCAAAATGAGGAGGGGGGAGGAGAGGATATTAAAAAGAAGGGAGAAGAGAGAAGAGAGAAGAGAGAAGAGAGAAGAGAGAAGAGAGAAGAGGGAAGAGGGAAGAGGGAAGAGGGAAGAGGGAAGAGGGAAGAGGGAAGAGGGAAGAGGGAAGAGGGAAGAGGGAAGAGGGAAGAGAGAAGAGAGAAGAGGGAAGGGAGGGGAAGGGAGGGGAAGGGAAGGGAAGGGAAGGGAAGGGAAGGGAAGGGAAGGGAAGGGAAGGGAAGGGAAGGGAAGGGAAGGGAAGGGAAGGGAAGGGAAGGGAAGGGAAGGGAAGGGAAGGGAAGGGAAGGGAAGGGAAGGGAAGGGAAGGGAAGGGAAGGGAAGGGAAGGGAAGGGAAGGGAAGGGAAGGGAAGGGAAGGGAAGGGAAGGGAAGGGAAGGGAAGGGAAGGGAAGGGAAGGGAAGGGAAGGGAAGGGAAGGGAAGGGAAGGGAAGGGAAGGAAAGGAAAGGAAAGGAAAGGAAAGGAAAGGAAAGGAAAGGAAAGGAAAGGAAAGGAAAGGAAAGGAAAGGAAAAGGAAAGGAAAGGAAAGGAAAGGAAAGGAAAGGAAAGGAAAGGAAAGGAAAGGAAAGGAAAGGAAAGGAAAGGAAAGGAAAGGAAAGGAAAGAACTTCAAGAAAAAACTCATTTTTGGTTTTGACAGAAAATGGTGAATCCTGCAGAAAGTGGCCACCACAATGTTTGTTGTGAGCCCGAATAAATTGCTCCTGTTGTCCTCAATCCAGAGGCAGCTCTGGGGCTGGGGGCTGCCCCCAGTGCACGGCGAGCCCTATTAGCCACGTTTCCTTCATCTGTTTGCTCAAAGTGCCCCAGGGCTGTCCTAGAGGCAGAGGATGCATTGAGATAACACACAGATTCATTAATGCCCTTGCTTATTAACCAAGACCTCCAGTCAGTCAGTGATGTGGGGCTGTAATTATGTTGGCAGATGAAGCTGTTGCATGCAGAAACACTGGTGCTGGTGCTGGAGGTTGGATGTGGAAGGAGAGAGCGTGGTGCTGGGATGACAAGGAGGATTGAGAAGGTTGAGCGCTTAGCTAGGGACAGAAGTCAGGGGCTCTGGGTTTAGCAAACACAGCAGCAGATGTCAGCTCCACTCCTGCCCAGCAAAGCCTTCCACTTGCCCCCCCCCAGCCAGAGGAAACCAGTCCTCCTAATCAGAGGTGTCTGTTTGCAGGGATTAACTGAAGATCAGGCCGTCTGAGGATCTTGCTCTTTCCTGAAGGGATCCAGGATATTTAAAGAAGTCTTATTTGCTGTCCCCATTACAGTGGGCTGGGACACACTGCACAGAGCCCACGCTGTTCCCTCGGAGCTGTGCGCCCACCCAGTCCCCACTTGCCCCAGGTTGTACTCCCAGACCCAGGTCCAGTGCTGGGATCAGGACCCTGGCTATCCCAAGTATCTCATAGGATCATAGAATCTTCCCTGCTTAGAGCAGTGAGTTCCTGTGAGCCCATTGTCTTGCTATTGTCAAAGCAGTTTTCTTATCCTGCCAGGCCCTCCCCCCCAGCTATCTCCTAGGAGCACTGGGCATGTCTCTAAATGACAGAAATGGAGCGGCTGTAGAAGTCCTGTTCTAAGTGAGAGGTGTCCAGAGGTCCTCTCCCATCAGTTCTGCTGTGATGAGAACCATGAAGGAGCAGAAAAAGAAATGCAGATGGGAAAGAACAGCTGCATTTACCAGCCTGAAGGGTATGGAGACACTTGTAGGGGAACCAAGCGAGCTGGGTGAGTCTATCAGGCAAAGCCCATGGCTGGAGAGATGCATTTTCAGGGCAGGATCCTTCAACTGGAGCTGCTCTCCCACAACAGATTGAATTGTGGCCACGCAAGGTGCCACCAGTTTCACGCTGGCATTTCAGCCTTAGGAAAAAAGTGCTGTGACAATGGGCGGGTGCTGGAGGAACTCCTGTGGAAACAGGCTGCTTCTGACACATGCTCCATCCTTTCCTCAGCTGCTGGCTTTCTTCTTTCTTGAATATCTGTTTGGCTTCAGCGGTATTCAAGACTGCAGAGCCAGTGAGTGCCAGCTGAGTGCACTGAACTAGCCTGAAGCTGCCACAATGATGGCATCATGGAACGGTTGGAGATGGAAGGGACCTTAATGGCCATCAGAGCCATCTTCCTTGCAATTAACAGGGAACCCCACAGCTCCACCCAGCGCTCAGAGCCACTCCAACCTGACCTTGGCTGTTGGAGAGCTGAGCAAAGTGCCTGAGAGTGCTGAGTTGGCTTAGCTCTTCAAGGAAGCCTGGGGATGACTCGATTACTTGTCTGTGAGTGCTCAGCAGGAGAGAACGGAGATCTTTTTGGCCTTCAGGTGTGTGACCTGCACCAGGAAGGGTCACTGGGCCTGTCTGTTCCTTGTGTTTTCCATCAATAAATTTGGAGATGAAATTCACCCAGATCCAAGAGGTTCACTGGGCAGAACTGTAAAACACCACCGAACTCCTACATAGGAAGCACAGTATGAGGGTCTGATATCAATTACACTCTGAATATGCAGTTTCCCTTAGCTTGGATAGCCCAGGAAAGATTATAAGTGAGTTAATTTGAACACAGTCGATCTACAACCTTCAGCACAGCTGCTCCGGTCGGAGGAGAAGCTGTGGGAACAGTGAGATGAGCACCTGGGTGACCACAGTCCCAATCCCCACAGCTGCAGCTGGGAGAGGCTCAGCTCATCTAAGCAATAACCCAACAACCAAACCCAACCCAAACTCAAAGGGCTGGGAATGCACAAAGCTGCTGAGCTGCATGGGGCAGTGGCTTGGCTGCAAATGGGGGCACAGAGGGTCCCAGAGCTGGTCCCAAGCTCTGGCAGGAGCCTAGCAGAATCAGCATGTGTGGCATCGTTCCTCCAGGACATACAGATATATTCTTTTTCCTGCGTGTAAATGATTAATGAAGGATATTGTGGAAAGCAGATGTACTGTTGCCACAGTAACTGAGACGGGCGGCGGGCAAGGGTTGTGCACATGCTGAATACTGAAGGGATGATCTTCGTGCGTGTTGCAGTTATTTTAGCCTCCATAAGATTCTGGTTAATTATTAACACCGTAAGGTCCTAACCTGGGGGAATACTTATAAGTGCGGCTGTGTGCATGAAGAATCCCTTTCAATTCTCTCTCTCTATCCCTGTCCCTCCCTGGATACCATTAGAATTTTATCTCCCTAACATCTCCCATTATCTCACTTTCAACTACAGTAACTTATTACCATCTTTAATTTTTAAAAAGGATAATAACGCGGGAGAAAACAGGAGCGTGGGAATGATTCATGTTCATTCACCTCCAGTGCCTCTCCTTGCTCTGGGACCTGGCGTTCCCTGCCACACAGGGTGAGTGTGTGGCTAGAGGGGAGCAGATCCTGGTGCAGCCAGCCTGTGTCCCCCTCCTCCCTAGTGGCTAGCTCTCCTTTATTCCACCTTTGCCATCCAATAGCTCAGGTTGTTGGATGCTCCCTTCCATCCAGATGAGGCTGCAGGGAGAACCATGAGATCCTATGGTCATCCCTGCCCTCTGCCCTCCTTCTCCTCCTTACAAGAGCTCCAGTCTCAAGGTACCATCACCATCCATTGAGTTCCCTGCTCAGCTTTTCCCCTCCCATGCCCTCAAACTATCACTGACCCCAAAAAGCCTCCATATCACAGAGCTCTGTGACCCTTCCCTGCTGCGCACCTCCTCTCCTCTCCTCTCCTCTCCTCTCCTCTCCTCTCCTCTCCTCTCCTCTCCTCTCCTCTCCTCTCCTCTCCTCTCCTCTCCTCTCCTCTCCTCTCCTCTCCTCTCCTCTCCTCTCCTCTCCTCTCCTCTCCTCTCCTCTCCTCTCCTCTCCTCTCCTCTCCTCTCCTCTCCTCTCCTCTCCTCTCCTCTCCTCTCCTCTCCTCTCCTCTCCTCTCCTCTCCTCTCCTCTCCTCTCCTCTCCTCTCCTCTCCTCTCCTCTCCTCTCCTCTCCTCTCCTCTCCTCTCCTCTCCTCTCCCTTCCCCCTTCCCCTTTCCCTCCCCTTCCATTCCCTTCCCTTCTCCCTTCCCACTGATGATGCTGTTGGCTCCATTCTGTGAAGCGTGGAGCCACTCTGATGGCAGACCCATTGCACCGATGCCCTCAGCTGATGCTTTCTTGGCCCCTGTTCCTTGAGGTGACGATGGCCAGAAGGTGCAGAATGCTGCAGGAGCAGGTGCACGACACTTCCTTCTGCATTAAGCCTCGGTCTAATCTCTGAAGATCAGCTTAAACGAGATTGACTTAAGCCCTGCACACCCCTCCCGTATTCCTTGCTGCCCATTATGATAATGGAGTGCAGGTCTGCACACACATTTCCTGTCCTTCCTATGAATCTTCCTAATTTTTTTATCTTCAAAGATTATAGTATGGTTCAGGAAGAGGTGGGTTTTTTGTTTTTTTTTTCTGTCTTTCAGAAGGATCAGGATTAGGGGCAAAACTTCCCAGGATGGGATCCTCCTTATGATCCAATGCAGGACACTCAAGGATTTCCCTGTTTCTGCTCCCATCATCTAACCTCAAAGAACCACTGTAATTAAAGGCAGCAGAATTGGTGCTTTAAACCACGAGTCACCAAGCCCGTGTGTTTTGAGAGTCTTAAATTACGGAGAAGGAATTGGGAAGTTATCACTACAGTGATGAATGGAATTTGGGCAGCTATGCCATATTTTTTTGCAAAAGCCCTCGGACCTCAGAGCCATCTCTTGCGCACATCTATCACCCAATAAACAGCACTGGAGCTCTTCGGAAAGCTCACCCAAACAACTTGATTCGTGCCTTGACCACTACAGTTTGTGTCATGGCCACTGCAATTCATGTCACTGCCATTATGAGTGGGTGATGTGCATCCCCATGTTTGCTGCTCATCTGCTTCCATCCCACACACCCTGCTCTGCAAACACACCTTCTGAAGGAGACGCCAGAAAGTGAGGCCAAGTGGCAGGAGCTGAGGAGCTGAAGCACGCACCCAGCAGGATGCCAAGAAGCAGCAGGACACCGATCTGCAGAGCCAAAACTCAAGTGGGAGTTCCAAGCATTCCTTGGATTGCTCAAGCTCTACCACAGCTTCCTATTGCACGGAGCAGCTGTTGCTGAAGCCCTTGGTTGCTTTCTCAACAGGGAAATTGTATGGAGATAAACTCAAGGGCATGCAGAGATCTCCAGGAATGTCAGGCAGTTACTGATGTCTGATTCAGGGTTCATTCATCCTGGTGAGAAGAGATAACAGAGGGTGCCGTGCTTGCATCATGCGGTGCTGCTGGAGCCGTTCTGAGCCATACGCTGCAGGATGGGACGGGGGGACTGGTTCCTGGGCAAGCCCTGCACCATCCACTGAGGGAAGCTACGGACAAATGGGTCAGGAGGAGCTCGTTACAGCTAATGAAATCACGGCGTTCAATATTGTGTCTGTGCAGGTGCAATTAAAATCTGCCTTTTGGATTTCTCTTTAAACACAGGCAGAGCTTTCCAGGTGTGTTCCAATGGATGCTGTGACTATGAGCTTGTTTACGACCAGGATGAGCTGGCTGATGGTCACATCATTCCACCTCCACATGAAGCTGTTGTAGCATAACTTTCCCTCCCTTGCTTCTCTTCATTGATCAGGCTGCTCTGGTCCCAGACTAGAGCATGATTCAACTTGGGGGCCAATCCCTGGAGAAACTGCATTTTGACTCATGCATCCACAACAGCTGCTTCCAAAGGAAGCTCTAATGTTATCTGTAGTGAAGGTTTCTTGGTCATTCCTTACACCACATCTATGAATGGTGTATTTCCCCAAATCAGCCTCACCAAAGGAAGGTGTAATGAGCAGTGTTGAGGAAGCCACATCCACAATCCATACTTTTGTAGCTGAGCCTTTATGAACAGGGCTTTATAGCTGCAGTAAACCTTTACATGGAATGGTCTGTGGTGGCCTTAGCCTCAGTACCAAAAGGTTTTGCAAAATTGCCTTCTCTTCATCATTGGTTTGAACCTAAATTGCTGGCCACTCTCGTAGCTGACAAGTGAATGAGCAGCCCTTCCCTCAAAGGAGGGCCAGGATGGGGGAAAATGTGTCTTATCTGATGTGCCATCATGGACTAGGGCATCCCCAAGGAAATCCTGCTTTTCCCTCCCTCTCTCCTGCAGAAGCATCGAGGGAGATGTTGCCCATGTTGCTGTTTGATCTGTAATGGAGCTCATTTACCTCTGCTGCTTTGCCCAGCTAACACAACTGAGGGCAGCTGGTTTGCAGGTTATGCGTGTCTGAGCATGAAAAGAAAAGTGCGTGGACAGAATATACAAAAAATGAAATGTTAGGGTAAATATCTTAAATCAAAGCAACATTCCTGTCATCCTGGTCTAACACCGTGCCGAGGTCTTAAAAGATGTGGTGGATGCTCAGCATGTGGAACCAGGAAAGTCAGAAACCCAAAGAGCCAAACAGGGCCACCAATTCATCAGGGGACAGCAGAGGTGCTTGGGGATGCCTACATCGCTCATCCTCCTCCTACCATCTACAGGATTTCAGCCCCAGACCTCACCATTCCCCTCCCTGCTCTGGGTCTGTCTTTTCCATTGTGCAGGTTTTGCCTTTCGCTGCTTCCACGGTCCTACAACAAGCAATCCCTTCTCTAGTGTGGTACATCCTCTCAACTCTTCCATCTGAATCACAGCTGTGTAACACAGCCAGGGATGGGATCAGGAGGGCACTGGGAATAACGAAAGCCCAAGCAGCAGGCACTGTGTTTTACCCCAACAACAAAATCTGGGCTGTCATCAGAATGAGTTTCATCCCCATTGAGCCACATAACTGCAAGCGATGTTCTGGGTGCTGGTGACTTCTCTAAGTTTTTCAGGGTTTTGTTTCCTTCCTGAGTTGCAGGTGTGCTGCTCTGGGATGCACATCACCCAGAGGTGACGACGTATGCCTTGCTCTCTTTGCACATACATGCATATCGCTTCTTGTTGTGGCAGCTGGTGCAGAACTCCCCGTTTGTAGGACAGTTATTTCAGGGGAAGTCTGCACCATAATTAGTATAGTCCAGTTTTGTCTTGATTATTTACCCAAGTGCTGCCAGTTCTGCTAGTCTAGTCCTGACGATCTCCATCACCCTGCTGCTGGCTGGACTGGTGCTCAGAAGTCCCACAGTCTCCAGGGGAATATCTCAGACTTCTACACCAAAAGTTTTACCTGCTTGATGTACATCTGTGCAAAGGATGGCGTGGAAGGCGTGCCAGTGCTTTGGCACCCAGAAGGATTTGCACAGACAGGCCAGGATGCCGTGCACAACATCCTCGTTTCTAATGGAAACATGTATCCCCATCACAATTACCAGCACTGCCTTCTAATTAAGGGCTGTTGCTTTATCTGCCACTGCATCCTGCCCACCCCTGCCGGAAGCCTCCAGCCGAACTCAGGCTGCAGCACATGATTTCCTTCCTGCAAGGAGCAGAGCACAGAGCAAGGAGGGTTGTTTGCATCGCTGGTGGCTCTGCTAGACATTGTTTTGTCTGAGTTTGGGTCAGACGGTGAGCAGAGTGCCAGGCTTGTCCCATGGGACCATGATCTCAGCCCCTGGAATGGGAATTGCTGCGGTCAGAGCTGATGGCACAGCCACAGTTGGGCTGGAGTTGTGACCCCAGGTGTGGACCCTGCAGTGGCAAATGTGGACTCCCACAGCTCCACTGGATGGGGTTACTGATGACCTCACGCTGTGCCAGGGGAGGGTCAGGTGGACCTTAGGAAAATCTCTGAAACAGAGGTGATGCATTGGCACAGACTGCCCAGGGAGTGGTGGGGTCACTGTCCCTGGGGTGGGGATGCGGCTCTGAGGGATGTGGTCAGTGGGTATAGTGGGGATGTGTTGGGGTTCGACTGGGGGATCTGAAAGGTCTTCTCCATCCTTCGTGGTTCTATGATCTGTGATTCTATATGGCCATACGTGCAGGCCCACCCTCACACTCAGAGCTTCAAACAGCAGTGACACTCGGTTTTATACAGCCATGAGTTCACGGCCATCAGTGTTTCTCTTTCCTTCCTCCCTCTCTTTGTGCAGACCGAGGGATGTTCCTCAGGCTGTACTGGTCCTGCTGGGAGCTGCAGGGAGCATGAACTGGGAGCACAGCTCCCACCATCCCCGTCCACAGTTGGCATTTAGCTGAAACTGTCTGTGAGCAGTGGGAATGAGGTGATGGCCTCAGGATGCTCAGCTCAGTGTTTGGTGCTCAGCGGTTCTGTTCCCACTGCCCCCAGCTCTGCTCCAGCTGTGCCCACCCCACAATGCACACGAGGAGTGTATGATAAGGGCAGGAGCAGTGCTGAGCCTTCTTTCTCTCTGCTCTTTTTCCCTCTGAACCACACAGGCATGCTGCTCGCTTGCAGCTGAAGGCTGTTGCACCCATTCCTCCATCCCCAGCCCCGGGCTGCAGGAACTCCGTGCTCCCTGCAGTGCTGGGGAGCACCTGGCTAAAGCCTACAGCGGCTAATCACGTCCCCTTGATTAAGGGGAGAGAGGCAATTACCCTTATTTGTCTTGTCAGTGCCTGGATGTGATGTGTGGCTGATGGTAACAGGCGGCCGCTCTGCCTCGGGGCTGCCCCGGGTGATCATCCACATCACGCAGACCTCAGCTCCCGCTGCCATCCTCCCTAACGAAGCCCCAGGTAACCCCCCCACCCAGCACGGCTGTATCCAGGCAACAAAGACGGGCTGTCCCTCACCAAGGAAGCACTTAGATGAACACCTCCAGAGGCAAAGCATGCTGCTAATTAACCCTTGGGGCAGCGCTGAGCTTCTGCTCCGTAACGAGCTTCTTGCACCCCTCGCAGCCCAGCGCAGGGCTCCTCGGGCATCACCTCCTTCCTGCACTGGAGTGGAGCTGGCGTTTCTCTTTGAATGGAGTTTGGTAAGGGGTGGGAGGCGTTCACCTGAGCCCCGAGTACTCCTCTTTGTGCTTGCAGCTCGTGAGCAAGCAGCGCTCGCAGAGATTTCATGTCAAGCTGTCAGGGCCCAGTGTAGCTCCTGCTAAGATGCTCATGGAGTGTGATGGAATTTGATGGGAATGAGGAGAGCAGGGCTCGATCTGGTAGAGCTTGATTTGAAGTTTCAGAGGCTCCACTAGGACCATACTGGGGAAATATGGGGATGTGGCACAGAGGGATGTGGTCAGTGGGCACGGTGGGGTGGGTGGGGTTGGATGGGTGGTCGTAGGTGGTCTTTTCCAACCTTCATAATTATATGATTCTATGATCTCTGTTTTTACCTGCTCAGCTTTGCGACCTTGCTGCTCTCCTCTCAAAGCTCATTTGCTCGGGGTGAACCTGCTCTCAAGTGCAGATACAGGACGCATAGCTCAGATGGGAATCCTTACAGATGCCCACAGAGCCCAGGATCAGTCCTGGTCACTGTGTCCTCTGCTTTCTCCTGGAGAGGGCTCTCAAGAAATCCTTCCACCGAAGCTACTTTTCCCTCACTGGGTGACTTATTAAGGGCATCAGCCATCCCCTTGCAGTGCCTTGGGGAAAACACAAACAGCAATTCACTTCCTTGCACCTGGAAACCCCTCCGGCATCCAGCAGCCCCGGTGATCAGCAGGACCCGGCTGTTTTTGGGGAGGGGCAGCCCGGGGGCACCGCTGCTTGGTGGAAGCTTGTAGCTCTCTCTTTAATTGGAGGTGAATTTAATTTCAGTAATGAGCCTGGCACATTCCTGCTCCTGATTAGATTTGCGCAGTGATTAACCCAGCAGATATTCACTTGGAGAACTGCCCAGTTCTTTCCAGTTGCAGTGGACCGAAACTGTCCCTGCTGTATTCCCACACTGGGAAGCAAGGTCACCGAAGGGCATTGTGGAAGGGGGACTCCAACACATGCTGCTTTTCTAACACTGTGCTTGGGATGGGAATCTCCAACTCCCCCCATTCGGTCCTTCTGAGAGGGCACCTTTCCCAGTTGGACCCGTTAGAACCTGTACCAAGATCCAGGGCAGAGTGACAATGGCTGTGCTCACTAATGAGATTTTTTTCCTTCCCTCAGGGACTGTCCAAAAGGGAAATAAGGCAGGATCAAGAGATTAGCACGTGTGGTTCGCATCCACAGTTTGGCACTGTTGGGATATTGTAATATGTCCCAGACGCTTGGAAGGTGTTTAATGTAAGCCAGCATGACTGACATCTCGCCATACGCGATCTGAAGGCTGTCAGATCTCAGGTTATTGAGTGTCCCACTTAGTGACAAATATATACACCAGCTAAGTAGGGCACAGAGCTCCAGTTCACCCTGTCTGAGCTCAGAGTCTGGAATCACACAGCCACGGTTTCCCAGGCCCCTGTGACCACCTGGAATCCAAGGGAGCAATTGCTTCAGCAATTATTTCTGGGTTCAGTTTGCCTTGTCCCATCTCCCGTCCAGAGGATCTCGTTCTGTATTTCACTGCCAGGTTAGCAGCTCACACTGCATATGATACCTCAGCAGGAGGAGCGTGTGTGCCAACCCCACCGTCAGCACCACGCTGTGCAGCTCGAGCTCCTGCGTGGGGTCGGAGCTCTGGAATCAAAGCACGCTCTATATGGAAGAGAAGACAGAAGTAATGTAGAACTGTAGAGTCATTAAGGTTGGAAAAGATCTCTAAGATCATCAGATCCAGGCACCGACCCATCACCGCCATGCCCACATGGAATCTTAGCGTTATCCTCCAGCCTCAATGACTCTGAGGTCAACTTGTCTAATCATCAACCCATCCCCACCGTGTCCACTCAGAGTCATACACACAATCATTCAGGTTGGGAAAGACCTCCAACATCAAGTCCAGCCATCATCCCCTCGTGCCCACTCACAGCATCACTGAATCCTCAAGGCTGGAGAAGACCTCGAAGATCTTCTTGTCCAACTGTCAGCCCACCCCCATGGTGCCCACCAACCCATTTCTCCTGGGTTTATGGGAAGCAGAGCAGCTCTCTGTCCTTCAGATTCAGCTCAGGAAGAATTAACAGGGAACAGCATCCTGAGAGTAAAGAACAGGTGTTAGTCCAGACTCAGGCTCCCATGCTGGGATTATTTTATTATAATTAATATTCTTACTTCTTATAGTTAATTACTGGCTGAATCTCAGTGCTGTAGGACTGCCTCCATCTGCACTCCAGATGATCCTGCACACTTGGAAACGCGTTGTCAGAGCCCAGCAGGTCCTGCAGATGAGTGCTCAGCCACCAGAGGTGGGTGGGGATGCTACGGACCCGCAGTGAAACCCCACGAGTTGCTTTGGTTGTGTCTACGACCTCCTTTGTTCATGAATATTTGGTAGAACAACATTCCCTCACAAATAAGCACTCGTGAAAAGTAAACAAGTCCTAATTACTTGTGCAAATATTCTCATCTGAATGTTTATGCAAATGCACATACCCACGTGAGCTCCTGTATCAAACAGCCATGAGTATGCAGCTGCATGAGAAAGCACACAGGGTGTAAAAGAAACCACATTATGAGTGTCCTTTGTTGGCTGGGTGCTGGAGCAGAAGGGAACAGCGGATCTCCATGGGCTGAGGTTGAAGCTGGGCTCACAAGGATCAGTCCAGCAGCATTCAGTCAAATTATAGGTACAGTTTTCTATAAATATTAATTGATTAATAGGATTTCAGGGTGTGTCTGCCTGGAGGAACATCAGTAGGTCATTTTTCTTGGGAAAGTGGGATATGATGATAATTATTTAGAGCCAAAAGCATTCAGAATCCATTCCTAGGACCTAAAACAGTGCTCACAGAGAACACTTGGACTTATCGTAATAACAGAGCACAAATGAAGTGTAACTGTGTTTGCGATTCTGGTGGGTCAGATGACACAAGATGCTCTCCCACAGCATTTTTGCTTGGAAGCTGAGGCAGAATGGGCTCTTTGGTGGTTGAAAACAGGCTCAGATGGTGGCGAGCGATGGGCTGATGTCTGCTTCAAAACCACCAGTGTGACACACTGTTTATCATCTGTGTGATGACATGATGCACAACCATCAGCAATACACACATGATGAAAAACTAAGTGAGGTGGGTGCTATGCAAAACAGGAGGACATCAATCCTACAGTTGTTTGGAATGGAACTGGAGGTGAAGTCACTGGAGCAGCAGTCACAGGCTCAGGTGGTTGAGGGCTGGCACCAGGAGAGCCTTCCTCTCCAGGAGGATGGTCCGGCCTTGTTCAGGTTTTGGGAGCACATGGAGGTTTCCATTCTTGGTGGCTGCTAATACTTGGCTCAGCAAAGCCTTACAGCCATCCTGGGGTTGTCCTGATCCAAATGGCAGGTTGGACTGGACACCTCCCAGTCTTTGCTCAGCTCTGAGCTGAGGACAGTGTCCCAACAGTTCCCACAAAACTCCATCCCAGTGTTCAGGACACAGATCCCTGCCAGGTCCCATAGCGCTGGGCTGCATGGAAATCCCATCCCTCCACCCACATTGCCTAGGGCAGGGGGGAAGTTTGATGGAGAACAGAACCAAATCCACAGGGAATGTGCATAGGGTCAGAGGAACTTCTTCATCCTCCTGACCACGTGTTCTCTACAAGTTCAGACTGATCCCAAATGATACTGTACAGAAGTAGGGAATAAGGATGGGTCCCCTGGAACAGAAGATGTGCTACACAACTTCAGTGTGCTGAGGATGCAGTGTCACCCAGGATATGCTGAACTGTCTGTACAAACACAGTTACTTCATATGAACATTAAACAGAGGTATACTGAAAAGAAACCCAAAGAGACAGTACTGCCCTGTTTTCCTGCGCTCAAGTCTCATTTGAAAACTCATTTTAGATCCTTTTATTTTTCATTTTGAGATTATGGATATGTTTGTCCAAACATCTGTGGTAGCTGGTTAACAGGATCAGGCCAGCATTAAACTAGTCCAGATAGGGATAATCTTTTCCAGCCCAATAACAGCAATAACATTAATGCATAAATCCTCCTTTTCAACTCCATTTGTCACCCAGACATGTTACCCCCAAAACCAGGCAGTCCTGCTGCTGCTGGCTGCACTGCTGCTGACACAGACGAGGTGGGTTGGGCTCCTTGGCCACCTGGGCACACTGCTGGCTCAGGTTCAGCTTGCTCACCAGGATCCTGATTCCATGCTGCAGAGCTGCTCCTGGTCACCCCATCCCCAGCTGTGTACTGATGCAAAGAGTCACTCTGCTGCAGGACTTCACGTTCCTTGCTGAATTTCACAGGGCCAAGCCCTACAGAGAACTCACATCCCCCTGAGCAGCCCTTGCTCGCACAGCTTGGTGTCACCCAGGTGATGATGACAGTAAACAGCACTTGTTCCTTCTTCAGTGAGGGAAGGTGCTGAGTTACTGCCTGGTGGTTCAATCCAGGTTTCCCATGAATTCCATGAACCACAGAATGGCTTTGGGTGGAAGGGAACCCAAGAATCATCAAATTCCAACCTGAGGCAGAGCCACCAACCTCCAGACCTGGTACCAGACCAGGCTGCCCAAGGCTCCACACAACCTAGTCTTGAATACCTCCAGGGATGGGGCATCCACACCTCTCTGGGCAATGAATGAGAGGGACTTCATAATTTTTAAAGTATTTTCACAGGGCTGCTGAGAACAGAAGGAAATGGACAATTAACTACAGCTGTCACAGTAGTTTAATATGTTAATAAACGCCTTCTTGATTCGTTACCTTTGCTGGAGGAAAGCTGGTGGGCATGCTCCTCTTCCAGACCACAGTTTTCCTGAAACAGACCTGAGTTTAATGAGCTTTGGACCTTCATTTCTCTGCTTAATGTGGCTGATGTTAGCCAAAAGCTTCCAGCATCGGGAAAGGAGGAAAGAAAAGAGGCAAAGACACAACACTGCTGCACGGAGCCGTGTCCTCGGGACCTCGGGTCACCATTTCTTAAATACAACCACAAACTTGGCAAAGACAAATGCCCCAAACAAACAACTTGTGTCACCCATCCTTTGTTTTCTTTGTGACAGCTCAAGCACAGCATTTCACCCAGCTCAAGAACCAAGAGACGTTGGAACTGCAGTGCTGGCTCCTGAGCCCATGGGGCTGATGGGTGCAGTCTGCTCGCTTTGCTGCTGGGTTTGGCTTTGAAAGGTGGAAGCAAACTGGAGTGCTTTGATTTTTCTCCCCAAGACCACAGATCACACGATGCACTGGGTCATCCTTACAGCACGTCAGACTTGGGGGGGGGGGATTTTCCAAATCCTGTGACGAGAATGGCATTAAAATGCTGGCAAATGAAGTCTGTAGAGATTGACTGGGGATAAAGCACGTGCAGGAATCTGCTCACCACCCCCCACGGTGATAACGTAGCCACAATCAGAGCTCCCAGCGAGGCAGCCGAGGGCACGCGGTGACTCTTTAATGACAAGCATCAATTTAATTTGATTGCTGGGAATAATTGAGTGTTGCATTCCCTCCACTCGTTTCAGTGGATTTGAGCACAATTAATTGGAAGGGACGTGTGTTTTTCCCTGAGTGCTCCCTCTGCAGTTGCTGGTTAATGCCCAGCTGCAATGCTGGAGTGGACGGATGCATGGACCCCACGGGCACAGCCCGGCCCTGGAATGCTGTGCATGCACACAGGGGAGCTGAAGGAGCACAGCAGAGCAGTCTCACACAGCTGAGAGCTGAGGAGCAAGGTATTCCTGCCAGCCCCGTGTGTCACTTCACGTTGAAGCCTTTTATTGTCAGTGTCATCGGCTGCTCCTGCTCCGTGTCCTCTTACAACAGCTCTTGCTGGCTGAGCCACGTTTCAGAGCAGCCCCAAAGCTGACTCAGGTCACTTGAGTCTTAAAGCTGGGTGGGGAAGGGCTGTGATGTGTCACAAAGGAGATCTCTTTTACCCTGTATAGAGGAGGAGGGACATTGCTCAACCACACTGAGGTGGGGAAGGCCCAAGGTCCCCTGCAGAAGCTGGAGCTGTTCTTCAGCACCGCCCCTGCTGGGGCACAAGGCTTTGCCATTCATCTCATTGCTTCATGGTCAATAGTTTTGCCCGTTAACTTTGCCCACCTACAAAGACCACCGAGGGACAGTTTTGCCAGCAGCCCTCATGGGTGTTGTACACCACGATCCCCTCCATCTCAGCTTGCACACAAGTGCTGCAGAAAAGGCTGAGCGTGTGCTTGGGACGCGCTGCACGGACACATCTGTCAATAAGTCCTGAGCTCTTTGATGGTCACAATTCTTGTCCAGGTCAGGAGTGAGTCAGAAGTAAAACATTTACTCCAAAAACCAATGTGTCTTTCAGAATCCCTTGGAAACAGGCGGCAGTCACACGGAGGAGAAATGCTCACATTTCTCACTGTGATACACAGCAGAGGGGTGAAAGTCCCCCATGTGATACACAGCACATGGTTTTCCTTTGGTGCCACGTTCCCACCATACTGCCAATACAGCCAAGTTAGGACAGACATCATTTCATTCCTTTAAACGCTTCCTATCAGCACACTGCTCACATTTCAAGTTAATATTATTTTTTCAGCTCGTTCACAGCACTGTGCTGGTGAGGTCAGCTCTGCACCTCCAGGAGCTGGGGACACTCTCACAGAGTGCCATCTCAGTGAAATAAGAACCACATAAGAAATTCCCTGGCAAGAGCAGGAGTTCAGACACGTGAAATGGGACTCCACCATCCTCCATAAAAAGCAGAGAGATGAGCGAGCACCTGGATACACAGAAAGCAGGAGTGTCCAAAGAGGAGGCACTGTTCTACAGCTTTCCAATGAGAGGGCCCAGAAATAAGGCACGATGACCTCAGTCACAGGGCTGCGGGATGAAAAGGGGATAAGGGGAGGACACACAGGAACAGCCCCCAAAGGTTTAACAAAAAAGAGAAATCACAAAGCAGTCAAAACCAGAAGGCAGCTTTTATTTTATTTTATTTTGCACAGCTTTTGCAAAGCATGACCTAAAGGCGGTGTTCATTTTTTATTTTCAGGTAATTTCTTGAGTTCCCCCACAGCGGTGTTAATGTCATCAATGGCAAACAATGTGATACGTTCAGAGCTGAAGACATTTTTCTATGGCTAGGATCCACACTTTTTCAACACACCTTGTGCCTTTCCGCTGCTATGGTGCAAACAAACAACACACGATGGGTGAGAATTTATTCCAAGAGTGCAACAGCAGACAAGTTTGAGCATTTTGATGTCTCCTTAAGTTGGAGGAATCCCCAGTTCCATGCAAAAATATGGCCTGATGGAATGGCTGTTTGCTCAGCAAGAGGAGGGCACAAGATGCTTCTCTATTGTTCCTTAATGCGGACACCTAGCTCCCGAAGCTTGCAAACAAAATTATCCATTTCCTTCTTGCTGTCTGACTTGAGGTAGTACGTTACATTGTGGTTGGACAGATAAAGCATTTTCGAGTTGACTTTCTGCGCAGTGGCTTTGCAGAGATTCATGCTGCCGCGGATGATGAGGTCAGTGTCATCCATATCCCTGCATTGTGAGGAAAGGAGAGTGAGGAACCCGCGGGGAGCAAAGCACTGCCTCGGCACAGCACTGAGAGGCAGTTCCTGGCTGGGACATCCTCTGTCCGACCGCAGGAAGCTCTCTGCTTTCCCTGCAGAGAGAAGGGGCCCCGGTTCTGGCCCTGCTGAGCTCTGCCCAGGGACAGATCCTTTGTGCAACGCGACGCTTCCCCTCGGGCAGTGACTTACCAGTAATAGCGGAGCCACGTGCCTACAATTTCAAAACAGCGATACTGGTACCAAAATATATAATTTGTCCATTTCTTGAAGCGATAGACTTCGCTGCCCATGGCTGCGGGAACTGTGATGAACTGAAAGCGAAAGCATTTAGGATGAGAAAGCTACGTTTTCTTAAAGGGACCTCCCCGCAATAGTTCATAGAATGGTTTGAGTGGGAAGGGACCTTCAAAGGCTGTCTGCTCCGTCTCCTTGCGGTGAATGGGGACACCCACAGCTCCATCACAGTCCCTCCAGCCAGAAAGGTGATTCATAGATTCATAGATTCATATATACATTAGGTTGGAAAGGACCTGCAAGATCATCTAGTCCAACCATCCCCCTACCTCGTGCTATCTACCTCCCAAAAACCTTTCAGTTGAAGGAAGCAAAGCCGCTAGCACTTGCTGAAAATACCGGTTTGGCAGTTTGGAAGTTTTGTTTCCCTGTACATTCATTTTCAATTTGGTTGTGGGAAAGAAAAGGTCGATCAGTGGGCAGTCTCAAAACCTACAGCTGGCTCAAATTTTCATCGATATAATTTCAGTGTGAAAGTATTTAACTGGCTTTGACTGGTAGAGTTCAGTGATTTTTATATGTTTAGCTTGTTTAATGATATGGGTAACATGCAACTTGGATAACATGCAACTTGGATCACATCGTAAGGTTCTAAATGGTTTACTGCCTTGACTCCATCGTATAATTAGTTCAGTCATTAATTTTAATTTTGTACTGTTTTTTTTATTTCGTGGCTTGTTGCTGTATTCTCAATATTGGAACTGTGCTCTATGTAGTTGTTTTCTTTTGTTTTTTAATAATTTTAACAACAGTTTTCCAGATGATGAAGAACTAAAATTGTTGGGGCTTGGTTGTTATTAACTGGGTAGCTTAGGTATTTTATTAGCTCTTCAGTTGCTTTCCTGGCTTTGATGCACCCTGAGGGCTCAGCAGCCAAACTTTGGCTCTAAAGGCAGAGCAGCCATCTGTCCCATCCATCCACACAGAGCATGAGAACATCACCAAGTCAGTCTTCAAGTCAGGGTTGGTCTCAGTGGGTCCATGGCCCTGTGCAGGCATGGTGTGACACAGCTGGGTTGTGGATCAGGTTGGGGAGAGCAGAGGGCTCAGAAAACCACGCTGCAGTTAACCTGGGGAAGTTACAGCCACAGATTCTCCAAAGACATGTTGGTAGTTCAGCTGGCTTCTACGTCAGTGCTCCTGAATTGGAAGTCACTAAAGGTTGTGATCTTGAAGGAGCTAGTGAGTCACAAAATGAGGGTGCTTTAACTTGTCTGGGAGCCCAACTGCAATTAAGACAGTCCGAGGGGAGGGTAAATGCTTATCTCCGCCACCTAGCTGAGCTCACGTTGAGCCTTCCATGAGAAACAGAGAGCTCCAGGTAACCAACTGCTGCCAGGTCCTTCCCCAGAGTGGGAGCACATGCACATCCTGTGCTGCCTGGGGAGCCCCAGTGCTGGGGAGAGGCAGAAAATGCCCCAAAATAGAGAAGATGCAGCACGAGGATGAAGGTGCTGTCAGGCACTGATGTGGAGATGCTCCCCAGCCCTTGAGCACCTCATGCATTGCACTGCTGGGACTGCAGAGTGCTCCCAGCTTCTCTACACAGCTCTGCTCCATGTGCCTCTTCAAAGAGTGTGAAATTCACGTCTAAGAGAAACCTGCACAGTGCAGACATATTCCACACCAACAACAGAGACAGAAGCTCCCATTTGACACTGAGCCATTCAGAGAGGGCCAACGGAGAAATATAGGAAAGAAAATCACTGTGTCTCTTAAATTCCCCCACTCACAACACCACAATCCCTCAGTGAAGAGCTCCAGATGTCCTCGGAGGGATCTCCAGGAGGAGGGCAGCTGGGTGGCTGGAGGAGGAGCACAGAGAGTGTGCAGGACGGCCACTGCAGCCCTCTCAGGCCTCTGCAGTGAACTGCTGCCAGCAGACTCAGGTGTAGATCCCATGTAAGCAGGCTGATACAGACGTGAGATCCTTTTGCAGAATATAAACGATGGAAGTGAAGTAGAACCTGAGAACAAGTGCCCAGTGCCAGTGAGCACACAGTGAATCAAACGTGGCTTCTGCCACCTTGGGATGCAGCCCACAGCCCCGGAGTTATGGAAGAGAATATGGAATGAACTGCAAGAAAGCTAGATCTGAAATAAAGAGGGGAGATGTGGAGGTGAGCATGTGCAAGTGGAGAGAGAAATGCTTGCTAGCAGGATCCAAGAATGGCAGAGGCTGAGAGGGAGCATCAAGCAAATGATTAAGGCTGAAACAAAGAGGGAAGAAAGAGAAGGTGCCCATCCTGATGGCCAGCACGTCCCTCTCCTGGGCTGACTGAGCAGGAGGAGGAGCACCTTGCTCGCCCCACTCTGAGCAGTGCGTTCCTGCAGATCGCGTGCAGTAATTAGCTGCAGGGTGGGGCTGGGAGCACGGAGCAAGGAAGTGGAACAGGAGGAGATGCTAACGAGGTCAGAAGACAGCAGGTGGCATCCCCGCGAGGAGAGGATTCACAACCTGCTGCAATCACAGCAGCACCTGCCTGGGATGGATCCCTGGGGCCGGGAGAGGGAAAGGAGGGGGAGAGGGTTGGTGCTGCATCATATGGCTGCGAGTCTTCCTCTGCTGTTTGTTTCAGACACTAATTAGGTCAGTGCTGCCCTTATAGGAAACCCGAGGCCAGCCCATGCTCCAGCAGCGACTCCCAGATCCTACTGCTGGAGGAGCAATTCTGGTTCCTTGGTGTAAGAGCAGACCTCCAGGGACAGGGCTGGCAGCGCAGGGCTCTCCAGCAGCACTCAGCAAGTTTCCCTGCAGGGAGCTGCCCTTCCCTTACACACATCCACTGCACGAAACTCTGCACTTGAGGATGAGGATGACAGACAGTGATGTGCTGAGAGCTGCAGCCATCGCTCCTGCAGTGTCCAGGGCCTGGAATCACACTGCTGGAGCTCACACCTCTGCAGACAGTGCCTGGGAGCTACCCCATGTGCACTCTCCCACCTGGGAGAGGACCACAGCTGAGCATTGGGTCTCCTGGGCACTGCCTCTCCCTTTCTTGAGTCCTGGAAGCCCTCCAGGCACAGATTCGGGGCTCCAGTGCAGTTGCTTCAAACCTCACCCACTCACCCATGCTGCTTTTCATCTGGTGCTGGCTTGTTCAGCCTGTCCCTAGCAAGTGACCCGTGAGGATTCCGGCAGTGTTTGTGCTACTGCTGATTAGCAAACAGCCGCGTGACCCGCTGAGAAAACCTAAGTCAAGTCCTTGTCTAGCTGCTGACCCATGTAAACAGCAGGAATTACTGCTCCAGCTGGAGCGATGCGGGGCTGAGGTCAGGGGATTAAGCTACAGGGAGCGAGGGCTGCTTTGCTTCTCAGTGACAGCCTCTGCACAGAGGTTGAGTGACTTCCACGCAGAAGCACTAACTTCCCAGCTCTGGCACATCAGCCGTGAGCATCCATCTGTTTGATCTGCTCCCCTCCTGGGCCCAAAAAAGCAGCAAAATGTGCGAGGAAAACAAAAGGAGCTTAGAGAAGAAGCAGGGTGAGAAACAATGGGGAAGAGGCACGGTACCCAGCACTCCCTGCAGCAGCAGGAGGCACTGGAGCAGGAGTGAGCACAGTGCAGTCACCGAGGGCAGCGGAGCATTGTGAATGTGGTGTGACAATTCTGCCTTTCCCACGCAGGCACGGGGCTCGGCACAGCTCTGGTCCCTCAGATGCTTGACTCCACCAAGTGATGCCGCTGGCTGAACCTTCCTTGAGTAGTTCTAGCAAATGAGCAGTTATTCGGGTTATCCTGGGTGCCTAGGCAAAGACCTGAGCTGCACAAGCACACTGACATCTCTCTCAAAGGTGATGCTGCATCAGGGACACAAAAAGAAACTCTCTCTGTGTCCTCTCTCCTTGTTCCTCTTGAGAGGCACAGGTAGAGCTCCGTGCCCAGGAGAGGCAGCAGGTCAGTTTGTACTCACTAATATCGCTGGGGTTACGTGAAATGGGAGTTGAGGACACAAAACTTCTTTCTAAAGAAGTCTCCTCTTCTGCTGGACATGGCTGCGCTGGGACCTGGCTGCTGTGACACAGCTGCTCCTGGCACAGAGCCTCAGAGAAAGAGGAGGTGGACACACTGGAACCTGGGGGACGTGAATAATAGAGTAGTTCTGAATGAGCAGTTTTGTCTCCAAGCTCCTTCCAGAAAGGGGTCCCATGCTGCAGGGCGCCCACAGAGAGCTCCGGCAGCAGTTCATCACCCAAACTCCAACCCCTGCCCAAATCCAGGGGACAACGCAATGGTTTCTCCTTTGTCCCTCTCCCATCTGCTCTGTAAGCTGATCGCCCACAGCAAGTGTCTGTTACACAGTGGAAACCCATCCTTGCCCTGCTCCACTGCCATCTCTCGTGCCTGCTGCCTCATCTTGGTGTAATTTCCAAGCTTGCACTCATCAATTTAAACATGAGTTAGAAGCCCTCAGCTGCACACACGCACACAGAGTTCACTCATGTTCAAGATAATCGAGACATTTCTTCCTCTAAAAGTTATTTGGGAAAGCTGTGGTGTGCAGCAACAAACCTTACAACGCTCCCAGCTCCGACAGCTTCGTGCCTCACTATCACATCCCTTCGTTATTCACGTAAATGCTCCCGTAGTTAATTGCAGAGCTCACACTTGCTTGGCTCGCTTGCTTCCTGCTGCTCCATGATTCATTACTTGTCAATGAGTCTGCTCAGATCTCCCGGCAGAGCTCATTCTGAGCCGTGCAGGAATCCTCCCCTCTGCCCTTTGGAGGAGCTTTTGCTGCTAAAGTGAGTGTGGTTGCACTGCCAAATTGCTGCTGGGGTCCAAAAGGTTTTGTTGGCTCTGGGGCAGGGCCTCAGCTCATCTCTGGGCAATGATTTGTGTTCGGCTGAAATGGACAGAGAAGGTCCGTTCGGGAAAAATAGATTTTGTTGTAGTTTGCCAGCTCCAGGGTGCAGGTTCCTGACGCCCAGGGCAGCAAAGCAGCACGGACAGGATAGGTTAAAGGCAAAACTCACGGGCTGAGATAGTTCAGTAGCACCGAAAAAGAATAGAAAGTAACGCCCTCATCCTCCACAACCGAGCAAAGTCACAGGGAGTCAGCCTACCTACAGTGAGCCTGCAGACAGGAGCCTAAGCCATGGCTGCACATATGGAGATCTGCACACTCCAGGCTTGGTGCCTGTGGATTTGCTGAACCTACTGAAAATCACGTTTTCTGATGCCTGATGGAGGTTCCCATTGGCACCAACAGGACAGACAGCTGAGAACCTGCAAGAGAGCATCCACTGCAGTGGGATGTCAGCAGTGCCACGATGGATGCCATCGGCAGTGACCATGGGCATCTCTAGGAGCTCCTGGAAAGAAAAGGAGGAGGAATGCGTGCCATCAGGCAGCATCACAAGGCATGAGCAGTATTCTCCCAGCTGTTGTTCTACAGCTGCTCCTGAGTCATTCACCACCTCCCAGCCATGCAGGAGGACTAAAGATCAGCCAGCAGTGCACAACCAGACTCGGGCAATCATTCAGAGGACTTTCCTTCTCCTTGGGAAGCACTTGGAAATATGCTGCCCAACAAACGTGTTTGTGCAGATCTGCTGGTGGACACCATGGGATCATTCTGCAGTGGTGATGGTGGTTCAGTCCTCCACGCTCACAGCCATGCCCCATCCTTTGCTGCACGTGGACAAACCACAGCAAGCTGCATGGTGGGAGTCTTCATCTCCGGAGCAGCATCCTTCTCTTTTGTAGTCAGATAATGGCAATGATTTCATTTTTGTTTGCCTTTCTTCCTTGTCACCCACATTTCTTTTGTCCCTTTCTTCCTTTACAAATGTTAATTCCCATCTTTGTCCCAGCTGTAGCTGTTTCAGTGCATTGTCTTTCGCCAACTGAAATGAATCCCTCCTTGATGGGCAGATCTTAGAAAAGTAAGGTCACACCACAGTCTGGAACAAGCACAGCTGCCCGGATGAAGAGAGAGACAAGAACAGCACTGCTGGTTCGAGAAGCACCTCCAACACAGAAGAGCTCTGCAATCTTCAGGCCATATTCTACCTGTGTTCATCAGAGAGGCATTACTTTGAAGCAAGAAACACACAGACAGCTGGGCAGGGTTTTGTATTCCTGGGTTTTGTATCCTTTAGCTGGGCTAAGGAGAGGGCTGGGAACTGGTCAGTCTCAGCTTTGTGCATGGGAAGTCATGGAGCACGGCCTCCTGAAGTCCTCATCCAAAGCTGTGTGGGATGAAGCAGCAGCCAGAAACAGGATGGGTTCACCAAAGACAAACCATGGTCAGGCATCAGCAGTGCCCTCTGTGGCTAAAGAATTATCTGGACGAGGCCAAAGCAGTTGAAGCGATACGTTTTGTCTTCATTCAAGCTTCTGATGCTGCAGAAGCATCACCTGGCAGGCAGTGCAATTCAGGCAGGGCAGAGACACTGAGGTACTGGAAACTGGTCAGCACACCAGGCCTAGTGCCCACCAGCAAGGGACCGATACCCCCGGTGTGCAGCAGGGAGCGAGCATCCCCGTGTTACCCCTGTGGGGTTTCCACCATTCAGCACATGGAAAGAGATGAAGAGTGCACCCTCAGGGAATGCACAAACATCACAGAAGTGGGGGGAGTGCCTGATGTGTTAAACTATCAAACGGGACAGCCTCAGGAACTGGGGCAGCAGGCCAACGGGATCTACATCAGCTCACGAAGAAGGGAGCAGTTAAACAGATAAAAGAATGGGCAAGGTGTGAACATTTTGTTGGCCTATTTTTCAATCTAAATGACGTTCACGCTGCTCTCAGAAAACACTGTTCATGAAACCACCACCCAGAAAGTCACATTATGGATAACAGGAGCAGTCCATTGCAGCGTTACACACTGAGGACCAGCTCCTCTGTTCAGAGCTCTGCTGACAGCAGCTCTGAGCCCTAACACCTGGCAGAGCAGCCCTGGGCTGTGATCCCTTTTATCTGTGTGCTGGCTGTCCTAAAACCAAAACAAGCACAGGAGAGAAAAATAATGCCAAGGCTGGAGGAGGTGTCTGTGATGACACATCCTTGATAAGGACAAGCTGATTGTTTATAAAAATGTCGCGGTCTGTAAGGGCAGTGTGAGCTGACTGGGCTTGCAGTCACTTTCACTGTTCCTACTTCTGCTCTACGATTGTCAGCCTGAGTTTATGGGGGAGATGAAGATTGCAAAGGAGCAGCAGCAGATCGCTCTGATGAGAGGTTTCTCCAGCTTAAGTACAGAACAGAGAAGAAATGCCACTTCTGTTGGCCATGAACAGTGCAACGGGATCTCCCTTTGCCTCTCTCAAGGAACAGAGGATGGTCACTCCCCACACACCTCCTCCAGTTGGCTCACAAGTTTACCTTTATCCTTCTCAGTACCTCTTTACAATGAGGATGGGTTCTGTCGCACTCTGAGCTCCTCAGGTGGAAGAACTTCAGGCATCAGATGGAATTTGTTGCACATCTTTGCACCTTTTCTAGTTCTAGGCTGTTTTCACTTACCGTCCACCACCTGTGCACGTAGCAAGGCACAAGGGAGACGTAGAATGTGCCACAGAGGTTAGTGATGTCAGGAGCAGCAGACAGAGCTGTGCAGAAGAGTGAGGACACTGAGATACTGTGGTATCTCCATCCAGCAGCCCGTCCTCCATCACTCGGTGTAAGGCCCTCCCGACCTCTGCAGCTCCTGCAGACATTCCTGCCCTCCAGAGGCAGGATGGAGGAAGCACTTCCCAGCTCAGCACGGAGCTGCTCTTAAGAAAGCACGATCCTTGTTTCAAGCCTTCCTTCCACGTCTTGGCATTGCTACAGATATTAAGAGTTACTCAGGCTGTTACTCGAAAAGAAAGTAGCCCCGCGGTCTTGCTCTGTGGGCAGCAGCTTTTTCTGAAGCCTTGTGCTTTCCTCAGGTATCCTAAAAGTTTGTAATGCTGGGAAGAAGCCCCAGATCCACGTATCAGAGCTCCTGCACTGCACAGCTGGGAAGTGCAGGGGAGTGGTTGCAGTACCACAGGTGGGCTCAGGGCCCTGGGTTGGGTCACGCACAACTCCTGCTGGCAGCCGGGCTGATGCAAAGCTGGAAGGGATAAGGTGCTTCATTCACGCTAACAAAGCTCTCGTGGTGTCAACTTGTGGGGTAGCATGGCCAGGACCTGGCAAACTCCATGTGTTTGCTTCCACCTTCAGCTTCCAAGGAGTAATTTGGGCAGGAAGAAGGCAGAAAGTCCTTTAAAATGGCTTTGAACGACATTCTGCGTTGGACCACAACGCAGCAGGAAAGGAAAGAGAGCGCAGCTCTGCACAGCTCTGCTTCTGCCCCTGTCCCACCATCATCTTTCATCTTTTTCCTATTCACACTGATTGGAGTGAGACCCAAAGGAGCCCCCATGGCTCTCAGATAACCCCTTCAAGTTCTCAGTTTCACGTGTCATCCCTTGGAAAGCCAAAGTTCATCAAAGCAGAGTTATTAGCTTACTGCTGCATGACACATCACAGCTGCAATTGGCACAAACGCATCCTCAGGTATTGTATCATCTGGAGAACAAGAGCTGACCACCTCTCTGCCACGTCAAGAATAGCAGAATGAGATCCCACAAAAAGCACCATCAGCTGCACGAGGAGAGAAATAAGGCACTTCAGCAGTTCTGCTTCCAAAGTTAACATCATGCCTCGGGCAACACGAGGCAGCAGAGCCATCACTTCGAGATGGGCACACGCAGCACTGCTGCTTCCAGCACCACGACTGCAGTGGAAGCTGACAGCGTTGTGT
The DNA here is from genome assembly GCA_023055505.1 of Callipepla californica brunnescens. Classification (NCBI taxonomy): domain Eukaryota; kingdom Metazoa; phylum Chordata; class Aves; order Galliformes; family Odontophoridae; genus Callipepla; species Callipepla californica. The sequence goes on from JALIRH010000078.1 coordinate 785,439, forward strand.
TGTTTAGCTTACAGGACTGAGCCTGAGCACCCTGTGAAGCCAACTGACGAGGCTGTGGTAACCTGCAGGATGCCTTCACTAATTCCTCGATTAAATCTCCAATTAGCTTATCAGATGTAGGACAGACTGAGCCGGACGGGGCTGTTGATGCCTCAGCAGAATCCTTTGCAGTGCTGGAAGGAATGTGGAAATCATTTGGGATTAAAATTCCTCCGGCCCATCCGGATGGTCCTGCTGCAAACACAGCAGGAGCGTGGCCCCGGGTGCTGGCAGGGACAAAAGCTGTCCCTCTCATCTGCTGGGGCAGCACATCTCCTTCTCACTATTGGACACTTAAGGCCACGCTCCGCCTTACGCTACAGAGATCAAAAGAGATCAGATGCAATGCCAACTGTTTCAGTGGGCAGCGAACATTGCTGAGCTCACAGTTCCACCACCTGGCCTGCCCATCTGCAGCACTGCTCACTGCTCCACTTCTCCTAAAACAAAGCCAATGAGCAGCACTCGCTTCTGCCTGAAAACAACCCAGGTGTGCACAGCTCCCCGCTGTCCCTGACCCAGTTTGTCCTGCTCTCCTGGACTGGAGCAAACAAACCCTGCTCCCCTGGTGCACTCAGCCCATGCATATCAGTCCATACAGGAGCGTTGATTTGGCTGCAGGAGAGCACTGCACAGTCCTCCAGCTGCAGCCTGAGGGTTTCTTCTGCAACAACTCAACTACGTGCAGGGAAATGCCTTCATTTAGGCAGAAATCAGTACCTCAAGCACCTGAGGATTCCTGCATTGACAGTTAAACAAAACCGGCGCAAAAATCAGCTGCAAATTGGGATCCAAATGAGAAACCCATGGTAGAGTTAACAGAGGTATAGTTAACAAAATAAACAGTCCGAATAGTATGGTGGTCAGGATGTATAACAAGAAAGATTATCGTGGTGAAAAGGAATCATCAAAAATAGGTGAAAAGCTCACCCATGTCCCAGGCTCACAGTGGAAAAACTCCAAAGGAGTGATCTCCAACAGAAGATCCTTCCCCAGTGGTGGTCAGCCCTTAAATGGGGTCTGGGAGAGGTGGATTCAGACTGCATCCCTTCTGGTCACACAGGCGCATTGCCTTCACCTGTGCTCTGTGGCTGACTCAGTGCTTGACTCAGGTGATCACACCTTCTCTCAGGGTTCAGCCCCAGCTTGGATCCCTCTGTTGTCTTTCTTCACTTTCTCCTTTCCTTTCCCTACCCATTACACCCTCACAGGAGCATTGCTCTGTGACTTATCGCTATGTGGTGTTTCTCAGCCCTGCAAACTTCCTCCTGCCATTCCAGTTCTCACACCCTCTGCTCACACTGCTGCTCTCTCACAGCACCTCTCTGCTTCCTTTGCTCCCTCTGCATGCACTGAGCTGTGCTGAGCTGCCCTTGAGCCAAGGTCGGCTCCCCACGCCCCGTGCACATCGCTGTGCTTGTGGTATATGCTCTCCTGCTGACAATCACATATGCTCTGTTCCTGAGATGCAGGAAGGATGCTGTTTGTTTTTCCACTCAGAAGAAGCTGAGGGAAGGTGACGCTTTGCTGAGAGCCCACGTCACTGCTTCTCATTGCAAGGCAGCGCTGTCAGATTTACAGCACAACATGGACAGCTGACCTCAGCCCTTAGCTCTGCCAGAGATCTCAAGTGACTTTCAGCCAAAGTCCGAGTGCCTTCAGCCCTACGTTACCCCAAAACTGAGGGAAAAGATCAGTGCTGCTTCCCTGATGCCAGTCCCTGGAAGGTGTTTCTTACACCTCGATGCCTCTTTGCAGCTCCCAACCTTTCCCTGCCCTGTCAGGAAACAGCAGTGCCTTGTGTTGAGCACTGATGCTCCCGCAGGGAACTGGGAAGCCTCAGCATCCTGCAGTCATCCCAAAATCGCTTTTGCTGCCATGCAAACGTGAGGCGGGGACTTCAATCACTGTAGTGCAAATATGGTCCGAAGATGGGTGCAGAAATAAGGGAACATGCCAGCAGGGTTCTCCATGAGCTCTGAACCGATCATGTTTTGTGGCTGGTGACCCTTACACAGCCACGCTGTCTTCAGCACACCCACAAAAGCCTCGAGAGTGTGAGGAGGTGTAATTTACATCACTCATCCCACCTCTGGAGCTGTGCTCAGAGTCAGCGTGTCCTCACAGAGGTGTCCTGTGACAGCCCACCTCTGTTGGCCTGCTCCCACCCGACGTAACAGCAGCCACGAGCTGTGTGCTGCCTCCTGTGCAGGTGACACAGGCACAGCGTGAGGACAGGGCTCTGCCACACACAACGCTGATGTAATGTACACTGCAAATAACACGGCCAGATCCTGCTTTGCCACTGCCCTGTCCTGCTCCCCCTGCTCGCTGGACCGGAGAGCTGGCAGACCTCCCCAGCACTGTGGGTCGTAAGAAACACGGTTTGCATCCAGGGAGAGGTCAGCTCGGTGCTGCACTCTGCCCAAGGGCTCAGAGGGTTCATCGTCGCAGGTGATGCTGCTCCCTGCTGCGGGTACCCGGGTCTCGCTCCTGCCTCGCACCAGCAGCTCTCCTTTTGCTGATCAATGCCTCCATCTAGCGTTCATCTCCAGGAAGCTGCGGCTCCCCAGCAGCGCTCTGCACCTTCTGCAGAGCATCTTCCGCACCTTCCTCGTTTCTGACATCCCTTTGTGGCACAAAAAGGGCCCGAGGAGGATCTGATCGCTCTTGCAGCAGCTGCAGAGCAGGAGCTGAGGGTCCTTCTGGACAAGGGCAGCACTGATGTGTGGCCGTGCAACGTTCTGCATGAGAAAAGCACTCTCCATGCCCTCACTGCCCTTCTTTGGGGCTGCTCCAGCACCTCCGTGCCCAGCACTGAGCACAGCACTCGAGGTGAGGCCTCAGCAGCACCAAGCACAGGGGCAGGATGACTTCCCAGTGCTGCTCAGCACCCCATTCCTGATCCAGGCCAGGATGCCATCGGCCTTCGTGGCCACCTGGGCACACATACTGACAGACGTGGATCAGATCCCCTCTGAGCCGTCTCTTCTCCAGGCTGAACAGCCCCAGCTCTCTCCATCAGGGAGCTGCTCCCCGTCCTTTATCTTTGTAGCCCTCCGCTGGACTCCTTCCAGCCGATCCCTGCGTGCTTTGTGTTGAGGATCTGCTCGCAGCGCTGCAGGTGCGGGCTCCCCACGGCACAGCGGAGGGGAAGGATCCGTCCCTCGACCCGCTGGCCCCGCTCCTAACGCACCCCAGGATCCCATCGTCCTTCTCGGCCACCAGGGCCCGCTGCTCGCAGCCAACCCTCCAGCATCCCCTCTCTCCTCAGAGCTCCCCTCCGACCCTGCGGTGCCCGCGGTTACCCACGTGCAGGACCCCACCCCCACCCCAAAGCCCACCCCCCTCCGGCGGCGCCCCAACCCCAACAGCCCCAACGCCGGCGAAGCCCCGCCCACTAGGCTAAGCCACGCCCCCCTCTGCCGCGCGCGTGCGCTCGAGGCGCGCCGCGCATGCGCCGTACGGCGCGCCGGCCTCATGCTGCTGTGCGGCGCCGCGGCGCAGCGTGCGTGTGCGCCCCCCCCCGCGGGAGCCCGCGCGCGGGAACAGGTGAGCGCCGCCGGGGGGGGGGAGGGGTGGTCCGCGGGGCGGGACGGCGCGGTGGGGGATGGGCAGGGCTGGGCCGCCCCCCCCCTGAGGCGCGCTGTCAGGCCGGCAGGCAGATGAAGTACATCCTGGTGACGGGCGGGGTGATCTCGGGCATCGGCAAAGGGATCATCGCCAGCAGCATCGGCACCATCCTGAAATCCAGCGGGCTGCGCGTCACCTCCATCAAGATCGACCCCTACATCAACATCGACGCCGGGACCTTCTCCCCCTACGAGCACGGTGAGGGGGCAGCGCCCTGGGGCGGGAATGGGGGGCTGTGGGGATGGGCTGTGGGGCCCGAGGCACTGGGGCTGTGGGGTCTGGGCTGTGGGGTCGGGGCAGTGGGCCTGGAGGCATTGGAGCTGTGGGTTTGGGGCTGTGGGGTCCAGGCAGTGGGGCTGGAGGCATTGGGGCTGTGGGGTCCAGGCAGTGGGGCTGGAGGCATTGGGGCTGTGGATTTGGGGCAGTGGGGTCGGGGCAGTGGGCCTGGAGGCATTGGAGCTGTGGGTTTGGGGCTGTGGGGTCCAGGCAGTGGGCCTGGAGGCATTGGAGCTGTGGGTTTGGGGCTGTGGGGTCCGGGCAGTGGGCCTGGAGGCATTGGAGCTGTGGGTTTGGGGCTGTGGGGTCCAGGCAGTGGGGCTGGAGGCATTGGGGCTGTGGGGTCGGGGCAGTGGGGCTGGAGGCACTGGGGCTGTGGGTTTGGGACTGTGGGGTCAGGGCAGTGGGGCTGGAGGCATTGAGGCTGTGGGGTCGGGGCAGTGGGGCTGGAGGCAGGCTGTGGGATCCCAGCTCTGCTCCTTTTCCCCTGTGAGTGGGTTTGCTGCCTGGCACAGGGGTTGAGTCAGCATTGCACTCATTGTCTCTGCTGGACGGGCTCGTGGTGTTCCTGCAGCCCTGGGCTTGCTGCACAGCCAGGGGCTGATTCCCTGCCAGGAGCTCTTCACAGAGGACCACACAGTCCAACCCCACCCCACCGTGCTCCCCCCTCAGTGTCACATCCCTGCGGCACTGGAACACCCCCAGGGACGGTGACCCCACTCTGTGCCACTGCACCATTACTCTTTCAGAGTAGGAACTGTTCCTGATAGCCAGCCTGGCCGTGCCCTGGTGCATTGCCTCTCGTCCTGGTGCTGGTACCTGGGAGCAGGCACTGATCCTGTCAGTGCCTAAAGGGGCTGGAGGAAAGGAGATGACTCTTTAGCGGGGTCTGTGGTGATAGGACAGGGGGAAGTGGTTTCAAACCAAAAGAGGGGAGATCTAGACTGGATATCAGGAAGAACTTTTTGCAGCGAGGCACCAGCATGGGTTGCCCAGAGAAGTGGTGGTGCCCTGACCCTGCAGGCACCCACGGTCAGGCTGGAGGGGCTCTGAGCACTGATGGAGCTGTGGCTGTCACGGCTCATTGCTGCGAGTTGGACCAGGCAGGCTTTACAGATCCCTTCAGCTCACACTGTTCTGTGACCCACCACCCCCCTTGAGCTTCTTCTGCCCTGACCCACCCCGTTCCTACAGCCACATCATTCCTCTGTGTGCCACAGGAGAGGTGTTTGTGCTGGATGACGGCGGGGAGGTGGACCTGGACCTCGGGAACTATGAGCGCTTCCTCGACATCCGCCTCACCAAAGACAACAATCTGACGACAGGCAAGATCTACCAGTATGTTATCAACAAGGAGAGGAAGGGGGACTACCTCGGCAAAACTGTCCAAGGTGATGTCAGGCTCTGCTTCTGATGCTGAGCAGTGTGCTCTGTATTTCTGCTCCTGGGTTCTGTCTCAGTTTCTCTGACCTGTGCTGGCCTTGTGATACGTCTGATTTGTTCGTAGGAGGGGAAGCACAAGGCACGCCAGCATGAATGTGGTGGCATAGGTTATCCTCTGCTCTTTTCTCCCCTGCTCTGCCCTTGTGAGGCCCCATCTGCAGTACTGGGGCCCCCAGCACAGGAAAGATGCGGAGCTGTTGGAGAAGGTCCAGAGGAGGGGCACGAAGATGCTCAGAGGGCTGCAGCACCTCTCCCGTAAAGGCAGGCTGAGGGAGCTGGGCTCGTGCAGCCTGGAGAAGAGAAGGCTGTGGGGTGACCTTATTGCTGCTTTCCAGTATTTGAAAGGGGATTATAAATAGGAGTCAACTTCTACATGGGTAGATAGGGGGGAATTGTCTTAAGCTAATGGAAGGAAGGTTTAGGTGTCAGAAGGAAGTTTTCCACTGAGAGGATAGCACAGTGCTGGCACTGCTGCCTGGAGCTGTGGGTGCCCCATCCCTGGAGGTGTGCGAGGCTGGGTAGGATGGGGCACCTGATCTGACACCTGACCTAGTGGCTGGCAGCCCTGCCTGCAGCAGGTTCCCACCCGATGATCCTTGGGGTTCCTTCCAACCCCAACCCTTCTGTGACTCTATGGACGTGCTGCCTGACCTGTATCCTTGGACCCAGCTTTCTGACACAGCCAATCCTAAATGGGAACTTCAGGCTGATGTGGATTATTTGCTAGCTGGTTAAGGCAGTTGTCGCTGCGTGACTCATTTAAGTAGTACTGCGGTGTCATTAGAGGACCGAAGGGATCTCTGAGGATCAGATCATTCTCTGTCCTTTTTGAGAATCCTCCACAGCTGGTTCGGATAAGGATGTCTGTAGACAGTTTAAAACCAGCCGGCTCCCTGAGCTTAGTGCGCGGAACTGTTTGCACTGGAAGCTTCCAGCTTTAAAGAAACACTGCTCACATCTGTTTAAATGGAAGCAGGGCTGCGTTTCCTGCCGAGGCACCTCTTGGAAATCGCAGCCAAAAATAACTATTTCAACAGTTCAATCCTGGAGAAGTGCAATGGGAGCTTTGGGAAGCACCAGCTATTTACGTTCAATAATTCCATCTGCATTAAGTTGTGATCTCACTCTTCCCACGGCTTCTTTCCCAGTGGTCCCCCACATCACGGATGCCATCCAGGAGTGGGTGATGAGGCAGGCACGCATTCCTGTGGATGAAGATGACGTGGAACCCCAAGTTTGTGTCATTGAGGTCTGTAGCTCTTAAAAACATTTTTACTCCTAGATGGGGCAAACTGAACCATATGCACGTTGTGTTCAGCAGAACTCATCCCCTTTCAGGAACGTTTGGCTCTGTGTTGTTGAGTTCTGTGTTTGAATGCACCTACAGGAAGACTTAGGTCTCGGACGGTTGTGTTTATGAGGCCCTCTGCCTCAGATGAGTGTATGGAAGGAATTGTAATTAGAAGTTGATACCTGGAGTGCTGAGTTAATTGTGCTGTGCCCTCTTTGTAGCTGGAGGGTGGAGGAGGAAGGGTAGGCCAGTCACCACGAGGCACTTGTCTCTGCTGCTCAGGTGATGCTCCCGTAGGGAATCAGAGGGCGGTGCTGGGAGCTGCGTTGGTGTCAGTGTGTGTGTGCTCAGAATGCTTCAGTGGGCCTTTGTAGCAGAGGATGTCTTTATTAACTTCAGTTGTAAATTGTCCTCACAGCTCGGTGGGACGGTGGGCGACATCGAGAGCATGCCCTTCATCGAGGCCTTCCGCCAGTTCCAGTTCAAAGCCAGGAGGGAGAACTTCTGTAACATTCACGTCAGCCTCGTGCCACAGGTATGGAGCACGGGTGTTGGCTGCCCCCCCTGAGCCGTGGGCTGCCCTTCTGAAATGCCCTCCCTGCAGGCACTGCTTGTGTTTCTGTGCATGGAAAGCTGTGGAAGAAATGCAGAGGATATTTGGTGGTGTATTGTCTAAGCAGGAAGCAAAGAGAGTTTGTAAACATGTTATAAATAGTTGGGAGTGGTGGTGAACTCAGGCTTCCATCCTCAACTGCTGCTTTCCCTTTTGGGAACGTGGGGAGTTCTGCAGTAAATGTGCTTTGTAGGACTTGGTTCAGAAATGCTCCCCAGGAGCTGTGGTGAAGCAGTGCTATGAGAAGAGAAACGTAATTAGGAATCACGAAGGAAAACAAAGTATTCTCATGTGCCAAGTCGATGCTGCAAGATCCAGTCAATAGCAGAAGTGTAATGGAGCTCTGTCATGGCACGTAGTGCCCACTGCTGCCTCATCTGTGTTATCTCACCTGGTTTTGGAGACAGCTTAGAGCCTTTTTGTGTGGGTACAGCTGTATTTTGAATCACTGCTGAGAAAGTAATTCTTCCATGGGTGTTGACAGTACCAGAGAGCGTCCTCTGTAGTGCAGGAACTCTGTAGGAGAGAGTTCCCCATCACGAAACTGGATTTGGAGCAATTTGAGTTCCTGAAGTGCAGATCTGTCCCTTTTCTGCTCTCCTCTCTTTCCTTCCCTTTGCATCTGGGTTAGGTGATCCAGGGACAGAAAACAAGGAATGTAAGATATGAGGTATTCAGGGGGAACAGTGAGGAAACAAATCTGTCCTGCAGTAGGTTTCAGCTCTGGTTTCTTCTGGTTGCTCTCAGTCTTTGGGATTAAAATGACAGTACAGAGGAGTAGTTGAAGCTGGTGTGGATATTCTAAAAGCCAGCTCAGAGTTTTAGGAGACGAGTGGGGTGGGGAGCCCCCAGTAATGTGTGTAGGATGTTAACACAGCCAATTGTGCTCTTTGAGCAGCCAAGCTCCACGGGAGAGCAGAAGACAAAACCCACCCAAAACAGCGTCCGGGAGCTCAGAGGTCTCGGTCTCTCGCCGGATCTGGTAAGCTTTGTTGTGTGGCTGTGGGTTTGGAAAGGAAGAGCTGGCAGTGTGATCTGGCTCTTGATCTGGCAGGGGGGTTGGAAGTCTGTGACCCATCAGGTCTCTTCTAACCCAAAGCCATTCTGTGACCCTGTGCTGCAGAAGCATCCCATGCTCGTTAATGCTGAGGTTGGGAGCTCCTGTGTCAGTTCCACAGAACAGAGCTGTTTTCTTTCCAAAGTCAGAGTACAGGAAGGTGGCCTCGTTCAGCTTTGCTGCCTGAGTGCTTCTGTTTTGCTTCACAATGGCGATGTTGCTGTTCTGTCAGATCGTTTGCAGGTGCTCCACTCCCCTGGATACCTCCGTGAAAGAGAAGATTTCCATGTTCTGTCATGTTGAACCAGAGCAGGTGAGGATTGCTGTCTGCACTACGTGCAGTAAATGCTATTGCTGTTTGTTGGGTGCTGGGGGGGCTGTATCTGAGCACAGAGCTGATGTATTTCTAGTTTTGCTTCTTTGGGAGCTGCATAATTCATCTGCTTCTTTGCCTTACCTGCATTCTCTACATCAGTAAACATTTTGACAATGCTCCCTTTAATGCTGGCACTTTTTTTTTTTTTTTAAGTAAATACACTTAGGCTTGGAATTCTGTGGCATCCAAGATATTTTCTGCATAGCTGCTTTTGACCTCAGTTACTATTTTCTACAAAGACAGAAGAACGAGTATTTGTCAGTGTTGAGAAAGCAGTTGCCCAAAACTGGGCTTATGGTTAACAGAATGAGTAATGCCAGATAGTACTGTAGCTGGGATATCTTACAGATGGTATAGTTAGAGAGATTACTGTGATAGAAAAAGACAATCAAAATAAAGGAAAATGCTTACCTGTATCCCAGGCTCACAGTAGGAAACTCCAAAGGAGTGATCTCCAGCAAGAGATCCTTCCCCAGTGGTGGTCAGCTCTTAAATGGGGTTTGGGAGAGGTGGATTCAGATTCCACCCCTTCTGGTCACGCAGGTGCATTGCCTTCCCATACACTGGGCTAAAAGGAATGCATTTCTGCTTGCTGCTCCTCTCATGGTGTTACTCTTCTGCCCAAGTGTGCATGAAGGGAATTGTGTGGGGGCTTAAGGGGGCTCCCAGCTGTGTCTGGCTGACCTGCTGCATCTCAGCACACACTTCCCAGCAAGTTGTACTAAACTTCATCTGGTTGTTTCCCACCTGCACAAAGGGTAAGAATTACAGGTCAGGTATTGTTATTGGTGAGGTGCTGAGCTCTGCTTCCACATGAGTCAGGAGAAGCAATACTTCAAAAGTAGCTGTGCCTGTATGTCTGTATAACTGCCTCTGCCAGGCGCTCAGCTCTGCTCTGATGCTGTTGGTGCTTTGATGAACAGGTCATCTGCGTTCACGATGTCTCTTCTATCTACCGGGTTCCTCTGTTGCTGGAGGAGCAGGGGGTTGTGGACTACTTCAGGCACAGACTGGACCTCCCCATCGGCAGGCAGCCCCGCAGGATGCTCATGAAGTGGAAGGAGATGGCCGACAGGTGAGCAGTGCCAGGGTAGAGCAGAGTTAATAACCTGGTGGAGTTTGCTTTTAGCTTATCAGGTTATGAGTATTACTCAGTTGTCATCCAGTGTTCTGAAGTATCATCTCGTGCCTCGTGGATTTTCTCAAGGGGGCATGGAGCTGAAATAGCTGTTATTGCATAGTGCTGAGATCTGCGTCTGGACATGTGTAGCAGACATCAGCAAAAGGGCCTTTTGGGTGTGCTTTCAAGTGAGTGAAGCAGCTGTCCCATAACTCTTCTGTGTGAGACTCCGCATGGGCAGCAGTACTCTGTCCTTGTGGAACTCTGAGCTGAGGGTTTTCAGTCTGCACTTCAGCCCGTTCTGCCCTGGAAGGAGCAGAGCTGTGTGCTAGATGCTTCCCTCCCATCGTACTGCAGGGCACTGCTGCAAAGAGCATTTCCTTTGGTCAGGGGCTGCCCTCAAGAAGCAGTGTGATGGAATATACCTAGCAACTCTAGCACCAACTTCCAGCTGAATCCCTCTGCTGTGAGCAGGGAGCTGTGTGTGTGCCACCACGTTGGGTGCTGGGGGCACAAAGCAGGCAGCACAGCATAAGGCCTTGGAAGTCACCTTTGTGTTCCTGGCTGCTGCAGTGGGAATGCTGTGCAGGAGAAACATGCAGAATTGTGCTTTGATCATCTCATAACTTAACTTGGATCCTCCCGGAATGACAGTTTGAACCTATTCCTAACAGCTTTTCCCCTCAGTCTAGTTTTGTTTCTTATGTTCTTGCTTTGACATTTTTAGGTCACAGTTGCTATGGGACGCTTTCTCTTCCACAGAAGGTTTCTCTTCCCGCTGGCAGATTTGCAGAAGCAAGTCCTTGGAAAGGACTGTTGGTGATTTTACCCCCATTTTCTCTTGGTGATGAGGTAACCCTGTGTTCTGCTTTTCCCTCAGGTACGATCGCCTCCTTGAGACGTGCTCCATTGCACTTGTTGGCAAGTACACCAAGTTTTCAGACTCCTACGCCTCTGTCATTAAAGCACTGGAACATTCTGCTCTGGCTATCAACCACAAGCTTGACATCAAGGTAAGTGTTTCCCCCTCCCAAATCCACTTTCAATCCCACCCGTCTTCATGAGGTTTTTCATACACTGTGTGGAAGAGCTGATTGTATGTTGGGGTAACAGATGTATAGTTAACAGAGTAAGCAGTTCAAATAGTATTTATATAGAGGTATAGTTAACAGTTCAAATAGTATGATAGTCAGGATGTATAATGAGAAAGATTATCATGGTGGAAGAGGATAGTCAAAAATAGATCACCCATGTCCTAGATTCACAGTGGAAAAACTCCAAAGGAGCAATCTCCAACAAGAGATCCTTCCCCAGTGGTGGTCAGCCCCTAAATGGGGTCTGGGAGAGGTGGATTCAGACTCCACCCCTTCGGTCACACAGGTGCATTGCCTTCACCTGTGCTCCGTGGCTGACTCAGTGCTCACCTCAGGTGATCCATCAGTGGTTGAGGCTGTGATTCAGCAGTTCTCATACAGTTGTGCCACTGAACGTCGAAGCTGCGTTGCATTACAGCAGGCAGACATCTGCTGTCAGGCACAAAGCAGCAAAAGCTGTGGGTCCTTCCCAACTGCTGCGATTTTTGGTGCAGAAGGGGAAGGGGTTCTGGTGCCTGTGCACGGAGGCCTCACATCACCTTGCAGAACCGTGTGGCTGTATTCCAAGCTTCACAAAGGGAAGGATGGTGGTTCAGACCGGGAAGCCACAGTTTTCCCCGTGCCTAGCGCTGATGACAGCGTTCTTTAGCTGTAACGACCCATGTTTCACAATATCCTCTGGTTTCACCTGTGCCTTTTGAAGGTTGGGTGAGGTGTGTTTGTGGAACAGTGCTGTTGTGGTGGTTTATCTGTGTGACGGTGGAGGGAAGCAGTTCAAACGGGAAATAAGTGCAGAAAAGCCAAAAGTGTTGAGCAGGACACAGTCTGAGAGCTGTCCAGGGGAGAGGAGGAGGAGAACTGAAGAAGTCTCTGTGTTGGTGCCCCTCTGGTGCTGTCTCATTGTGCTTTTTTGGATTTTTTTCTTCCCAGTACATTGACTCTGCCGACTTGGAGCCTGCCACCCTGCAGGAGGAGCCTGTCCGATACCATGAGGCGTGGCAGAAGCTGTGCAGTGCTCAGTAAGATCCTTGTGCTTCTTTGGGCCGTGGCTGATAAGCTTGCTGCTGTCGATGCTTTGGGAATGAAGAGCCTCGCTGTAAGCCTCTGTGTTAGGCACCATACAGAGCTGTGCTGCCCCCAAACCCTCTTGATGAAATTTGGGGGAGAGGTAGAAGAGATGATAGGGAGAACTTACATAAGTGGGGGATCCTGCGGAGGGCAGCAGTGGGGGAAATCAGTGTGCACAGGGGAAAAGAAGTGAGGAAACAGTGGGCACTGCTCAAACCAAAGGGAGGAGGGTGTAAGTGTGCCACGAGGTTCTGTAGGGAGAAGATGTGAAAAGTTGAGAAGTGCTGCAATGCACAGAGATGCCAAGAGTTAGCCCAGGAAATGAGGAGCAGGGGGACTTGTTGGCAGGCTCGGGGTGCATGGTGGCAGAAAGGAAAACCTGTGCAGAACTCAGAATTGCAGTCTGCAAGTCATGCAGGGTGAACTGTAAGTACTGCAGCCTGCGTGGCAGTCTGGGGCTCCTTGGGAAAGTGGGAGTCCTCATGTGGAGCACTGCCCCAGACCTTGCTTCCCATGGGGTGCTGTGCAGCAGGGAGGGCTTGTGGGTCCGAGGTGCGGTGGGGGAGAAGTGGTGCTGGGCTGTGGGAGCCCTGTGTGAACAGCATCTCTCATCGTGGTGCAGCGGCGTGCTGGTTCCTGGTGGATTTGGTGTTCGGGGAACAGAAGGCAAAATCCAAGCTATTTCCTGGGCAAGAAAACAGAAGAAACCCTTCTTAGGTGAGAAACGTTTTTCATCCGTACGAAGAAGTAAAGCAAAAACGGAGATTGAATAACAGCATGAAGCAGCAAGGGCTTCTCTGGCTTCTGTCCATCTTCAGAATGGATGTGTGGTGAGGGCAGCAGTGCTCTGTGCTCGTGGTGCCACTGCCCTTCCCGGGCTGGGGTGCCACAGTGGATCCCTGTGCAGGCGTCTGAGTGGACAGGGAGCCTGTGGTGGTCTCGCTGTGTTTCTCGGTGGTGGTGATGGTCCCCTCCTCAGCTGTGTTCTGCCTCTTCTGCAGGAGTCTGCTTGGGAATGCAGTTAGCAGTTGTGGAGTTCGCACGCAGTGTTCTCGGTTGGCCAGGTAAGTGCACAGAACCGTCCCCAGGCGATGGATGTCTCCTGTTGGTGGTGTGGGTAACGCCTGTGATTCTTTCCATTCTCCATTGGCACGTAGACTGCATTTTATTTTTTCTGAGCTTGTAGAAGATTCCCCTCCTCCTTTCATCAGCTCAAAGGAAAAAGAACAATCACATTCACACAGAGCCCGGTGGAGGTGTTCAGTCAGTGTGACACGAGTGGAGCTGTGCATGCAGTGTTCCCTCACAGCCCATGGCCACAAAACCTCGAAGCAGTTCAGCAGCAGTGCCTGTTTCCCTGAGCTGAACTGCTTTCTGGGCCCAAACAGAGCGGGGTCCTGCTGTCAGACCTTCCTCCAGAGGGGGAAACTGAACTCAGTGCCTTGGGCTGATGGTGAACCTTCATGGGTAGTGAATGTGAGGGGGAGGAGTGCGTTTCTGAGCCCTCCCCCATTCCCTGCCTTATGCAGAATATCCTAAGCTGTGTCTGTGTACTTCTGTGAGAGGGAATTAAGGTGTTTCTAACTGCTGGATGTAACGTTGCAGATGCAAACTCGACAGAATTTGACCCCAACACCACTCATCCGGTGGTGAGTATGCCATGACTTGCTCACTGTATCTCCACTGTGCTCGAGCTGCTATTCCTCACCTGTTAATCTGCACAGGAAATGTTATTGCCTGCGTGGCTGTATGGCTGTGCTGCTTCCCAGCAGACAGCAGTGCTCGTTTCAGTGTGACAGGGATTGCTTTAGAACACTCCTTGAAGAAACCAAGCTGTTTTCTGAGAGGGGAAAGACAAAGCTTTCCCTCTTAAGGGCACTTTGGGAAGCTGATTTCGCAGGGATATGGCCCACATGCAGTGATATTGGGGTCCAGTGGTGTCAGTATCACTCCATTTAATGATGACCTCAGTGATTAACAGAATTGCCTGCAAAGTCTGTGGGTGGATCTGAGTTGTGGCCTCCACGTGTCCCATGCAGCTGTCCTGGGATGTCACTCTGTCTCTGCTGCTCTGCCCGCTGAGGGCAGCGCTCTTTGCTGTGCTTGTTTTCTGCACTGCTGCTGATTCTCCCCGTTAACTTTTCAGAGCCTGCGTGGGGCTGCGTGTCCCTCAGCCTCATCCTGCTCTGACTTTCCCAGGTGATCGATATGCCAGAGCACAACCCCGGGCAGATGGGCGGAACCATGAGGCTCGGCAAGAGAAGAACGCTCTTCCAAACCAAGAACTCTGTTATGAGTAAGGCATTCCCTGCCCACGTGCTCCGGGTGCTTCCTGGTGCCTGTAGGACTCGGACAAAATGTGGCACTGTGTGAACTGGATGGTGTCTGCTCACAGACGTTCCCTTTTCTTTTGGTGTAGGGAAGCTGTATGGAGATCACGATTTCTTGGAGGAGAGGCATAGACACAGATTTGAGGTACAGCTGCTGCTGTGGGTGCTGGGCTCCCCGGTACAACGCAGGCACAGAAGAGGACGCGCTCTCTTGCTTCTCGTCCTTCAGGTCAATCCAGAGCTGAAGAAATCTTTTGAAGATCAAGGCTTGAAGTTTGTTGGCCAGGATGAGGAAGGAGAGCGGATGGAAATAGTTGAGTTAGAAGGTGAGTGCGTAGAGGGCAAACCGTGGGTGTCAGCATCTGCAGGGAACCTGCTGAGGGACTGAGCGTGCTCCCACAAACGGCCACGCTCCCTCAGCACCATTCCAGGCACGGTGAGTTGCACGAGTGCCACGGGCCTGGCCTGGTAGGAGCAGGAGTAAAGACCTCAGAGTCAGTGCTTTCAGCCAACGGGTTCGGCCTCAGGCCTGCACGCTTGGCACTGACGTGCGCTGTGTTTTCTTTCCTTGCAGAGCATCCGTTCTTTGTGGGTGTTCAGTACCACCCTGAATTCCTCTCTAGACCCATCAAGCCATCCCCGCCGTACTTCGGGCTGCTGCTGGCGTCTGCAGGACGGCTGGCGCACTACCTGCAGAAGGGCTGCAGGCTCTCACCCAGGTGGGCTGGAGGGCACTGGTGGGGCGGTGCTGCTGCTTATGGGGTGAAGTGGGGAGTCACACAGCAGCGCTTTGTGGGGCTGAAGGTTCACGGGGTGGGCAGCAGTGCTTATTGCTGTGTGATGTGCCAGCTTCAGTGTGGTGCCCCGCTGGGAACCAGAGATACGTCAGGAAACTGAGCCGGGCCTGCTCCTGCAGATGATTTTCTCCTTTTAGATCTTTTCTCCTTGTGAGCGGCAGTGCTGAGGGTGTGCTTTTACAGTAGGAGCGCTCGTGCTCGCTGAGCAGCAACGACAGCAAAAAGCCATTCACAGTGCCCAGGGCAGAGAGCACTGAAGCATCAGAGCAAGGCAGGGTGCTCACAGCTGTACCACAGCACATCTGAGCACGTCATGAAGCCCCACTGCAGTGCCCCACAGCTGTGGGGATGTTCTATTTCCTGCTTCTCCCAGCCGAGGCGACCGAGGGAGTCTGGGGAGTGTGTGTGCTGGTGGGAGCAGATCCTTCTGTGCTCAGCACATAACTCAGAGCGTGTGTGGCTGCTGCAGCGCTGCCTCAGTGCTGTGCTGGTGCAGTTCTCACTCGGGGGAGCTGAGCTTTGCTCCAGAGAAGCTCTTCGCCTTATGGGGACTTCAGAGAGGCCTGACCATCCCAGCAGAGCTCAGAATCAGGTTGGGAGGTGGTTAAGTGCGCTTCCCCTCGGAGCTGCTGTTGGATGCTGACGCTGCTGGGTGGGTTAAAGGCAGTCAGCCATCCCTGGGAAGCTGGATGAGAACGCACTGTGCGTGTGGCTGAGCCTGCTCCCTATTAGCTCTGTGGCTGTTAGCTTGGTCCTAAAACATCTGATACAGGATTAATCTTAGGCTCTGCCACTTACAATCCGCACATGTGGCCGAGCCCTCTATCTCCAGAGGGACAGCACAGGGCAGCTCTGTGTGCCTGGCTCCTGGTCCTCGGCCCAAAGGCGGCACTGCACCGCGCTCAGCACCGCCTCTGTCCTCTGCAGGGACACCTACAGCGACCGCAGCGGCAGCAGTTCTCCCGACTCGGAGATAACAGAGCTGAAGTTCCCATCCTTCAATCACGACTGATGCCCGGTAACTCCTCCTCCCTTACACAGAGCGCGGATGCGTCTGCTGCCCCTCAGCGTCACTGAGCGCTCCTTTTCTTTCCCGTCAGATGCGCCGTGGCTGAAGAAGAGCCCCATTGGCTTTTCTGGGCCCTCTCTGTCGCTGTGCTCCGCTTTGGCCTTCCCTAAGTTATGGTTTATACACTTTTGTTACCGCACCCGCTCCGTTTCCTTAGCTCTTCTGTTTCTTGGCGTCGCTGTTGGATGGTAATGGCCCACAGCCGTGCCCTGACGCTGCTGTGTTTTCTGCCTCCTCCTGCAGCGTCAGCGCTGCACGCTCTGCTCTGTGGCCGTGAAAGAGAAAGGCATTTCCCCGCAGCAGTGCCTCCTCTCCCCCCACCCCCTCCCTCCCACCCGCACACACAGCGTCAGCGCCGCGAGCTCAGCGCGTTATTCTTTTATTTATAAACAAATCAACGTAAAATAAGTGCAGAGGAAAGCACGGGCTGAGCCCGCGGGGGGGCTGGGCTGCAGCGGGAGCGGGGATGGGCAGGCAGTGTGGGACCCCCATCTGTGGGACCCCCATCATTTGGGGGACCCCCCCTCGGTGAGCAGGGAGCGCGGCGCTGGCAGTGCTGTATGACAAAAGCCTTTCTGTCACTTCGGGTTCGCGGGTTTCTTTTTGTTTGCTGCCCACAGCCCCCGGGGGGCAGCTCAGTGCCCAAGTGCCATCGCAAATAAATACATCAGGCAGAGCCCCCCCGGCCCGGGCCGGGCTGGGACTGCAGGGAGAGGGACGGCCCTGGGGGATGGGCTCTGCACCTCTAAATCCCCAGGAGCTGTGAGAGTTCGACACCAGGTACAAAAAAAGTCATCGTTTTCAACGGACAACTCCTCATCATAAAAAAAGGCGAAGGGGAGAGAGGAAGGGCCGACGTGTCCCGCTGTGCCCAGCCCTGCTCCTCAGCCCCCAGGGTCGCTCCACCTCCTGGGCCTCCCCAGCCCCAAATAAATACAGAGGACCCCTGGGGGGGGGACCGGTGCTGAGCCGCTCCGTGCTGGCGTGGAAGACAGGCGGTGCTGGGGGGTGGGGACGGGCGCCCACCCCGCTCCGTGTGGCCAAGCATCCAGGGGGGCAGGAGGGGCCGAGGGCACGGGGTCAGCTCTGCGTGGCAGCGTGGGTGGGTGCGTGGGTGAGCACGGGGACCGTCCTGCAGAGCGTCCTCAGAACTTGCCTTGCTTCAGCTTGTCGATGTGGTAGGTGAGCTTCAGCGCCGGGCCCAGCTTCAGCCCCATGTACTTCATCATCATGTCGCTGCGCAGCAGCAGCAGCGCCTTCCCGTCGATCTCCTGCCGGGATCAGAAACCGCAGTGCTGTCAGCGCCGGGCACCGCAGCCGCAGCCACGTCCCATCCCAGCCCTGTGGGGCGGCTCTGCCCCACGGACAGCGGCACAAGGACGCCCTTCCTCCAGCAGCATCAGCACGGCGTGCTCTGCGAGCTGCAGCGCTTCTCGATGATGGGATACAAAGTGAATTTGAGGAGTCCCAAGAGGGAGAGCTCCGTGTGGCTCAGTGCTCCCAACCCACACACACACACACACACACTCACGTGCTTCCGAAAGAGGTCTGCGTGGGGTCCGAGCTGTGGATCCGCCTCTCGGATGAACTGCATCACCTCCTCCACTGTCCAACACGACGGGTCGCGCCCGCTGAGCCGCGTGCCATCGCGGTACCGCTCAGAGCCTGGGGCACAGCACAGGGCAGCGTCACCCCGCGTGCACAGCAAAGATGGAGCACTGCCCTGTGCTCCCCCTCACCACCACCTCCCCCAGCCCCACGTCAGTGCCCCCACACGCTCCTACCTGCGGAGCTGAGCCTGCCCAGCGCGGAGCTGCTGCCCTGGCTGAGGCTGCAGGGCTGGTGCAGGTGTCGGTATCCCTGCAGGCGGAACTCCCTGCTGCTCCGGCTGTGGCCGGAGGCGTTGACGGCGTTCAGGGCAGAATCCATGGGGTCCAGGCGGGGCTCCAGGGGCCCGGGGGCACCGTCTCCCAGCACGAAGGTTTCACCTGGAACGCAGCATGCAGCACTCAGGGCGTGGGGCCGACCCATCCCGCCTCGAGGGTGGCAAACAGCACAGCCAGATCTGCCCAGTGCCCCACAGCCAACCCTGCCCCACAGCCAGCCCCACACAGCTCTGCTGCCTGCACCCTGGTGTCCTGTTGCAGGACTACCCGTGGGCAGCAGTGCAGGCTGTGGGGCCGACTGGCACCAGGCAGCGCTGCTCAGCCCTCTGCACAAAGCAGGACGTGAGCAGCGTGGCTGTGCGCTGCTATTACACGTGTGACCCAGCCCCGGTGCAGGCAGACCGGGTGCTGCACGAGCTGCCCTCTGAGACACGGGTTCTGTGTCCCTGCAAGTCCTGGGGAGCAGCGTCCACAAACCAACAGAGCGTGGGGTGTTCTGTGCACCGGGAGCCCCAATGCCCACGCTGCTGCTGCCCGTGACAGCACTGTGCCATGCTGTGAGCAACACCACGAGCAACACAGTGGTGTGCTCGAGGAGCAGTGTGGGGCTGCACGGACCCCCCAGCACAGCACGATGACCCAAACCCCCACTGCTCCCAGCACTGACAGTGTGGCTGCACAGCACTGTGAGGTGCGACGGGGAAACGCAGCACGGGTGGGAGCCCACACTGCACGAGGAGCAGCGTGGAGGGACAGCACGCGAGGAACGCGATGGGAAGGGCAGCTCCCAGCCCCACGGCTGCACTGCACAACCAGCCTGTGCACAACCAGCCCCTGCACAACCAACCCCTGCACAACCAACCTGTGCACAGCACTGCAGCAAACCTCAGACGCAGACAGACTGAAACAACTGGGCTGCATTAGGAGAAGAGACACGGCCATGGCACCCAGACGTGGGTAACTGCCCCGGTGCAGCGCTCCTGGCTGCTGTCTCTTGTGGGGGGGGTGGGAAGGGTCCCCACTTTGTTCTGCTCACCCCACTTTGCTTTGGGGTTCTGTGCCCTCAGCACCGCTCTGGCCCTCTCTGTGCAGCTCCCATGTCAGCAGCACCCCTCCTGCACCCCTCCTGCACCCCGCTGTGTGCCCGCAGTGCTGGGAAGCCGCCGTGCTCACCTTCCAGTGGGTGACGGTCATTCTTTGGTAACTTGGGGGAGAGAGGAGCACTGTACGGAGGGGAATCTTGGCAATAGCGCTTTGTACCCCGGCCTGGTCCCTGCAGAGCGCCGTCTAACGAACTGCTTCTGTCTAGGGAAAGAGAACAGGCTCCGTTCAGAGCTGCTGGGAAGCGAGGCCGGCCGTGCCACAGCCACACGTGTGCCCCCCTGCCCCCCAGGTGCAGCCAGCCCGCACCGCACTCTGCGTTTCGCTCCTTGAGTTCCAGAGATGGAAAGCTCAGGGCTGAAGCTCAGTAGGGGTTGCAGTGCTTTTTGCCATCTCCACCCCCAGTGCCACCTTCGCTCAGCTCGGCCCCATCCCACCTCCCCCTCTCAGAGCCCCACAGCACCCGGCAGCGCTCTGCAGGTCCCGGTCCTCCTGCAGTGGGAACCGTGCGGCCCCAGGGTGACCAGCAGCACCCGGTGCTGCACTGTGGCACAGAGGATGAGGGATGGGGGTGGGGAGGGGATGGACTGAGCGGAACACAATGGAATGAAAACGGCCTCAGTGCAACGGACGCTTTAACACTACTGTATGGAAACTACTGGATCACAGCCTGATCCACTGATGGATCACCTGAGACACTGAGTCAGCCACAGAGCACAGGTGAAGGCAATGCACCTGTGTGACCAGAAGTGGAGTCTGAAGCCACCTCTCCCAGACCCCATTTAAGGGCTGAGCACCACTGGGAAGGATCTCTTGCTGGAGATCCCTCCCCTGTGGAGTTATTGGCGAGCCTCAACCATCTGCAACAGGCGAGCCTTTCTTTATTTACTGGTTGTCTGCATACCACCCAGATAAGCCTTACAAAATACACCATCCATCTCCATTATTTCCTGTGGATGCTATTCTTTCAGATTATTCACCCTACACACTATGAAGGCGCTGCAGCAGTGGGGCAGATCAGGCACGAGGACCTCGGGTACGACGGACACGCAGGCGCAGAGCAGCAGCAGGAGGGGCTCAGCCCCACGGTGGCTCAGGATGCTGCAGTGCTGGGAGCTGTGCCCCCGCAGCCGTGCGAGCAGCGTGCACAACACGTGTGCACTCCTACAGAGACCTGCAGCCTGCCCGTGCTGTGCCAGGCAGGACAGTGCCTGCTCCGAGAGCAACGAGGAGGAGCTGAGTCAGCACAGATGCCAAAGGGCCCCATCACAAAGGGCCCCATCACACCGACACAGCGACGGCAGCGGCTGCGCGGTGTCCCTGAGCACTGCTCAAGGTGAGAATGTGGTTTCGGGCTTGGAAGCGGCCCCAGCTGCCCTGTGGTGCAGCTCCTGGGTAACGGCGGTGCTCCTTGTGCTTTCACACCAACCCACGCACGGTGCCACGCAGCAGCCCTGCTCCCACGGCAGTTCCCTGACCCACTCCTGCTCGGCCCCACGGCGGCAGCCCCGACTTCAGCACATCCTCATGCTCCCATAACCTCTACAAATGACGCAACGAGCCTCCTCCTCACCAGAGTTGGGGTTCCTCAGACGGGCGCACCCGCTCCCTGCAGAGCTCGGTGCTGAGCCGTGCTCGCTGCCCACCCGTGTGCCCCCTCACGGCACCCGGAGCTGCAGGCAGCGGCACACGAGCGACGGGGAAAGCTGGGTACGGGACCTGGGGTCCCCCCGGTGCCGCCCCCGCCCCAGCTCCTACCTGGTAGATACCTGTCGTGGTCGTACTGGTGCGAGCGCGGCGCGTGGCTGTGCTGGGAGAAAGGCTGGTTCCCAAAGAGGTTGTCACTGCGGAGGTTGTGGCACAGCTTCTCCAGGAAGCGGAGGACGTAGGTGATACTGTTTACGGCGGGCAGGTTCAGAGTGTGCTGTTCCCGATCAAACACAGCTGGAGACAGAAACAAACAGAGCCCGACACGTAAGGCCCCGGCCAGGGCTGCACCGCCAGCTGCTGCATCTCTGCTCTGCACCAGAGCCGCCAGCACAGCACTGGTGGCTGTGGGAGTGGGGCCGTGGGGTGGGGGAGAACAGCCATCAGGGGCTGCACTCCCGCGGCCAGGGGACATTAAACCAAGGCCTGGGGAAGTGAGACTTTGTGGCCTGGCTCTTCCTTCCACCCGGAGCTGTGAAGTGCCCACGGGTACTGTGCTGTCCCCTCCTGGGGCCCAGCAGCGATGCCTGCTCCCCGGGGCCGTGCCCCGGCCCTGCGCCTGCTGCTCGGCAGCGAAGAGAAGACAGAAATCTTCTGTCTGCTCCCGGCCCGGGGCTGTGCCAAGCTTCGTCTTCACTGAGCGGATTCTTGCCACGACATCTCCGAAGGCAAAGTGCTGCAGGCCAGTTCTCACCTGAGATGACCTCTCCCCCGTGGCCTTGTTTTAAGAAGGAGAAGACTGTTTTCTGGTGGTAAGCGCAATCGATGCAGGCCTGCACTGCTTGCTGCAGGACAACAGAGGCTCGAGCTGGTCCAAAGTGATCCGGCAGCCGCTGAATTTTCTTCTTGTCTAGGTGGGGCCCAGCGCTGCCATTCTTGTTCAAGTAAATGCAAACTGCCAAGACGAGAAACGTGTTTGCCGTTAACCCACTCGAGAAAGCACGGTGCCCAACATCCAACATGAGGGTTTCACACGCTGCCGAGGTGCACGTGGAGCACGAGTCCAGCACGGCTGCTGCCCATGACCCGGGCAGCTCCTGCGGGCGCTGCTTCCACCGCTGCCGCTCCTCCTGGGGCTGCTCCCCAGCACTCGGCCCCAGGGCCGTGCTCCAGCCGGGCAGCGCGGCTGCACCGTGCACAGCGAGCAAAGGGACGCAGCCCTGGCTCCGGGGAGGGGGAAGGGGCTGCTTCAGGTGCCCAAGAAGGGGCTGCTCATGCCCTGGGGAAACAGAGGGCTCTGCCCACGTCCACTGCTCACGCACACACGAAGGCCGGCGCTGCACTCCTGCCTGGTGTGCCCCAACGTCCTGCCTGGTTCTGCACCCCGCTGCTGTGGCCCTGCAGGGCTCTGGGGTCATGGCCATGCTGGGGACAGCTCGACCCCCACACCCATCACACAGACCCACAGCTGCCCCCTGACTGCACAGCTCTGCTGCAGAGGGACGACTGAGCTGAACTGAGCTTGTGTGTCTCTCCTGGTCCACCTCTGCTCCTGCTCACAGAGAAGTGGGAGTGCCCTGGTGTGTCCTGAACGGCTGCAGTCCCACGTGGGCAATCTTTCCAGGCATGCGGCCCGAGAGCCTTACCTGTGGGAGCCTGCATGGCAGAGCTGGGCACTGTAGCAGCGTCCTGGGGCACAGTGCTTGTGTCGGGCTCGGGGGTACTGGTGGTTGGAGAGGTGGGTGCTGGGCTCAGCAATGTCCTAGGTTTCCTCTGCAGAAAAAGAGGATATTTCTCCTTTTACCCCCGCTCTCCTCCACCACCCACGATCGCTACATGCTGCCGTGCATCCAACAGACGAGGCGGCGATGACGGGGAACCTCAAGAACCGCGACGAGCCCCACGCCTTCCAGCCCTGCACCGCGGGCACAGAGCTGGCCCCACAGCACCGCCGTGCCACCCCACGGCCCACGCAGCTCCGGACTCGTGGCTGTTCACGGGAAGGGCCCTCAGGGCTCCGGGGCACTCCCAGCCCCACGCTCCCCTCTGCTCTCCTACCGCTGCCGGACAGACGTGCACAGACACACGCATGCAGCATCCCATGGCAGCAGCTGCCGTGCACCCGCCTGCGTCAGCACCAGCTTTTACCTTACTGCCAGGCTTGGGGCCTCTCTTTCTGGGGTATTTCAAAGGCTCCACTGATTTGGAGGGCGCAGGCATGGGGTGGTGGATGAGCGCTTTGGTCGTTCGACCACGCTTCTTCCCCGCTTTGCGACGCCCTTGCCCTTGTTGATGCCCCAAAACAGTCTTTGTGCTACTGTGCACGCTAGGCTTCTCCGAGTTTACTTCGGAGGCGGGTAAAGGGCTCTTTGGAATCACAACTGAAATAAAAAGAGAGAAAGCAAACGTAATTAAATCAGGCGGCGACGAAAACAAGAGCAGCGTCCGTCTTTAAACGGCGTCAGATGGGAAAAGCACAGAGCGGCCGCAGCCCCCAGCACTGCTCGGTCCTTCCCTGAGCCCTCCCTGAGATGAAGGGATGAGCAGAAGGAATCAGGACAGCATGCTCCAGCACACTGCACCCGACAGAGCTGCTCTGCAGCTGAGGGCTGCTGGGTGTGAGAGCAAAACCAGAGATGGAAGGAGTGACCACAGCCCTGGGCAGCTCCACGGGGAGTGCTGGGAGCCCTGCTGCTGCCAGGCACAGAGCGGTGAGCGGAGCAAAGAGCTGATGCAGAGCATGGCCCTGCAGGGCCTGGTGCCTGCACAGCATGATGAGCTCAGGGGGAATGAGAGCAGCCAACAGGAGGAGGGGAGGAGACGCAGCTGTGGGGAACGGAGAGGTGAGCACAGAACCACTCAGGTTGGAAAAGACCTCAAAGATCATCGAGTTCAGCCACGACCCAGCCGTGCTGCCCTCACTCCAACAGCCCTCTGCTCCATCATGGCCCTGAGCACCACATCCAAATGGGTTTTAAACACACCCAGGGATGGTGACTGCACCACGTCCCTGCGGAGCCCAACCCAGTGCTGAACGACCCTTTCAGTACAGAAGTGTTTCCTCACATCCAACCTAAACTCACCCTGGCACAACTTAAGGCCATGTCCCCTCGTCCTGTCACTGTCACCAGTGAGCAGAGCCCAACCCCACTCTGTGAGCACCTTTCAGATGTTGGAGGAGAGCAATGAGGTCTCCCCTCACCTCCTCTTCCCCACCAGACCGAACAGCCCCAGTTCCTGCAGTCTCTCCTTGTAGGACACACTCTCCACGCCCTCACTGCCCTTCTTTGGGGCTGCTCCAGCACCTCCGTGTCCGCTCTGTGCTGAGGTGCCCAGCACTGAGCACAGCACTTGAGGTGAGGCCTCAGCAGTGCCGAGTACAGGGGCAGGATGACTTCCCAGTGCTGCTCAGCACCCCATTCCTGATCCAGGCCAGGATGCCATCGGCCTTTGTGGGCACCTGGGCACAGTGCCTGTCCGAGCACAGCTCTGTGCCACAGGGCAGTGAGGCCCAGCAGAGCACGGCCCCGTGGGCGCTCCTTTGTGCACAGGCCGAGGAAGAACCCCTCTGCTCAGAGGCGGTGTTCATGGGGTCCCTCTGCTCCGAGCACACAGCCAAAGGGACCCTCCCGTGTCACAGAACGG
This sequence comes from Callipepla californica brunnescens, assembly GCA_023055505.1. Lineage (NCBI taxonomy): Eukaryota > Metazoa > Chordata > Aves > Galliformes > Odontophoridae > Callipepla > Callipepla californica. Next base: position 809,924 of record JALIRH010000078.1, read on the forward strand.
CACAAGCAGTGACGCACACAGTGCTGCTCAGCTCACACACGCGTGTGCTCCCAAACTGAAGTTCTGTGGGACGGCGGCACGGCACAACGGACGGATTCAGCCCCGTGCTCAGCACGGCAGCATCCAGGCAGATGAGCCACAGAGCACACGTGCGAACATCAGCCAGCAGTGCACGCATCCTGCTCAGCTCCAAAACCCAGCTCTGCATTTCTTGGTGCAGGAGAGCTTTGTGCTATGCCTGCAGTGAGGACCACCGCAGGGCTCCTCCATGCTGCACCCCGTGCTCTCCCCCCTGAGCACGGCCTGCAGGGTGACCCCTGCTCACTGTGACCCCCCCAGGTCAAACCAGAACGCTCCTGCAGGGCTCAGGCCGCTCTGAGCTGTTCCTGCTCATCCTGGTTTTGTCTGAAGTGCGTTTTGATCCTTCCCGGTCAAACCGCAGCCGGGCACCTCCGATGTGTCAGAGCACACAGAGCCAGCAGGCCGTGGGTGGGCGCTCTGTTCCATCTTTTGTTCCTTTTAAAACCGTTCAGAGGTTATAAAAATAGCAGGACCAACCGTGGCACACTGCTCTGCCCTCCTACATCCAACAAGAACGCACGCTGCTGCACCTGAGTGCCAGAGCTGGGCCCGGCAGGCAGCCCGGGCTCCAGAGCAGATCCTTTCCCCTCCAAACACAAACGGAATGCAGCACTGAGTGCTCTGCAGACGGAGCAGACATAGAAGGACGGGCTCCAAAGCAGCTGGGTGCACGGCAGCCAGCTCCAAGCAGCACGGCGGGGGGGGGGACAGCACGGGGAAGGCTGCAGCACTCCCTGCCCCACAGCAGCATCGTGCTCTGTGTGCACGAGCAGAGCGAGGGATGCTGTTCCAGCAGCAGACATTTCCTCTCTGCAAGGCCGTGCCCGGATAACGGGGGCCGCTCCCGCAGCCCAAACCTCCGGCTCACGGCGCAGCGCTTCTCCTGCCCGCACCCGAGCTTCTCCACGCTCACAGATTACAGCTGGGACAGCTGCCAGGAGCACAACCAGGCGTAAAATGGGCAAGGCTCCCGGCTCCCTTCTTGTATCCTCAAGAGCAAGTGCGCTAGGCAACGAGGCGGGCCTCACCTTTCGTCCCAGGGGGCTGCAGATTATCTCCAGTCAGCGAGCACCAGCCTACGGGAAAGATGTCCCGGGAATCATATCGGCACCAGTAATCGAAGGCACCTCTCCAGCCATCAAATGTTATGAGGACCTCAGAACCTCTCACCTCCCCAATGGTGGCCGGGCAGATGAAGTGAGGGTTCTTCCTATCCACCGCCTCCAGCTTCATACCTGTCTTGAAGAAGTTTTGGGATGGAGATGGTGGTTCCTACGAGAAGAGGAAAACGAGCTCAGAGAGGGCTCAGCTCCGTGGGCAGATGGGGAGCAGTGTGTGTGTGATGGGGACGTGGCAGGAAGGATGCACTCGCTCCTGAACTGCGAAGTACCTTGTGAAAAATCCGGATGGGAGCCATCTCTGCTCCATTCAGAGTCTTCAGGAGGAACATGGGCCAGGAGGAGGCGTTCAGACGGAAGCCTGCGGGGACGGAGCGGAGACGGCCGCGTCACAACGCGCTCACACTGCAGCCCCAACGGAGCAGGGAGAGGTCAGAGGGAAGGGAAACACAAATCCCCTCCAACTGAGTGCACAATGGCTGTGCCTGGGGCTCAGCATGATTCCTCCCCGTGTTCCCACTGCTGCAGCACTGGGGAGGCTGAGGGCACTCATTGCAGAGGAGCCAGAGCTGCGGGCTCCCACACCCTGCAGGAAGGACAGGGCTGTGCTGAGAGCTCTGTGTGCAGGGAGCAGCACACGGCGGGGCACAGCACACAGCATGCTGAGCTTCTGCCCTGCAACTCCATCACTCTTATTGCCATCTGCTGGCAAAACTCGAATGGGGCAGAGCAGGGATGGCTGCACTGCGGGGCTGAGCTGCACCCGGGGCCAGGGCTGAGGGCACTGCGGCCTCAGGGCTCCCAGCTGCCTCCTCCTGCAGCCAACACGGAGGGGAAGGAGTGATGGGAGAGACACAGCTCGCAAGAAACACAGACCCCCACCATCCCATATCCCACACACGCAGACCCCAACCATCCCATCCCCCACATGCACAGACCCCAACCATCCCATCCCAAACACACAGACCCTATATCTGCTGAGCCACTGGGGCACAAATGAACCTGGAGCTGCTCGTGCAATGGCAGTGGGTCGGGCAGTGCTGGTGCAGCTGTGTGACCCCCGCAGCTCTGCTGGCTGTGCCATGCACAGCAGCTCCGACCTCCACAGCACTGTATCTCCACGCAGAGCCAAGCAGCCCTGCCTCCCCACGCTGCTCCCCGCAGCTCTGCTCACCCAGGGGAGGCTGCAGCATGCCTCCGTTCTTCTCGCAGTTCCCGATGGGCTGGATCTCGGCTGAGTCCACCAGCCTCCAGAAGTCGTTCTTGTTGTCGCTGCCGTCCAGGCGCAGGCGGAGCCGCGCTCCCGTCAGCCCCACCACCGTGGCGATGCACGTGGACGTGGTGTTGCGTGGGTCCTGAGCTTCCAGCTTCATGTTGATCTTGAACTCGTTGGCAGGAGGAGTGTAGGACTGCCGAGGGGAGGAGGACAGCCCGTGAGCCCCTGCACCCCGGTGCTGTGCAAGCACCGCATGAACATCTACTGATTTCTGCTCTCTGATGTCCCGAAGCATCCCCTGGTGCCAAAAAGGGGCTCGGCCCCGATGCAGCCCCCCTAGGATCCCCCGTTCTCCCTCAGGCCCTCACCTGCTTGAAGCAATGGGCGGGCGCTGCGACGGCGCATGTCTCCTTCAGGTATCTGTCCCACGTGAAGTGACCTGAGGGGAGAAGACAGCGTTCAAAGCGGAGCTGGGAAGAGCGAAGGCCGAGTGCCGTGCTCTGCTCACCGCAGCCCTCTGCTGTAACCACGAGCTGTAGCCCTGTCTGAGAGCAGTGCCTGCAGGCAGTGTTGGCTCCGTGCTCTGATGTCACCCTCACGAATTACGTCCCACACCCAAAGCACCCCGTGCACCCAGGGGTGAAACGCAGCGGCTGCAAACGGCGCAGCTCTGCACGCTGCTGCCCGCGCTCCCATCCTGCTGCTGGGATTTCATGTCACACTGAGGCCCAGAATGGAAACGGAGGCGGAGTTTCTCCTCCTCTGGGTTCCCTAGCACTTCAGCCCCCCCAGGGGACACCAACCCCCCCCCAGGACGATGCATTAAGCCCTGGGAAATAAAAGGGATTTTGCTCTCACCTTGGTACTGGGAGGGGGACTCCGGCGGGCGGCCGTACTTGTGCTTCTTCCCATCCTTCCAATCTATGGCTGCGACAGAAATAAAGCAGTGGTGTCAGTGGGGGGAGCAGCTCTCCCCGGCCCCGCACGGAGCTGTGCTGGGGGTGCAGCTCACGCCACAAGGCAAATCCGTCGTCACGTGTGCAAAAGAGGACTGCAAAGGAAAAGGAGGACGCGCTCCTGCAGCCAGCCCTGCAGCTCGTGCTTCATCACAGGGCGAGCAGGGATGGGGAAAACAAAGGGAGGACTGAGAGCAGCAGCCTCCTGCCACGAGCCCTGCGTGCGTGCACAGCTGTGAACAAAGGGCTGCGGAGGATGCGCCCTGCTGGGCTGCTCCCTGCCCCCACGCTCACAGCACTGCCCTGAGCTCCCTGCCGGCCACGCACACGCACGGGCTGGAGGAAATGAGAGCAGAGATCAGCGTGCTCAGTACATGGCACAGCCCTGCAACCTGGCCCTGCAGCTGCAGCCACGCAGAGCAGGCAGCTCCGCAGCTCCACGCCTCACCGTGGGGCACGGCTGTGCTGGAGGAGCAGCAGTGTGTGTGTGCTGGGAGCACGAGCAGATGGCGTGGGCATGGCACGCACACTGCTGCACACAGCTGCAGGGCTGTGCCATGCAGGAGGGGCTGTACACCATCCCGGGACTCAGCACCACGCAGGGCACCCCGGGGTGGCCGCATTTCTGCACGCTCCCGCTGCACTCTGCCCCTCCTGCTGTGTCCCCGTGTCCCCCAGCTGTGTCCCTGTGGGGGAACCTCACCTTTCTGGGACCCTGGTTTCCGCATTCTACCGCCGCTGCCGTCCTTATGGTGGGAGCCACTGGGCCTTACGTGACTGAAGACGCCTGGGAGGAGAGAAGAGAGAACTGTGAGCGGATCCCCGGGCTGTGCAGCACAATATCTGCAGCTCTGAATGCACCGCGGGGAGAACAGAGATGCTCTCACCCCACATCACATGAACACCTCAGGAAGAACACAGACTCATCACACATACAACCACTCAGGCTGGAAAAGACCTCAAAGATCATCGAGTCCAACCGTGACCCAACCATACTGCCCCAATTCTAACAGTCCTCTGCTCAATCACGACCCAGTTCCCCCAGTCTCTCCTTGTAGGGCACACTCTCCATGCCCTCACTGCCTTTCTTTAGGGTTGCTCCAGCACCTCCACGTCCGTTATGTGCTGAGATGCCCAGCACTGAGCACAGCACTCGAGGTGAGGCCTCAGCAGCGCTGAGTACAGGGGCAGGATGACTTCCCAGCGCTGCTCAACACCCCATTCCTGATCCAGGCCAGGATGCCATCGACATTCAGCCCGCTGTCCACCAGCTCACTGAGCTCCCTTTCCATCAGGCAGCTCTCCAGCCACTCCTCCCCACACCTGTAGGGTACGTGGGGTTGTTGTGACCACAATGCAGGACCCGACACTTGGCCCTATTGGAACTCACACAGTCCACCTTGGCCCATCGATGCAGTCTATCCAGGTCCCTCTGCAGTGCCCCTCTCCCTTCATGCAGATCAATGCTCCCTCCCAACTCAGTGTCATCTGCAAACTGAGGCTGCACTCATCCCCCCCACCAAGATCGTTAATAAAAACAGGAGCGGCCCCAAAAGCAGCAGCACTATTCCCCAGGGGGGTGCAGCACCCAGGCTGGTGCTGTTATGGGGTCACAACCCGCTCCAATGGGGTCACAAACTGCTGCCACAGGGTCACAACCCGCTGCCATGGGGTCTGCCCTGGGGGCTGTAAAGGTACAAACCCACTACAATGGGATCACGACCCACTGCCACGGGATCACAGACCCTGCAGCACCAGCCTCAGTGTGGGGTCAGCACCTGGCTGGGAACAAAGCTCTGTACGGATGGGAGAGAGGGGCAGGACACATCAGGAGGAGGAACACACAAGCAGTGTGTGGCAGTAATAAATGGAATGAGTGTGTCTGAACTTTACAGAGAGTCCTGCTCCCACCCCATGGCACTGCCCCACAGCACTGCCCCGCTCCTATCCCACTCCCATCCTCCTCCTTCCAACCCGTGCAGAGAGAGATTAATTCACCTCTTCCTTCGGAGGAGAGCAAATCCCCAGCTGCCTGACCCCAGCACAAACCCTGCATGACCTACAGCCCCAAACCCGCCTGACCCCAGCACAAACCCTGCCTGGATCCCAATACAAACCCTGCATCACCCAGAGCTCCAAACCTGCCCAGATCCCAACACAGAACATGCACAACCTACAGCCCCAAACCCGTCTAGATCCCAAAACAAATCCTGCCTGACTCCCCAGAACAAACCCTACCTAATCCTCAGCACAAACCCTGCATGACCCCAAACCGTGCCAGATCCCCAGCACAAACCTCTGCCTGACCCACAGCCCCAAACCTGCCCGGATCCCAGCACAGGGCCTGCACGACCTACAGCCCCAAACCTGCCCAACCCCCAACACAAACCCTACATCACCTACAGCCCCAAATCCTGCCTGGATCCCAATACAAGCCCTCCCTGACCCATAGCCCCAAACCCTGCCTGGATCCCGTGCAAACTGTGCCTGACCCCACACCCTGCCTGACCCCAACACAAACGCAGGCTGACCGCAAACCCTGCCTGATCCCAAACCAGCATAAACCTTGACCTACAGCCCCAAACCATGCCTGGATCCCTGCACAAACCCTGATCCCAAACCCTGCTTGACCCCAACACAAACCCTGCTTGACCCCAAACCAGCATAAACCTTGACCTACAGCCCCAAACCATGCCTGGATCCCCACGCAAACCCTGCCCGACCCCAACACAAACCTTGCCCGACCCCAACCCCTGTCCGACCCCAACCCCTGCCTGACCCTCAGCACAAACCCTGACCCAGAGCCCCAAACCCTGCCTGGATTCCTGCACAAACCCTGACCCCAAACCCTGCCTGCCCCCCAAATCCTGCGTGACCCCAACACAACCCCTGCCTGACCCCACTCCCCTCCTGACCCCCACTCCCCTCCTGACCCGCAGCGCGTTCCGCGTGCCCGTGGGTTCTCTCCGCGCACTCCCGTGGCAGCAGCTCCGGCCGTCCCCGTCCCCGCGCGTCCCCCCCCGCCCCGCAGAGGCCGCACTGTGTGCACGGCGGCCCCGCAGCGCACGCTGCCGCTCCGGAACGCCGCGTGGCGCCGCATCCCGACTCCCAACGCCGCGCTCCGGCTCCGAGCGGCGGACACAGCGGAGCGGAGCGCTCCGGGACCGCCTCAACCCGCGGCCCGGCGGCGCTCACCTGCGCGGCCCCGAGCGCTGCGGGCTCCGCGTCAGCGCCGCTCCGCCGCCATGTTCGCGCTGCGCAGTGGGGCGGGGGGCAGCGCGGCGCTCTGCCGCCCCCTGCCGGGCCGACCCCGCACAGCGCCCGCGCCGGCGACGCGATGGAACCTTCCGGCGCCCCGCCGCCGCCTGCGGGACGCGGGGGATCGCAGCTGGGGTGTGGGAACGTCGGCTCGGAGTCGCTCCTGGGGTGGGGGGTGGGGGTGGTATGAGGTGGGATGGGATGGGGTGGGTTGAAGTGGGGTGGGGTGGGATTGGATTTGATAGGGTAGGAAGGGATGGAATGGGGATGGGATGGGATTGGATGTGATAGGATGGGATGAGATGGGATGGGACGGGACGGGGATGAGATGGGATGGGGATGGAAATCAGAATGGGGATGGGATGGGATTGGATGTGATAGGATGGGATGAGATGGGATGGGACGGGACGGGGATGAGATGGGATGGGGATGGAAATCAGAATGGGGATGGGATGGGATTGGATGTGATAGGATGGGATGAGATAAGATGGGATGGGGATGGGAATGAGATGGGATTGGATGTGATAGGATGGGATGAGATAAGATGGGATGGGGATGGGAATGAGATGGGATGGGACGGGACAGGGATGGGATGGGATGGGGGTGAGGATCAGAATGTGGATGGGATGGAATGAGATTGGACATGATGGGATGGGGATGGGATGGGAAGGGGTGGATTGGGATGAGATTGGATTTGATAGGATGGGATGACATGGGATGGGATGGGGATGGGATGGAATTGGATGTGATAGGATGGGATGAGATAAGATGGGATGAGGATGGGAATGAGATGGGATGGGACGGGACAGGGATGGGATGGGATGGGGGTGAGGATCAGAATGTGGATGGGATGGAATGAGATTGGACATGATGGGATGGGGATGGGATGGGAAGGGGTGGATTGGGATGAGATTGGATTTGATAGGATGGGATGACATGGGATGGGATGGGGATGGGATGGGATTGGATGTGATAGGATGGGATGAGATAAGATGGGATGGGGATGGGAATGAGATGGGATGGGACGGGACAGGGATGGGATGGGATGGGGGTGAGGATCAGAATGTGGATGGGATGGAATGAGATTGGACATGATGGGATGGGGATGGGATGGGAAGGGGTGGATTGGGATGAGATTGGATTTGATAGGATGGGATGACATGGGATGGGATGGGGTTGGGATTGGGTGTGATAGGATGGGATGTTGTGGGATGGGATGGGGATGGGGATCAGAATGGGGATGGGATGGGGATGGGATGGGATTGGATGTGATAGGATGGGATGAGATAAGATGGGATGGGGATGGGAATGAGATGGGATGGGACGGGACAGGGATGGGATGGGATGGGGGTGAGGATCAGAATGTGGATGGGATGGAATGAGATTGGACATGATGGGATGGGGATGGGATGGGAAGGGGTGGATTGGGATGAGATTGGATTTGATAGGATGGGATGACATGGGATGGGATGGGGTTGGGATTGGGTGTGATAGGATGGGATGTTGTGGGATGGGATGGGGATGGGGATCAGAATGGGGATGGGATGGGGATGGGATGGGATTGGATGTGATAGGATGGGATGAGATAAGATGGGATGGGGATGGGAATGAGATGGGATGGGACGGGACAGGGATGGGATGGGATGGGGGTGAGGATCAGAATGTGGATGGGATGGGATGGAATGAGATTGGACATGATGGGATGGGGATGGGATGGGAAGGGGTGGATTACGATGAGATTGAATTTGATAGGATGGGATGACATGGAATGGGATGGGGTTGGGATTGGGTGTGATAGGATGGGATGTCGTGGGATGGGATGGGGATCAGAATGGGGACGGGACGGGGATGGATGGGATGGGGATGAGGATCAGAATGTGGATGGGATGGAATGGAATGAGATTGGACATGATGGGATGGGGTGGATTGGGATGAGATTGGATTTGATGGGATGGGATGACATGGGATGGGATGGGGTTGGGATTGGGTGTGATAGGATGGGATGGAATGGGGATGGGGATCAGAATGGGGATGGTATGGAATGAGACTGGACATGATAGGATGGGATGAGGTAAGATTGGATGTGATAGGATGAGATGGGATGGGATGGGACGGGGATGAGATGGGATAGGGATCAGAATGTGGATGTGATGGGGATGGTATGAAATGAGATTAGACACGATGGGATGGGATGGGGTTGGGATGAGACGGGATGGGGTGGATTGGGATGAGATTGGATTTGATAGGATGGGATGACATGGGATGGGATGGGGATGGGATTGGGTGTGATAGGATGGGATGTCATGGGATGGGATGGGGATGGGGATCAGAATGGGGATGGGATGGAATGAAATTGGACATGATAGGATGGGATGAGAGAAGATGAGATGGGGATGGGATGGGATGGGGATGGGGATCAGAATGTGGATGGGATGGGGATGGGATGGAATAAGATTGGACATGATGGGATGGGATGGGGATGGGATGAGATGGGATGAGGTGGATTGGGATGAGATTGGATTTGATAGGATGGGATGAAATGGGATGGGATGGGGATGGGATTGGGTACGATAGGATGGAATGACATGAGATGGGAATGAGGGTCAGAATGGGATTGTACGGGGATGGGATGGGAACGGGGATGGGGTGGGATTCAATGGGATGGAACGAGAATGGGGATTAGAATGGAGATGGGATGGGATTCAATGGGACAGAATGAGGATGGGATGAAATTGGGTGTGACAGAATAGATGAGATGAGATGGGATGGGGATTGGAATGGGGATGGGATGGGATGGGATGAGATTGAATGTGATAGAATAGATGAGATGGGATGGGATGGAGTTTGGAATGGGGATGGGATGGAATGGTGATGGGATGAGGATGGGAAAAAGGATGGGATTCAATGGGATGGGATGGGGATTAGAAAGGAGATGGGATGGGATGAGATGGGATGGGATGAGATTGGGTGTGACAGGATGAGATGAGATGAGATGAGATGGGATAGGGTTTGGAATGGGGATGGGATGGAATTAGATTAGATATGATAGGATGGGGTGGGAATGGGGATGGGATAAGATTGGATGTGATAGGATGAGATGGGATGGGATGGGGATGAGGATGGGGATTGGATGAGACTGGATGTGATAGATGACATGGGATGAGATGGAATGGGGATGGGATGGAATGAGATTGGATGGGATTGAATGGGGAAGGGAATAGGGATGGGGATGGGATGCGATCTGATGTGATAGGATGAGATGGGATGTGATTCTGAGACATCTTGGCTCATTTGCTGTGCTTGTCTCCTTTCCTTTAGTGAAGTTAATGCCCACTTCTGCATGGTGGGAACGGATGCTGCCCTCCGTGTGTCCGTGGAGCTGCTGCTGCTGCCCAGGCTGCAGTGCAGGCACAGAGCGCTGAGTGTGACACCGCGGCCTCGTGGCACAGCACACGTGGGCTCCGGCAGCCCTGAACAGAACAGCAGAGCTGTAGGGGTTAGAAGGGACTCGCAGAGGTCACCCCCCTGCCCGAGCAGCTCCCTGCAGCACGGCTCAGTGTCCAGGGCTTCGAGAGCCACCTCTGTGAGCTCCCGCATCCCATAGCACCCATGGATCTGTGCGCACTGATCCCACCCACACCACCCGCACACAGTGGGGTTCTGCACTCCCGCTCTCTCTGTTCCCCCCGGGAAGTGAGGACTGAAGCGAAGAAGGAGCTCAGCATCCCCCTACCAGCCCACCCCCCTTGCTCCACTGAGGACCTTCTGAATTGCTCATTAACACAGAAATCGGGGTTTCGTGAGTGGAACAAACGCGCAAGGGACCCGAGCTGCGAGGTGGAGTCGGGAGATTCCATGCTGCGTGGGTGCAACCTCAGGACACGACCTGGAGCAGCGTGCAGTGCCTGCAGCACCGTGCAGTGCCTGCAGTGACATTCACACGGCGCAGCTCTGCGCCGTGTCCCGCTCCTCGTGCTGTGCATGCCCCGCAGCGTGCCGTGCACAGTGCAGCACGCAGGATGCAGGGTGCAGATGCAGATACAGGTGCAGGGGCAGCGGAGTGCCGTCTCTGCCGGGGGTTTCCGTGGTAACGGAGCGGCTCCGGCGGCGGCCGCGTGGTCCCGGCAGAGGGCACTGCGCGACCGGGGATGCGGAGCGGTCGTGAGGGGGGGGGGGGGGAAGGGGGGAGGGGGGCCGGGACTGGGGACACTGGCAGCAATGGGGCTGTGGGAGGAGCGGGGGCACTGGGGACACTGGGAGATTTAGGACACTGGGAGCACTGGGGGCACTGGGAGCTTTGGGAGCAGTGGAGCACTGGGGGCAATGGGGCAGTGGGGGTAATAGGGTCTGCGGGACTATAGGGTCGTGGGGCTGTGGCACTATGGGACTTGGGAGCCGTGGGGCAGTGGGGCTGTGGTTATGGGGCCGCGGCGCAGCGCTGTGGGCGCAGCGTTCCTCTGAGCAGCGCGGGGCGATGTCGGTGTGCGCGGTATTTTCAGCGCAAAGAGCCGCGCAGCGCGCACTGCGCAGCCGCACTGACACCGCCGCGCACCGCTCCCCCCCATCCCCCCCATCATCCCCCCCCAGTAACCGCTGGTTCGGCCACAAATGGGGACCGGGAGCGCGTCGTGGGCACAACACAGTGCAACGCAACACAGCAGAACACAACGCAGCACCATGCAACGCCATACAGCACAGTGCAGCACAACGCAGCGCAACACAACACAACAGAGCACAATGCAACACAACAACACACCAAAATGCAACACAATGCGACGGAACACGATGCAACACAGTGGAACACAACGCAATGAAATGCAACTCAACACAACACAACACAACGCAATGGAACGCAACACAACACAACACAATAGAACACAACACAACGCAATGGAACGCAACACAACACAACACAACAGAACACAACACAACACAATGGAACACAACACAACACAATAGAACACAACACAACACAACAGAACACAACACAACACAATGGAACACAACATAACACAACGCAATGGAACACAACACAGTGCAATGAAACACAACACAACACAACGCAATGGAACACAACACAACGCGATATGACACAATGCAGCAGAACTCAGTGCAACACAGAATGGAATGCAAAGACGGTGTAAGAGAACACAACAGAAGACAACGCAACTTGTCAGCGCAGTGGAACACAACACGACGCAGTGTGACACAACGAGCTCAGTGCGTGGTATGGGCGGTGCCCCCACCTGTGCTGTTGCCCCACACAGGGCAGTGCATCACCTCCCACTCTCCAGTGCTGGGTGTGTGGGTAATTAGCTGGCCCTGCCCGCCCTAATTACTGGGGTGAAGCGTGCCATGCCCCCCGCATCGAGCACTGCTGACCCATCTGCTGTGAGCAGTGGCCCCGTGGACGTGGGGTGTCAGTGTGACTGGGCACAGAGCTGTGTGTCCCACTGTCCTGCACACAGCGGTGCCACTCCTCCTGTCTCCTGCACGACCCGCGCTCACTCCTCTGGTTCCCATTTCCCACCGCACCCCTGGGGTCCCTGCCCCCCCCTGATCCCCCTAGTGAACCCCAGGTGAGCACCATTTCTGTGCAGAAGCAGCTCAGCCAGGTGCTGGGTTGTGTGTGAAGAAGCCAAGCGCTGTTCCCCACTCATTCTCCACGTTCAAGGGCACAGGGACCTGGAAACTGGGGACGTGGAGGGCTGGGAGTAGGGGTGGGCATGGGGTTGGGTTGGGGGTGGGGATAGGATTGGGGATGGAGTTGGAGGTAGGGATGGTGTTGGAGTTCAGGATGGGGTTGGGGTTGAAGGTTGAGGTTGGGGCTGTGGTTGGTTTTGGGTTGGGGTTGGGAATGAGAATGGTATTGAGGTTGGCGTTTGGGTTGGGGATGGAGTCTGGGATGGCTGTGGGGTTGAGGGTGGGGATGGGAGTGTGGATGGAGCTGAGTTTGGGGATGGGGCTGTGGTTGGTATTGGGTTGACATTGGGATTGGAGCTGGGGTTGGGAATGGGGTTGGGAATGTGGCTGGGGCTCAGATTGGGATGGGATGGGACTGGGGATGGGGTTGGTGTTGGGACTGAGGTTGGGGTTGAAGATGGGAACGAGGATGGGGATAGAATTGTGGTTGGGGATGAGGTTGGGTTTGACATTGGGGCTGAGTTTGGGCCTGGGAGTGGGACTGGGTCTGGGACTGGGAAAGGGAATTATGTTGGGGCTAGGGCTGGGGATGGAGTTGAGGCTGGGGTTGGAAATAAGGCTGAGGTCGGGGCTGAGGATAGGAATGGCTTTGGGGATGGGATTGTGGCTGCGTCTGGGAGTGGGGTTGGGGATGGAGATAATAATGGTGTTGGGGTTGGTCTGGGGCTGGGGCCGGGAACGAGACTGGTGTCGTGCTGTGGCTGTCAGCGTCCCATCCCATCAGGCTGTACAGCGGAGGAGCGCAGCCCCGAGCTGGGCAGCACTCCATGTTCCCGGCCCGCAGTGCTGGCACAGGGCTGTGCCGGAGTTACTCATCGCCTCCATCCGCACAGAGCCCATCTGTGACCGCGGGACGTCGGCGGAGCGAGTCGGTGTGGCCTCGGCTCTGTGCCCACCACTGTGGGCATGGAATGGGGCTGCACACGAGCGTGCAAGGTGCTGGGTGTGTGGAAGTGGCTGGAAAAGCACTCCCCACTCCCGCTTCGATCAGGGGAACGAAGCAGCTGTTGGAGTGAATGGGCCCCGCGCTGAAGCAGACGTCTTAATATCTTTTGCAGAGGAGGTGCATTGTGATTCACTGTGTGCATCTCTATTACTCAGCGTTTGATAGGGGCTTACTTGTCTCAAGTGCTTTTCATTATTGCCCTAATGCTATCTATTAACATATGGGATGGAGGCTCTTTTCTCATCTGGAGCGTGCATCACTCCGCTGTTAAGGATGATGGGCCTTGCAAATACATAACACTTTGCTGCCTCCCTGACGGAGCTCACCGGGAGGGGGGAGGGGAGCGTGGGGGTGCGTGGCCCCGGTGCTGCGAGGACACTTTGCAGGGCTGCACACCTTGCACTGCTCCGCTGCCGCATCGCCGCACGGCAGCCGGCTCGGTTGGGTGCTTCAGCATCCCAGCAGGTGACTGCAGGTGTGGGCTCTGTGGGCAGACCTCACGGGGGAGGATTACAGGTGTGGTTTTCTGGGTGCTGGGCAGGGCTGGGATGGTCCCACGCTCCGCTCCTGCTCTGCATTGTGTCGGCAACTCAGAGCTGAACCTTCTGCTGGACAGGAGCCGAGCGGAGCTGCAGCCCGGAGAGAGAGCTCACGTCTCAGCTCAGGATCAGTTCTGCTTCGCATTTTGCCGAGCTACAGCATAGGGGCAAAAATCACTGCACTCAGAAGGGACCTGCGGGGCTCCCTCGACCCGGCCCCATCCTGCGTGTCCCAGCAGCGGGGCACAGCTGGGGCATTCGGGGCACCTGGAAACCCCAACGTGGCACAGTTGTGCCGCAGCCGCCTCCGAGCGGCTTGATGGATGGCGGGCCGGTCCCACCCGCAGCCAGATGACAGCTCCTCGCATCAGCTGCTGTGATAAATAGCAATTACCGACCGGAGCACTGCCACTCACATTTGCCTAAGTGAGGAGCGGAATCATACATCTCCTCTGATTACATATCGATGATGCGCTGGAGGCCTTCGCAACTTTTAGATCTGCTTAAGATATGCCGCCCTGATTTAGACGGCGATTTGCATACAATTTACCCACGGAGCCTTACTTTGAAAAGCATAATTACTTTTTTTTTTTTTCCCTTCCTTTCTGTTTTTTAATGCTCTTCCTTCTGATTTGAATGTTGGCCAGGCCGTACCGTGCACTGCCGCGCTAACGAAGGCAAACACGCTTGGGGTGTGCAATGGGAGCGCCGATCTCTGACCATGTGCAGTGTGATCCTGGTGGTCCATCTTCCAGTGGTGGATCCCACGGATGCCATCACTGTTCTTCCCGTGGGTGCTCACGCTATGGGGCTGGGAGCGCCGCGGGGCGCAGTTATGGGGCTGTGAGGTGAAGCTGTGCCCGGTGTAGGGCCGTGGTGTTGGTGGTTGTGATGTGGAAGAGGACACCTCCAGCCCCGAGGAGGTTTCCTGTGCCCTGTCCTGCTCTCCTTCGCTCACAGAAAACATCTTCCCTGCTGCCTGCGAACGGGTGCTGGTGCTGAGCAGCTGGATGTGTGGGGACAGCAGTGCAGGGGGGCTGTGGGTGTGACCCCAGTGCCCCAGGGGACCCCAATCTGGTGGTTCAGCTCTGCCCATGGCTGCACACACCCGTGGCCTCGTGAGGAATGTGAGTGTGTAGAGATGGGCTGCTCCTGCGTGGGGCACAGGGAGGGAGGATGCGTCCCAGCTCTGTGTGACACCCCATTATTCACTGCTCTGCCAACCTTGTGTCACTTGCAGGTTTTACCCATGGGGATGAGGCGTTGATGGCTGAGGTATGGAGGGGCACTGCGGGCTGGGTATTGGGAATCCTGTCTGCTCTGGAAGGGCAGCGACCCACAGACAGCACAGAGCGGTGTGGTCACCTTCTGGGGGTACTCCAGGACTGTGGGATGTGGCACTGGGGGTGGGCACGGTGGGGTGGGCTGAGGTTGGATCTGAGAGGTTCTGTGGTGACTGATGATCTTGTCTAGCTCAACATCTTCATCAGTGATGAAGGGGATAGAGTCCACCCTCAGCAATATCTGAGGAGTGGGAGGCAAAGGGGTGAGGCCAGACTCTTCTCAGCAGCGTGTGGTGATAGGACGAGGGGAAATGGCCACAAATTGAAGCATAGGAAGTTCTGTACCAATGTGCATGGGAACTTCTTCACAGTGCAGTGATGGAGCACTGGAGCTGCACAGAGAGGTGGTGGAGTCTCCTTCTCTGGAGACATTCAAGAGGGGTTGGACTTGATGTTCTCGAGGTCCCTACAATTCTGTGATGCTGTGATTCTATGACCCACCAGGTCCCAGGCAGACAGTGGATGGGTGCTGCAGGTTTTGGGGCGTCAGGAGCTTGAAACAGGGGCTGTGAGATCATCAGCACATCACCCATCCCACCCCATCCCATCCCATCCCATCCCATCCCAACCCAACCCATTCCACCCCATCCCATCCCAACCCAACCCAACCTAATCCAACATAACCCATCCCATCTAACCCTATCCCATCCCATCCCATCCCTCCCTGCTGTGTGTCACTGCAGGTTTAACAGTTCTCTGGGAAAATAGCACCTGGGGACCCACATGGGATGTGGGAAAGGGGGTGAGCAGGGGCAGCAGGAGCAGCAGGGGCAGGTGGAGCGGTGCGGCTGACCGCGGGGAGGATCGTAGGCAGCTCCATCACATCTATCAGTGCTGACGGAGGGAGGAGAGCTCTGATAATGGAGGGCTTTTTAATCTAGGAGATAAAAAATGTAATGAGATTCAGTGGCTGCGAGCTGGAGCTCGAAAAACCGAAATTGGAAGGAAGATGCATCTTTTAAACAGGGAGTGTAATTAACCATCGGAGCAATTTGCCAAGGGATGTGGCGGGTTCTCCATCATTTGTGCTCTTTAAATCAAGTCCTCCTTGAAAGAGTTGTTCTCCTTCCACCAGAAGTCACAGAGCTGGGCTGTGCCCCTCCCTGCCCAGCAAACCTGTGCCCTGCAGGGCTGTGTGCTGTGGGGCAGCTGGGGAACATGGGATCCTACAGCTCTGGGTGCCCCATGGGTTCCCCACAGCTCTGGGTGCCTCGTTGGAGCCCAGCACTGTTGGCTCTTGTGGCCTGGTGGCAGTGCACACTCTCCTCTGGTGCTGTTAATTCCCCACTTCTCCTCCTCCTTTTTTTTTTCCCCTTGGTTTCGTTCTTGGTCTTTTTTCCTTGCTGCCCTATTTTTTTTTTTTTTCACCTATAATTTTCTCCATTGACTTTAATTAAGCTCTCCCCAGGCTCGCGCTGTAGGCAGGCTTCCCCGGGTCTAATTAGACTCTCATCATAAGTAATCTACATGGAAAGCAAACATGTGTGTGTGAGAGAGAGCCAGTGAGATTTATAGAGAGCATGCAGGGAGCAGATGGGTGCATAAAACACTACAAATAATTCTGGTGCAGATGCAGAAAAGGCCGTCGCTGCGACGGGGACGGGAGCCTTCCCCACGCGCTCCCATAAGTCAAACCTCCGCCTCTCCCTCTCGCTAGGTATCACCACATTTCCCACAATAAAATCAATAGCGCAGATCAGAGTAAATCATCTTTGACTGGGGAAGCAGGACTTGTGGATAACAGCGATTCCCAGATGAGCTTCAGGAGACGTCTCGGGCTGATCAGGGACGCGAGGTGCGTGCTGCCTCGGGGCTGCCTGCTCGGGGATGGGGAATGGGTGTCAGAGCAGGTTTTGGGGATAGAGGAGGGGTCTCTGGGTGCCCTTCTTGGTCATGGTGCTCCTGAATTGCTGGGCGTGGTGTGGGGGTCCCCCTTGGAGGGTTGTGATGCATGGCAGAGCTCTGGCAGTGCTGCAGTGCTGCGGGTGCTGGGGTTGGAGATAGAAGGAATCGTTGGGACTTTGATGTCGGTGGTTACGGTGTTTTCTGGTGTGAACCATCACTAAAACACTCAGCATTCTGGAATTTTAGGTATTATAGGCCCTGCTCGCAGGCTGTGGCCCTCTGTGCTGCCTTTAGGACTTCTCTGCCTGGTGCAGAAGTGGTTACAGTCATAGGATGGAAACTGTGACCTGATCACTGCTGCCTGGGTCGCAGTTCTCCCATGCTGCTGGGCAGTGTGAGCCCCAGACATCTGCAGGAGCACCAGGAGACGGATCCTCTCTGTTCTGTTGTTGAATTCTTGCAATGGATTGAGCTGTGCTCACTGAACATCTTCTCACAAGGTGTTTTTTCCAAACCTTGTACTATTTCTGCAGCACAGTCCAACCACAGTGTGTATGGGATGTCTTCCAGTGGTCAAACATCCACTTCTCCCATGCAAGCATCTCTTGGGCTGCTCAGCCCAGGCTCCTCAGCAGACACTGGAAACAAAGGGGCATTTCCAGGATATGAATTACCTTCTTCTCGGTCAGTGATGTGAAGCACTCCCTTCCCTTCCCTTCCCTTCCCTTCCCTTCCCTTCCCTTCCCTTCCCTTCCCTTCCCTTCCCTTCCCTTCCCTTCCCTTCCCTTCCCTTCCCTTCCCTTCCCTTCCCTTCCCTTCCCTTCCCTTCCCTTCCCTTCCCTTCCCTTCCCTTCCCTTCCCTTCCCTTCCCTTCCCTTCCCTTCCCTTCCCTTCCCTTCCCTTCCCTTCCCTTCCCTTCCCTTCCCTTCCCTTCCCTTCCCTTCCCTTCCCTTCCCTTCCCTTCCCTTCCCTTCCCTTCCCTTCCCTTCCCTTCCCTTCCCTTCCCTTCCCTTCCCTTCCCTTCCCTTCCCTTCCCTTCCCTTCCCTTCCCTTCCCTTCCCTTCCCTCCTCACGGCGCTGGACAGCTCCTGCCCATCCCAGTAGTGGTGGGGATTCACCGATGCTCAGCTCCGCTCCAACGAGCCACGCGTGGAATACTTCTTTCAGATATTTAAATACATCTCAGGGTTCAGATCGCAGCTTCTCAACAGCAGTTAAATAAGTAACACATTCATATTTTGTAAACTGTTTCTCACAGCTTGTTTATTTAGGGTTATAACTCGATTTGGGCTCCTTATGGAAGTGTGACTCATTGTTTAATGTGTCAGCTCATTAGCAAGACTTGTTTTTGCCTTATATTTCTGTGCTACCACTAATTGCTGAGCCCACTGTGAGCTTCAGCTTCCAATGACACCGTGCAGAACGCAAGGAGGTGGATCAGTGCGGAGATAAAAGGCGACGGGACTGACAGAGGAAGCATTGGAGTTGTACCCCAAGCAGTGGCCTCGCTCCCCTGGGCAGTGCCACCAGCTCCGGGGGCTCTGCAGCAGTTGGGCACGAGCACGTAGAGGAGAGGGATGTGAGCACGGCCAACCCAGGAGGGTTGACCCCGTGGTGTAACTGCAGTTGCATGTGTTGGCCATGGGATCGATGGAGCACTCCTTGAAAATCCCGATGCGCTGTATGGGAACTGCTGAATCACGGCCTGAACCACTGATGGATCACCTGAGGTGAGCACTGAGTCAGCCACGGAGCACAGGAGAAGGCAATGCTACTGTGTGATTGGAAGGGGTGGAGTCTGAAGCCACCTCTCCCAGACCCCATTGAAGGGCTGACCACCACTGGGGAAGGATCTCTTGCTGGAGATCACTCCTTTGGGGTTTTCCCACTGTGAGCCTGGGACATGGGTGAGCATTCCATCTATTTTTGGTTATTCCCTTCCACTGTGATAATCCTTCTCATTATACATCCTTACTGCTGTAATATTTGAGCTGCTTATTCTGCTAACTATACACTGCTAACTCTACAGATGCGTTGTGTATGGCAAAGAGAACATCCTGGACGCTTGGTGCTCAACCTTCCATGCTGGCTGCCTTCCTTCTCCCGTTCCCCCTTCTCTCTGCGTTGCTGAAGCCAGATTTTCCCAGCTCGCTGGTGCTGGCTCCCTTCTATGAACGCTGCTGCTTGTTTCCTATGTGGCTGTACAAATTTTCACCAAGTGTTTAAAGGAATACAATGGTTCTGTGGGTGGAGAGGCCAGGAGAAAATAAAAACACAACAAAAATAAAATCGGAGGGGTCAGTGGCGATGTCAGAAGAGGGGGAAGGACACAAAGCGGCCAATCCATCTGCTCAACACCTTGTCTCTGTGGAGCCTCCTGGGAAGGCACTGCAGAGTGGGGGCACAGCCCTGCAGAGAGAGGGGGAGCAGGGGGAAGTGGTGCGTCCTGGAGGAAAGGAAGCGGAATTGGGGCGGAGCTGAGTTTTCCATCCCCAAGGAGGACTTTGCAAAATAGAGATTAAAAAATAAATAAAAGCCATAAAAAGTGCTTGACAGTGTCTTTTTAAATTACATTTACCCCCCCCCACACACACACACCTCTCTGAAAATATGCAATAAATCCCTTGCAGGAGTCATGGAAGCATCTGGCATGCTCTTGGGAAGATGGATGGGCATCTCACCACGCTCCTTGAAGCGGTCGCGCGGCTCCTGACACCATTTCTCACTGCTGGATCCGTGAGCTCCATTCTGTCCCCACCAAATGCTGCTACATCGCACACTCAGGGTTACCTGACCTGAGTTCCCCCATAGGATGAAGCTCTGTGCCCGCCTGCTGGGGCTCTCCTCCCCATCCATGTCCCTGTGTCCAGCGCTCTTGGCTTTGATGCGTGCCGAGGATCCGTCCCTATAACTTTTCCAGGCATCTCGCCATCCAGCATCAATCCAACCGCTCCCACAAAGTGCTCTGGAAGCTCTGCTCGTGGGGCTCACATGGACAGCGTTGGGTTTCTCAGCACAGAAATGTGTTTCAGTGCCCGGATCAAAGCAGCCATGAGCTGGGGGATGCTGGAGCTGCCTTTACTCCTTTCTGCCTTCCCTGTGGGGCAGGACCATGGGGAGCAGCTGTGGATGCCCCGCTCAGCACTGCTCGGCTCTGGGATTTCCACTGTGCCCACCTGTGCTGCCCACTGCTGTGCTGGGGGGAACTGCGTGCCCACTCAGAGTGTGAAACCTCAGGGAGTTCAAAAAGGATCATAAAAAGGAAACAGACGAGGTCTCGTTTTATTTTCTTGCTTTTTGAGCTGCCTTTTGTGATATGAAAATTGAGAAGTTGGGAAATAAGGAGATGACACCGGGGTCCCACCGGGGTCCCGCTGGGGCTGGGACCTCCCCCCACACCTCCTCCGCCTCACCCTGTGCCCCACAGCAGTCAGGAGATCTGCACCAGCTGGGACTCTTTGTGTTGGTTCATCCCAAATCCTCCAACCTGGCAGCGCTCCGAGGTCCGGTTGTGCATTCAGCAGGGTTTGGGCGCTTGCTTCGTGCATGGTCGAAGTCTTTGCTGTGTACTCACTTGTTCATCTCCAGCAAAAGCTTTTGTGGGAGTTTCGGAGCACTGCTGGAGCCCAACTGGGCACAGTGAGTGGGCTGTGAGCAACTGGGGAAGGCGGGGGTGGGGGGAGGGATGGAGGGATGGATGGAAGGAGAAGAGATGGGTTGGATGGAGGGATGGGTGGAGGGAGGAATGAAAGGAGGGATGAATGGATGGATGGATGTAGGGATGGATGGAGGGAGGGAGGGATGGAGGGATGGATGAAGGGATGAATGGATGGTTGGATGGATGGATGGAGGGCTGGGTGAAGGGAGGAATGAAAGGAGGGAGGGATGGGTGAATGGATGGAGGGATGGAAGGAAGGAGGGAAGGAGGGAGGGAGGGAGAGGGGGATGGATGGAGGGATGGGTGGATGGAGGGATGGGTGAAGGGAGGGATGGATGGAGGGATGGATGGAGGGATGGATGGATGGATGGATGGAGGGATGGGTGAAGGGAGGAATGGAAGGAAGGATGGATAGATGGAAGAAGTGTAACTTTTTACACAGTCTGACAGTGGTAAGAAGAGGGGGAATGGTTTTAAGCGATGAGATGCCAGAGCTGCTCTGCAGCAGGAGGAGTTGGGCTGGTTCTTGAAGAGCGTGAGGCCGGAAATACCCGGGGAGTGGTGAGTACCGGGGAAAAGGCAGCGTGCAGATGAGAGGCGGGACGGGAACGTGCGGCCTCGGAACGCTGAGAGCTCCAATACTCCCAGCAATTAACGGCTGTGAGATGGGAAGCGTGCACTGACTGCAAACACCTTCCTGTGCTGGATTACGCATCCAGAAGCACCGTTGTGTGCGGGTGTCTGCAGAGCAGTGCCGATGTGATGCTTCCCTGCGACTTCTTGGTGCTGTGGTCCTTTCTCTGCAACATTAACCCACCTTAGGGCGGTCCCACCTCACCTCGTCCTTCAACACCTCTGTCCCCACTGCCACCAGAGCTCTGCCCAGCGCTGGGGATCGGTACCTCTGGGCTGGATGGCTGTGGCTCAGAAGGAGCAGCCGCAGCCGTGCGGGTGTTGGGGGCTGAGTGCAGCACTGGGACCGTCTGCCACCCCCTCCCCTCCTCCTGGGAGGGGCAGCGGGGATGTGAGTGCTGTGGGGAGACACCAGTGTCTGCCGCAGCCCCTCTGGGGTCCATCTCTCTAAGAATAAGTGTCTGCGTCTCCGTGGCCTCCGGAAAGCCAACCATCAGCACTTGTTAGCTGCCATTTGGGCTCCTGGTGACTCCAGCCCATAATTCAGTGGCTTGCATGCATTAATTGTCAGGCTCGGAGCGCTGCAGAGATGCCCAGCCCGGCTTTCTTGTGGTTTGCACTGGCGCCTGTCAGCACACATCGCTGTCCTGCAGCTCTGAGTGGCCGCTGCGTGCCAGGCTCTGCTGTTCGGTCACAGCCTCGGTTGTCATTGTGGGTCCGTTGTCCCCACTCCAACAGGAGGAACAGCCCCAGAGCAGCCCAGGAGCATGGCACAGCCTTTCTGTGCAGGGCTCCTCTGGGAGCAGGGACCTGACCCGCCGCACAGCCCTGGCTTTCTGCTGTCCCTGCAGGCCTGGGGACGCAGCCGTGCCATGCAGACAGAAGCTTTTCCTCTTCCAGGAGCAGCTTCTGGACCTCCTGCAGCCCCAGGCGTGCCTGGAGCAGCACAGATCACAGCCCTGTGTCCCTACAGCGATGCAGGTGGAGCTTAGCGCAGTCAGGGCAGCAGCTTGAGGGCAGCTCGGGCTCCCAGCTGACACCAGGGATGGTTTGCAGGAGTGTAATTCTGGGCAAGTGTAACAGGTGAAGGTCGGCAGGATGGTCATGGGCCGGAGCAAGGGGCATGTGATGCTCAGCTAAGGGAGCCGGACTTGGGGAAAAGAACCCCTGAAGGGACCACGTCCAGTTCCACAGTGCTGTGTGCCCGTGGACCCCATGGGATTTGGTCCAGCCTAACCTGGTCTTTCTACAGCCCAAGCAGTGCGAGGCACAGTGCATCGCCCCTCCTTGCACCACTCACACAGTGCTGATCAACTCTGGTTCACACTTTCACAGGATCACAGAACCACAAAGGGCGTGGAAGACCGCTCAGGGCACTCAGCCCACCCCATCATGCCCACGGACCATGACCCCAGTGCCACATCCCCACGGTTTGTGGCCAGACCCTCAGATCTCCCACACTGATTCCCCCTGCTCCTGCTCCTGCTCTTGGTTCTGGTCCTGGGTGGGTGAGGGCTCCATGTCCATCCCATCTCAATCCAAACTCTGTGTTCCCATCCCTGCGTCCCACAGCTGTATTTTGGTGGGGACACCCCTCCGTGTGAGCTGGGAAAGGAGGAGGAGGGCTGAGCTCGGGGTGGCACAGCTCCAGGCTGTGACAATTAATGGGAAATAAAAGAGCAGAGAGCCTGGAGAGTCACCTGGAAGATCATAAAGAGAAAGCAAATCTATCCCTTCTTCTCCGAGAGCTCCTCACATCTCAGCGGATTTATTGCTGCCTTCCGAGGCTGTAACAACTCGTGAGGCCGATGAGAGCCATCCGCTGCAGTCCAAGCTCTGCTTCTTATTCCCTAACACAGAGTGGAAGGGGAAGGGATATCACTGAGTTGGGGGGGGTGGGGGACTCACGTTGGTGGGCACTGTGCCCCAAATGTACCCGGAGAGTTCAGGGTTGTGGCTGCCGCACCAAAACTCAGTCCCTGATGTTGGGGTGCGTGGGGTGGGCATCCCCCCAGGCCCCGCTCCTCCCGGAGCCGCGCACAGCACCGCAGCAGCCCCGGATGGGAGTGAGGAGGGCAGCGAGGAGACATCACCGAGTGCACAGAGCCAGGGTGGAAATCACAGTGAGTGCTGAGCCGCCCTGTGCCCCCTGCACGAGGCAGGTTGTGCCATCAGCCCTCGATCCGAGCGGTGCACCCCGAGCACATCGCTGCACAGAGGGCACATGCAGGAGGCGATGCGTGCAGGAGTGAGGTGATGCGTGCAGGAGTTGCTGCGTGCATGTGTCCTGAAGATCCCAGGATGAAATCCGGGCTGAGTGGGACGTGTTGGCGCACAAAAGCAGCGCTGCTGGAATAGCACCTCTGGAAGCACCACGTGTGGGAGCGGCACTGGGATCCCCTCCCCACTCCCTCCCCTCCCCCTCTTTGCACGGGGCGGTCAGCGGAGCAGCCTTCCCCGGCACACGCGGCCGTTTTCCCCGCGGGGTAACGCAGCGGAGCCGCTCTGACTCCCGAGTTTCGGCAGTGACAAAATGTTTATTGCGACGGCGACAGAACACCAAACTCACCGCGAGAGAGTGAAGAACAGCTCCTTTTGATTTTGGTACTTCATTCACTCGACTTTCTTGTCTTTCTCGACTTTTCCCTGGAAGCACTTCTGACCCGTGCAGCCCGCGGTGCATCCCCGCAGCAGTGCTCCCAGTTCGGGTGGATGCGAGCACTGCTCCTGCTCTTCCCATCCTTCCCCTGTTCCCATTCCCCCCTCACATCCTCCACCCTCCCTAAGTGGCAGTGTAAGCACTTTGCTGGTGCTGGAGTGTGAGCACAATGTGCTGTCAACATCACCATCATCATCACCATGCTCACTATAGAATCATCACCATTGTTGCCACCATTATCATCATCCCCATCATCACTGTCACTACAGAATCGTCATCACCATCACTGCCATCACCATCATTGTCACAATTATTATCACCTTCATTACCATGGTTGCTATAGAATCATCACCATGGTCACTATAGAATCATCACCATCGTTGCCACCATTATCATAATCACCATCACCATATAATCTTCATCACCATCACTGTCATCACCATCACCATCACCGTTATCATCGTTATTGTAGAATCATCATCACCATCATCATCATGACCATAGAATCATCACCACCATCACCATCACCATGGTTGCTATAGAATCATCATCATCACCACCATCATTATCATAATCTCCATCATCACTGTCACCATGGAATCATCATCATCATCACCATCATAATCATCACCATCATCATAATCATCACCAACATCATCGCCATCATCATTATTATAGAATTATCACCATCACTGTTGTCATCACCATCACTGCCACCATAGAATCATCACTATCATCACCGCCATCATTGTCATCATCATCATCATCATTGTTCATACAGAATCATTGTTATTATCACCATGACCATTGTCACCACCGTTGTCATCATCACCATCATTGTCACTAATGTTATCACCATAACATCATCATCATCATTGTCTCTATAGAACCACCACCTTCATTGTCACCATTTGATATCACCATCATCACCACCGTCATCATGGTTGCTATAGAACCATCATCATCATCACCATCATCATCATCATCACCTCAAAATCATAATCACCGTCACTGTCATCAATATAATCATCACCATCACCACCATCATTGTTCCTGTAGAACCATCACCACCATCATCAACATCACTGCTACTGTAGAATCATCACCATCATCACCACCATCATCATCATCGTTATCATTGTCACCATCATTGTCACCATCACCATCATAACCACCACCATTATCGCTATAGATCCATCACTATCATCATCACCATCATTATCGGCATTGCCATAAGCATTATAATCATCACCATCATCGTCATCTCCCTGTAGGATCACCACCATCACTGTCATCATTATCACCATCATCATCACCATCGCTATCACCATCGCTACAGAATCATCACCAGAATCACCACCATCACTGCCACCATTGTTGGCACTATAGAATCGCCACCACCATCATTATCATCATCACTATCTCTGCCACTACAGAATCGTTGCCATCCTCGTGGTGGCAGCCCATGGTTCACTCTTTGCTGGGTAAGGACGTGGCTGAGGGCCGGCCCAGGGCGTGGTGGTGGTGGACGGAGTTAAATGCAGCTGAGGCCAACGAGATGAGGTTGAACACAGCCATCACCATCACTGCTACTATAGGAATCATTGCTACTGTACCTTCATCACCACCATCAAGATCACCACCACAGACACCATCACCAGCACCGCTGTAGAATCGCCGCCATCACTGTCATCATCATCACCACAACTGTCACTACAGAACTATCATCATCCTCACTATAGAGTCATCACCTTCATCACCACCATCATCATCATCAATACCACCTTCATCACCACCATCATCATCATCAATACCACCTTCATCACCATCATCATCATCATCAATACCACCTTCATCACCACCATCATCATCATCAATACCACCTTCATCACCATCATCGTCATCAATACCACCATCACCACCACCATCATCCTCATCGCTATAGAATCATCGCCACCACCAAAATCAGTATTGCCATCAGTGCCACCATAGTCATCGTCGTAACCATGACCACAACCATGACCACGTTCATGACCGTGACCACAGCCATGGCCGTGGCCGTGCTTACAACCACGCCCACGCCCACGGTCCCGCAGTGCAGCCGGAGCCGATTCAGCACCGGTGCGTGGGGCACCGCACGGCAGCAGGGTGGGCTCCCCCGAGCCGCGCACAGCCGCGGTGCCGAGGGGCAGTGCGGCGGCGGGAAGGGGACGTGCGGGCACCGAGCTGGCGGTGAGCTGCCCCGGGAGCGGCTCCGGTGCTGCGGGGGCCGCGGGTGGGCACGGAGCGGGCAGCGGCGCAGGGAGCGGAGCGGTGCTCCCCGCCCCGAGCCCGCAGGGAGCGGAGGGACAGGGACGCGTCCCGCAGCCACACCCCGCACCCACAGCCCGCGGCCGCTGCACGCAACGCCGCTCCGCAGCGCTGTCCCGGCGGGGCCGCCCCGACCCACGGTCACGCACAGCATCCCGCACGTGGGCGGTGCCCGGCGGAGGGGGCGTGGCTTATCGCAGAGGGGGCGTGGCTTTGTCAAAGAGGAGGGGTTTCAGGAGGGGGCGTGGCTTCGCGCAGTGGGCGTGGCTTTCCGGCGGGGTCTCCCCGTCCCGGGGGCGTGTCCCGTAGTAAGGGGGCGTGGTCTCGCGGCGGCCGCGGCGGCGTTGCCGTGGTGACGCGCGCTCCCGCCGCGCCCCGTGACGTCACCGGAGGGGAAGGAGCCAATAGGCGGGCGCGGGGGGCGTGGCCTCGGGGCTCCTCCCGCCAATCGGGAGGCGGCGGCGGCGCGGGGCAACAATGGGGGGCGGGCGGGGCGGGGCGCGGTGGCGCGCCCGGGGCACACGTGGGGCGGCGGCGGCGGGGTCGGGGCCGCCCGCGATGCGGAAGGGGGGGGGTGGAGGGGGGGGGGGGTGGGGGGGGAAGCGCGGCCCCGCCCCGCGCGGCCCCGCCCCGCACGGCCCCGCCCCGCGGTACGGCGGCACGGCGGCGGCCGCTCCGGCGATCGGCGCGGAGCGAGCAGCCCCAGCATGCGGCCCGCGGCGGCGGCGCGGCGGCGGCGGTGGCGGAGGGGGGGGGCGGGCGCGGGGCCGGAGCGCGGCCGCTGAAGACGGGGAGCGGAGGGGCGGAGGGGTCCGGAGGGGCGGAGGGGCCCGGAGGGGCGGGGAGCCGCGCGCCCGCCCGCCCTCCGTCGCTCGGCGCTGTCAGGTGCATGGCTCCACCGCTCCGCCGGACTTAGCGCCGGGCCGACCCCCCTCCTCCCCCTCACCCCTCCCCCCCCCCCTCCCCGGGCTGAGCCCCCCATGGCCGCCCCCCGCTCCTTTCCGCCGTTCCGGGGCTCCGCGCATCGCTCCCAGCGCGGAAACTGCGCCGTGAGCTGCGCGGGTCCGGTGCGTTTTTGACGGAAGGGAGAAAAGGAGAAAAAGAAGAAAAAGGAGAAAACGGAGGAAAGGAGGAGAGGAAAAGGAGGGAAAAGAAGGGGGAAGAAAGGAGGAAAATAGGGGAAAGATAGGGGAGAAATAGGAGGGAAATAGGAGAGAAGAAGGAGGAAAAGAGCGGAAAAACAGGAGAGAAGAAAGGGAAAAATCGGCGAGAAATAGGCGGCAAAAAGGAGAGGAAAAGGAGCGAAACAGAAGGAGGAAAAGCGGAGAGAAACGGGGAAGCGAAAGGAGCGGCAAAGGAGCGGCGGAGAAGGAGAAAAGAAGCGAAAACCCCCAAAAACCCCATCATCGTTCACCGCTCCTCTCCGTCCCCGCCGTTATTTCGTGACTGCGCTGCGGGGGGAGAGGGGCGGGGGGGGGGGAGGCACACAACACGGACACGCGTGGGACCATGGCCGCGCATCAGGTGGACTCCGATCCGGATTTGGAACCGCGGCTCCGGCCCCGCTCGTGCACATGGCCGCTCCCGCAGCCCGACTTCCCCGAGGACGACGACGCCGTTCCCGGGGGGGGAGGAGGAGGAGGAGGAGGAGGGGGAGGGGGGGGGATCCCCGCGGTCCCCCCCGCACCCCAAAATCCCAACGGGGGCGATGCGGGGCAGCTGCGGAAGGCCAAAAGCGCGCGGAGGAACGCGTGGGGGAACCTCTCGTACGCGGATCTGATCACCAAAGCCATCGAGAGCGCCCCGGAGCGGCGGCTCACGCTGTCGCAGATCTACGAGTGGATGGTGCGCTGCGTGCCCTACTTCAACGATAAGGGCGACAGCAACAGCTCCGCGGGATGGAAGGTAGCGCGCCCCAAAGCGCGGCCCCGGCCCTAAAAAGGGGGGAGGGGGGAAAGGGGGGTTGGGATCGGTGTGGGGTGGGAGGGGGGAGGTGTGTGGGGTGCAGGGCGGTGGGGTGGCCCGTGGTGTGCGATGCTGTTGTGGGGTTGACGGATGGTGTCCCGTAATATCGCTGTGCCTGTATGGTCTTCGTCCCATAGTGTCTCCATCCCATAGTGCCTCCATCCCATAATGTCCCTGTGCCCATAGCATCTCCATCCCATAGTGTCT
Source organism: Callipepla californica brunnescens (assembly GCA_023055505.1). NCBI lineage: Eukaryota > Metazoa > Chordata > Aves > Galliformes > Odontophoridae > Callipepla > Callipepla californica. Next base: position 838,361 of record JALIRH010000078.1, read on the forward strand.
CCATCCCATAGTGTCCCCATCCCCATAGCATCTCCATCCCATAATGTCTCCATCCCATAGTGTCCCTGTGCCCATAGTGTCTCCATCCCGTAGTGTCCCTGTGCCCATAATGTCCCCATCCCATAGTGTCCCCATCCCCATAGCATCTCCATCCCATATTGTCCCTGTGCCCATAGCGCCTCCATCCCATAACGTCCCCATCCCATAGTGTCCCCATCCCCGCAGTGTCCCCGTCCCCAGAATGTCCCCACTCCATATTATCCCCATCCCCATAACGCCTCCACCCCATAGCATCTTCATCCCATAACATCCTCATCCCCATAGTGTCTCCATCCCATAATGTCCCCGTCCCTATAATGTCCCCATCCCATAATGTCCCCATCCCCACAGCATCTCCATCCCATAGTGTCCCCATCCCATACTGTCCCCATCCCATACTGTCCCTGTCCCCATACTGTCCCCATCCCATAATGTCCCCATCCCTATAACGTCTCCATCCCATAATGTCCCTGTCCCCATAGCGCCTCCATCCCATAACGTCCCCATCCCATAATGTCCCCATCTCCATAGCGTCTCCATCCCATAATGTCCCTGTCCCCATCACATCCTCATCCCATAGTGTCCTCGTCCCATAACGTCCCCATCCCATAATGTCCCCATCCCACAGTGCTCCGATCCCATAATGTCCCCATCCCCGTCCCTGTGTCCCCCCCATCCCCCCCTCCCCCCCGTGTGCGCGGTTCCCCCGCGGCCGCCGCCCGTTATTGCCACGCGTGGCCGTGGAGCGGCGCTGTCCGCGTTTGCCCCGCGGCGGTGGGCGCGGGTGGGCGGCCGCGCGTCCCACGGGTGTCCGTGCGATCCCCACGGGTGTCCCTGTCCGTGCGGTGACACGCGTGGGGTCGACGCGGCCCCGCCCGGCGCCCGTGGGTCGGAGGGGCGCTCCGTGGGCTCCGCCTCTCCCCCGTGGGTTCCGCGTGGGTTCCGCGTGGGAGGTTCCACGGCTGTGCCCGCTCGCCCCCGGGGCTGTGGGGCTCCTCTGGGGCAGCGCCGGAGCGGTAGCGGTGGTGGTGGGGGGGGGGTGTTCCGGTGGGGCACGGGAGTTTCTATGGGGCAGTGATATTGGGGCAGGGATGTTCCTGTGGGGCAAGGGCATTTCTATGGGGCAGGGATGCGCCTGTGGGTCAGGGGTGGTCCTATGGGGCACGGATGTTCCTATGGGGCAGCGATGCTCTGATGGGATAGGGATGTTCCTATGGGACTGGGGTGCTCTGATGGAGTTGGGGTGCTCCTATGGGGCAGAGGGGCTTCTGTGGGGCAGGGGTGTTCTTGTAGGGTCGGGCTGCTGTGATGGGGCAGGGATGCACCTATGGGATCGGGGTGTCCCTATGGGGCAGACGTGCTCCTATGGGGCAGGGCTGCAGTGCTGGTGCTGGGATGCTCAGATGGGGCAGAGTTGCTCTGATGGGATTGGAATGCATCTATGGGATTGGGATGCTGCTATGGGGTAGGGGTGTTCCTATGGGGTGGGCATGCTTCTATGGGGTAGGGATGCTGTGATGGAGGAGGGATGTTCCTGTGGAGTGGTGATGCTCCTATGGGGCAGAGATGTCTCTGTCGGGCAGAGGTGCTGCTATGGGATGGGGATGTTCTTATGGGGCAGGGATGCTGTAATGGGGGAGGGATGCTCCTGTGGTGCAGAGGCGCTCCTATGGGGCTGGGGTGTCCCTATGGGATGAGGGTATCCCTTTGGGCAGAGGCTCCTATCGGACGGGGGTGTCCCTATGGGGCGGGGGTGTCCCTAGAGGATAAAGGGGCTCCTATAGGGCAGAGACGCTCCTATGGGGCGGGGTGTCCCTATGGGGCGGGGTGTCGGTGTGGGGCGGAGCTGTTCCCACGCGTTCCGGCGCCGTTATTTTATCCGCCCGAACTTCGGCGCTCCGTTATGGGAACCAACGGCCGCAGTTCAGCGCTGCGCTGTCCCCGCCGCCCCTTTGCGCGGCCCCGCGGCGCTGCTCGTGCACGGCGCTGCGCGCGTGCGTGCGCTCACACGAGTGCGCGCTGCGGTGTGAGAGTGGGGACGGGAACGGGAGAGGTGGGGGAGGGGAAGGGAGGGAGGGAGGGAGGGAAGTGGGGTGAAGCAAATGAGTGTTGGGGTCTGGTCTGTGGGATCTGGGGTCTGACCCATGGATTTGGGGTCTGTCTGATGGGCTTTGGGGTCTGCCCCATGGATTTTGGGGGTTGTCCCATGGATTTGGGGTCAGGATGATGGTTTTTAGGGCCTGAGCAAAGGTCTCCTTTGGGGTCTGACCCATGGATGGACTTTGGGATATGGGCTGTGATCTTTGGGGTCTGATCTATGGATGGACTTTGGGGTCAGATCCGTGTCCTTTGGGGTCTGACCGATGGATTTGGGGGGTCAAGCCAATGGTTTTTAGGGCCTGAGCATTGGTCTCCTTTGGGGTCTGATTTGTGGACGGACTTCGGGGTCTGATCCGTGTCCTTCGGGGTCTGGCTGATGGGCTTTGGGGTCTGGCCTACGGACAGACTTTAGGGTCCAGCCCCATGGTCTACGGACGGATTTTGCGGGTCCCGGTCCATGGGGTGGTGTTTGGGGCTGGAGGCACTCACAGAGGCAGCTAACAAATGCCCCACTGAGGCACAGAGCGGCTGTGGGGCCGTGTGGGGCCGTGTGGAGCCGTGGGGCTCTGGGGCTGGGACCAACCCCCACAGCAATGGGGCTTCTGCCCCTCAGTCCCACTGCGCTGCCCCACATCCGATAACTGTCCCCATCCCCCCACCCCCATTCTCCTCCTGCCCCATTGCGGCCCCCGTGGGGCAGCCCCACATTCAGAGTGGGGTGGGGACACTTTGCCTGAGTGGGGTTGTGGGGTGTGGGGTGGGAATGTCCCTGTTTGGGGCACATGGGGTGCGTGCTGTGGGGCACACAGTGGGGGTTCCTCACCATCCCCGGCCCCACTGGGTCACTGGGGTCTGAAACTGGGCGGACTTTGGGGTCAGATCTGTGGGTTTCAGGGTCTGCCTGATGTGTTTTGGGGTCTGGTCTGTGGGCTTGGGGGGTCTGCCCCATGGATCTGGGGGTCTGCTGCATGAGGTTTGGGGTCAGGTCTGTGGGTTTCAGGGTTTGGTTGATGGATGTTGGTCTCTATATGGATTTGGGGTCTGCCCCGTGGACTTGGGGGTCGGATCCATGCATTCAAGGGTCAGATCGATGGATTTGGGGGCCTGTCTGTTGGACTTTGGGTTTGGTCCATAGTTGGGCTTTGGGGTCTGGACCTGGATGGACTTTGCGGTCAGGTGTGTGGGTTTCAGGGTTTGGTTGATGGATTTGGGAGTCTGATCCATGGATTTGGGGTCTGCCCCATGGATTTTGTGGTCTACCCCATGGATCTAGGGGTCTGGCTGTTGGACTTCGGGTCTGGTCCATAGCTGGACTTTGGGGTCTGATCCTGGGTGGGCTTTGGGGTCGGTTCCATGAGGTTTCGGGTCTGAGCCATGGAAGTGTGCACGAATGTGTGTGTGTGGGGGGGTTCTTTTAGGGTGGGTTCGTTGGGGTATTTGGGCGGGTGGGGGTGGGGCAGTGGGACGCTGGGGTTGGGGTGAGGGGGTATTGGGGTTGGGGCAGGGAGGTGGATTGGGGTTAGAGCAGGGAGACATTGGGATTGGGGGACATTGGGGTAGGGAATGCTGGGGGTCAGGGAGGACGTTGCTTTGGGGGAGGGTGACATCGGGATCGGGTTAGGAGATATCAGGGTCAGGGCAGGGAGGGACATCGGGATTAGGGCTGGGATGTACTTTGGGGTCAGGTCAGGGGGACATTGGGGTGGGAGGACGCTGGGATTTGGGGAGGGGGATAGTAGGGTTGGAGCAGAGGGTCACTGGGATTGGGGCAGGGGGACACTGGGGTGCAGGGAGGACAGTGGGGTTGGAGCAGGAGGATATTGGGGGCTGGGGACACTGGGGTTGGGAGAAGGGGACATCGGGATTGGGGTAAGGGGATATAGGGGTCGGAGTAGGGAGGGACATCGGGATTAGGGCCGAGGCGTATACTGGGGTTGGGGTGGGGGGACAGTGGGGTAGGGAGTGGGTTCCCCCCCCAAGTTGTGTAGGGTCGGCGGTGCGGAGGAATCGAACCGGGGTGAGGATTAAAATAGAAAATCCCCACTGCGATTTCCTGCGGCAGTGACGTGGCGTCCACGCGTGATTTTCCCCCCACGTGGGGGGGGGGTTGGGGGTCCTCGGGGCCCCCCTCCCCCATTCCCACCCCCACCCCTTCCACGGACGGCGCGGTCCGGCTCACAATGGCGCTAATTGCGCACTAATTGCTCATCAGAGCCGTTTCACACCGCCCGCGGCTCTGCGGGGGGGGGGAGGGGGTGGGGGGTGGGGGGACACTCCCTTTGCTGTGGGGGATGGGGGGGGGGGGGGGCTGTGAGGTTTGGGGCGTCGGATGGGGGTGGGGAGGGGTCCGTATGGAGAGCACTGTGCGGTGATATCACAGCCCCGGGTGTCCCCCCCACCCCCGGGTGCCCCCACCCTGGGTGTCCCCATCCCACGGGTGCCCCCATCATCAGAGTGCCCCCCAGCCCCAGGCATGTCACATCCCAATTCCCTTTTCAAGGTGCCCCCACCCTCGGGGTGTCCCCATCCTCTGAATGTCCCCCTCCTGGGTGCCCCTAACTCCTGGGTGTCCCCACCCTCGATGTGTCCTCACCCTTGGGTGTCCCCAGCATCAGTGTCTCCAACCCCGGGTGTGTCTCATCCTGACGGCCCTTTTTAGGGTGTCCCCACCCTCGGGGTGCCCCTAACTCCCGTGTATCCCCACACTTCTGGTGTCCCCAACCTATGGGTGTCTATAATTTCTGGGTGCCCCCATCATCAGAGTGCCCCCCAGCCCCATGTGTGTCACACCTCAGTGGCCCCTTTCAAGGTGCCCCCACCCCGTGTGTCCCCAAGCCATCCCTGTCCCTGTGTGTGTGACAGCACCGTGCAAGGTTTGGGCCTCCAGCTGTCCCCAAGGATGGCTATAGGGACGGGGACGGGGGGCTGTCCACGCCGGGGTCGCCCTGTGCCCCCCATGGCCGTGCAGGAAGGGGTTAACGTGCGGTCCGCGTTCACCCTCAGTTGCGTTTTCAGAAGACGTGAAATTGAAGCCCCAGTAATTTATTCTCCCACTCCCCCCCCCCCCAACTCCCCCCCCCCCCCCTCCCGGCACACGGAGGAGCAATTAGTTCTAAACACGGCTTAATCAGTCAGCGCCGGGATTGATTTCCGCGCGCTCGGGTTCGGCGGGCGCTGGCGAGGGGCCAGCAGCAACGCGCGGAGAAATGGATGCACGGGCATCAGACGGGACGGGATGAGGGCCACGCAGATCCTCCTCCGTCACCCCGGGGTGGGCACGGCACCGCGTGTCCCCCCCGACCTCGCACGGATCCTGACGTCCCACCCGACTTCCAACCCTTCCGTGCTCTTTCTCCCCCCGCAGAACTCCATCCGCCACAACCTCTCCCTGCACACCCGCTTCATCCGCGTGCAGAACGAGGGCACGGGGAAGAGCTCGTGGTGGATGCTGAACCCCGAGGGCGGCAAGACGGGCAAGACGCCGCGCCGCAGGGCCGTGTCCATGGACGGCAGCGGCAAGTTCCTGCGCATCAAGGGCAAGGCCGGCAAGAAGAAACCGGCGCAGGTGACGCCGGAGCGCGGGGACGACAGCCCGAGCTCGCAGCGAACCAAGTGGTCCCAGAGCCCCGCGTCCCACGCTGGGGATGAGTACGACGCCTGGGCGGACTTCAGGAGCAGGGCCGGCTCCTCGGCCAGCACGGTGTCGCCCATCATGGCCAACAGGGAGCCCGACGAGCTGGAGGAGGATGACGGCACGCCGTCCTCGCCGCTCATGTACCCCAGCCCCTCCAGCACCGTGTCCCCATCGCTGAGCGCGCGCTGCTCCGTCGAGCTGCCCCGCCTCGCCGACCTCACCGGCACCATCAGCCTGGGGGAGGGTCTCGGGGAGAGCCTGCTGGACGAGCTGCGGGACGGATACGCTGTGAGCCCCCCGCAGCCGCTGCCCCTGCGCCAGCGCAGCTCCAGCTTCTCCTTCAGCTCCAAGTGCTCCAGCGTGGGGCCGGCCGCCAACACGTACTGCGGGACCATCTACAGCCAGCCGGCGTTGGGGGCCATGCGGCGCCTGCCCATGCAGACCATCCAGGAGAACAAGCAGGCCACGTTCTCGCCCGCCGCCTCCTACCGCACCGCGTCCTCGCTGCAGGACCTGCTCTCCTCCATCCCCTACGCGCACAAAGACGGCACGGTCCCGGGGGACCTCCCCCCTCCTCCGCCCGGCCCCGCCGTGCCGTCCCGCGGCCACAGACAGAACCCGGTGCTGTGCGGGGAGCAGGGCATGGCCTTCCCGGCCCACCCGGCCCCGCTGCCGAAGGGCAGCGCGCTGTACCACCCTCCGCCCGCCGCCCACCACCCCGCGCTCAACGCCAGTGCCTTAGCCAACCCCGTCAGCCTTATGAGCCTGCCCGGCGACGTGTGCGGTGCGACGGCGATGCCGCACCACGGGCACCCGCACCCTTACGCCGCCAACCAAGGGCTGCACGTGAGCCTGCTGGATTCGCCCTACGCGGGGGCCCTCCACCCCCCGGCGTTGGGTCAGGACAGGTTCCCCGCGGACCTGGACCTGGACATGTTCAACGGGAGCCTGGAGTGCGACGTGGAGTCCATCATCCTCAACGACTTCATGGACAGCGACGAGATGGACTTCAACTTCGACTCGGCGCTCCCACCGCAGAACGCGCTCAGCGTGCCCGCGCTGCCCGGCGCCCCGCAGCCCCCCAACCAGAGCTGGGTGCCCGGGTGACCCCCGCCTGGCGCCCGCCAACGGGACGTGGCCGGGGGAACGCTGAGACAAACTCCTTTTTTCTTCTTTTCCTTTCTCTTCTGCCTTTGTTTGTTGAGACGGGCCAGAGCCGGCGGCTCAAACTTGTGATGAAACACAAACCTTAGGGTCACGGATGGAGATGGGGCGGGCGCCGGGGGCAGGAGGGAAGGGCAGCAGGAAGGGAACCCCTCCCTGAAGGGTCTGGGTGCCAGCACCAGCTCGGCTCATCCCTGTGCTGGTGACCCTCGGGTAGAGGAGCGGGGACAGCAGTGACACGGGGACCTGCTCTGTGCGCACCGCTGTCCAGAGTGGGGGATGCTTTGCTCGGGGGCACCTTAAGAAGTGAATCCTCCACGCAGCAGCATCAGCAGAAGGGGGCGTGCCCCGGGCTGGGGGCTTCACCACCCCCAAAACCCTCATGGGGACGTGAGCTCTGCCCGTGTGTCCTTCTGCTCGGTGCGGGCAAGCAGGAAGGGTTGGTGACAGAGGGAAGGGTGTGGCCGTGCGTGCCAGCAGTGCCACAATCGCACTGCGGTGCCACGGCCGCGTTGCACCGTTAGTCACGCTGCTACGTGCACAGATCACGCTGCAGTGCCGTGGTTGTATCGCACCGTGCTCACGTGGTAGTGCTGTGCCCAAGCTGGCAGCTCCATGCCCGGTGCAGGTGGTTCATGCGGTTCTGGATCCTGGTGCCCCGTGCTCGAGCCGGGGTCGGGGAGGGGGGGGTGTATTTATTTGATTTCACGCACTCTTTTGCCATTGAGTTCTTGCGTTGGAAGGACGGGGCGAGCTTGGGAGGGGAGGAGGAGGCCACAGCTGCGCCCACCACCCGTCCTGGCCGGGCTGGGTGCTGGGGGTTGCTCTATGGGGTGCTGCAGGGCAGGTCAGCACTGCCGGACCCACTGTGTGATCCCACGTGGGACCCCCTGCCCCTCCCCCACCTCCAGGTTTGGCACAGCAGTGCCACCGTTCACCTCCGGCCCGGGCGCACGGCGGGCGTAGTCTCTAAAGACATTCGTACAGGTTAATTAATTATGTTTACATTATTTGATCATGTACAGAATTTAATATATTCTATTATATATAATCTTTCTCGAATGCTTTTTTAAAGAAGGGATTATTCTTTGGGTCGGGATCATCCGTTTTGTACCACCACCTCTTTGTTTCAGGCGCGTTCTCACTCGTTGGAAACGATGGCAGTGCAATCCCTGGCCCCGTCAGCTCTGCGCACGTGGAGAGGTGGGGAGGGCCCTGGACAGAGAGAGGAGGGGGGGTCCCGCCCCGTGTGCCCCCCAAGTGGCAGTTCTGTAGGCACAGCCAGCAGCTCACCAGCGCCCGGTGCGCGGATGGGGATGCCCCACGTGCAGGGACCCTCCGAAGCCCCCGAAGGACGAGAAGAGCCCCCAGCCCCTGCTCGCACCCCCCCGGGGTTTTGGAGAGGGGGGGTCAGGGGGGGTGGTCCCGTTGCGAAGCTGTCTTTGTGGTTCGTGACCGTGGGGTTGTCGTGTGTGCGGTGGAGTCGTGTTGGTTAAGCGTCGTGTGTACAGTGGTCGTGCGGTGCGAGGGACGGCGCGCAGCGGGGGCTGAGCCCCCCCCAAAAAAACCAACCAAACAGCCCCAGAGAGTCAGACAGGAGCCGGGGAGCTCTGGGTGGGAGGGGATGTGTGGGGTGGGGGGAGCTGGAGCTGGGTACGTGGCACAGGGTGACGCCGTTGGGCGCTCCCACCGCCCCGTGCCCACGCTGCTGCATTTCCATCCTCTGCCAACAGTGCTGCCCACCCCCGCCCCCCGACCCCCACCCAGTGCCAGCAGCTCCACTCCCAACAAGCCAGGGGACACCGAGGGGTCCCAGCAGCTTTCTTGGCCCGGTGACCTCGGTCCGTCCTTTCCCTCGTATTTATAGCTGTACAGACGGGGGGGGGAGGGGCAGTGGCGGGCGTCATCTCTCACCGCGCATCTATCGTATGGCAGTGGTAACTTTCTTGGTTGTGCTGTTAGAGTTTGTGTATGTGGCGATGTAAAGAACTGTGTATAGTGCATTGTACAGCATATTTTCATGAATAAAATCGTTTTAAATATGACAAGGTCGGGCTGACGGCTTCGCTGCTTCCGCGTGCCCGGGATGGGGGGGTGCGTTGGGTGCAGGGGTTCCTTGGGTGCGGGGTTGGCCTGGGAGATCCCTTTTGTGCTGGAAGGGGTCTGCTCTCCTTGTGGGGAAGCTTTCTCTTTGCAGGTGCCCCATAGCGGATGAGGCCACGGATGGGGCCCTGGGCAGCCCTACCCAGTCCACGGCAGTGGGGTTGGAACAGGGTGGGATTGAGGTCCCCTCCAACCCGAGCATTCTGTGATCCTGTGGCTGTGATGGGGTCGGGGCGCAGTCAGTGCCGCACGCGGTTGCCAGCAAGAGGGGCTCAAAGCTGGGGGAGAACAGCAGAGCTTTTCATTGCTCTCCGGGTCTCACTGCTGGAGTAGGGTTGGCTCAGCGTTCTGTAGGGCTGAGGGGCAGAATTGGGGCAGGAGAGGTTGGGGTTAAGGTGCAAGTGACAGCAGGAAGGGTCTCAGGGATCCCTGCCTGGGTAGGGCTCACCAGGAGCAGCAGCTCTGCCCCGGAGCAGTGGGACCCTGCGGTGCTCCGTGTCCTCAGCGAACCCCACTGCCTCGGTGGGGAAACATGTCATCCCGCTCCCCCCCCAAAAAAAAATAAATTAATGAATAAAATGAGAAAAAAAGAACAACAGGAAGAAAGACATCAAGTTGGTTTGACAGGATCTATTTTCCATAAATCCCTGTTGATTGGCATTAATTATATCGCCCTTTCTGATTCTTTATTCGTCGCATTCCGTATCAGCCTTCCCATTATTTTGCCTGGGATCAATGTCAGGCTGACAGACTTGTAATTACCCGCGTCGTCCTGTTTCCCCTTTTAAAATACGAGGCCAACCTCCACTTTTCTCCCAGGGCCCTGGAAGTCCCCGCGTGCTCCGTGCCATATGAAATCGTCGCTGGAGCTGAGGATTCTGGCTGGGTTTCCTCCTTGGATCACTTGGATCTCCCCAGCTCCCTTCCCATGGGGCAGGAGGAGAGTTGAGTTGGACAGGAGGAAGAATTCCTTCTCCCAGAGAGTGGCAATGTGTTGGCACAGAGTGTCCAAGGAGTGGTGGGGGGTGCTCTGTGGGGATCTGGCAAAGGGGGACGGATGAGGTCAGGGTTGGGGTGGGAATCTCAGAGCTCTCTTGCAGCCCTAATGATTATGACTTTGAGGGCATGCTGACGCTGGGTTGATGAACTTGATGGTTTTGAAGGTCTTTCCCAACCCTGAGGCTCTTGGAGCGGGTACGGTGGGGATGGGACAACAGTAGATGATCTCAGGTCTTTCCCAACCTCCCCGATTCCGTGGCTCCATGATCCCTCAGCCCCGTGCCCACCCCACACCCAACGTCTCCCCGTGGTGCTCTCGTTGCTGGCCCCCAGCTCCATGTCTGCCTACAGAGGTCAACACGATGCGGGCAGCAGTGGAATGGACCAACATCAGAGTGGGGTTGGGAGCGGTGTCACAATGAGGGAATGATGGAGGGCTGAAGGCACAGAGGGAAGGTGGGGGAAGCAGAGAGGGGACAGCGGTGCCCATGGGACAGGGGACAGAGCTGAGCCCTCCTCAGAGCACGCGGAGGAGGATGAGGATGAGGACAGGAGGCCGCAGGCACGCGGGGAGGAAAGCCTCCAGGAGCGTGTGTCTGTCATAAGATATTCCCTTGCAGAAATCTTGGAAACCTTAGAAAGAGTTTTTGCTCAATGTTATTAATTAAGGCAAAAGAATCCCCATATGGGAAGAGAAACAGTCAAGTTATATTTTTGCTAAATACGCGGCGCCATATGGTAACATACAGAGAATTGGCCACATAGGCAGCCTCCAATATATGTTACCATATGCTCCTATGTACTTCAGGATTTCTTTGTTTTTGAAAGAGGGCATTGTCTTACGGGGCAAAAATGAGCAGCCCACCCCAGGGAGAAGGAGAAACATCACAAGCTGCTTCTGCTGAACGCAGCCCAAGGAAGCAGCACGGCCACCTGGCCTGGGGGCTGCACGCTGCATCCCCACCCTGCACCATCACTGCTGCGTCCTGTGTGGGGAAGGATGCGTGCCGTCCCAGAGACACGCCGGGTGGGGGCACGCAGACCTGCATGTGGCTACGTGTGGGGCTCCGGGGTCTCGCTGTGGGCTGCTCTGCTGTTTTGTGCTGGTGGTGTGCCCCACAGGGAGCGGGGAGCTGAGGGGATGCCCCCATCCCATTCAGCATCTTGGGCTGCCCCCGCTCCGTGCAGGACACCCCCTGCCCAGCAGCACCCTGCTCAGCACGTGGGTGGGATACGGGACTGCATCACTCCAAGTTGGGGCCCCTGGGGGGGATACCCATGTACCCCCACAGTGGAGCTGAGCGTGCTGTGGGGCTGAGGGGCTGTGCTCCCCCCAGACACCCTCTCCGGAGGCTGCAGCCCCCCAGGCCGTGCAGCTGTGAGCCCTTTGTGCTGGGTGGCTGCCGCCCGCCGGACTGCACACACGCAAAGGCAGGGCTCGCTTCCAGCCCCCCCACCCCTCCCCACGGCTCCTCGGAGCTTCATTAAAAGGAAACACAAACCAGAAGCAGAAGGAAGCACTTTCAAGTTGCTGGCAGCTTTGCCTGTCTGTGAGTTATGAGGTCTTGCTTTATTCATGGGGCAGGAAAAAAAATGCTTATCTCCTCAGAGTCCATTACGCTTCATTTGGAGCCCGGGCGCGATCGGTGCTTTGGCAGAAACCCCCCCAGCCCCGCTCACCCTCCCGAAACTTTATCTCCCTATTTCATTCCCGGGAGCTGCGCTCGCCCCGCTTTATCGGCGCTGATGGAGTGGAGTGCTGACTTCTCTGCTGTCCTAGCAAAAAATGAGGATGGAGACATTCTGCTCCAGGTTCCTGCTATTTTCAGAGACCTTGGCTGCATGATTTATTCATAAAAAAGCCATTATTTATGCCGAAGAAAGAAGACAGAACGGGTTAGCTTTTTAAGTGCTTATAATGCATTATATGGTACCTTAGCCTGCCAGACATCATTTATAATTGTAGAATCCCTTAACCTCCTTTTTCTCTTTTTCCTACCCTTCACATCAGTGTGGAGCGTGATAGCAAACTCGGTAATTAGCAGAAGTTGACAGATGTGGCAAGGAGAGGTAAGGTGAAACGGCAGCGCAGGAGACGTCTCCGCAGCACCTGAGCTGGGAGGACCCTCCCTCCCCCCACCCCCCATCTGCAGCACGCAGCGGGAAAGGGAACCGCACTGTGGAACTGGAGGGGAATGCGGTGTAACCCACAGTGGGGTGGGTGTGGGGGGTCTGGGGACCACCAGGCCTGGGATGTGGCCACCAGGGATGGCGGCACAGCCCCAGCCTGCGTTGAGTGGGATCGTAACACCGGGCTTCAGCAGGGACAGCTTACACATCCTCAAGGACCTGCTTAGGGGCAGCCATGGGCTGCAGTGCTGGGAGAGGAAAGGGGGCCCAGGAGAGATTGCAGGCATCACTTCTTCTAAGCTCAGGATGGGTACATCCCTAGGAGTAAGGCCTGCAAGGTGCTTGTGGGATAAGCTCAGAGGGGAGAGGGAGGTCTGTGAAAGGCGGTGTAGGGTGAATAACCCGAAAGAATAGTATCCACAGGAAATAATGGAGGTGGATGGTATATTTTGTATGGCTTACCTGGGTGGTACACAGGCAACCAGTAAATAAAGGCTCACCTGTTGCAGATGGTTGAGGTTCACCAATAACTCCACAGGGGAGGGATCTCCAACAAGAGATCCTTCCCCAGTGGTGGTCAGCCCCTAAAAGGGGTCTGGGAGAGGTGGATTCAGACTGCACCCCTTCTGGTCACACAGGTGCATTGCCTTCACCTGTGCTCCGTGGCTGACTCAGTGCTCACCTCAGGTGATCCATCAGCGGTTCAGGCCGTGATCCAACAGTTCCCATGCAGGTGGGAATAGGGCCTGGGCGCTTGGGAGAAATGCAGCAATGCTGTGAGGAAAGAGGAAGGCTGAGTTTTCCTGGGAATTACACTTGTGACAAGGGAGTGTTCTTTAAGCACAGCAAAAGTCAGCAGCAAAAGGAAAATGTGGAGCAGGTGCTGCATGAGGTGCGTGCCCCGGTGACTTTTTGGGGAGGCGGAGGTGCTGGATGCCTTCTTTCCTTCAGTCTCTACTTCTCAGACTGCCCCTCGCAAATCCCAGGTCCTGGAGGAAGATCCTCAAGCGCTGAACCCTACAGCACTGGGGATGTCGTTGTGGGGTGATGGGCCCAAGCTGGGGGTCCATGTGTCTTGTGTCATGTGCCATGTGCTGTGTGCCATGTGTGCTCCCACCTGGCACGAGGCACTCACGCTGGGTCTGGAAGACAATTAGCGAGGTGGAGGTGAGAGGCGGCCTGCCCTGCAGCTCTGCCCGCGAGCTGGATCCAAGGAGGAGAAAATCCCCACGAAAAGACAGCACTGATTCCCAGCTCTGCGAGTTCACAGCGGAGGCAGGATCTCAGCTCTGATTTTTGCTTTGTTTTTTAAGCCCGAGGTAAATAAAAAAAAAATAAAAAAAAAGAAGAGACGGGAAATAACGTAACATAATGATCGAGGAGAGGAGAAACCAAAGGTTCAGCTCTGTCCCATGCGCAAATATAAACACACGCACACGGAGCGCGTTTTAAAACCAATTAAAATCCCTTTGCAGAGAAAGCTCTTTCACCCACTCCCCGGGATCCGGGCTATCTGCTGCCTTGGCGCGCTGTATATGAATAATTAACAGCGAAACATATGTTAAAAAATGCAAACAGTGCATGATCCGGGAAACTTCCCCTCCTTGTTGCTATTTCCACACGAAAGCTGTGGAGCGGTTATAGCAGTGCCAACCTCGGCACCCCGCGTGCTCCCCCGCTCCGCCGAGGAAAGAGTTAAAGCCATTTGGCAGGGACTAACCCATTAGGCCTAATAATTATGAAATTATAGAGGTACTCAGGTGACTGTTAATTTCACACATACTGTTCGGCTCTGTGGCTAATGAGAGCCTGAAGAACTCAAGTGCCTCATCTTTCTTGTTGAATGGTGACCTGCAATTAATGAGCTTCTGCGAGAAAAGGCAGCATTTTGCACTTGGGGCTAATAAGATGGCTTTTGTGCGGCAGCATTGTGATACCGGGAGCTTTCGAATGAAGATTAAGAACTTTTCCCCTCATTTATTTATGAGCTCCAACGCGGTCCAAGGGACCACACATGCAGAGAGGCGGCCCCGGCACCGCGAGCTTCGGGTGGGACCGCAACGGGAGCAGCGGGGGCAGCTCCGCAATGACTCCTGCAGCGAGGAGGAGCTCGGGGTTCTGCTCATGGCTTTCTGGAAGCTCCAGCAGCCCTGGGGGCCGTATCCTTCCTGCAAGGCGGCCAACCTCTGCTTGGTGCCTCCGTGGCAGGGTGCAGCTGGGGCTGGTGTTGATAGCGCCTCGTGGGGAAGCTGCTGACCCTGCTGCAGGATGCACAGAGTTCTCAAATCTTCTGCCAGCAGCTGCTCCTGTGTTTGTCCCACATCCTTTGGGGGTGTAAGCAGGGCAGGCAGGTTCGTGCCTGGGTGGTGGGTGTCTCCTTGCAGTGATTGCCTTGCTGTTATTTCTGCTCTAACCTTGAGACGATGAAGTCCTCTGCTCCTGGAAGGGTTCTCTTCCCTCAGAGCCATGGGGCGACTTTGACAAAGCCCCACTTTTGTCTGTGCCCTCAGTGTGAGCGGGGTGAGATGCCAGGAGCTCTGAAATCACCCTACAGCCAGTAGTGGCCATGGAGAAGTGTGGGGAGAAAGGCTGTTAGGGGAGGCTGGGGATGTCCCCAGGGCACCGCACAGACACACTCCCCGAATTCCAGAGCCGTGTGCCTTCCTCCTGTCTATGTGAGGATACAACCATAGAACCATTATGGTTGGAAAAGACCTCCAGGATCCACAGGTCCAACCCCAAGTCACGCCACTGTGCCCACTGTCCCCCAGAGCCACAGCTGCGCGGTTCTGAGCACCTCCAGGGATGGTGCCCCCCCCTCTCCCTGGGCAGTGTGTCACCGCAGCACCACTTTTTTGGGACAAGGGAGCTTTCCCAACCCCATCCTAACTGCAGTCCTGAGCTGACCCTGTCCAGCTCCTCTGTCTCTCCAGTGCCAATATTCCTGGGCACCCCAACACTTCTTGGATCCTCAGCGTGTCGGGGTAGGATATGAATGGCTCCAGCTCCAGTGTGCTGCCCTCTGCCCATCTCCTGGACCCTGGTGCATCTCAGAAGGAGGAGACAAGCTCCCATCTCTCCTTGGAGAGACCATGACCTTCGTTGGGTGTGCAGCACTGCTACAGCCACAGCACAGAGCACAGAGCACAGAGCTCAGAGCACAGAGCATCTCTATGAACAGAGCTGGCAATGGATGCACCTGGAGCCCAGCAGCAAACGTGTCTCCTGCCAATGAGGGCTCCTCAGTGATCACACGGATCAGAAAGGAGCATAGTAGGAACTGCCTTTCCCCTCTGCTGGGGCACGAGGGGCTCTGCTGGCTTGCAGTGAGCTCCCTGCCTGCCCTTTGTTCTCTCCCTGCCTCACTTTCCCTGATTGAATAATGTGGGCACTGAGCTGTTTGGAGGCAATGCAGAGCTGCAGCATCCCCGTGGCATGCAGAGCTGTAAGGACAAGTGAGGTCAGCATGGTCCTCTAACACAGCCGGGGAAACTGAGGCACGGAGCTAAAACACACGCATAGAGGTGTGGAAGGGCGGCATGCATGCATCTCCAGCACTGTGCATGTTGGTGAGCCCCTTGGCACAGCTGACACTCAGGGCACTGAGAATACCACGGGCAGCCCACCTGGCCGCCATCTGCCGTGCCAGAAGGATCTGGGTCCCCCTGGATCCCGTGTCACCTCCGCCAGCCCCGCAGGTTATCCCAGCTCCCCCTGAGCATCTCGGATTGCGCCAGGTGTCTGTGCTGAGTGGTTGTGCCCCTCATCCTAACCCCTGCTCACAGCTGCGTAATTGCTCCGCATCCACACCCACAGCTCTGCCCAGGTGAGCCTGAAACTCACGTCCCCAGGCACTTTGTTACAGCATGAGGACATCTGCCATCCTGAGCCCCTCCAGCCCCCAGGTGCTGTGCATCCCTCTGCTGTGGCCCCTCTTCTTTGCAGGGCACAGAGGGGAGGGCAGCAGTGAGGCATGTGAGTGTTCAGGTCCCTGTGGGCAGGCACTGGGCCACCCCACACCCCAGAGCTCACCTCGTGGTGCTTACTTCTGCAGCACAGTGCTGCAAAGAGCCTGAGGGGCTGATGTACTGCTCATCCCCTAGGCCATGTTTTTGGGCTCTGCACACTGCTGGGAACGCTCCAGCACCTCGCCAGCCCCGCTGCATGGCACTGGGACCCCAGCTAATGGAGGCTGCCCAGCGCACACCACGTCTGTGCTGTTTGGGGAAGCTGGACGTGGCTCTGAGAGCCTCAGCAGCGACATTTCTGGCCACGGAGGCAGGAAGACACCTGCAGCCTGCCTGCAGGCAGGGGACGATGCTTCCTGGCAGTCCTCCACCCGCACAACCTATGGTGTTGACAAGCCCCACTGAGCGCTGGGCGCGAGCCAGCTCCTGGCTGCCGACCATCTCCCTCCTCCTTGGCTCCAGCAGCACAAATTGCCAGTGAGAAATGGTGAGCGCGTGCACGTCGTATGTCCCTGTGCTCTGGGGACACCCCGGCACCTTGTCGCTGTGGTGTGGCCACGGCTTGCTGCTCTGCTCGGTGCTGTGTGCCAAGGCGGTGCCCGTCGTGCCGTGGTGCCAGCGGGATGCCGGCTTTGGCTGCCACCCCTGGGAATCCCTGGCTGCTCCCCCAGAAGGAGCCCATGGGGATGGGCTGGAAGGCGAAGCTGAGCTTAACGGCCCCACCAGGGATGTACGGAGCGAAGCCTTCACCCCAGGAGAGGGCTGGCAGCCAGCACCGAGTCACAGCTGGGGAAGGTGACTTCTCCTAAACAACGCTGGGTTTATTGGGCACGGGGGACTCCAGAGATGTTGGCAGTGGGAACAGCAGTGTGGCAAAGCCCCGGTGAGATCTTGTACGCCCAGCCCGCTCCAGGCAGCTCTCACTCAGGACTCGTCACCCACACAGGGTGCAGAGATCCCCCCCGGGCTGGGGACAGGCACTGTGCCATCGAATGCTGCACGTGGTGATGGCCATGGGGGCACGGAGCTGGTGGAGCGGGTCCATAGGAGGCCATGGGATGCTCATAGGGGAGCACGTCCTTGGTGGTGAGGGCCTGGCACAGGCAGCCCAGAAAGCTGTGGGGGTTCCATCCCTGCAGGTGCCATAACCCTAACCCCAAACTTAACCCCAACCCAAATCCCAACCCTAATGCCAAACCCAACCCCAAACCCAGCCCTAACCCCAACCCAAATCCCAACCATAATCCCAACCCAAATCCCAGTCCTAACCCCAACCCTAACCCTAACCCCAACCCAAATCCCAACCATACTCCCAACCCAAATCCCAGTCCTAACCCCAACCCTAACCCTAACCCCGTCCCCAATCCCAACCCAAATCCCAGTCCTAACTCCAACCTGAACCCCAACACTAAACCCCAACCCTAACCCAACCCAAATCCCAACCTCAACCCTAACCCTAACCCAACTCAAATCCCAACCCAACCCTAACCCTAATTCCAACCCTAACCCCAACCCAAATCCCAATCCTAACCCTAATCCTAACCCTACCCAAATCCCAACCCTAACCCAACCCTAACCCTCATTCTAACCCTAACCCCAACCCAAATCCCAACCCTAACCAAAACTGGAACCCAAACCTAATCCCTAACCCTATTACTATCCCTATCCCTATCCCCAACCCCAACCCTAAACAGAACCTTAACCCTAATCCTCCCCCTCTCACCGCCCCAATCCCTATCCTGGGCCACCTGTCCTGGTTGGGGGCACCATCCCATCCCCACGCTGTCCCCAGGAGGACCCCGCAGTCCGTCCCTGTGCGCCCCATGGCCGCTGTGCTCGGAGCTCCGCGTGCAGCCGCGCTCCATCCTCATCAGCATGCCGAGCGCTCCCTGCGTTCCAGATCCAACCCTTCACATCCAACCACTCCCCATTAATTTCCCCGTCGCCACACACGTCGCCGGGGCCGGGCTATTCCCAGGGCGCGGGGCCGGGGGTGCCCGGGAGCCCCGACCCGCGGTCCGGGGCTGGGAATGGGAACGGGGGGAGCGCAGCTCGGCTTTGTCCTATGGCAGACACATGGAGCACATTAGCGGCCTTTCAGGGGAGGTTTGATCGATGGGGAAGGCTTTCTGAGTGACTATCAAAGCACGCATGGTATGTGAGAAGCAGACACCAATTAGTGATGTCTTTTTAAAGGCTGCCTTGTTAAGAGGGGAATGAGGGGAAAGAATGGAATTGGCCAGAAAACATGGAGCTATTTAACCTTAATTAGAAGAAAGGTGTGGGCTTTGTGAAAAGGCCATTTCTGAAAGGGGGTTTTTCTCCCTGGGTATAAAGGGATCCTGCCTACTTGTTAGGGACTTGTTAGAGTTTATAAGGCCGGGCAGGAGGCTAACTTGTAGAAATGCCTTTTATGCCACTTGAATGTGCGGCTTATTATAGTCTGCCATCCTGCCAGGGTGGCTGGTGGAGAGGAGAGGAGAGAGCAGCGCTGCCAACTGGCTATAAATTTCATGAACATCATAAATGTAAGTGCTTTCTGGAGAGCTGTACAGATTGCACATAAAAGTCCCCCTTCTGTCCCTGTAAACTAAAAAGAGGGCTTTTTTTGGCAAATTAAAAACCGGAGAGCGTATTCCACGCTGAGCTCGGAAGCAGCCAGGCTACAAATCCATACCGCAAAGCGGAGGACCCCACATACATGTAGGGCTCTGCTCCTGCTCCGCTTCTCCCCTCCCTGACCTGAAATTTCTTTCTTTTTTTATTTTTTTTTGGGGGGGGGAGTTGATAAGGGCCATAAATATTGTGTCATGACTGCACAGAGTGAGTACCCAGGCCATATGTGCGTGCAGTGGGCTGGTGGGCACAGCACCTCGCTGATCCCGCTCCTCGCTGGGACATCTCTCCAGGCAGCTGTGTCCTTTGCTTTCTGTGTGATGCCTTCACTCTGCTCCAGCTCTGGCTCTGCCTGGATGCAGTCTCACCCCGCAGCTCCTGGAGGCTTCGCAGTTTGTTCCAGAGCCACGCGGGATGCACTGCTATCACTGCTTCCCAGAGCTATCACTTTTTTTGCCATTGCAGCTCCTCTGGGGCGTCCCTGCAGCACATGGCAGCTGTGGGTGCCAAGCCCTGGTGGCTCCTTTCCCTTTCCACAGTACACACGTGCCTGAGGTCCCAGGAGCAGCAGGGAACCGTGGCTTCAGTTAAATAGAAACCAGCGCTCAGCACGGCTGCCTGCTGCAACGTGACAACATGACAGTGAGAAGGAAGCACCCTCGTGCTCCGATCCCACGGAGAAGCGTGCTTCCTGGGCCTGAGCGCTGATTCTCGTGCAGCCACATGGTCTCCCTGTAGCAGCAGAGCATACACAGCAGCAGAGCAGTGCGCTCCCATCATCCCTCAGCACTGTGGGGTCAGGCATGATGTCTCTATGCCCATACTATCTCCCCATGCCCATGCCATATCTCCATGCCCACGCCACGTCTCTGCACATGCCACATCTCCATGTTCTTAAAATATCTCTATGTCCATGCCATCCTCTTGTCCATAACATGTCTGCATGCCCGTGCCATGTCTCCACATCCATGCCATCTCCCCATGTCCATGCCACCTCCTCGAGTCAGGCAGCCCCAGGCCATGCTGGGCTCTATAGGGCAGCACTGGTGTTCCCATTGAGTGCTGCCATCCCC
Source organism: Callipepla californica brunnescens (assembly GCA_023055505.1). NCBI lineage: Eukaryota > Metazoa > Chordata > Aves > Galliformes > Odontophoridae > Callipepla > Callipepla californica. Next base: position 858,187 of record JALIRH010000078.1, read on the forward strand.
GCTTGGAGGAAGAGATCATCTGTTCTCAGAAAAGGATCTGTGCTGGTGCGTGCTCCTGGGTGCATGGACTCTATTGCCCACTTGGCTAAGGGCATGGCTTTGCCCTGAGACAAACAGATCTTGGGCATGGCTTGGGCATGGGGAGGTGGCATGGACATGGGGAGATGGCATGGATGTGGAGACATGGCATGGGCATGGTATGGACAGGAGGATGGCATGGACGTAGAGATATTTTATGAACATGGAGATATGGCATATATAGAGACGTGTCATGGGCATGGAGACATGGCATGGGCATGGGGAGATAGTATGGGCATGGAGACATCGTGGCATGGACATAGAGGTATTTTATGAGCATGGAGATGTGACGTGCAGAGACATGGGTTGGGCATGGAGAGGTGGTATGGGCATGGACACACAGCATGGACACACAGCATGGGCATGGGGACATGTGATGTACAAGGAGATAGCCTGGGCGTGGAGATGTGATGGACAAGGAAATGGCACGGGCACGGAGGCAGCATGGTTATGGAGCCACAGTGCTGATGTGGTGCCATGATGCGGATGTGGAGATGCAGCACTTCGGGGTCTGCTCCCCAGGGACAGATCAGACTCAGCATTTGGAGCCTGAGGGACATCACAGACATTTGCGTTTTGCTTTCCCTGACCTCATCCTGCAGCAGCACCCCAGGCACACTGATCCCATACAAACGCTCTGTGCCAATGGCGAGCCCTTTTTGTGGCTTATCCCACCCCGGCGTTACCTTGTTTGGGCTGAGGATGTCCCAGGGGACGGGTGGGTGGCAGTGGGAGCAGACGCGCTGGTGCCTGCCTGCTCCCCGCTCAGGGCTCCAGAGCATCCCAGGGGAGCACAGTGGCCATGCAGAACTGCTCTGAAACCACAGCTGGAGCTCTGTGCACTGATCCTCAGCTGCGCCACGGGGGTTTTGCATGGCACGGTGCCGCAGGACTCAGGCAGAGAGCTTTCCCTACACGCACTCTGTGGATGGCTGTGACCCTCCGTGCACCCTGGCCATGCAGAGACGGGCCTGGATGGAGCGTGACCTGTCCTCAGATGACTGCAGCTAAACCAAAATAACCCCAGCCCGATCTGAGCCGGGCTGCCAGGACAGCCTTTTGCATCAGTTCCCTAAATTAGAATAAAACTGAAGTGAAGTTGGCACGCGGAGCGGGAGGCAGGAAGGGCAGCGAGCAGTTCCCAGGCTCTGCCCCAGCGTGGCTCCGGCTTCCTCTGGGCTCCGAAAGAGGCAGCAGCGATGGAAATGAGGGTTGTGGATGGAAATGAAGGTTGTGAGAGCACTCTTGCAATGCCTCTCCTGCAGGATGGGACACTCCTGCTGCAAGAAGCTGTGAGCTCAGCACTGCTCTGAGCCCCCACAGGGGCACATGGGGACAGCACATGGTGTGTGGGAGCATCACCCTGTGGGAACTAAGCCAAGCAGGGGTCTGCCCCCCATCACCCCACGGCCACCCTGAGGGAGCACCCCCTCCACCCGGACCTCAGCTCAGCTCTGGCCTCCCACCCCTGCTGGGCACCCTGCTTGGAGCCACACTGTGCCCCAAGAATGGTGGCTGTCATCACCTCTCCGCTATTGCATGGGGCATTCGTGACAGTGCCAGTGCCCTTGTGGGATTTGCACTGTCACTGTGTCCCTGAAGCAGAGCCCTGCGAGCGCAGTGGGGACACGCGGTGACACCATGGGAGCTCTGCCAGAGCACAGCGGGGCCACGGCTCTCACAGGGACGACTGCAGAGTGCGAGTCCTCTCCTTGGAAAAGCGTCCTGCCTTTGGAGCACTGCTCAGCCACAGCGAGGACGAATGCGGAACGTGAGGGGTTTTGGCAGCAAAAGATTTCTGGGAGAATTCCAGCCCGGCAGAATGGAGACCTCAGCACGCACAGCAGCAGAGCCCGGAGGCAGGGATCATTTCCATCCCCCTCAGCTCTGAGAAAGCAGCAATCAGCCACCAGTTCCCCCGATGGAAACGTTTTGGCACTGGCAGAGGAGCCAAGGAGCAGCTCCATGGGGCAGGTGGCACGGGGTGGGGGGACCTGCTGTGCTGCCAGGGGCAGTGCCAGCTGATGGTGGGCACATTGTCTGTGGCCTTTGGCACACAGCTGCTTTGCTGGAGCCGCACTGAGCAAGTGGGATGCCTCGTGTAATAGGGCAGGAGCTTTCCCCTGCGGTCCTTGGGAAATGGGAGTTCCAGTGGGCATCCTATGGGGGATGTGGAGAGCTGTAGTCCAAACCACAGGTCCTCCCCACATGGTTTTGCTGTGCGTGAGCAGTTTGGAGAAAGCAGTGCCGCAGTGCTCCTGGGAGGGAGGAGGAGGAGGAGGAGGAGGGGACGGTGCAGTGTGACCACAGTGTGGCCCGACCTCTGCTCAGCAGCTGCAGCCCAAAACTCGCGTAGGAAAACCTGAGAATGTGACATAAGAAACTCAGTGGGGCTTTTGAAGGATGTGTCCTCTGGAGGATGCCCCAAGCCCTGTGAGCTCTGCATCCCCACTGCCCGAGCGTCCTCAGCATCGCGGTGGTGTGGGGAGGAGCGCTGGCAGCGAGCATCTGCAGCAGGGATCTGCTCCAGCACTGCCGCGGGCCGACAGAATGGGCCACGAGAGCATCCAGGCCAAGGCTGGGGCTTGAGAGGATCCCTGACGGCTGCTGAGGTCAGGATAAAGCCGGGATTAAAGCAGCCATGGGGACACGGCTCCTGCTCAGCTGAGCCACGGAGGAAATGCTGTTCCTGAGATGGGTCAGGTGCAGGCTCCGTGCGACCCAGCACGACGAGGTGCTGCAGAACCCTGCAGGTCCCAAAGCCTTGCAGCTCCTTGGCGGTGCCAGCCTCGCTGCACTCCACCTCAGGAGCTCCATGCTCCCAGCATGAAGCAGAACTGAATCGTGGGCTCCCAGCACTGTGGCCACTGCACCGTGCTGTGCAGCACTGATGTCCTCCCTGCACCCGCGAGCAGGGGGATCACACACGTCATGCCTCAGAGCCCTCTCCAACTTGGCTATCTCTTTGTGCCTTAAACAGCAATTAAGAATAAAAGTGGAGCTGCTTTTGCCCGCGATAGGCTGTGTCTGACTCTTGTCTCCTGACTGCAGTGCTGCTCTGATTTCCATCTCATGCATATCTTATTTAACATTCTGGATACTGTTTTGAGTGCCCCAATATTTTAAAATAAATTGCTGCATGTAAAAGACTTAATGTCACATTCTGTTATTCTGACTGTTAAAAGAAAAGTGAAATCTTCAATGGGGCTAGTGGAGCAGAAGCAATCACGCAGAGGGAGGTCCTATTAATGTGTATTACGTTTCATTATTCCAGCACTGCATGTCAACTAGCTTCTCATCAGAACTCACGCAACAGATCACAGTATTAACTCCTTGCAACCAGACAGGGGGGCAGGCTTTTCAAACTCTTGCTGTGTTCCTCGCCTCCCCGGCGCTGCCTCTCTGATGCCATTCCCTTGTCCTCATCGCGCTCCTGCATGCACATGGCATCGCCTTCCTCCTGTGGGAACTGGTGGAGGGAAGGGAGACGGGCTGGGAGATGGGAGAGGGGTGGGATGATGGAGAAGGGCGGGGGATGGAGAAGGAAGGGGTGGTGAAGGAAGAAGGAATGGGGGAAGGAAGGGAATTACAGAGAAGGAAGAAATAGTGGAGAGAGAAGGGCTGATGGAGGAGGAAGGAATGATGGAGAGGGAAGGAAACAATGGAGAAGGAAGCGGCTGATGGAGAAGAATGAGTCTGATGGAGAAGGATGGGGCCAATGGGGAAGGAAGGATGATGGAGAGGGAAGGAGTGATGATGAAGAAAGGGATGATGGAGAAGGAAGAAATGATGGAGGGAAGGGGATTGTGTAGAAGTAAGGGATAAAGGAGAAGGAAGGGAGGACGGAGGAGGAAAGAATGATGGGGAGGGAAGGAAGTGATGGAGGAGAATTAGACTGATGGAGAAGGAAGGAATGATGGAGGGAAGGGAACTGTGTAGAAGCAAGAGATGGTGGAGAAGGAAGGGATGGAGGGGGAAGGGACAATGGAAGGGGAAGGGGCTGATGGAGAAGAATGGGAGTGCTGGAGGCTGGAAATAGACCATCTTAAAGGTCCCTTGCAAACCAAATCATTCTGTGATTCTATGTCCAAGAAGAAAAGGTGATGGAGAGGGAAGGGTGAAGGAGAGAAGTGGACTAGGAAGAAGTAAGAGATGGTGGAGAGAGAAGGAATGATGGAGGAGAGAGAGGGCTGCATGTGGGATAAGCAACAGGGAGATGTGGAAGACAATCATAGATGTGTTTGAGTTGGAAGGGATCCTTAAAGGACCATCTGCCCTGAAATGAGCAGGGAAGTCATGAGGCAGCTGAGATGCGAGGGGAGATGGGCCTCCATGCCATCACTGCATGTCCTCTTCTCATTTCTACCCATCTTGGTGGCAGTGGGGAGACACCCCAGTGGTTTTCTACCTGAAAACTCTCTCCAGGCTCAACTATTTGGGTCTCTTTTGCCTGCTGACCTCCTCATCCTGCTGCCAGAAGCTGCAGCCCAGGCTGGATGGAGCTACCAAGCACCCACTGGCTCCAGGCTGTGACAGCTGACTGTGGTGGTGGAGAAGGGGATGTGGTGCAGAGGAGAGGGACTGTGGGTCAGATGCAAACCACGGGTGAAAAGGGAATGGAGAGCGCTGCAGGCTGGATGGAACAAGACTGAAAGGAAGCAGGTTATTAAGCATCACATTTCCCCATTCCTTGAGAAGAAGAAGCCATTGTGGCCCTTGAGGAGATGTGCAGCTTGGTGCTCCCATGCCCAGCACACTGACAAACGCTGAAGTGCAGGAAGGTGAGCTCAGGATCCAGCTCTCCTGTGTGCTGTACATGGGGCTCTGCACATCCAGAGGTGCAGTTCTTCTCAAGGAGGGCAGTGCACTCGGGGCTTCTAAAGGCAGCATCCCGAAGAGATAAATGCAACACTGCCCTGGAAATGCAGGGGACAGGGCAAGCACCTGTGTCCCATGTCTGGAATCCCCACCTGTTCCCGAGCCCAAAGTCCCTGAAGCCAAACCTTGCCAAGCACCCCTGCTCTGCAGCAGATTGCAAAACACATGTATTTAAATCACACAGTGCAAAGATCCTTGCAATCAGTTTGGAGAGTGAGGTGGCATGGCAGGCAGGGACATGGCTTGTCAGGGTGCTACACTGCTGTCCTCGTGGTCACTGCTGACGTGGGGCTGGTGGTATGTGGGGCCCAGCTCAGGGAGAAAGGGATTTTAGGACAGGAGGGAGAGGGATGGAGTACGGAGAGCAAATGAGGATACTTCAGGCCTGGAGGAGTCCATCTGAGTCTTCAGGACACAGGGCCTGATGCACCCAAACCCCCAGTGCTGCTGCAGGAGGTGATGCTTACCCCTCAGCTGCTGTGGGGCTGTGGATGCAGCAGCGCTGGTGGGTGGGCACCTTCAGCCCATCCCACATCTCCAGACCTGTGCCACACTAGGGTGAATCCTTGTGGGCTCAGGGTGGTGGCATGGAGAGGAGGACCACAGGCATCACATGTGGTATCTTTCCCTTCCCTTCCCTTCCCTTCCCTTCCCTTCCCTTCCCTTCCCTTCCCTTCCCTTCCCTTCCCTTCCCTTCCCTTCCCTTCCCTTCCCTTCCCTTCCCTTCCCTTCCCTTCCCTTCCCTTCCCTTCCCTTCCCTTCCCTTCCCTTCCCTTCCCTTCCCTTCCCTTCCCTTCCCTTCCCTTCCCTTCCCTTCCCTTCCCTTCCCTTCCCTTCCCTTCCCTTCCCTTCCCTTCCCTTCCCTTCCCTTCCCTTCCCTTCCCTTCCCTTCCCTTCTCCCACGGGGTGTCCTGGCTGTGTGCTCCTGCTCCCTGGCTGGTGAGGGCACACCTCTGCCGAGCAGTGGTTGATCACCTTGCCCAGATCCCTCAGGGCTCACTGTCCTTGGGATGTGGATGCTGATCCCTGGCACCCCTGTGCAGCTCTGTCCTGGCTTTGCAGGGCTGCTCATCAAGCAGGAATTCTGATCTATTGGCACTGACATCCTTCCCAGCCCTCGTGAAACCCAGTTTGCCCAACACCAGCTGGCCAACGTGATGGCCAGCACGATCCAAAGCGATCCCACCCTGTGCACGACACGGATGCCACAGCCTCAGTGAAGCCAGGACACATTTTGGCCAAGGTTTTTGCTACCGTGGACCTCTCTCAGGGCCCAGATGTGGATGCTGAGAGATGCTTGAAGCCTTGAGCATCCCTGTGATGTGCCTGACCCGGGACGCCCCATGCCCTCACAGCCAACCCTGGCCCCGGCTCCGAGACCCCTGGCTCCCGCTTTGTTCCCTGGGGCCGCGGATGCCTCCTGTTGCTGAGGCTGCGGGGTGACCCCTGACATTAACCTAATTGTTCCCTCTCTTTGATTAGATGCACCACAAAGCTGGTAAATGGATCAAATTAAATTTGAGTGGCGGCAGCACAGCTTTGGAACGCTGATTAGATTTGAAAATACCACATTTAAATATCTTAGCATTTGTGGGGATTAGGAGGGAGAGGGGGAGAGCAAGCAGGGGGAAACGGAGGAGGGGGCGACGGGGAGGCAGAGCCAAGGATCCACGCTCACAGCCCCACGCTCACAGCCCAGTGCCTGGAGGGGATCAGCCCCACTTCCCTGCTCAGCACACACTGGGGCACCTCTGAGCCCTTGCCCCGGGTTCAGCTGAGGTTTTGTGTCCTCCTGGGCTCGGTCCCACCCTGCTCTGAATGTCACCCGGTGTCACTGAGATTTATTCTGTGCAGCGAACAGCAGTGCAAGGCCATACATGGGAAAGAAAAGCAGCTGGGTGCTGGGAGCGGGTGCTGGGCACCGAGCCCTTCATGCTGCACTGCAAGCAGCCCCAGCACGGTCGGACGCAGCCCATCCTCATCCTTCTGGCTGCATCCCAGGGTATACTGCACCCCCAGGGCCCCCACCGAGCAGCCCTGGGCTGCAAACCCAGGGCATGTGTGCGTGCTCGCGCCTTTGCGTAGCCAAAGCATGTGTGCGCATGCACATGTGTGTTCCCTGCTCTGTGTGCGCATGAGAAGCCAGGCTGGGGAGAGGCGTGCGTGCCCCGTCCCGGCGTGCTGGGGCGTGCTCACGTGTGCAGCAGCTCCGTGCACGCTCGGTGCGTGTGCGTGGGTGCGGTGGGGCTGCGCTGACGTCGCCAAACGTGGTGCATCCTCCGAGCGTGCGGCAGGCAGGGCCAACGCTGTGCTGAGCAAGAACAGCTGCGGCACATCTGGCTCTCATCAGAGGGACTCTGACAGATCCTTAGAAGAGCGAGGGAGAGAGGAAAGGGAGAGTGAAGCTCCTGCTGGGGCATTCCTGTGTGTCCCAGCACCCCGTGACCCAGGGCCACATCCCTGCTCGCCTCCTCCAGCCAGAGGAGTTCCAGGAAGGGCAGACCGCAGCGGGCAGGGAGCAGCAGCATGGTGGGGCAGCGGGGAGGAAGGGAGGAGCGGGGAAGGAGCTCTGGGCTCACAGCCTTCATGGAGCTGTTGGGAACACTGGGGTGTTAGTCAGGTGGAAGGCAGTGCCAAGCAGCTCTGCCAGGAGGGTTTGGGATGCAGTTGGAGGATTCTGGTGCTGCTGTGCCCTCACCCTCCCCAGCCTGGCACCGTCACACTCAGGTGGACTTGGTGCTCCTTGGAGCATCCTCATGGGGAGCTCTGCAGTGCTGGAGCAGAGCTGGGATGGGTTTTGGGTAATAGCAACAAGATGTGGGTGGATCGGTTGCTGTCAATAAACCTCTGCCCAGAGAGGACAATTAGAAAGGGAATTTCAACACTACTTCCATTCTGAAATACTCATAAAAGTTACAGAGCGTGGTGCCCTTACACCTCTGCAAGGTGTGAACGCAGCGTGGGACCGAGGGGCACGAGTTCATCCGAACAAAACGCTTTTGTCTCCATGAACAGAAGTGCTGTGCCACCGGAGCGGGGCGGCCTGAGGCTGCAGGGAAGCCACCAGCCCTCCTTCCCACGTGGGTGTGCGTGGAGCAGCTGCGATCCCTCTGCTCAGCCCACGCACGGGCACGCTGTGCTGTGAGCGAGCACAGGATTTACAGAGCCTCGTGCAAGGCCTGGTGCTGGCAGGTCCGACACGATGCCGGCACCAAAGGGCAGAGCTGAGCTGCAGGTGCTGCAGCTGCTCCTGACCCGCTCTGTTTGCAGTGCACAGCAGTGCTGCCCCTCCTGCTCCTCCAGAGCACCTCCTGGGTGTGCGTGGAGCCCACCTGAGCTCAGGGATCTCTCGGAGCAAGGTGTGCAGGAGGGAAAACAAGGGGCACAACCCTGAGCTGGGGTTAGCAGAGCTGGGCATCTCACGGACGCACAGCACACTGCCATGCCCAGCAGTACAGACTGCAGGCTGCGGGGAGCGATGCGCCCTGCAAGGCGTGAGCTGAGCTGCCCAACCCCACAGCGTGGATCCCACAACGGGAACGGGTGGTCCCAACCCCCGGCACCGCGTGGGGACGCGGCCACAGCAGCAGCAGGGCAGTGCAGCGGGAAACGTGGGAGCGAGGGAGCTGGGGAGGCTGGGAGGAGAGCGGCGGGCAGACAGCAGAGTGGATTTCTGCTTGAGTGGTTATTATACCGTCGATTTGAAGAGACAGATGACGGCAGTGGCAGAGGAGGCAATAATTGAAAGCGCCATGAAACATTAATGAATGCCCAGGGACTGGATCAGGAGTTGTTAACGCTCACTTCGCTCTCTCTGTCTCGCTCTCTTTTTAAAGTCAAAATTGTTCCACTGCCCTCTAGGCGAAGGATTCATTTATTTATTTATTTCGCCTCTCTGATTTAAAGGTGCAGGCAAGCACCCACCGGTGTGGTGGGTGTGAAAAGAGGGGGGCACGGTGCACCCCTGACCCCGGGGTGGGGGCTGTGTGCTCTGTGTGTGCCTGGTGATGGGAGGGCTGCTGAGTGGCACCCGTGGGGCAGCACCCAGGGAGGAGGGCTGAGCCCCATGGGCAAACCCCAGCAGGGATGGGTGAGCTGCGGTGGCACAGCAGAGCTGCACAGAGGGCATCTCGCTGTCAGGACACTCCTCGTGGGTGCTGTGGGTGCTTTCAGTGCTGCTGTCCACTCAGGGGGCTGAGGAACAAAGAGCTTTTGGCAGAGCTGCTGGCAGCACTACGGGGTCTCTGCCTGCGGGTAAGAGGATGTTGCTCAGCCGTGCCCTGGGGATGCCCTGGTGTTGATCTGGCACTGTTCTGAGGCTGCTGCTCTGGTCTTAAAAGGATATTAAAGCCCTGGCCTTGGAAGGGTAAAGAGGAGGTGAAGGAGAAACAGCTCGTCCCTCCTGCTTTTCTCAGTGGGAAAGAGTAGAGGGATGAGTTTTGGGGGCCTCATGTCCTTGCACACCCATGACACCAGGAGGGTGTTGTGGGAGACAGGCTCTGTTATAGAGCCCAGGGCACCAGAGCCAGCTCAGGGGGTGCTGGTCTCTGTGGGGTGGGTGTTCCAGCCCATGAGCAGAGCCCAGCTGCTCCACAGCTCCATGGGAACGCTGGCTCCTGGAGGAGCAAAGCCACAGGTGCAGCAGGGCAGCACCGGGCACTGGAGGCAAGGGGAGCATCTGCAGCATCCTCCGAGGGACACACATCATCCCGGAGGGAATCCAGGCTGCACTGGACCTGATATGCTGAGTGCTGGGGGACGACGACAAGAGCAGGGTGGGGACATCAAGGAGCTGCTGGGGCTGACCCTGGACACCTGACCCCTCTCCCCCCAGGCATGGCAGGACACCTGAGCACCCCACAGCTCATCCCCCGCAGCACCTCATCCCCGCAGGGCCCAGCGCGGCAGCGGGGAGCACACACAGAGCGGTAATGATGGAACTGCTGCTAATGAGGTGAGGAGACCTGGAGCTCAGCTGCCGCCCAGGTGAGGTCTTGGAGGCGAAGCGGTGACAGCGATTGGCGGTGACAGCGCTCAGCAGCCCTGCTGCAAATTGCCGCTGTCGTCTCTCCGTGCTGTCACTGCTGGGGCTGCTCACATCCCCGCTGGGTCCCCAGCTCACACACCGCTGCCCCGTGCTGTTCCCACGCCGTGCTCCTGGCTGGATTTGCTGGGCAGGATGGTTTTTGGGTGGGAAGCGCCTTCCACTTCTGCCAAAGCATCTCCCATCATGGGAAACAGCAGCAGAGGGATGGCCTTGGGAGCAGCGTGCCAACCCAGGGCAGCAGAATCCCGCAGCGCTGCTCCCCACCTCTGCCTGCAGAGAAGCCTGAAAGCTGGAGGCCAAGCAGAAGGCAGCAGGATGTGCGCCCTGCTCAGACATGGCATCTTTTTGCTGGGACTGGGCTCTGTTATTCCCTGAGGTTTTAAAGGGAAGAGCAGTGGGCACGGGGAGATGACAGCAACCCGGCTCCCTCCCTGAGCCAAAAAAAAAGGGATAAGATGACAATGTCCTTCCCACTGTGGCTTGGAGACAGTGCCACTGAGGAGGTGGTGGTGGATGTGGCACCACGATGGAAAGCTGCAAGCCATTTGCTGGGGGCTTGGGGTGCACAGTGCTGTGCTGGGGCAGGTGAGAGGATTCCAACATTCTGACAGAGTGCAGCTCGTGTCTTCCGCTCCACATCCATAGCATCTCTGCTGTCTCATCAGCTCCTCGTCCTGCTTCTCCTGCTGCTCCCAAGTGTCGGTCCCCCACCTCTCCCAGAGCAGACTTGGCCCACCTTTATGTCCCACTGCCTTATCCCACTGCCACATCCCACTGCCACATCCCACTGGTCAGGCAGTGCTCTGCCCCTCCCCATTCACACAGATGGAGACCCCCCCTTCCCGGCAGCACCAGGCCCCCATCCGGCAGCGCAGCAGCCCGGCTCACATCCCACACCCAGCTGCCCTGGCTGTCACTTCTCTGGGAGAGAATTGCCAGGGAGGTGCCGGGTGTATTTTTAGCTTTGCTGTTCATGTCTGATAAGTGTTTTGACCTTTTTGAGCAGAGCTAATCGTGCCGTCTGCTCCTCGCTCCGTCTCAGCTCGTGCCGGGTGCTGAGGGAGGAGCTGAGGGGCACTGGTGGGAGTGGGGTCCCACCGGAGATCCTGGCTCTGCAGGGCTGTGTGTGTGTCCCCTCTGCCTCCTGTCTGTCCTTTGGGTTTTGGTGTCATTGGAAGACCTAAAAGCTCAGGAGCAGACCTCACCACCCAAAGTGTTGAGGATAGGACAGCCCTGCAGAGGGGGATGGGCTGGAGCTCAGGGCATGAGCTTCAACGAGCAGCAGCCCCACACAGCACTGCAGGTTTGGGGTGATGGAGCTGGGAGGGGTCTGTCTGGAGAAGGGGAGGTCAGGGGAGATCTTACTGCACTTTACACCTCCATTGAAATAGGATGGGAGGTGATGGCCTCCCATTATGACAAGGGATGGTCGGGTATGGGGGACAATTTATTCTCTGAAAGAGTAACGATGCAGTGGCACCGCTGCCCAGGGAGCGTGGGGTCACCGTCCCTGGAGGTGCTCCAGAGCTGCGGGAACGTGGCACTGAGGGATGCGGCCATTGGGCACGGTGGGTGGGGGGGTTGGATCTTTTCCAACCTAAACGATTCTCTTCTGTTCTATTCTACGAGAGACGTTGAGCTGGGAAGCACAGAGCATGGCTGGGATTTTGGGGCTATGTTGGGGCTATCTGCTCCCTGTGCCCGCAGCTGTCCAGCTCTGGGGCACCTTGTGGCACAGCTGCGGTGCTGGCTCGGAGGAGGAAGACCCCACACATATTCCTGTGCAGGAAATACCAACGGGTGCCCCCGGAGCACAGCGGGAGATGTGCTACCGTGCCTGCCCCGGGAGCACGGCCAGCCCGCTCAGCGGATCACTCGCGCCCCGAGCCCACACTTAATCTCACTGCCTGGGAAATTAGGCAGAAAATGCTCCGATTGAGTGTGAAGGCCTCCGCTGTAATTTGGAGCAAGCAGACGACATGCACTCATCGTCACAGGGAGATGAAAGCTTTTAGGGCTGGTGAGCACTAGCAAAATCTGTGAAAATCCTTTACTTTTTCTTTTTTTTTTTGTGTGTGTGTCAGGAGTGGTAGATGCACAGGCAGATGAAAGGCAGAAGATAAAATTAGCCCGTATGCAAGAGAGAGACGGAAAAGCAGAGAAAGAGGAGGATATCTCAGAGGGATCTTGGCAGAGAGGTGACTCAAAGGTGGGGGAGGTTTGGGGGTCACATGGATGTGTGTGTGTGTCTGTGTGTGTGTGTGTGTGCGCGTGAGAATATGGGTCAGTGTGAGCACCGCTGGGGCTGACGCTTTCGGGAGCATGTGATTCAGACCCTCTCCCCTCTTTGCTGCAGTGAGACCCTCGCCCCCACGACACGGCGATGTCCCACTGGGAGGGTGATCTGCAGATGGTGATCTTCTGCTCCTTGGTACCACTCCTCCTGCAGCAGGGCAGTGCTGCTGCTCTGGCTGGTCCTGTAGGGGCACGGGGCACCAAAAATGAGAAGGACATTGGACCTAAGAGTGTGGGGATCTGCTCTCAGGTGAGTGGGTTCACTCTCTGTTTGTCTTTGTGCAGCCAGGAGATGGACACAATGATCCTCACAGCTTCCTCATGGTGCTCTGTGATGTTCCCTGTGGTTGCTGCTGCACCGGGGCACGGTGCTGCCATCAGGTTGGGTGTTGGGATCAGTGACTTCTCCCGAAATGTGGTGATGCAGTCGCACAGCTGCCCAGGGATTGTGGGGTCACCGTAACTGGGGGTGTTCCAGTGCTGTGGGGATGTGGCACTGAGGGACTGAGGGGGCATGGTGGGGGTGGGCTGGGGATCCTAGAGGTCTTTCCCAACCTTACGATTCTGTGGTCAGCACAGATGCAGATGTAACACCAGGGGGAGGGTGGTGGATATCTCAGGATGCTGCAGCAGCACCGTGCCCCGCTGCTGAGCGAGGATGCTCCTGGAGGGAGCCCTGCTGCTAGAGTGGGTGCAATGGCTTCCATGGCCCAACTCCGACCTCTACAGCTGCTGGAGGACAGCGGGGCTGCTCCCTGCTGTGGAGGCAGAAGAACATCCCCTTGTCTGCACGACACAGCCTCAGGAGCCGCAGCATCAGGAGATCCCTTGTGTGGTGGCTCGATACGCAAAGGGAGCACTAACGACGAACAGAATTCTCCCTCCTCCCCTGCCCTGCTCTAAGTGGCTGCACAGGCTCAGATCCTGCTCGCCTACCCCTGCTGGTCCCGTGGCACTGCAGGTGATGGTGGGAGATGTCCTGAGAGCACAGAGCAGGGCTGGGGGACGCAGGACATGCGTGCACTGAGGGAAGTGCAGAGTGCTGAGCCCCACCATGAGAAACGAGCCCTGGTCACATTACACGGGGCAGCTGTCTGTGCTTCCCGGCTGCAGCCCCACTCCATCCTCAGCCACAGCCCCCCGGGAACCCCCCAGCCCTTCAGTCCTCCATCCCTCCGCGTGCTCCGAGCCGCCTTTCACCGGCAGAATAATTAGAAACCTAATTCCTATTTCTCCCGCTCAGCTAATTGTCTGTGGACGATTTGATTGTAAGAGCACCCAGCGATGCAGAATAACCACCTCACTGCTGCTAGACAGTGCCTTTGCAATTAGCGCTATTGATTGCACGGCTCTGTTCTCTCACCTGCCAGCTCCCAGGGGGACGAGGCTCTCACCTGGCTCCCCTCCCCACGCCATGCTGGGGCCGTGTGCCTCCCTCCCAGCACTGCATTCGGTCCCATGCATCCCACCCAGGGATACGGCTCACATATGGGGGCACAGAGGACTGTCCTCCCAAAAACACCACGGAGGACGGAGTGTGTCTCTTCTGCTGGAAACTCTGCCTTGATAGAGCAGCAAGAGGGATGTTTTTACTTTTTTTACCCCACCCCCCCAAAAAAAAAAAAAAAAATCGGGTTTCACAACACCAAAAAGGTTCTGGAAGAGTGTGTCAATTGTGCTGAATGGTTTGGAGGGAAGAAAAAAACAACAACAACAGAAAAACCACACCCAAAAAGATCAAAACATTTCATTTTGGCATTTTGAGTGTGAAACGTTTGGATTTTTTTTTTTTTCTCCTCCTCTTCCAAATGACTCTGTTTCAAAGTTTCCCTTAATTTTATTTCTCCAAACATGAAAAGAAAAAGAGAAAAAAAAATAAAAAAGGTCTGTGAAAGGAGTGGCTGCAGTCGGAAGAAAACGCCTTGGCTTGGCCACAACAAACCCTTTGGTTTCACCCCGTAACCCAACCCAAATCCTCCCCACCCCCAGCGTTTTCCATCCCAGTGACACTCTGTGCAGCTATGGGGCAGCCACAGCCCCACTGCCATGGGGCAGTGCCTCAGAAGCATGGACCCCACTATGCCCTGGGTCAGCTGCGGGTCTCACTCTGCCCCAGTGCAGCTCTGTGGCCCATGCCTGCTGATCTGGGAGCAGGGCTGGGTGCTGTAGGGGGGCAGCGAGGGCTGTGCTGTGGTGAGCTCTGTGTACGTGCAGAGTGAGGCAGGACTCCTCCGTCACACTGCTGGGATGGGATCACCAGCAGTGATTGGGATCTGCATGGATGGAGGAGATGCTCTGCTTAAAGCAACCTGAGTGCTGCCAGCTCCGGGCCCGGTGGGTTTGGGCTGTGAGATCCAGATGGCTGCGGGAGCGAGGAGCTTTCCAGAGCAAGAGGAAATGGGTGTAAATAGCAGACTGTGCAGCTAATTGCACCCACACCAGATTTCAGTCCCTGCGGAATGGGAACAGCCAAAGCTCTCCCTCCCGTCCTGATGCCTCTCTGAGCCTGGCAGCTGCAGGTCCCCCCCAGAGCTGCCTCCCATCACTTTGTATCCCAGGGACAGAGGGCACTCCCACGGGGAGCACTGAGATGCCCCAAGCTCCTGTGACCACGAATTCTGGTTAGAAGTTTAGCTCACCTTCATGGAGGTGAGCTGTCCCAGCAGCAGGGCAGCTCCCGCAAGCAGAAAGGTGCTGGGGAGGAGGAATTACCGTCCGGATCTATAAAACACTTGGTCCCAATTATTATAATGCACTGATTAGGGGAACTCAATAGTTCTGCTGGCGGTTAATGGCGGTAATTACCCAGACACGACTACAGTGGCAATATTAATAACTCCGGGCCATTAGTATGGGTGAGCAACGAGCAGAGCCCACGAGCCTCCATCCCTCCGCAGCTTGGGGACGGGGGCAGTGCCAGGAGCCACACACACAGACCCCACCCCGTGCCCTGTGGGGACCTTCTCTCCACTGTATCTCCGGTGATGGGAGCATGGAGCACGCAGCGCATCGTGGCCCTCGGCAGCCGGAGACACATCGTCACGCAGGTGACACCACGGTGACACCACGGTGACACGGTGACGTGCCTCTCACTCGCTGCCAATTTCACGACCACCACAGCGTGACGCCCGGGGATGCAGGTGAGCCCCGGGATCGGCCCTGCAGAGCGCGATGCTGCTGGAGGCTCAAAGGAGGCAGATGAAATAATTTCTGGTTATTTTCCATTGCAGATTTTGTGCAGAATTTTTTTTTTTTTTTGTGTGTTTTGTTTCCTTGCGCTGCCATCAGATTTCCCCCTCTCTGCCAAATCCTTGCCTTTCGTAAATGAAAAACCCCAAACAAAAGCTGTCAGGACAGAAGACAGTGAAGATGCCTGGCGTTCCAGCATGATTTTCCTAACCAGGACCAGAAACATTACCCTGAGAATTTCCAGCTTCTTGCTTTCTGTCCCTCCCCCTCCCCCCCCAAAAAAAACAACACAAACAACCCACCAAAACCAGGAGCATTTCCCCCAGGTCTGTGCTGTGCAGGAGCCACTCAGTGAGCGACCGATGCTTTGACATAATTACACAGTGATTAAGCTGTCTGCGGTGGTTTCCCTGCAGATGCCAGAGAACCCCACCCCGTACCCACCGTGCTCCCCAGGCACACGTCCCGCTGGGTCCTGCTGCAGGGCTGAGCACAGAACAGAGATGGACAACCGCCCTCAAGGCCCTCTCCCTCCTCCTCTTTCATTTCTGTGTCAGCCCATTGTGAGCCCTGGGGGGGCAGCCCCACTGTGTGCCCCCAAACCGAGCCTGCTTTTGGGGCTGGAGCGAGGCATGAAGGTGGGAGCTGTACAGCACATCTTTGTGAGTTCTGTTCCCTCACCACCTCGGCTCAGACCCCATGTCTGGGGCTGGAAAAGGGCTGGGTAATTTTATGATCAATAATCACATTGGTAGTTCTTCTTGTCAAGAGAAGGTTAATTGCACCTCCTGCCTCAGGGCACCAGCTGGTCACCACGGGGGCCGGGAAGGCATCCACAGGGCTGCAGGACTCGGGGGTTCACCAGCCCCAGACACCCCCATCCCCCCCTCCTCCCAGCTGAGTTTGTAGCCCGTGCCCATGGCCTCGGCGCCAGCCTTGTGTGTGACCTACTTACGCACACACAGCTCCACTTCTTGCATTTTCTCTCCCGAACAATGCTGCCACCCGAGCTGCTGTGCGGTGTGCTCCGAGCACAGTCACAGTGGCACTGCCTGCAGGGCACACGCTGGTGCATCACCTGCATGACATGTACCCAGCAGTGTGGCATCAGCCAGCGCGTCGCTCACTGGGGCAGCATCCATCGCTGCATCACCTGACGGTCCAACACCTGATGGTGCAACATCCACGAGTGCAGCATCCATTGCTGCATCACACGATGGTGCAACACCTGATGGTGCAACATCCACGAGTGCAGCATCCATTGCTGCATCACACAATGGTGCAACACCTGATGATGCAACATCCACGAGTGCAGCATCAATTGCTGCATCACACGACAGTGCAGCACCTGCTAGTGTAATATTCACCAGCGCAGCACCTGCCAGTGCAGCATCCACCAGTGCATCACTCACTGCCGCAGCATCCACCAGTGCATCACGTGCTGGTGCAGCACCCATCAGTGCACCACCAGGCAGTGCAATACACACCCGTGCAGCATCCATCCGTGCATCACCTGATGGTGCAGCACCCCCCAGTGCCACATCCAGCAGCAGATGCATTCCCTCCCGCTGCAGCACCCAGCAGCACGGTGAGTGCAGAGCTGCCAAGAGGAGATGCAGTGCCCTCCTTGCTCCCACTCGTGTCAGCAGTGTGGATGTGGCTGCGGGACCTGTCTTACCTTGCGGGGCCGTGCTGGCTTCTGACCTCTGCTCATGAGAACAACGAGGTAATGAGGAGCTGTGTGTGCACGGAGGCAGCACCGGGTCCGCCCCATTGCCCCCCACCCACAGCCCCTCGGTGGGGCAGGATGCGGCCGCCCCGCACGGCTCCACGCCGCACAGCCGGGCACGCAGCGCTGACAGGGGCTGTAAATTGTCAGGCCCCGTAAAGCATTTAATGATTTTGAATTTATCTGCATCGATAAATACATGACAAGGTAACAGTCAAATAAATACCCATTAGTGCACTCGCTCTCTCTTTTTTTTTTTAATTACGGGCGCGGGTGTAACCAATCATTTTCTGCTAAGCAAGCGCTCCAGGAAATCTTCATTAGCGGCCAGCTGTGGCGAGCTGGGCCTGGGGAGGAGCAGGGAGCACCGGGCAGCTCCGGCCTGCAGAGGGGTCAGGAAATAAATGAGGAGCAGCGCGGGCAGGGCTGGCTGCAGGGCAACCACGG
Source organism: Callipepla californica brunnescens (assembly GCA_023055505.1). Classification (NCBI taxonomy): domain Eukaryota; kingdom Metazoa; phylum Chordata; class Aves; order Galliformes; family Odontophoridae; genus Callipepla; species Callipepla californica. The sequence continues at coordinate 875,850 of JALIRH010000078.1, forward strand.
AGCATCCTTACGGCACTGCTGTGTAAGGCAAAGGGAAAGGCAAAATGTGGAGTGCAGCTCCTGGCTGGTGTGGCCCTGAGCTGCCCAAATGGGGCTGGGTCAGCAGAGGAGTGGGGCTGAGGGCTTTCCCATGGGAGCACCCTCTGCCTTCATCTGCCTACAGCATGGGAGGAACCGTCTCCATTGCTCCTCCTCATTCCCACCTGGCGATGTTTCTCCACCAGAGCAGTTTTCCAAATCCTCACACAGATCCTGGGATCACGTCCATCCTGATGGTTTTTTCTTTTTCTTCTTTTTTTTCCGGTGGGGAAGTGTCAGATAAAATGATTTCAACTTTCACATTTTGTTTCAATAACGTCGAAAAGATTCTTCCCAATGAGAGATGAGCATTTCAACTTGACATTATCGTTTGGTTTCATTCCATTTGGGCTTTTATACGACTGCATTACTCCACATCTACATTTCTATTCTCTCTAACGCTTCTCTGTTTAATGATTCAGCGGCGTCAAAACACTCTGAGTTTTCTGGGTGGAATTTGTCCCCCTCCTTTCCCTCCAAATCCATGCACTTGAAGCAAGTCCGAATATGGGAAAGGTGCCGGCTTCCACCTGGGGACACCTCACCCCGTGCTGCTGGCAGAGGACACGGATGTGACTGCTCTGTGCAGCTCCATCCCATTGCAGTGCACGCTCCATGCTCTGCAGACAGCTCGTCCCCTCCCGCAGCGGGTGCTCGGGGTGCCCTGCTGTCTGTGTGCCACCTGCTCCCGCATGCAGCCTGCCAGGCTCCTGTCTCTCGCTCCTCAGCGTTGCTGTTGTGAGCAGGGCAGATTAAAAGCTGCTTTAATAGATATTTATGATCCCCATCACGGCCCTTTTGCTGCCTGTCCTCTCGCATTACTACAGCGCTGCCTCCATGTGCCCGCCATGCTGGGTGGGGGTGAGGTGTGCTGGAGCCATCAGCATCCATCCCAACACCACGAACAAACTGACACCCCCTGCTCCAATGGGGTCTCTGCACACCTGCCACACTGATCTCCTGGGTGTTTGGGAACTGCTGAATCACGGCCTGAACCACTGATGTGAGCACTGAGTCAGCCACGGAGCTCAGGTGAAGGCAACGCACCTGTGTGACCAGAAGGGGTGGAGTCTGAATCCACCTCTCCTGGACCCCATTTAAGGGCTGAGCACCACTGGGGAAGGATCTCTTGTTGGAGATCGCTCCCCTGTGGAGTCCTGGGTGAGCCTTTATTTACTGGTTGTCTGTTTACCACCCAGATAAGCCATACAAAGTATATCATCCACCTCCATTATTCTCTGTGGACACTATTCTTTTGGGTTATTCACTCCACACCTGGGAGAACCACCAGAATTGATGTGTTTTGATTCCAGATGGGGAAAACAAAGGCCATGTGTGTGCCCACAGCTCAGGAGAAGTGAACATGAGCTGTGTGTGTGCGATGGCACGCAGAAACCCACAGCATCCAGAGCCCTGGTGTGTGTTCCAGTGCTTGGGGCAGTTCACAGGGACTGCTGGTGCATCTGTCTGGCAAAGCCATGGGGGGTGTCTGAGTGTGGCACTGGGAGCAGTGCCATGGGCCAGGGGGAACTGGTTAGCCCCATGGATAAAAGCTAAAGCTGTGGGAAATGGCATTCACTGAGCACAGCTGGCTGATTTTGGATGCTGGCAACGCTCTCGGGCTACATGGGAAACCCTAATTGAATCCCCTGCCTCGCTCCTGCCAGCCTCGAATTAAACTCCCCCAGGACAGCGTATTAAACTTGACCTGTGCACCACCTCCATGATGAACATCAGAGGAGGCAGAATTAAAGGTCTGCTGAGGGCAGTGTGGGGAGGGGCTGGCAGGGCTGGCCCAGCATCAGCATGGAGCATGGCACCTCTGCCCACCTCCGAGGGAAACCTGTGTCCTTCTGCCTCAGCCAGATGGTGACGTGAAGGGCAAAATTCCCCTGTGAGGCTGCAGGGCAGAGCGGGCAGCTCGTTTGCTTTTCTGCAGCATGGATGCTGCTGCTGGGTTTGCAGCACCCTGCTGCCAATGGGGGCTTTGCACACAGCAGAGACTGAAGTGGAACACAGCCTGCACCCAGCACCCCAGGGGCATTGCGCAGGGCTCCCTTGCTGCAAGCTGAGCTGCTCCAGGGACTCACGCTCAGCTGTGCCTGGGTCGCATCCAGCCCTTGCACTGGGAGCTGAGCTACTCTTGCAACAGGAGAGGTCCACCTGCAGTTGGGAACCTCATCCCTGCTCCTGCTCTCCCCATCAGCGAGGAGGGAGCACAGCAGCACTGTGCAGCCCATCAGTGAGCAGGAGGCACCGCCGGTGCCTGCAGCTTTCAAGAGCTGACAGGCTCGTGAGAATGAAAAGTTCAAAACCAGTGCTCGGGACGTGTAAGTGTCTGCGGAGCTAACAGCCAGCCGGGTCGGGGCCGGCGTGCGGGACCGTCTCCTCCCACGCGGAAAAGGTCACCCTTCAGCAGCAGGAGTCACCCGGCGTGCCTGGGGGGACGCGGCTCCCGCTGCTCTTAATGAGGTGACCTTCGCTGTGGTGGACACGCGCTGCTCTCCGTGAAGAGTCGACAGGTCGCATTAAGCAGACGCGGTGTTCTGCTCCGTCTGTCTGAGGCTGGAGCGCACGGCGGGCGAAGCTGAAACGAAGGCGTCGTGTGCTGTCCCCCCTCCCTCCCTCCCTCATTATTTCGCGGCCCGGCAAGCTTGGTGCAGGGCTCTGCAGTGTGTGTGCTTGCTGCCATCAGGATGCGTTGGGCTCCCAACTGCTGCCGCTGCTGTGGGGGAAGCCTTTGCCACACTGAGCACCATAGCAGGGCCAAGAACAGACCCTCGTGGCAGCAGCAGATCAGTTCTGCCCTGAATCACTGCCTTCAGCTTTTCTGTCCCAGCTTCAGCCTCCATCTCTGCAGTGCAGCTCCTGCCCTGGATGCTCCCCTGTCCGATGGCCTCGTGTTGGATCTTCCCATCCCAATGGGGCAGTGCTGACCCTTCTTTGCCTTCTTCTTCTCCAAGTGTTGTGGTCCCTTTCAACACATCCTTCAGCCTTCAAATGGACTGACTGTGCTCCTCATGAAGGGAGGAGACAGCAGCGATGCTGAGTGGTGTTAAGGGGAATATTAGGGGATGTGGAGAGGAGACCACTAGGAACACTGTGAACCTGTCCTGGGTGGATCCTAGGTGGATCGTCATTGTCATGGGTGGATAATGGATAATGGAAGCATGCGTAGTGGAAGGTAAAAACAAGACAGGAGCATCAAAGCTGGTTAGACTTGATGATCCTTAGGGGCCCATCCCAGCTCAGGATACTCGATTCTGAAGTTTTGAGCATGGGTTCCTGCCTGTAATGGTGAGCAGGGATCTCTCAGCGCAGATCTGCACAGAGAGGGCTCAGGTCTGAGCCTGGTCTGGCAGCGGAGACAGAAATCTGCATCTCCAGTGACAACATGGGGACATTTAGATCTTGCTCAGGTTTAGAAACTGGTAACAAGCTGCTCTGGAGTCACGGAATGCAGGAGCTATTTCGGTCCCTTTGCTAGCATGTCCCCAAAGGCTCAGGGCAGAGCTCTGCAGCCAGGCAGCCTCCAGCCAAACCAGAGACGCAGCTGTGGAAGCAGAATGCAGCCAAGGGGCAGCCAAGGGGCTGGGAGCAGACAGGGGCCGGTGCCCCAGAGCGGCTCGTGTCACACTGGTACATGCTCTGCCGTGGGGCACGTCTTGCTGAGGGCTCTCCCATGAGCTCCATCCCACTGTGCTGCAATCAGACCTGTGCTGGAGGCCACACTCCAGCAAGGAGTGACGTGGGGAGCCACTAGAGCTGCTGATGTGCAGGCACAGAGTGCAGCCAAGCACGGGGTGCTATTATGCTGGTGTCCCCGCAGCAGCAATTTCATCAGATAAATTTATCCTGCCACAGATTCTCCCCCCAGCAGGTCACCACATCTTCTCAATGGAGTAATGCCATTTCTCAGGGTGGAAACACTGAGTTTGTGGAGACTGGGACCGGAAAATGGAGTCCTCTTTTCAGCGGGTGCATTAGTGGAGCCCCTGGGCTCTGCCAAGCTGAGGACCTAGCAGAAACGAGTGATGGAGGGGAGCAGCAGCCCCACACCTCCCTGCATCACTGAGGGGCACTCCTGCTAGGAGGAGCAATCCGTGACAGTGTCTCAGACAGTGCCAACCCGCAGGGCTCCCCACACAGCCAGGCGGGCAGTTTGCTCTGCAAACACACACGGCATGTGGCCAACCTCCCAGGGAATCCCCTGAGCAGAGAACACGATGCCCGGACTGAAATCTCAGCTTGCAGCAATAAGGCCGTGCCACGGCACAGCATCACTGCACCCCGACCTGCACTGCCCGCCCGCTGCTCCCACAGCGTGGCTCACCCCACGCAGCATGCAGGGAAAGCCACTCCTCCCTGCTCAGCTGTGTGTGCTCCATCTCCACGTCCCAGCACACCCATCCCGACCTCAGCTCCCTACAGTCCCTCATCCCGAGCTCCATTTCCTCTCTCATCCCCGCACCTGGGTGTGGGAGAGGGCTGCTCGTCCTTACAGGGGACAAGAGGTGTGCGGTGGTGTGGCCACCAGGAAGCAGCTGTAGGAACCCATACAATAATGTCACCCCACGAGAGCAGGGGCAGGGACTTCCCCCTGGGGCTCAGCAAGCTGCTCTGTGTTACTCCTCAGCAGCAGGCAGGGCTGAGATGAAAAGGACTGGGAGCAAAGCAGCCGGGCGTGCTGCGGCGTTACCTCCCAAGGGGATGGGTAGCAGTGTGGGTGAGGAGAGGCAAGAGACTGCAGCAGCAACCAGAGCAAATGGTTCTTTATTTTATCTCCGGGATAAAAAGGAATACGGAAACCAGGTTCCTAAGACGAGGTGCCTTCATCTCGCTGCACAGCGTTTGATCATTTCAGATGTTTTACAAGGAGATGTATGGTTGAATTATCATTAGAGGAGGCGATGGAGCTGAAGAGGAACAGGGAACTTCCCCCGTGGTGACCTGGCCTCATGCTGGAAGCAGCAGAGCGACGAAGCCCAGGAGTCAGTGCTGTGCTGGGATGGGGACCAGAGGGTCAGGAGCCCGTGAGAGCAGCTGCACCCCAGTTTCCAGCTTTCCTTCCTCCTGGGAAAGGGAGCACACACAGAGGTGTATCAGAGCCTTCAAACTCAGTATAACCACTGGGGTGGCGTGCCTGTGCGTGCTGGGGTGCTGGGGACAGTGTGCTCTCAGAGGGGAATCCCCATTGGTGTCCGAGCTCCAGAGCAGCAGCATGTGGCAGTGAGGACAAAGGGATCTCGGAGCCAAGGATCCCAGGGCTGGGAGCGCTGGCATCCCGCTCAGAGCGGGAATTCTTGCCTCTTTTTCCACATCAGTACCCCTAATCATCCATCCATCACCCATCCCTTCTGTCCTGAGTCCTCCAGCAGGTGTGAGGATGGATGGCATGCCTGAAATTGCCAAAGCCCGCTCTGTGTGCATGCTCGCTTAGCAATAGAGCAAGTGCCATTTCCAGAGCCTCATTAGTATTTGCATTGTTGCATGGCTGTCTAAGAGAAGTAGCAGCTAAGTGAGCCAGTCAGATCTTGCTAATTTGCATGTTAATGAAGCCCGGAGAACACAGCTTAGAGAGACTGGCAAGTAGACTTCCAATTGATAGATCTATACATGCAGGCTGTATATGCTTTAGAGACACAGCAAACACTGTAGGCAGACACGCAGATGGCTGGAGAGACAGACAAACAGATGGCTGCGTACAGACGTGCGGGATGTGGGGGAAAGGCTTTGTGGAGAGGGCTGGGATGGAGCACTGGGAAAAGGGGAAGGACAGACAGATCGATGGATGGATGGATAACCGGGAGCGGGCAGGTGACTCAAGGATTGTGCGTGTTCTTGGAAATCAGAATATTTCCATGTTGTTATTGTTTGTAAAGGTTGTGCATAATTGCATGCGGAGCACAGGTCCCGGTGGGGCTGCATTTACATCTCTGCACTGCAGGATGTGCCCTGTGGCACTGCAGAGGATGGACAGACGGACGGATGTGGCATGGGGGGTGGGCAGATGGAAACCGCCCAGCTCTGACATGGAAGGAGCCTGCCTGGGGTGCAAGGACTGCGTGCCTTAATCCTCCCCTGGAGGACTTGCAAGCGGGGAATGGTTTTAAACTAGAAGAGGGGAGATTGACGTTAGAAGTGAGAGGGTGGCCTGATCTGCTGTGTGGCAACCTGCCTGTGGCAAGGGTTGGGACTGGATGGATGGTGGTCCCTTCCAACCCAACTGTGCCATGATTCGCGATTCTATGATTCTATGATGCCCAACTCTGGCATCCTGGGTGAAGGAGGGTGGAGGAGATCCCAGCACTGAGCACTGGTGTTCCAACCATGACACCTTGCATCCCACAGCTGCACCCTGATGGGGCAGTGCCTCCAGCACCGCTCCCTGGCTGGGTGAACGCGTTGGATGTGGAGGGAGAACACATTTTCCTACCAACCCAGAAATCACTGGTGCTTGCCCAGGGGGAGGAGGAGTGCAGCAGGACAGGGCTGTGGGCAGGGCTGGCACACAGCCCCGTGGTGGAGCTGCCAGCTCTCACGCAGCTCTGATGTCTGCTGCATCACTCAGCACAGCCGGGGCCTGCCATGCCCATTAACCCCAGCACTGGTGCAGATCCACCCCGCGCTCTGACAGCCCCTGCAGAGGGGCAGGCAGCCCTGAAACGGGGGAGTGCAGGCACAAGCTGCAGATTCCCCACCCTGAGTCATATGCATCCTTGATGAGCATTCCAGAACCGATGGGGATTGGGGACAGGACCAGTGCATCCTGCACACAGCACTCCGAGCTCAGTGCCTCCTTGCACGCCGGGTCCACCCAGCCCCTCCTCATTACTGTCTGCAAAGTGCTTTGAAATCTCCAGCTGCAGGAGCCTATAGACAGGCAGAGCATTATTAATTCATGGCAATGGTTGTCTCGGCGCCCTCGGCTTCGCCTCGCGGTTCTCACACCCTGTGCTCCTCGGGGCTTGGGGGAGCCCCAGACACAAAGTCCCCCGAGCTATCAGGGCCACGGTGTTTAATCGAGGTGATGCCTTGACGGCCTGAATCTGTTTGCAGGAGGGATTTGCATGCAGAGGGAGCGTGGGGCTGGTGCTGCTGTGGGAACACAGCGCAGGGCAATGGCCCCACGGCACTGTGCAGGAATCGGGTGGGTGGGATCGCCCCATCAAAAGTGATCCTCCCTGCCTCCTTGCAGGCTCTGGAGGGAATCTCCAGTCAGCCCAGTCTGAGATGCAGCAGCCTTGTTTCCACCCCACAGGATTCAGGGGGATGAACTCCTCTCTGCTCTTCCCATCTGGAGGGAGGACTTCACACAACCCCACGACCGTGTCCTCCTTCCCCTGGGGGCTATGAGACTTTGCCCACATCCTGACCATGCACACTTGTTCCTGGCACACGGGGTTTGCACCTGAACAAACACGAATGTGATGAGTCTTGCTCACTGGGACTGAGTTCTGGAGTCAGGAGCTCTCCTACAGGCCAGGGCATGTGTCAGCACACACATCTTGATGCCTGTGCCTGGTGGGAGACTTGAGCAGCCCACCAGTGGAGCCAGCCTTTCAGGTACAAGTGGCTCTAATTATTAATTAGCTGAGGGTTTGTAATGTGTGAGCACGGCTCTCTTGCTGCTATGACACACTGGCAAGGAGCAGCAGGGAGGGCTCAGCACTCCTCTTGCTCACATATGTGCAAGAACTGCCGTGCAAGAGTGAGTGATCTCCAGAGCCCTTGTCCCATGCTGGCAGGGGGACAAAGCTGTAACACATCCTGCAGTGTCTGTGAGCTGTGGCTCAGCCCTGCTCAGCACCAGCATCAGCCTATACTGGCTTCAGAGCACGCAGGATGTCACAGTCACATCACGCCTGCGCTGGGGTTTTTCCAGCAAAAGATGAAACAGGGGCACACAAAAGAGCTCACACCCATATCCTCTATTCTGGCCCTGATTCAGAGGTGGGCAAAGAGGAGGAAGCCTGCTGCCAGCCATGATCCCATCCCATCCCATCCCATCTCATCCTCCCACCTCACTCATCCCTTTCCCTATCCCATCCCATCCCTATCCCTATCCCACCCCACCCCACCCCACCCCATCCCATCTCAATCCCCATCCCCATCCAAATCCCCATCCCCATCCTATCAATCTTATCCAATCCCATCCCCATCCCCATTCCCATCCCCATCCTATATCATTCAGTCTCATTCAATCCCATCCCATCCCATCCCATCCCACCCCATCCCATCCCATCCCATCCCATTCCTATCTACATCCCATCTTATATCATTCAATCTCATCCAATCTCAACCCATCCCCATCCCATTCAGTCCCCCTCCCATCCCACCCCATCCCGTGCTCTGGCAGCGCTGCCCATGCTGCTGACTCAGCGTGCTGTGCTGCTGGCATGGCCAGCGGAGGGAAGGGTTAAGTGCAACGGGGAGGCTCTGACATTTTGCTAATGTGCTGTGTTAATTGATTCGCTCATTTCCATTTGTTCCTGTTAAAGAGAGACAGATGAGAGTGGTCCTGCAGTGCAGCGACTTGGCAGGGAGCGTCTCCGCTGCGTGCAGATGTGCTCCTGACTCATTTATTACCATCAGGCCTCCGAGCTACCAGCGAGCCCGAGCATCGCGTGAGGCTGCTTCCTCCGAGCCTGGGAAAGAGCGGAGCGGCCGGCCCTAAATGTCCCTCCTGGGGCACGATGGGCTGCGGGTGCCTTGTCTCAGAGTGATTGCAGAGTTGGGGCGCAGCCGGGGGAGGTGATGAGCTGCTGCAGGTGGGAGGAGAGAAGCACTCGGTGCCCGCTGGGGTGTGATGGCAGCTAGCAGTGGGGCTGCGGTGCCCACCCAGGTGCCCCAACCCCACAGCAGGTGTGCACCTGGCAGAGGCTGCAGAGCAGGACATGGGGACCGCTCTCTGCCCGGCACTGCTCGTGTCCACACGGCTGCTGGGATGTGGTACTCTTTGATACACCGGCACTGAGCTGCTCGACCAAACTCTTATTTTTCCTGCTGAAACAAAACAAAACAAAACAAAAAAAGCAATTATTAAAGAAAAAAAATAATAAAAGAAAGCACAACAAATTGCTTTGGGGGGAAGAGCTCAATTTCAGTCGGAACGCTTATTAAAAGCGCATTTGCTCTGAACCTTTGCACCGTCCAAAGGAAAATATCTCAATCTGAGTGCCATTCTTTGCTTCAAGCTCTCCACGGAGATGAAATCTCTCCTCTGGGCTGCTGTGCCCAGCCCTGGTCCTGCTGTGGGGTGTGGGGTGCAGAGGGGACCTCACAGGGTCACAGCCATGCAGAGGAGGCATCGCAGGCATCACCACCCATCAGAGGCTCTGGTGAGCAAATGCTTCATGAGGTGTGCTTGGGTGTGAGGACATGCTCATGCTCCTGTGTCATCGCTCTGTGAAGTTGGTTATGGACAGTGCCATTGTCATAGAATCAATGGATAATAAAGGTGCTCAGTGCAAAGCAAAGCAGAAGAAAGGATGCTCTGGGTTTAGTGGGTCCTCGGGGAGGAAGGAGCAGCACTGAAGCACACTGAAGTGCTGCTTGGGAAGGACAGCAGGGTCTGGGCATGGTTCAGCTGCATGCTTTAAGGTTCAGTCCAGAATTGCTGCACCTGGGAATCCACGATGCTTCATTAGGGACCACAGAGGAACAACTTTTTCCTACACTGTGGCCATACGGGTCCTGTGCCCCACGACTCTGACACTGCATCCAATGGTACAAAGGGGAGGAGGAGTCTCACTACGACAGCCCGAAGATCTCACAGGGCTCCCACCACCACCAACCCGAGCATCCCCCCTGCTGCCTTGCACTGAGCAAAACGCCAGCCAGTATCTCCGAGCATCTGGTGACGGAGGAGGGCTATCCCCAGCAAAGCCTTTCAATGTGCACGCAGTAGATCTGGGCCATCCATCAATGCTGGGGCAGAAGCAGCTCTGCTGCTCTTCCACCAAAGCCCCTCTGCCCCCTAAAAGCAGAACATCCCCTGCACAGCCCTTCCACACCCAGCTGCTCTCCCACAGCCCGTTCCCCTCCTGGGTCAGGCTCTTCCCTTGTCTCGCATTTCTGTTCCCGAAGTCACTTTAATCCAAGAGGAAGAATAATTGCTTCTTCCATTTAGCTAAAATGAAAGATCATAAACTTGCCCATCAGCCGCAGCAAGGTCGGGAACTGCCTGTAAACGGCAGAAGGCATTTATTGCTTCCAGGAGAGCAGTCTTTACTCCCTCTTGTTTCTGCATCCCCACCCTGATGCCTCCAGTGAGCTGCACCAGAGCTGGGTGGATCCAGCAGGATGAATTGGCCAGAATAGGAATTCATCTCTGCATTGTTTTTCTTTTTTTTTTTTTTTTTTTTTTCTCAGGGTCAAGATTTGTTCTGCATGAGGCAGCAGCACTCGGGCTGTCCTCTCTGCGTGCAGTGCAGCAGGGCAGGGTCATCCCCGGCAGCACGTCTGCTCCCGGCTGCACGGAGGGCTCAGTTTGCCAAGTGGGGCTCCACGTGGGGAATACTCCGCCCTAAGGATGCTGTGCTTGAAAATGGATTTCTGTTGAGCAGCAGTGCCCCCTCCCCGCTCGCTCGGCCGGGGGAGGTCCGTGCTGCTGTTCTGTCTCACGAGGACGGCTGGTGGGGAGTTACTCATTTTGAAAGGAAAGAGATGTGTGGATGCACATTCTTTTGTCGGAATTTGTCACGACATTACACGCAACTTATGCACCTGGGAGGAGGAGAAGGGATCGAAACTGTTTGAGGGTGAGATGGAATTCAGGCTCCCTGACTCTGTTGCTTGAGATGTCACTTAATAACACGGTGGAGGGCAGCGAGCCCCTCCATCCCACCTGCAGGGAGTGGTGCCAAGTTCCCAGGAGGAGCAAAGCTCTCAGGGAGCAGAGCCCTGGGGACATGTGTGTGTCTGAGGGTTGGAAGAAGGACCCCAGGAAGGCAGACAGCTCCTTACAGCCACACAGCTCCTCACAGGGTGTGCCAATCTGGCAGTAAAACCAGATGTGTCCAGACTGATTGGGAGATCCAAGGAAGAATGCTCCAGTCTGATTTCCTGAGGACGGGCACAGGGAGGGAGAGATGCTCCACACCGGTCCAGATCCCGCTGTGCTTTAGGGGGACATGCTCCCATCTCCTGGGGGCTCACATGTGGGGTGCCAAAGAGAGCTCTGGGGCTATGCGTGTTCCTGCCCTCAGCAACCCCAGGCTGAGCTGTGCCAGACTCCAGGTTCACGCTGTGCTCAGCACCACAGCCCACAGTGCTGCCACCTCCTCCCCTGCCAGAGCTCAGGACTTGGCCCTGGCGAGCACATCTCTGCTCTTTGTCTGTCCCCGTCACGCCGAGGTCAGATGATCTGCATGATTCATGTGGCATGACTCCGCATCCGCCTGCTTCAGCATCGTAAGATGTCAGTTGCCTTGGCAACGCGATACAACACATCCTGGCATCGCTTGGGTGAGGTTTTCCAAGCTGGCAGGGTGGGGAGGTCGTCCTCCTTCCCAGGGAAGCTCGTCATCCAGGCAGGGACACAGCAGGAGGTGCGTTAAGGAGGGCCTCCTGCACTGACATCTGCCTCCCTGGAATCACCCTCCTGGCCAAGGACACAGCACCCGCCGCGTCCTGCTCCCAGGGCTCGTCCTTGGCAGATGCACTCATTCAGCCAGCGGTCCCTTGTTCAGCTGCTGAGTCCCTGGCTGACCCCGGAGATGGAGAGCCCGGTGCTCACCACGACCCAAGCTGTCATTGTGCATGTCAGTGAGATGCTGGCTGATTTAGGGCTCCTCCTCGGTGCTGTCATTTCCTGGGCAAAAAGCCCTGGGGCTGATTCTGAGATCTCTGTTTCATGTGCAGGGATGGCCATCTCCCAATAGCCGTGCTCGCAGCAGATAGGGGGTCCCATAGGGGGAAGCTGTCTCCCCCCCTCCCCGTGGCCCTTCTGAGCCCACAGAGTGTGTTTGCCCCACCAAAGGCCCCACTTGAACGTCATGCAGGCTCTGGCATGGTGCTGTGAGACAAAACAGGTGGAACATTGTACCTCCTGCATGGCAGCTTCTGCTCCCACTGAGTGAGGGGCAGGGGGAGCACACGGGGTGATATTTAGCCTGGAGGCTGCTCCCTGCATTCCCACCCCCACCCATGGGGATTGGTCACAGCAGCACCAAGAGGAGGATGCTCGGTGGTGAGAGGAGGACACCCCATCCTCCAGGACAAGCCTGGGAGTGCCCAGTGCCATCAAAGCAGAAGGTGAGCTGCAACCCCCTCCTCTGCTCCCCAAGATCCTCCCCTGCTTGTCCCAAAGGGAAGAGTGGTGAAGTGAGGAGATGCCCATGTCCCTCACCCAGTGTTGCCATCCCTGAGCGACCACACAGAGATGCACCTCCTCTCTCCCCTCCCCCAAATCATCCTGCACTGTGCCCTGGAGCATTTAAGCCCAGGCTGTGCAGAGCCCTGGGTAGCCTGGGCTGATGGGGTGCAAGCGAACCCCATCACAATGTTCCTGTGATCCCAACCCATTTCCTTGGGGTCCTGCAGGTGGACATCACTGCCCAGCAGCAGTGGCTGTGTCAGCCACCACAGACCTCCTGGAGTGGAGGTTAGCAGGTGAAGTTTATTTGTAGCTCCCTTTTGGAGCAGAGCATCCATCTCTCAGGAGTCAACAGAAAATGCCAAACGTGTGGAGGATGAGCACCTGCTTCTGCAGCCCCTGTTAGCACCAAGGCTGCCTGGGTTCACAGGTCCCTTTTTAACCCTCTTTGTGGTGCTGACAGACATTCCAGCCTGAGAGACAGACAGGGATGCTGGGGGGCCTGGGATGGTGGCTGGTGGCTCCTGCCCTTCTTTGCAGGCTCTACGTACAGCCCTGCTGCTCACATGGCATTGGATCTTGACTCTGGCTGATCCTGCATCCAGACCAAGGTAATATGAACATCCCCAATGCAAGATGTGTGGTTGGGGCCAAGCACAGATCAGATCACAGCCAGCAAGAAGCACTGATGCTGCCCAGCTCTGCCAGAATGGCACATGGAGAGCCCTGCACTGGGCAAAGCAGCATGCAAAGGACATCTGTCCATCTGCTCTCCCCATCCCTGCCTCTCCTGCACTCCCAGGGGTGCGTAGTGCTCTCCAGCAGCCTCCTGCAGCCAAATGGAGCTTCCAGGATGTTCTCCTCGGGGATCCTGGCAGGCAGGAGACAGCGTGCCACATCTCATCCACAGCTTTACCATGGCCAGGAGATGCTTCTGGTCTGCTTGGTGCTGGCAATCCTGACTGTGGCACGTGGGCTGGAGCTTGATGATCCTTCCAACCCAAACCATTATACGAATCTATGAAGCTGTGATTCCGTGATTCCCAGCAGGAGGGATGCTCCTCTGTGGCATGGGAATGGTGACACCATAGGGAGGGTTCCTGCCCACACACAGGGACTCCCTGCAGCAATCTCTCTGCAGGCTGTGAAAGGGGTGAGCTACAGAGAGCAGGACCTGGCCAGGCTCATCTCATCCCATGTCCAGCTCCCAGCATGGGACCACAGGGCTTGTTCCTGGTGCCTGCATGCAGCGGGTGTGCGGGTTCCATGGGGAGAAAGCAGATGGAGACGTGAGAAGGGGATGCTTTCAGGACAGGCAGTGCTGTGGGGCCGATGGAAGCAGGCAAGACAGATGTGGGAAGGATGCAGTCTGTGCCCCACATCCCCTCCAGCCCCATCGCCCGCTCCCCTCCTGCCATCCCGTGGGGCTCTGCCTGCTCTGAGCATCCACGCTGGCAATGCCTGGTGAGGGAAGCAGCGGAGATGGAGAGCAGAGCCCTCGGCTGCTGCCACTTCACGGCACCGTCTTCGTGATACGCTGTTGCCTTGACAACTGAAAAGGGTCTTTTACTGCCTGTCGGCTGCTGAGACAGAAAGGAGGGGGGGGGAGAATATAAAAAGAGAGAGGGGAAAACTAAAAAAAAGAGCATTAACTCCCAGTTCCTCAAAGTCATTTGCGCCATGGGAGCAGGGTCCTGTGTGCAGGTGAGCCTCACCTGGGGGCATCCCCGCATCCCAGCAAGGCCGTGGGCATTGTCTGCCCTGGGCAGGGAGCCCAGGGGCCGCTGGTGGCACAGCACTGGTGAACAATCCCCGGCCGTGAGCTGCCCCCGCTCCCCCCTTGCATCGCCTTCCTGCAACCTTGGCATCCATCAGTGCTGTGACGACCTCGTGGCGTGGCGTGGCCTCGGACCAGTGCCTGACATCAGCTGCGCTTGTCAGCCCCATCAATCACTCCGGGAACAGGGCTCTCCCCCCACAGCCCTGCGTGCTGCTCTTGCTGGCAGGGATGCAAGCAGCGTGACCACATCCCCATCCAGAGGTACTGGGATGGGCTGCGCTGCGATGTGGGCTGAGTGCCCAGGATCTCCAGGCAGAGAAGAAGGAGCAAACCTAGCTCTGCTGGGTTGGAAAGTGGCGCTGGAAATGGGGACTCCGGTGCTGTTTTATGGGCAGGCTGGTGTACACAGCCCCCACTTCTGTAGGCACAGATGGCAGCGGCCGAACCACCCTCCCTAGGCTGAAGTATTCACCCAAAGCCTCAGCTCTTACAGAAAACGTACATAACTGAGGTCTGGGTTTGCTCCCCAGCTCCTGTAAAGGAGCTGTGGTCAACTCTGAGATCTCAGATGTGAAGAGGTTGGACAGGGAACCTGCAAGAGGACAGCAGGCTGATGCAGGGTGCGCTCAGCTTGCCTAGTTTCAGGCACGCCGGCTGCAATTATCCATCCCGTGCTGGAGGGGTCCATAGGAAGAAACGCTGCTGGCAGAGCAGAGCAGACTCTCTGACCTACTTTGGGCAGCCCAAGCTGAAGGGCACCCCGTCAGCCCTCCCTCCGCGGGCTGTCTAGACGAGGAACGCTGCGGCGGCCGTCTGAGTGCAGTCAGACGAACCCGATCCTGCTGACCTGCCCCGGGGGGGATGCAGACCCAGAGCACGAGCCTCGCAGACAGCCAGCCCAGCTCCTGCCAGCAGCACTGCATCCCGCTGCAGAGCCCGCCAGCAGCTCCCACTGCTCCATCCCTTCCCCACGGATGAGCACTGCACACCGCATCCACCCGGATGGCATTGGGTCACAGGTGGAGGGTCCTGTGCCACGAGGTCACAGCTCCTGGTGGATGCTGAGGCTGCGGGAAGGCGTGTGCTGGTCCATTTGGGTTGCATGGGGTGCACCAACATGGACGAGCGTCCTCTGATGCTTCAGTGGGGCCGAGCTGTGCGTATCCTGGTGCCCTTCTGTGGAGAAAGCTCTTGAGGACAAGCAACTTATCCCCAAAACAGATTCCTGATCGTAAGCGTAGGGATCCGTCAGTCCTGAGATGTTCTGTGGCCTGCTATGGCCCCTGCTATTGAACCCAGTGATTTCCTGGTCAGATCACATTCTCCAAGTCCTGGACACCTTTGGGACATGCTGAGGGTGGGATGTGGAGGCCCCAGTGTGTGCCCAGCAGTGTGACAGAGTGCCACGGATCCCGGTGTCTCCCGTGGGTGCTGGCAGCTCTCCAGCTGCTTGGCCACCTGTGGCAGCTGCTGCTTTCTTCAGATGCTGCTGCTATTGCTTTTAAATTGATGATGCAATTGGGCCTTATTTAAAGCAACAGCTCTTTCCCTTCCAATACTGCTCTGTGATGGATATTGGCTCTACTTCTCTCCCTCTCTTTCTCTCCCTCTTCATCTGGACTCCGAAGTGCCCAGGGATGCGTGTGGAATGACTTTCTACCCATTGTCAAGCACTTACAGTATCCCATAAATAATCTAATACTTGTTTGGTCTAAATGTAATTAAGATCCTTACTCCATGCTTGGCGACACTGACCGGCCATAGCGCCAGTGATTTATTGTGTTGTATTGTTTAGGGCTTTAATTGCATGCTGTAGTTTGGCACTGCACTGACAGCTTCTCCCAGGAATGATATGTTTACGCTGCAGAGGAGTTTGGGGTGATAACTGTATAAAGCAGTTTAATAACGAAGAGCACACTTCTAATGCGGAAACCTGTTGGAGGTGTTGGTGTAGAAGGCTGATTCGGAGAGCAGAGGAGGAAGCTCCCCAGAGGAAAGCAGCTCCTTTTCATGCGCAGAATATTTGCAAGCTGCTTGTGAGCGGAGCGATTGTTACGGAAAATTATGTGAGCATCGCGTTTTCCTTCAAATAATTTAACTCTGTGGATCCTGTGGGTATTCAGCGTGGGCTCGTTGAGCCGTGCTGGCCACGCGGCCATCGCTCACATTAAAGCACACGGAGCTGCTGCCAGGGCTGGGTTGGGGTAATCGCCGTGAATATTCATGAAGGCAGAGCAGGAATTTGGCCCTCGTGGGTACGTGGGCATGCAATTTCAGTTGTGGCAGGAAGGCAGCGTGGCACAGAGGTCTGCATGGGGCACATGGACATACCGGGGCAGTGCTCCAGCTCTAAGGGTCCTCCTTGCACGGGCGATGTCCTCAGCCTTGTGGGTTCCCCCCTCTCTGCCTCTCATCCTCAGCCCTCTCCCCCTACCCCTGATGAGGAGATGCTGTCCCGTGTCTCTGCTGGGCTGCTCCATCTCTGCGTGGCACTGCTGCAGCCAGTAGCTTCCCCAGCACTCCCATCTAAGCAGGATTAAAGCTCTGCTTATTCCTCCTCCTCCTGACCAAGGGCAGGAGAGCAGAGGGGGGGTCCTTATCTTGTCCTTATCTGCGGTGCAGCTGCTGGTCCCTGCTGGAGGAGGGCTGCCCCCAGCCCCTGACACGCAGACACGTGTCTCTGCTCGCGCCTGACAATGACCTTCCATGTAGGAGCAGGGGACTCCCTGGTGACGCCAGTTTCTCTGTCGCTGTTGCTGAGGCCTCCAGGGAAAACCTTCAGAGATGTGATTGCAGCAGATACGGGGGAAAACCACAGCAACCCCGGCCCCCCTCCCTCATGCCTGTGCGTACATAAGTGCTAACAGCCACCTCCACACCACAGTGCAGGCGGCTCTTTCAGCTCTGTCCCCTCCTCTCCCTGGCAGGTAGCTGCTCCATCTTCCAACCAGCCCCAGAGGAACTGGTGGGGTCTGTGGGTTCTCCAGGCTGTGACCACTGCTCGCTTTGGAGGGGCTGCTTCACACACCCTGCCCATATCCCCCCCCAAGGGCTGCCCCAGCACAGTGCTCTCCAGCTGAGATCAAGGAAGGGCTGAGGGAAAACCTTTCGGCCGTGCTGGCCTTTTATCCCATCAAACTGAGGTTAAGCGGGGCTGTCTGTGCCTGGTTGTTTGGTGGCTGATGGAGGAGCACCTTGAATTATCACCATAACTGTGCCATAAACGTGCTGTGCAGAGCATTGTTCTGCACCCAGTCATTCTGGGTAGAGCTGTGGCCTCCTTGGCATGTTCAGACTTAATGGTGAGGAGTGCTGGGTGAGACCTCGCTTGGTGATTGTACGGGTGCTGGGATCCCAGAGCCCAGCCCAGGAGTGTGCTCAGAGCCTGCAGACATCCCAGCCAGGTCTGATGGTGGGGAGCCTGGGCAGATGGGGAGCTCCAGAGCCCACACACATGTGTCTGAGCACGTGTCTTGGTTTCAGAGCTCCAGCCCCATCCAGGTGGGCAGAGCACAGAAAATGTGTGTGTGCAAAGGCAGCAGGAGACACCAACAGCGGTGCTGTGCTGCAGTGGAGATGAGGACATGAAGGAGGAGATGTGGAGATGGAGGTGCGGAGATGGGATGTGGAGATGGGGATATGGACTTGGGTATGTAGAGATGGCATATGAAGATGGGGACAGGGATGGGAACTTGGAAATGTGGAGATGTGGAGATACGGAATTGGAGACTTGGAGATGGGGACACGGAGATGGGGATGCAGAGATGGGGATGTGGAGATGGGGATGTGGAATTTGGGACAGGGAGATGGGCTCTTGAGGAGATGCTGTGGGGACAACTTTGAGCTCAAGACCGCAGAAAGCAGATGCTCTATAACCACCCATCCACTTGTATGCACCCTCCCATTCCCCACGTACAGACACGTGCTGACGCCTCGTGCACCCACGCGCTGCAGTCTGTGCTGGGAACACGGCTGGGGGCTCCGCAGCCCCGATCCTCCTGCCCTCACACCTGGCTCCATCTCACCCCTCTCCCTCCCTGCTGCACACATTAAGGGATTACGCTGTGATCTTTTCAATCTCTCTGTCAATAGATTTCCTTTTCTGCCAGCCGATTTTTCCCAGCTCGAGCTCTTTCACTTCATTAATGCGCCCAGAAGGGAAGAGCAGCTGCCTGCATTGTCTGTCTATGAAAATTTCTTGCGCTGCTGGATTTGTAAAACAACTGATTAAAGACAATGCAATTAATTATTCCTTGATGAAATAGTGGAAATTATCCTGAAAAATGAAGAAATTTAGCAGCGGAACATTAAATCCCCATAATTATGTCATTTCGGCAAAAAAAAAAGGAGGGGGGGGGGAGGGGGAGGGCAGGGAGGTGAGGCGTAAAAATAAAACCCGTCCGCCGTCTCCGTGCCCCACGGGCGCTGTGGGTGTGCACTGCACTGCCTGTCCTCATCCTCACCTGAGCCTGTGTGTGTGTGTGTGTGTGTCACCAGTGGAGATGGAGGATCCCCGCACCAGGAGGAGGGCAGTGCTGAATCACGCCGCGGTGCGGAGGAGTGCGGGGGGCTTGGGGGGGTGGGGAGTGCTGCACGGGGAGAGGATGTGCCTCCTCCGCACTCGCAGCTGGGGACTGTTGATTTTATTTATTTATTCTATTCTGAGATTTCTCAAATGTGGGTCCGGAGCCTTCCTGAGCCTGGTGTGTGTGGAACGAGTCCGGGCCCCACATACCACCTGCTGAAATGTAATTACCAGATGCGTTAAATGAATAAATCTTCGGGCACCGTTTTCTGTTAGCACTGTTAGACCCATGGGGAAAGCCCCCAGTGCCCGTGCCACCTCTGAGCCCCGAGACCTCCTCTGTGCTGTGAGATTCGGGTCAGCTAGATGTGGATCTGGGCACAGCTCTGAGCATTGCAGTGTGAGGGGTGGACCCTCATGGGGAGCCCCGGTGGGTGCTGAGCAGCTGGATTTGATACTGGAGAGACCTCACTGCTCTCTGTAACTGCATGAAGGGAGGTTGTGGGGTGGGGGGTTGTCCCCTGCTCACGGCTAACAGTGATAGGATGGGAGGTGATGGCCATCAAGGGATGGTCAGGTTGGGTATTAGGAACAGTTTCTTCTCTGAGAGAGTGATAATGCATTGGCACACACAGCCCAGGGAGTGTGGGGTCAGCATCTCTGGAGGTGTTCCAGCACCGTGGGGATGTGGCACTGAGGGATGTGGGCAGTGGTGGGGTGGGGTTGGGCTTTGAGGTCTTTGATTCTACGGAAATCCGCTCCAGCATGACAACAGAGCTGTTCATGGGAGCGCAGCCCGGATCATGTGGGGAGCCCCTAGAGCTCAGTGCAGTCACAGAACAGAAACCCAACGCTGATTTGTGGTTTGTCACCAGCATCTCAGAGCTTTTCCCATAGCTCCGGTTCCTCTCTCTTGGCAGGGCTGAAATCTGCTGGTGCAACAACAGCCACCAACACGCATTCGGTCTCCAGGATCATCTTCATGTCAACCACAGCCGGGCTGAGGTCAACTCCTGTTGATCCCCATCAGAAATGGGGGCTGAAGGGCTCTGGGTGTTTGAGGGCGGCCCAGGGAATTTGTTTTGCACCCATTTTCTGACCACTGCTACCCATCACGCACCGTGAAATGAACAGTTTGCAGACGCCCCACGGGCTGAAATTTGTTTGCATAAACTATTCAGCAAACACTTGCAGATAACAAATTCATTTGCAGAAATCAGGAGACCGGCTTCTCGGCGACAGGGAAATGGGAGGAAAAAAATAGATGGAGAGGAAAAAAAACCTTCTCTGAATCCTGCGTGAGCTGTGACCGCAGGAGGACAACCGTGTGGTGGTGGCTTTGGCAGAGCAGGAGCTGCTGCTGCGGGCACTGCATGTGGTGAACCACCAGCAATGATTTTATTCCATGGGTTTTTGGAACAGGGGTTGGGATTTGGCAGCTGGGTGCAAAAAATGGGGACACTGAATTGATCAGTGGCCGCTGGGGGGGTTGGGTTGGGATGGAGAGCTTTGCAACGCAATGGTTTATATAGGAAGGGAAGGATTGGAGAGCGGTGTCTGTGGGCCCCACTGCTGTCCTGCACGGTGGGGCCCAGTTCTGCTTGCTGCCTCTGTGCTGGGAGCAGCACCCGCAGGGTGGTCCTGCTCCCCCCCCCAAGGAGAGCTGTGTGGGTTTGGCACTGCATCTGCCCCCAGGTATCCACCCCCTCCCCATCCTGGGGCTGTGCTGTGGTTTGCATTATTTAAGAAGGAAAAACGCAGCTGGACTGGCAGCTATCCCGAGGCAGATAGATGCAGTACAAGGAAAAGTCAAGTTTCCAATCACCGCTTTTTCCTTAGAAAAAAAAAAAAAAAGGAAAAAAAGAAAAAAAGATCTTTTTCCCCTCTGAAGAGGAAAATTTGATTTCAGACACTTTTTCACATCGTCTATTCCGTTTGATGCTCCCCGCTCACCCTCCGATGCGGGGAGGGATGTGCCGCTAACCGCAGTATCGCAGCCCACCCCCACCACGGGGACCCCCGCGGCACCCGCAGGTGCTGACACATCCTGGTGGCACCTGGGACAGCTGTGGCAGAGCTCACATCCCCAGGGCTGAGTGGGTGCCAGGACATGGGGGTGAGGCTGAGACCCAGCCCTCCCTGAGCCCCCTGACCCCGCAGCGGTTTGGGCTTTCCAGGAAGGAGCTGAAGCTCCAGGAATGAAATGCGTTGCAGCGAAGATGTGACAAAAAGGAAGAAAATGCCTTCAAACGCTCCTCCTTCATCTCCGCCGGCGCTTCACCTTTCCGTCGGCTTCAGTTATTTCGCAGCCGCTGGAAAAGAAGAAGAAGGAAAAATATAAAACCCCTGAAAAAAAAAAAAAACCAACAACAATAATAATAACAATAATAATAATAAAAAAAACAGCTACAAAAAAATAAAACGGTTAGGAACTTGCTGAATAAATCATATCCGCTCCCTTCCCCCCCCCCTCCACCAGCTTCCCTCCTTTCTTTTGTGCAAATCAAAGGCTGGGAGCTGCCAGGAGCTGCCAACGGGCCCCCTCCCCTCCCCCTGCACTCCTTGCAGCCCCCATCCTCGGGAAGTTGGGGTTGGAGGCAATCAGGCTCTGACAGCGCAGCCGGAGGGACGCGGGGGGACGCGGTGCTGCTGTCGCTCCTGCAGGCGCTCCCCGTGGGCCCGGGAGTTGGGAAGCAAGGTAGCGAACATGTGGGGAAGGCTGATAATCTCCAAAGTGCCTGTGATTAAGTGAAACCAGCAAATGGAGATGCTTAGACAATTAGTAATCTTGGCGTGAAAATAAAAAAAAAAAAAAAAGAAGGAAAAAAAAAAAGCAACCCACCACCACTGGAGGAATCAAAGAGGAGCGGTGGGTTCGGGGTTTATTTTTATTTGGTTTTATTTAGCTTGTTCCAGCCTGCCCTGCCCCCCATCCTACTAATTTCCTAAGCTCAATGCACTGGAAGCGGAGCTGCACTGTGCTGTGCAAAGATTGGGGACCTGCGCGGCCCTAGTTGGTGCTGCTGCACAGCACTGCTGTGTGACACCCCCAGGCTGCGTGCCCCCACGTGTCCCAAGCCCTCGTGTGCTGGAGGAGGTGGTCCCAAAGGTGAGCCCATCCCCAGCTCTCCCTCTCCCGTGCCAGCCCCCGTCCTCGTGCCCTCTCCTGGTGCCGTGATGGGAGGTTGGGGCACAGTGGGGTTGTGCCGCTGTGTGGCACAGTGATGTGGGGCAGGCAGCAGCACAGCCGGTGCTGAGCATGGCAGGGGCACCTTGCAGGAGGCAGCTGTGGGCTGGGGCAGTTCCAGCAGCCCCGTGTCCTCACGTCCTTCTGCTGCCAGGTTGGCACTTTGGCTCTGCTTGCCCTGGGGATGCTGTGATGAGTTCCTCAGCCCCTCTGTAGCTCCGAAGGAAAGCAGCGTCACTCAGAGGACGCAGCCTATGCACTGCTAATGAGCAGCTGACTTGGTGTGCAACAAGCACATGCTGAGGCAGTGAGTCGTGATGGGATCAACCACCGCCTCTCTGTCTGAACAACCACCCTCTGGGCAAACCTCCAGGGAGCTCTTCTGCTGGAACACCCCTGGCTTCCTGGGGTCTGCCAACACCCACACCCACCAAACCCCACCTGACGCCCAAGGGCAGCATCCTTCTCTCCCTGAGGACTGGGAGCTGCTCTGCTGGGAGCAAACCAAAGCATTGGGTCGGGACCACTGAGTTCACTCCAACCAAGCTGCCACGTCCTGCTTGCACCAAACTGACCACAGATCTGGGCACCCTCCTCATCCCCACCCTCCCCTGCTTACCTGACATCTGCCCTTTGCAGATTGGCTTTAGATTTCCACCTCTCAAAGGCAGCTTGTCTGGCTCAAGGAGCCCTTTGTACATCACTTTCTGACCAAATATCTTTTTTTTTTTTTTTTTACCCCTCCTTCATCTCCTGTCTCTTTATTTATTTAGAGTTTTATCTCCGGGATTCCAATTCCTCCTCGGGAGGTTGTTGCATAAGTAGCCTCTGCACTGATTGCAAGGATTTTAATTTGGTAGCTTTCATCTTAAGCTGTTTCTAAGGCACTTCCTCATTTGTTTAAAATCACCCTGCCTAAAGCTCTTAAACTGTTTTTCTGGCTTGATACTTCCCAAAGGGCTGCAGGACTTAATTAGAGTCCTCTCTCCTTTGTGGTTCAGTGGCAGTTCTCTGGATTAAGTCAAGAGTTGCCACTCCACTTGCGTGCCCCAGACCTCACTCGGCAGCTTTGACATTGAGACATCTCCACAGTGATTTGGATCTCCTCCCTCACAGGTAGCTACAGCCACTTGTAGCAGCTCTGCTAACGGCTGCACAGCCTCCTGAAACTCCTGCTATGAGAAGGGGATGCAGAGCTCAGGGACAGGGATGGGCTCTTCCAGCCAAGGAGCATGGCAGCCAAGGGCAACCTGATGGGAGATCTCCAGGTAGAAGTCCCTGCTGCACAGGGCAGGCCACTCTTCCCATCACCCTGCTCCCCATCCACCTTCTTGCACCCATCCCATCCCATCCCATCCCATCCCATCCCATCCCATCCCATCCCATCCCATCCCATCCCATCCCATCCCATCCCATCCCATCCCATCCCATCCCATCCCGCTCCACCCCATCCAACCCTTTCCTATCCCACCCCTCCCTGGCAGTGCTTGGTGGCTGGCTTTCCCTGAGCTGGAAGGGAGCTGGGTGAGCCTCAGCTCTGACATCTTCTGCCACAGGGGTGTCTGCCCGAGCCCCACCTCTGGTTCACAGGATGTGATTTATGCTGGTTTAATTGGTGTCATTTTAATTGGTTCATCCAGCTCCCATATGTGCTGGGAGGGGGCCATGGAGAGCATTAAAGGATCACTGCACACTACGGGCGTCTTTCTGCATCTCCTCTCTGCTGCTCCTCACACACATTTTCACAAGCCATGGCACTCCAGCATGAGGTGGGAGCATTTTCTGAGGATCTTGACTATGGGGGCAATGAGGTAGATGCCTGAAGCCTGCAATGCCCAGTGCTCCCTTTTCCCACAGCTCCCCCATCTGCTACCAGGCAGGGACATCCCTGCAGGGCAGCCACCACCCAGCACCAGTCCCCAGGTCCTGCAGGAGCTCAGCTTGCAGGCTGCAGAGCCAGACCCCATCCCTTTCAGCAGCGTGGCTCTTTTTTACCACACAGCTCTGCTCTGTAAAGAAAGCATGGGATGGTCTTGGGATGGGGCAGAGGAGAGGGGATGCTCTGCACTGCAGGGAGTGTGTGTGATGAGGACAGAACTTCACATGGGGAGGGAGAACACATAGAGGATCCAAGGATACAAGCAACCCAGCTTGTCCTCTGCCCTGCAGATGGCCCTTCTCCAGGCAGCTCTGCAGACAATTTAAGTGCAGTGTAGCAGGGCTCTAACCAGACCTGCTGCTTTCCTAAACCACTTCGGAAATCCACTGTTCCCTCCGTGGAAGGGAACCCCAGAGCCCTGGAGCTGCTGGGCGCTGTGTGGGTGCTGGCTCTGGGAGGAGCTGGCTGGGGATGCGGTGCCGCTGCCAACTTGGCACGGCTCAGGCGGCAGCCCCAGTCCCAAGCCACCCAAGCTGTTGGGAGTGGGTATAAAACAGACACTGCTGGCCGGTCCCCAAGGGGAAGAGCTGGCTTGGGCAGGAAACATCATCACTGACATTTAAGAGCGGGGGAAAAGAGCCCAGTTGGCAGGCGGGGAGAGCAGCACCCGCTCCTCCAGCATCCTCCTTCCCCCACAGGGCTGCGTTCCCCTTTCTCATGCCTCACCGCTGGTTCTGTCTCCCACTCTTGTTTCCCTTAAGTCTCTATAGGACCACCCGAGGCTGCCACGGTCCCACCACTGCTGCTCACCATGACTGAAGCAGAACCACTCGGTCTCAGCTCTCCCCAGTCCTACTCTGGGAGGAGGATGTTGTGCACTGTTACTGGGGGCTACAGGCTGAACATTCCCCGGTCACCCCACCCTGGAAGGCTCTGAAAAAGCCCATCCTACACTACTGTGAGCTGAGGCAGGCTCCAAACCTGAGTCAGCAGGAGCTGAGCCCCACTCTACTGACAGTACTGGTCCTGGTGGGGTGACTCAGCCGGAGGAAGAGCGGGGTGAGCAATTGGTCTGCCGTTGGAGCAGGAATGTCTGGGAGCAGCTGGCAGACAGCTCTGCTCCTCTCCAGATGGGTGGGAAGCAGCTGGGGGGGCTGATGGATGGGCAGAGCCAACAGACAGGCGATGGGGACCCAGCTGCTGCAGGGAGCTGGGGGTACTACAGCAAGCCCCAGCGCTGCAGAGCTCATCCTGGGTGACCAAATCTTCTTCCAGTGCACCCAGACTGGAGGTCAATACAGAGCAGGAGGGACAGCAGGGTCCTGCTCACCCCAAGCATCCCACTGGCAGCACTGGGAAGCACCAGGAGATGCACCCCACAGCTGGAGGATGCTGACGTGGTGCTCCTATGGCACATCTCAGTCCTTCCTGCACTGCAGCATTGGGCTGGTGGTCACACCGCGTGGCTCCTGAGCAAGCTGCATCCAGGGCTGCTGCCCACATCTCCACAATCCCCGTGGGTTCCACGGGCTGCTGGTGGAGCGCGGGGCGAGCATCCCTCACAGCACCCACGGTGTCGAGCCAGAGTGCGTACCTACGAGCACAGATGGTAAACTTGAGCGGCAACAGAAACACGGAGATCATAATTATCTGAACATAATGAAGGGTTTCATTAAATACACTTGGAAAACAACTCAGCAGCCGCACAAAGTTAAACTGCTGGTCTCAACTCTCCAAACTATTTAAAATTTATTAGCTTCCCCTGCGGGTCTCAAGCTTTTAAGTACCAGAGAATTCTTGAAAATCAGAATTTTTTCCCTTTCTTTTCCCTCTTCTCTTTATGGAATCTTTTTGGCCTCCCAGAGGTATCTGAGGACCACCAGCCCTGCAGACACCCTGCCCTGGCACCTGTCCCTTGTCCCCCTCTCTCGCCTTTCACCAGGGCTGCAGAGCACGGCTGTTTCCAAAGGGATGATCAAATCAGAGGCACCTGCACGCTGATCCCTGCTAAATCCAGGGCTACAGACTGCAGGTGGTTCTTGTTGCAAAGGGATTAGAGGGAGGCTGAATAAACCTGGGTTTGATCGAGAGCTAACTGGCACGAGGTAGTGCCCTCGGCTAGGATGAGGCTCACTGAGCTGTATCTCTTCATAATGCTCTGCTGCAAGATGCTCGGGAGGAGAAATTCCTGATTCTGAATAGCAGCCACAGCTCTGTGTGTGGGGAGCTGCTGCAGCCCGTAGCTCTGTGCAGGGCTGTGCTGGGGGGGGGGGACCTGGGGCTTTGTCCTCCCACCCCATGACACTTCTGGTAGAGCTGAGTGCTGGGCTGGAAGGAAGGGCTGGTGGTGAGGATGGGGCTGGTGCCTGGGAAGTGTGAGGAGCTGGGCTGCAGCCTCTGTTCCTTCTGTGAGGAATGGTGGTTGGTGATGTGGGGTAACTCTGTGGTTTTCCCCCTACTTTGGTGCAGGGTGGGGGTAGAACTCCCTGGGACAGAATGCAGTGTTAAAGCACTCAGGGCTGTGGCCCTGGGCTTTGGGTTGGAAGGAGTCCCTGAAGTAGGGGTGAGGGTGCTAGGATCAGGTGGAACTTAGTGTTTCTTCTCTCTGTGTGTGGAAAGCTCCAGGAGCTGTCACCAGTGACCACAGAAGCATTCTGTTCCTCGTGTTATTTTGGAAATAACAGTGAACTGAGAAATACAGCCATCAGCCACACTTCTAATAACCTCTAGTAGTATCATCGTGGGTCTGCACTGCTACAGAGAGACCCTGAGAACGTGGGTGCTTTGTTCGTGGTCACTCTGAGCACCAGGAAGGGCTGTGAGGAGGTGGGGGGACCACAGGGAAGGTGGGAAAAGCCTGCTCCCAGCCAGCATGATTTGGGGTGGACTAGTGGAGGAAGAAATGGGGGCTGAGGGCACGCTGCTTCCTCGGCAGGGCATTGGGCTTTGGCTTTTTTCCAGCCCCTGCCTGGGGAGATGCACCAGGAGCAGAGAGCCGGCAGCTCTGCGGCACACATGGAGCAGCAGCTGCTCCCCCAGCACACGTCCCCCGGGCACTGCGGCAACAGTGGCGAGAGGCGGGCATCAGCTGCGGATCTCTGGCATCGGAGAGGACTTTTCCTCTGGGAGCCGGCGTGGAAGCGGGGCCAGCTCTCAGAGCGCTGAGCTGAGGAGGCCCAGCTGGGGCGAGACGCGTGCACCGAGCTGGCAGGTCTCAGCCCTGAGCGCAGGGCAGCTGATGCTTGTAGGGATGGCTGAGGAAGAGAAGTCCTCGGGAGCTGGGGTTGCTCACAGAGATCCGTGGCTGTGGGTGTGAAGGTCTGCTCGGCTGTATCGCATTTCCCCTCGCATTAAAGCATGGAGGGTGTTTGCACCGAAGTCTGCCGTTTCTCTTCCTTCTTTTACAAAGGCCGGATGAGAGAGAGAGAGAGAAGCCCTCATTAAATTAGCACTTTGTGTGGTGGCCTTGACTGCCTTCCCACCCAGAAAGGGCCAACGGGGGGAGCGAGATGTGAGCGGAGCAGTGCTCAGCACCCGCTGCCCACGGCCGTGCTTGTCACTGCTGCCTGGCTGAGCAGAAGGGGCAGCTCTGTGCTCATGCTGCACGCAGCCCCGAGCAGGGCACACAGCTGCAGACCGCGGGCACGGCTGCATCCCTGCACCAGCCACAGCCATGTGTCCCTCACTGCCCGGCACTGCTGATGCTGAGCATGGGAGGGATGAGCAGAGCTTGGCCAGGAAGAGTGCCTTGTCCGAAGGCAAAGGGGCTGCGGTAGGGTCTGGGAGCAGCAAAGCTCCTATGGGGTGCTGCGGAGCTTCGTGGCTGCACCTCGGTTGGGCTCTGGTGCTGCAGGGGGTGCTTGGTGCCCCTGTGAGGGGTCCCCCCAAAGGTGCACAGGAAAGAAGCTCAGCCTACAGCCGAGATTTCCTCAGGCTCTGTCCTGCCCAGCTTGTGTCTGCCCCAGGGGTGTGCCAAAAGCTGGGATGGGAGGCTGCCCCAGGTGAAGGGGTCTGTGGTGACAAAGAGCTCCAGACGCATGCACCTGCAAGGGGAAGCAGAGGGGATTTCTCTTCCCAGCACATTCAGACTGATCTCTTTAGCGAGCAAAGGGTCGGCAGCTTCTCATGCTGCTCTTGATCTCAGGGCCAGCAGCAAATCCCTCCCGGTGGGTCCTTGGGCACTGCTCTCACCCTGCAGCACTGCTGGGAACCCCCGCGGGTGCTGCAGAGGGAGGGCAGCATCCAGTGGTGCAGTGCACAGAGGTGGGGGAAGGCTGCGGGACCAAGATCCCCTGCTGCCTGTGCACCCCCAGTTGGTTCCAGTTGGTGCAGTGAGGAGCCATTTCCTCTCAGTGCCGCAGGAAAAGAAAAGGATTTTACTTATTTTTTTGTTGCTTTTTTTTCTTTCCTTCCCCCCCCCCCCCCCCCCCCCCCCCATTAAGTCTGTGACTAGAACATTGTGGCTTTTAAGTTTATTCCAACTGTTTGATATTTTACATAATCGTATTATTTATGTGACAAGATTAGAAGTACTCTGCATGCTGACAGGCAACTAGCACGCACGCAATTTCTTGCCAATCCCTCGCAAATTTGCATTGTATTCCTGACTTCTTAGAGCCTGTGCAGACTGTAGTGTGAGGCGGGGTGTGCAAGGGGAAGGTGGAGAGGCGGAGGAGAAGTGCTCATCCCGGGGCTGGTGGCTCCCTTGGATCTTCCAGGCTTTGCAGAGCGGGTACTGGTGCTGTGCCTGTTGTGCTGGGGCTAATGGAAATCCCTGGCCAGGCTTCAAACCCTTGGCCTCGAACAGCGAGTGCTAGGCACACAAAGGTGTTTGGTTTAATATCCCGCTGCTCGCCCGTGGGATACTTGATTTATTCTATGCCTGTAAACATTCATTTCACACCTAAACAGGGGCAGGTTCATCACTTCTGCAATCATCATTTATTCATGTCGGGAGGGTTGCAGGAAGCAGAGATAAATGGATTTCCATGAAATTGGTGCTCCGGGCTGCTCAGGAGCCTCCATCCTTCTCGTGAGGGTGGGGATGCTCCCTGCTCTGCTCCCGCACCCCACTGCTCAGCACAGTGTCCCTGCAGAGCTGGGTGCAGCTGGAGGGGTCCTGTCCCATCCCATGGGGTCTCTCATTGCCACTCGTCATGGGGTCTCAGCCATACCTGAGCACAGACATCCTGCTGCGGGCTGTTGCTTCGCTGGCTTTCCCCTCGCTGGGGGACAGCATTCTGTGTCAAGATGAGCATTTGCTTTACTTTAAGGAAAGAATTTTCTGAATATCCTGAGTGTGGTGAGTAACACCCGCTATTTTCTGAAGGAAAAGCCTCTGCCTTTTGTGCCCCACGCAGTGGGCAGGGGGATGAGAGGACTCTCCCAGCCTTCCTGGAGACCACGAGTGGATACTGGGACCTGTCCATGCCTTGTTGTGCTCAGGAGAGCTAGAACAACCCCGCTACTTTTGGAACATAGCATGCCCATGAGGAGCCCTTGTTCCTCCTTTTGCTCATGCAGTGCATCCCGGGCCAGCCGAGCAAACCCCAAACTGCCCGAGGTGCATGTGTCCGTCCCTAAATGCGTGGCTCCCGTGTGCGCTGGGCTCCCTTTGTTAGCTGGTCACAAACAGAAAAAAACAAAACAGCTGAGATTAAAAAGATCTGGCTGTTGCCAAATGTGTGGGCATTTAAAACGTGACGTTTGAGTCAGCTGTGCCCCCGACAGTCAGGTTGATTCAGCACGGAGCAGCCAGGGCACTGTGGGGCACCGCTGAATCCACCGTGTGTGGGTACCTGGGAAGGAGGGGTTCTTGCAGCCCTGCCCCACTGCGCCCATCCCTGCACCCTCCTGGGGTATGCTCCCAGCCCACCTCTCTCTCCTGGCACTGAGCTCGTCCACTTGGCAGAGCTAATTGGCTCCAACCTTGCTTTGCTCCACAGAGATTCGCCTCCTGGATGTGCCCGCTTCTCTCTGCTCCCAGAGGGAGCTGAGAGGGCTAACTTAGATTTAGACCTTGAGTCTCTGCGTTTCTGAAATTAGGAGAGTTGAATCCACAGCCTCTCTGGCACCCTGTCCTTGTGATTAATCACTGTCTGAGAGCAAAGCTGGGCTCTTCCTGCCTCCTCAGGCGGCACCATCTCTTATGGAAATAAATGCTTTTGCCGTGCCCAGCTCTACTGATGCCTGGGGCAACAGAGGAAGCCCAACTGCTCTGCAGCATCACGCCTGCTCCAAGAAAGCCTCCTTCTGCAGAGCTCTCCTGGTGCTTGGGACAGTCAAGGAGTGAGGAGCTTTGCCTTGCTCATCCATCCGCAGTCCTGACTGTGCCTCAGCCCTGGGCTGCATGGGGAGCCCGGGCAATGCACACAGCAATGCCCTCCCATCTCTGGGGTGTGTGGAAAATCACTGGGGAAGAGCCAGGATGGCGGTCCTCTCCCACTGGGAACACAGAAGAGAATCACAGGATGGGTTGGAAAGGACCTCAAAGCGCACCTAGTTCCAACCCCCCTGCCATGGGCAGCAACACCTCCTACTATGCCAGGTTGTCAGCCCCCCATTCCTCCACCTCCATTAGTTTTTGCCCTAAAATCAGCATTTACTGGTGCTCTCATCCTGCATCGATGTCCATCTGACAGGGGATGAACCGGCTCAGAAAATAAAGAGCACGGAGCAGCCGGGGAGAGAGGAAAATAGCTCTAATGTAAAAATAAACGGTGTCCAGCCACCTACTGCGCCCAGCTGAGCTCCCAGTGGGGTCCCACATGCCTGACACGCCGCAGCAGCTGCCCTTTCATTAGCAGCCTGCTCGTTTTCTCCCCCCTACAGCTGAATTCTTCTTGTAAAAAAATAAGAAATAGGACGACACAAAGTGACAGGAAGGAGAAAAAGTCCCTGATTGCAACCCGTGGAGCCTGGCTGCTCTGGGCTGTTAGGATGTGTCACCCTGGTCCTGATGAAAGCCTTCCCATGCTTCTCCCATGGGTTGGGACCGCTGTATTTAATCTCTGTTTGGCGGATGACTCCTGGGTCCAGGGGACACCACGGTTATGACCCACGCACAGACATAGTCAAGACTGCAAGTGCTCTCACATACCCGAGCAACAGGACTGCAGCCTCTGGATGTGGAAGGAGCAGACGGAAGAAGACCTTTAAGTCTTTCTGTGCTCTTTGTGGAGGTGTAGGAGCTCAAATTTCCCCGTTGTCTCTCTCTTCCTAACAAACCCTGCAACACAGAGGAGCTTGGCACAATAATCTCGCTTCAGCTCCCCGAAACTAGCCAAGCAGAGGAGAAAAATGATTTAGATGATTTACAGCACTTCGGAAGAGTTGAAAAAAGTGAAGTAAATAATAAATCAAAACCAGCAAAAAGAACAAGAATACATCCATCTTTTATGAGCTCTATTCACTGCTGTATGTACAGTTCAGACATAAAACAAACGCGCCGTGCAAAGTTGCTGCTGCTTCAGAAGTGTCTGTGCCCAGCAGTTTCAGAGCACTTCCAAACTACATAAAAGCAGAGGCAGAAGGAGAAGCAGGCGTTGTCTGCTGAGTGCAGGAAACCAGCTCCCATTCCCTGCCTCCTTATCAGCCTTCTGCACAGCCCAGCGTGGGGATGGTTTCAGCTGGGAGATGGGGCACATGGTGAAGCTATGATATGACTGACTTCTTCCCAAAGCATCACCCGTCTTCTGAGGAGCTCCTGAAATTCTCCATCAGAAATCTATACCAATTTTTCTCCTTTAGCTCTCCTTGTAGACCAGGAACAGGCATGGAGAATATCATCTTCACTGTCCTTTCTTGTACAGAGACAAAACCCTCCAAAACACTGATTCAGGAGGCTCTTCTTTAGGGCTGTAGTCTAGCAAGAACACAAATATGGTTTTAGTGCACCTCTTGCCACCAACAGAAAATCCCATTTGAATCCCAAAGAATGAGGCTTCCACTTTCTTTGCTTCCACGGGACAGCAGCCTGATGTGCTGTGGTCATGCCTTTGTGTCCACTTCTATATGTCTATGTCTATGTCTATGTCCTTCTCTCTGTCCATATCCATATCTATGTCCATATCCATGTCTGCATCCATGTCCATGTCCATGTTTACGTCTATGTCTACACTCACAGCTCAGTGGGAGCACAAGGTCCGGCCTCAGTGGACAGGATGACTCCGCTCACCCTTAGGCAGCCCTGGGTGCCCTCTCTGCCCCCTCCATGGACCCATGACCCTGAGATTTGCAGCAGTTGGCCAACTTTGGGTCAACGAACAGCACCAACCTCTGTTTTTCCCAGTGAGCCTCTGTCTGTCATGGCAGAAAGCAGACAGGTTTGAGGCACATCGACTTTAAGGGACTCCTGGTCTCTGCAGCCCAGCAACGCGTGCTCTGCTCACACAGTGACCAGTTTGGTGCAAGAGGCACTGCTGGCCCTCGTGGGAGTGACGGGACCCTGTGGGTGAGCAATGCTGACATCCTCAACAGCTTTGATAAATTGCAGCAGACGTGTCAGGATGCGGCTGGTCACATCTGGGCCTGGTGGCTGCTCAGCCCCATCAGGGATGGGATGACGTGACCCAGTTTATCTTGCTTTCGGCAGGAAACTCGTAAGACTGAGGAGGGAGCCTGAGGTTCCTCAGCCAGGATGCCCTGGGCCCCTGCAGCTGTTTGTGGTGAGGTCGGGTCCAGCCCAGCTGAGTCATGAGGCCAATTTCTCGCTCATCGTAACACGGTCTTCCTATCTCTCACATTTCACAGGCATCTGTGGCTTCTCTTTTGCTGGCAGGCTCCTGGCAGGGTCACATCCCACCGGCTGTTGGCTATAAATCTGTCTCCTGGCTGCTGGTGGCTTTTTTTTTTTTTTTTAATGTGGGATGCTGCGAGCAGCGTGTCCCTTCTGTCCCGATGGAAGTTGGCAGCTCTTGTTCCCTGGGCAGATCCCCTGCCCTCCCCTTGTCACCCAGCACACACAGCTCTGTGCTCCCAGCCAACAGGCACCGCCAGCTGCCTTGGAGCCGGGCTCTGAGCCAGGACGCAGGTAGGCTCCTTGGATAGCAGCTTCCAGCTCCACCTTCCTGCTCCTCTGAGCTCTCGATGGAAAAGAAACGATTTCATAGAGGAATCCACCACCATTCTGGGCTCTAAACACAACTCTATCTCTTTGGTTTCCAGCAGGAGTAGGGGTGATTTCGGGAGAGCTCCAATTCATCACCACTAACCTCCAGCAGCCTTTTGATGGAGGGATTTTCTTTTCTTAAAAGCAACAGCCCATGGCAAGACTAATTAAATTCCCAGCCCTATGAAATCACTGCTCTCCCCTCTCCCTGCAACCTCCATCAGCTCCACATATCCCCCGATGAAGAAGGAAAGGCCCAGGAGGATCTTCTCCACTCTGCTGGAGGAGGAGAGGAGCTGGGAGCGAGGATGCTCAGAGCACCAGGAGGAGCAGCAGGGGCTGCTGGGCTGCTCAGCCATGGAAGCCGTGGGAGCTGAGACACGTGGGATAGGGCTGATGGAGCCTGCACAGCAGCACCTCCTTGGGTAAGCGTGGTGACAAAGAGGTCACAAAAGTGACACCATGCAAGACACCAAGGCTTGTGACATGCCACCTCCCTCTGGCAGAGCCCCCCCGGTTACCCAGTGCCTCCCTGCTTTTCTAGAGCCCTCAGAAAGGACAATTGTTTTGAAGGGCATTTCTCCTAATGCACACATGGAGAAACCGAGGCACGGATGAGCCTCCATAGCAGAGCTGGAAAGAGATTTTGGGGCTTATGCTCCTCCAGAACACGGTGATCCCACAGGGCATCCTTGCTGCAGGCTCAGGGTCATTGGGTCCCTGCACAGTCCTCAGGCTGTGTCCTGTGGTATCCTGGCACATATCCCTGCCAGGGGGATGGTGCTGAGCTGGGGGGCTGCTCAGCCCTCAGCGTGGGCAACCTCAGCAGCAGCAGGACAGGTGGAAATAAAAGGAGGAAGGTGGAGCTTTCTGTCCCTCCCATGCTCTTCCAAAGCAAGCAGCATGTGTGCCCTTGGGGTGCTTGGTACCTGCCTCATGAGCTCAGTGCCAGGAGCCCTCTGTGCCCTTGCAGAGCTGGGTAGCTGGGAATGGCCTGTCTGAAGCAATCTGCAATGCGTGCCGCTTTTAATTAGAAAGGGCTGCACGCCCACCTGCAAGCCGCTGTAAATCTGGTCTGCGCTGTAAAGAATGTCCTGGATTTAAGTTGTAATTAGAACTTCTATTGACGGCGCAAAGCCTCATTTTTCATGTGAAGCTGCTCATTGCTCCCAGTCAAGAAATCAATCTGGGCCCGTTGAAGAGATGGGGCCGTCAGATTTGCAGGATGGATGGATGGTGGGGAGTACAGACTCGCTGCGGCCTTAACCCCTCTGCTGCCCTGACAGTGGGTGGGGTGGGATGGGGCAGGGGGACCAAGAAGAAACTCTTCAGTGTGGGGCAGACTGGCAGCATGGCTGGGGACAGAGACCGGCTGCCTCCATCTATTCAGGAGAGCAAGAGCACCGAGAAGCTATTCCAGGTGTAACGCACAGCTACAGATGCTTGCAGCATCCCACCAGCTGGACTCGTTGCCTGTGTTTCAGCAGCTTGGGAAAAAAGAAGTGCTGCTGCTCTCGGAGGGCTGCACCTTCACTTCTTGGGATGCTGCTGTTACTCTTTTGGGGATGTTCCTTGCCATGGGTCAGAGCTTGGTCCCCTTGTCCCCTTGCTGGGCTCTGGAGGAGGTGCTGGTCCTCCTGTGCCCCATACTTGGGGCTGAGACCATCGTTTGCAGCTGGAACACTTTGCAACAGCAAAAGTTGCCAGGTGATAACGTGATCTTCCCCGATGCTTCACCATAATTGACCACGTTGCTTGTTCCTGCAGGAGGGGCAACAGCAGGGGCTGGCAGTGCGTCTGTACAACTCTGTGTGCCATTGCAGACTGACTGGACTTGTGCGCACTTAACTGAAGACCACTGCCAACCCCTGCTAGAGCAGAGATCACCCAACACAGTCATCTGAGGACCTCACAGAGAGCAGTGTGGATAATAAACTCAGGCAGCAGTGTCAGCTTTTCTCTCAGTCAGAATCCACTGACCCACACTTCTCATTCAAGGCCCTCCTTCCTTTGCTGGGACATAGGAGGCAGCAGTGCTGTGGATCAAGCACAGCTCGTGTGGGTGACGGAGGCGTGGGGCAGGGAGTGCAGGAAGGAGATGGGTGTGTGCGCACTCCTCCCTGGCACTGGGATGCTTCTGCAAATAATCCTCTTGGAAGCATGGGAGGCTGAGTGCCTGTGAAGCACAAGTGATGCCCTTCTGCATGCAGAGACCATCGCCCCGACTGCAGAGCCCGTGAGGGTCATGGTGTCCCTGTGCATGGGGATGTCAGCCCACGTCTGCCTGTGTCAGTACTCGCTGATGGTGCAATGCAGGCTGTGTCTTGCACGCAGGCTGGGAGGCTGATCCTCCTCCGTGTCTCCATCCCTGCTGACCTCCCTGGTGAATCACAGGCAGTTCTAGGTCCCTGGTTCTTCGGTGCTGCTGAAATCCGAAATGGAGCCACCAGGGGCTGGTGCAGAACGGAGTCCTGAGCTCCGGGGACTGAAGGAGGAGATCTCTGCCACCATCTACTGAGAAATCTTAGGCACACATTTGGGTGGCCGGGTGACACAGGGGGACTGATCTTCCCTACTTTCTGGCACGGGGCAACAATACTGAATCTGAGCAAAGAGCTCAGCAGGTCCCCATCCCAGAGCAGAGGAAGAACCTCAAGGCCATTGGAGAGCCCAGAACATTGATAGTGGTGCCTAAAATCTTCACCATGACCTATGAGGAGAAAGCCACATGCAGATCAATCATCAGGTTGGATGTTAGGAGGAATTTCTTCTCCAGAAGAGCAGTGACGCACTGGGAGTGGTGGGGTCACCATCCCTGGAGGCGTTTTAGAACCGTGGGGATGTGGCACTGAGGGATGTGGTCGGGGGACATGGGGACGGGGGGTGGGCTGGGGTGGGATGTGGTGATCTGAGAGGTCTTTTCCATCCTTGATGATTCCACGATTCTGTGTATTTCCAGGAGCTTCCCTACCCAGGGACTCCTGAGGACTGCCTCGCTGCTTCGTAAATATAAGGTATTGAAAATCTAGAGACAGCTTCCCCTGGCAGAGGGTCAGGAAGCTGCAAAGAAGGTGCTGTGAGCTAATCAGAGCCGACGTAAAGCTGCCAAGACCCGAGTTAAGCCTGCGGTGGATTTGGATTCGCGCTGGAGATAAAAAGGCGGCTCTCAGCGAGCTGGCCTCTGGAGCCAGTTCAGATTAACCTGGATTTTCAGCATCACTTCGTGCTATTCCAGTCCACAAATCCAGGCAGCTCTGGCAGTGCACACCGGGACGCGCACACAGCTCAGCCACCCCTCTTCGGTTCCCCACGCCCCAGAGCTGGCCCAGGAGCTGGTGCTGCTCTGCCAAACCGCAGCACCGTCCCCCTCCCCCTTAGCAGTGAGCACACCGTGCCTGTCCCTGCACGCAGCTAAGTGGCCCCAGGAGCCCCGCGTGGCACCACCGGGTCGTGCAGTGATTGAGATTCGAGTGAGCCTGTCCCTAATTGGGAGGCTGGCACTAATGGGCTCCCACCCGGCTCCCAGCGGAGCAGAAGGAGCGGATGAGTCATTCTTTCCGCGGTGCCAAGCTGGCTCGGGGCTCCCGCACGCTGCTGCGAATGCATTGGCTCCGCTCGGGCAGGCTGGGAAATCCTGAGTGTGTGGGCTGCGGGGAGCAGAGGGCTGTGTGTATGGGGGGGGGGCAGGGGGCACGGGATCCGGAGGGTGTCATGGGGGAGGGGAGGGTCTCCAGATCCCAAATATTTCTGCCGGTGGGAGTGGGCGCATCACTCCCTTCTCCCCGCGTCCCTGGGTGGATGTCACTCCGCTGGGGGCAGCTTTTGTACTCAGCTCTCCCCTTCCTAACGGCCTCCAGATGGCAGAGATCCCTGTCCAGACGTGCCGGACCTCTTGACCAAGGCCACCGCATAGGAATGGAGCTGGGCATCCCTGCCAGGGTTTCTCTGCAGCCGAAGGTGCTGGGCAGACACCCTGGTCCATCCCTGCCCCAGAGCTCCCCCTCCACACCCTGCCAGGGAGATGTGGGGGGAGGAGAGGCACCAAAACCTTTTGGGGAGGGGAAGGGGAAGGTGGGGGCCCAGCGGGGCTGGCAGCTGTAGGGGCATCGGTGGCAGCCCTGTGTTGCACGCTGCTCTCGAGTGCCCCGGGCTGGAGGCAGGAGCCGCGGGTGAGCGTGACCGTGCTGTGTCCCAGGAGGGGTGCAGCACAGGACGGCTCTTGCTGTGACAGCCGACATGCTGCAAAACCACCTTAAAATAGACTCCAGGAGGGCTTCGTCTCAAAGCCTATTATCTGCGCTGAATGCCAGATTAGCGAGCAAAGCCCTCCTTGGGCTTTGAAAATGCTCTGTTAAGGAGGGATAATCATGTCATTGAGGCCCTCCAGGAGCCACTGTGGAGGAGCTGGGGACAGCAGTGACCTCAGCAAAAGCTTTATGTAAGGGGGATGACAGGGGGGCATACCCCTCAGCTCCAAGGCTGCCTGCACCAGGGGCTGCCCACTGCTCTGACAGAGAGCGGCTGCCCCCCCAGGCTCTGCCCTTTGCCCATCACAGAGTGCTGAAGGACCATCCCATCCTGCAGCAGCACTGTGTGGCCGTATCACCGTCCCTCCCGTTGCCGTTTGGTGACCAAGTCCATTAGGAGAAGGAGAAAGCAGCGTGGTTTGCGGTGCTCTCTCCTTCCCCGTCTCCCCTTGGTTTCTCACGGTGGGTTCATCCTGCTCATCACATCAGCACTTCATGCCGGGGCATAAAGATGAGTTATGGGCAGGTGGCTTTATCTCAAGGGCAGGAGGTTCCTCCTCCCTGCCCCGTTTGGATCACATCAGCCGTGAGCAAGTTGGAGGAAAGCTTCCTCAGGGCCTTGCTAAAACCACGACTCGCAGTGTGCACCTAATCACGGGATATTCCTGGGCTTTTTGGATTAGGTCTCTGTGCCGCATCGGGAGCGCGTGCTGGGATTTACGGGATGCTTTACAGGTTGTGAGGAGGAAAAGAAGAAGCTTTTGCTCTTTATGGGGCGGATTTTATGCTCTGCCGTTTCCGCACCACGTTTTTACTGCTTGCCATCCTAAGCCCCATCAATCCCAAGCTGGCACCAGGGGACCTGATGGGACCAGGGGGGATGCGGTGTGGGAGCACAGGGCTGAGGTCTGGGAGGCGGGGAGGGGTCACACCGATGGGTTTGTGTGGGGATGGGGATTCCCAGCTGGGGCTGTGGGCAGCAGGCAGCCATGTGTGCATCCTCACGCGTTGCTTCTTCGATCAGATAGTTTGCTCTGCAACCTCGATGCACGTATCCTACAATATTTTGTCACCCTTTATCACTGCAATTTCGTTGCTATCATGGCCTGGTGAATCATTATTGATAGACTCTAATACCAGCGCTGTTCCTTCACGGGGATGTATTTTAATGAATTTTCTTCTCGCCCAGCAGTACAGCTGCGCTCTGATAGGGTTCAGGGAGCAGAGCTGGGGCTGTGAAGCTGAGCACATCTCGCATGGCACGGAGGTGACCGTGCTGAGCTGTCCTGTGCTTTATCACCCAGAGCAGTGTGTGATTCCCACGGTCGGTGGCTGCAGCACAGGGACACGCTCACCTCCACCACCATTCATCTGCACAGTGGAAGTGGCACAGAGAAGGGCTGCACCCTCCCAGACCGAGAGCACATCCACACAGTGCTGCACCGAGACTCGAAGGACCGTGCTGCAGGGCACGGATCCATGTAAGCAGGAGCACAACAGAGCTTGGTGCTGGCAGCAGGGAGAGCCAAGTCAACAGCTCTGCGGAGCCGGAGCCCTCCGGAAAGGCAGAGGGCAGCTGGACGGAGCTGAACAGAGCCCCGCTGTGTGCCAGCCAGCAGGGGCACGCAGGAGGTAACCCTGCTTTCTGACAATGGCTGGCTCTGAAGTGCTTGATGGTTTTAATAGCCTTTGGCCCAACTGGAGCAATGAGGGCTGCAAAGCTGTGGCACTGCTCCTGCAGAGAGCTGTGCTCCCTGTGTAATGAAGCTCTGAGAGCCAGGCTTATCACAAAGGGTACAAAAGCGAGGTGAATGCAGAGCACCCAGCCGAGCCTGAGCACCGCAGTATTGGGAATGGTCAGTGGGTCCTTGATGGGATTCCAGGGATCCGAGATGCAGTGCAGGGACAGACCGCTCCAAAACCAGAAGGAGCTCTTGAGAAATCAATTTGATTTTGCCAAGGAGAGGAAAGCAGGCAGCACTGAGGCGTGGGGCACGCAGGGATGTAGAGCTGCCCCCAAAGTGTGCCCTCCCAAAGGCCACGGTGGGCTTGTGGCTCTGCTCGCAGTGAAGATCCCTGCAAAACGCCATGGGAAAAAGAAAAGAAAAAGGCTCAATTATTCTCGTGCATACAGACACAAATTAATTAACTGAGTTTGTCACAGGGGGACATTTCCCATGACCTGCAGAGACGAGTTTCGGGGAGGAATGGCTGATGATTAATGCTTTTCTGTTCCTGCTGCAGTAACAGGATCTGGGGAAGGGCCGTTTGAAAGAAGAGGAGGCTTTGTACACCTTCATCCTTCTGGGAGATGCCGTGTTTTCGGCAATTGTTTGCCACTGGTGTTCACCAGAAAATGCAACTTTTCGGATGGCAGCGGGCTCTGCATAACCAATGCTCTCATCTGTGGAGAAACAGCAGCAAGTGTGACCGGAGTGTGGAGAGGTTTCAGAGTCAGAGCAACTCCAGCTCCTGGGCTGGAGCCAAGCAAGGCCAGCGGCAGCTCCTGCTCTGTGAATAACCGGTCTGGAAATAAATTAACACCACGGTGAATGCAGGGAGATGATAGCTGGGTTAAGCCCCTCGCGTGGTGCGATGCGGTGGTTTGAGGAGTTGAGAAATCAACACGGCTAATTGATACTTCACAGACCTGCAGCACTGCGGTGATGAACGGAGGAAGAGGGCTTTCTGCTGCTGCTGCTTTTAGAGGGAATATCGGGGCGGTTCGTGTACCACCAGGCAGGAGTCCAGCAGCTCTCGTGCTGCAGAGCGAACAAAAGGAGAGATGTGAATACACTGCAATAGAAATGAAGTTCACGGCCATGGAAACTGGTATTAAAAGTTTCATATTTAATCGTGGTGTCAGCTGAGAACAAGGATCACTAGCGGATAGCGTCAAACCCTTCCCACACAGAGGATGCAAATTGTACTGTTTTTTCTTTTCTTTGTTTCTTTTTTTTTTTTTTTTTCAGCTACAAAATGCAAGATTTATAAATCGAACGCTCACCTGGAGATAAGCAGCAGCTTCCCAAACATTAGGCAGAGCTCGGGGGAGCGAAGGCCAGAGAGAGGTTTTGTGCGTGTTGCTTTGATAGGAGGAATGTGTGCTTTGATTGGCAGAGGTGCTGCTTTGGATGAAAATGGGCCTGGGGCTCATCCGGCACATCCCCACCTCCCGATCACAGCACGGGAGAGGTCTGCTAACAGCCTGGGTTCTGCTTAATGGTTGTATGAAGGTCATTCTTAAACTGGAAATATCTAAGAGAAAGGACCAGATTGCACTGGACCGGTCTCAAGTAAACAGTGTCACTGAGAAGGGAGCGATGGCGGGTGCCAAAAATGTATCTGGGCTTGGTGAAAAGGAAAAACAATCCTTTGGGAAAAGGCGATTGGAGAAAGCCTGCAGCTCTTGTTCGCTCTTGCTTTCCTGGAGTCATATTTAGTGGGAGACTCTGCTGCTGTGCCCAACCAACCCGTCTGTGCTGGGCAGGGTGCCCCTGAACTGGTGCGATCCTACAGCAGCTCGTGGGACATGGGTGCAACTGGTGCGGAGCCAACGGTGCAGTGCAGCAAACGCATATGAAATAGTGCCAGAATTGGAAGTGACTACTACATGGAGATGTGGAATCAGGCTCTGATCCATTCTTAACTGTTAAATTACAGAACAGCACCAACGAAGCATGTGTTGTCACCTGCTGACATTTTATTTAACAGATATATGAAAACAAGGATGCCTTCGGTGCTGGAAGCTGCTGTCAGAGTCACTGGGGACTTGGGGATGTATAAAGAGACAGACAAGGCAAAACAAACAGCTCAATCTGCTCGCAGCCCGCCAGGATGCAGAGAGCCCCACTGTGCTTGGAGCAGGGCTGTCCCCAGGGCCCCAGAACCTGGTGGGTGCCAGCACCCTGCTCTTCATTTCCAGCCCTTGGAGATGAGTAGGAGCCTGCAGAGCACCAGCTCATGGGATGGGTTTTGGAAGTCCTGAAGGCTCTCCATTGCCTCTAGATTGGACACTTGGCTTTGCTTCTGGCTTGGAAATCCAATGGAAGGAAGGAGATGCGTCCACAGCTCTGAACCAGATGTAGGGACAACCCATGTCTTTGTGTGCCCTTCCATCTGGAGCTGTCCCTCCAGGAGCACCTTCCTGTCCCTTTGGTGCCTCCTGCCCTCACTGAGTTCCTCAGTTCCCCCAACAGGGTCCCATGGAGGCTTTGATTCCCCATTTTGAATCCTAATGTTTTCTCTTCAAAATCATTCCCACTTAATTAAGAGAACAGGTAGATGAGCCTAACTGCTCAGAGCAAAGTAAGGGTTCATTCAGCCAGTTTGCTGTACCCACTGCACTTCTCAATTCCTTCCTCAGTTTAACCAGAGGATCGAGAAATCAAGTGAGAGATCGGGCTGCCAGTTCCCTTGGTGCTGAGGTCCCTGCTGCTCTCTTTGCACGTGGTGCTGCTGTGAGTTGGGGTACCAAGCAGAGGTCAGAGGTCACTTCAGGAGGTGAGGACCTGCAGCTTACAGATCTGGGAGAGCTCAGCAGTGTACAACACATTGCATGGGCTTTGCTGGTGTGAGCATGGGGCCCTGCATGGCTTTTCCTACAGGTTTTTAGCTTAAATAAGGAACCACGCTGGTTCACAGAATCCTCTGTTTAGTTCTGGAAATGAAGGAAGGCGAAGCTCTTCCTACCATCACTTTGCTAGCGTCAGATGCTCTTCACAAAGAGCTAAGAGCTGGGAATGCTCACTGGCGTCGGTGGCTGCTGCACGCCGGCTTTGACTCAGCGCCGTTTCCCTGCTTGTGCATTCAGAGCAGCTGTACCGGAGCCATCTTCGTAAATCAGCGCAGGTACACGGAGCAGGAGAGCGGGCAGCCGAGCGGGAGCTGCTGGGCAGCCGAGCGGGCAGGGGGCAGGTGTCGAGCTGCAGTGTATGGAAGTGCCATCCAGAGGGGGGGATCGGAGGAGTGCTGTGGATCGGCGTCCTGGGGTGGGATGCAGAGCCACGTGTGCTGCGTACCGCAGCCAGGGGACAGCCAGGGAGAATGAGGCTTTGCTTGCAGACTAGGGTTGCTCTGTTTTAGCTCTGAGCGAGCTGCTAGGGATGGCACAGCCCTCACTGGTGGTGGAATAGTTCTCTGGACAGAGCTGAGCCACCTCCCTGTCTGTAGATGAGGTGATTCCTCTTCTTTCCTCCCCATGTACCCAAGTAGCATAAGTCGTAAGTCCTCTCAGTTTTGGGGGGCAGAATCTGCAAGTTGTCCCAGGGCTGGAGTGACCAGGTGGGAAAAGCCCTCCTGTCACTTCTGCCCGACGTTCCTATCCATCTTGTCCTAGTCCCAGCCCTCGGATCCCCGGGCAGGGGGCCTGGCCAGGCAGCGCATCCCTCGGGGGATCCCAGCAGGGCTCGTTACCGCCACCGAGTGATTATCGCTGGCCGT
This sequence comes from Callipepla californica brunnescens, assembly GCA_023055505.1. Classification (NCBI taxonomy): domain Eukaryota; kingdom Metazoa; phylum Chordata; class Aves; order Galliformes; family Odontophoridae; genus Callipepla; species Callipepla californica. The sequence continues at coordinate 918,416 of JALIRH010000078.1, forward strand.
GCCCCAATGACATTAGTGCCGGCGTGTCTTTCCAGTCTCCTAAATGAAGCTGTAAAGGGGAATGGATGAGGGATGAGGAGGAGATTGCCTCCAGCCTCTGCTCCCTGCCTCCTCCCCAGCGGGTGTGATGGATGGCGGGAGCGGGGAGCGGAGGCTGAGTCAGCTCCCAGGTGACCTTCGCCAAATCCCTCCCGGCCCCTGGTCCCCTCGCTGCTGCACGGGGCTGCTGTGCCCGGGCAGATTGATGGCAGCTCACGCTCAATTTCTCTGATGCACTTTTGCTGAGAGACACTCGTACATCTTCCCCGTGTCGTCTCTCCATATCTGAGGTCAGGCTTTCAACAGGCAAGAAATGTTCCGAAATAAATCACCGCCGTCCCTCGCACGGGCTCTGCCAGCGATGGAGGAGTGGGGCAAGGAGGAGAGAAAGGCAAAGGGCTGACGTGGGGATGGACAGGTCCGTAGGGCTGCATGAGTCCATAGAGATGGATAAGCCCATGGAGATGGGCAAGCCCTTGGGGATGGATAAGTCCATAGGTGTGGACAAGCCCCTAGCATGCAGCCAAGCTGGGTTTCCCCAGGTTACTTAAGGAACTCTCCCTACATTTCTTGCACTGGTGGCCAGCGCTTCTCAGCTGCACACCCCCTGGTTCTGCACACCTTTGCATGCACCAAGTAAATCAAAGGGAGTGAGGAGCAGGAATGAGTATCCCCAAACTGCACTCTCCAGGGTGGTCTGAAACAGTGCTCTCAGAGGGGCTCAGCCAGGATTTGCCCCACACTCCTCCATTTCACATCCCAGGTCTGAATCTGCCCGTGTCCCAGAGCTCTGGTTTGGGGAACTCTTTGATGCTGTGGGGTTTTGCTCCCAGCTCCCGGTGCTGGGGCAGTGCTGGAGGGTTTGGGGGTGTGCTCAGGAGAGCTGAGGGAGAAGATGCAATCCACACAGGGTCAGTGATTCTTAGAGCACTTTGATGCTGCTCTGATCTCCAGATGTGCTGGGGAGTTTGCAGACAGACAGACATCAGGTCTGGCTCATCATCTCACCTCGCTGCCTTGATTACGCATGGGACCAGGCAGGGAGTCGAGGAGCTTTAAGGAAATGCAAGAAATGTTTTTGTGCTTTCTCTGCACTGCAGTTCTACACTCTTCCAGCTTGATTGTTACTGTGAAATGTGAAAAAAAATAAAATAAAATGGAATGGTCTTTCCTTTGTTCCAGACCCACGAGGGAGCCTGAAAACTGTGCGGATGTGGTCAGCTGAGCACGGCCACTGGGGCTGGACGTCCCTGACTGCCCTGCTCCAAACCACTGCTCCGTTATCCTGGAAAGTGTGCTGGTAAAGAGGGAAAGATATCCAGATGTAATGCCCAGATTCCAAATGCTGCAAGAGAATGCATCACTGAACTGCTTTGTCAGGTGGGGGAAACTGAGGCACGGGGTGCACAGGGACCTTCCTGGGTGCTCCCTGCTGCTGGGGATGCCATGGGATGGGGGGGGTGATCTATCTCATGGTGGAGTGACTGGCATTTCCCATGGGGTCCCCACTTCCTGGGAGCCTGATGTGGCCATTCTGCTGTTTGAACACTCAGCTACTGGACCTGGAGAGAATTGGGCTTTTCTTTGTGGAGAAGCCACGTTCTGGTGTTCCTGATGGTGGAGAGCTGAGTTGGAAACAGAGATCGACACCGTGCGGAGGATTCTGAACCAGAAAATAGAAATCAGCCTTGAGCTCTGCAGACTCCATCATTTGTGCAGTTATCTCAAGGCAGGACTGGGTGGGTATCCCAGTGTCGGTGTCCCAGGACACAGGGGCTTCTGAAATTGTAGTGTAGAAGTGCTGAGTGTTACTTCATTGCAGCTGGCATCTGCCAGGAACTCACCTCCCAGTACACGTGCAAAAGTGGGCAGGGTGGTGTTGGGGGAAATTGCCCCCAGGAATACAACTGAATACACGAGATCTCTCCTGTAGTATTTTGGAAATAGAATTCACTTCTGGAATACAAAAAGAACCGTGAGTCAGGAGGGGATCAAGAAGCTGCTGGGGAAGCAGGAGTTCCCAGAAACCTGAGGAGAGGTTGGCACAAGACACACGTCTGTGCTTAGAAATGAAGAAAGGCTCCTCGGGAGGAGGGAACGTCCCTCAGTGCTCTTGCAAATCATCTCAGAACCCCTTCAGGACAACGTCTAAGTGTATCCTCAGCCCTCCCCTTGGCGGGGCGAGCACCAGGCAGTGCAGCTTATCATCATCTCCCCAGGAGCACTGCGGGTGCATGGGGCAGGATGGCTCCTCAGGCAAAATGATGCACTGCCCTGAGCTGCTCCTCTGCGAGGATTCAAAGGGGAAAGACGTGGTGAGCTGCTTCCCCCAGGAAGTTTCCTACTGGAGTCTGTGCAGGAACAACCTGTGTCTGCTGGGCGTTATGTCAGAGGAAGAGGTAGGGTTGGAAGGAAGCTGCTCTTATCTTTGCTTTGCCGGTGATTAAATGCTGTATTTTCCCATCTGAAAAACAGAAAAAGAAAAAAAAAAAAAAGAAAAAAGAAATCCTCCTCCCTTCCCTCCCGGAGGCTTCGTGAGGATTCATTCATTTATGTCAGAGCAAAAGCATGCAAAGCACTGTGCAGACTGAGCCAAGCCTGGCTCAGCACACCCACGCTGGCTCCCTGGGATGCTGCGGTCCACTCCTGGTGGCACCGTGGGACAAACTGACAGCGGGACAGGGCTGTGTGCTGGGGGCAGCAAGGCTGCTGGCTGCTCCCCTTCTCCCCATGGAGCTCCAGTTCTGTGACCCCCATGTGCACAGCCCCTTGCACAAACCCAGCACCCACCCAGGGCCGTGCAGCCCACAGGCAGCCCCCATCCTCTGCTGGGAACCGTGCAGGATGCGTCCAGTGCAGCTGCACCCCTCTGGAGCTGGGCGAGCAGAGCACCGAGCTCCTGAGCATCCCCAGGAAAAGCTCCCGGCTCCCTCCCTTCCTCGACAGCATCTCTGCAACAGCTGTGACAAACATGCCACGATCCTTCCCACGTCCCCCAGAGCCTGTGCTCTGCCTGCTGAGCCCCAGCCGCAGCCCATTAGGCAATGCAGGGCTGGGAACACGCTCCGCTCCCCACCGGCTGCCGGACCCCCTCTGTGCCTGCCGAGGGGACCGTGGCTGCGGATCACTGCTGTCTGCTTAGCTCTGCATGCCTGGTCGATGTCCCACGGTCACCTGCAGAAGAAGGGAGCAGCCGCCACGCAGGGCTGCCTGCACGCGGAGCAGAGCAGCCTCCTGCCGAGCAAAGTGGGGATGGAAATTAATTGAATGCTGCAGGAGCCCCTCCGTGCTGCCCCAGTTTCCCAGTCCCAGGCTGGCACGAGGCGCCAGGCACCCCAGAGCCCGATCCCATCCTCCCAAATTTCCACCCGTCAGAGGAGGGTTTTGAAGTTGGTTCAGAGAGACGCTGTGTCTCAGACCTTCTCTCAGGGCCTTATTAAAATGCAGACTGCAAATTCAGATACTGTAAACAAGGTCACTGGAGAATGAAGATCAACAGAGTGCAAGCACAAGGAATGCAGAGCATTAATATTCTGATGTGTGAGCCCGTCCTAAATATTTTATCAGGCTAAGCTTTTTTGTATTGAGGCATCCTTCCCCTGCTCTTCCTCCTCCTCTCCTGCCTGCTTCACGTCCTTTTCTCTCGCGTTCACAAAAAGCACTTTGTATTTCGGCTGAGCCTTGAAATGTATGCAAACCTCCCGCTCCCCCCCCCCCCCCACCGCCAAAACCCTCGCCCTCTTCCAGGCGGAGGGGGAGAGATCTCCTAACGGGCTTTCTTTTGTTTCTGTCAACGTCTCACTTAGGCGGAGGGCACGGAGAAGGAGCCGACGCTCTGACGCTGCCTGCATCTGATCGCAGGAATGGGGGATTCCCTCCCACCTCCGCTGCTCCGCAGAGCATCGTCCCGCACCGCGCGTGCGGTGTGCTGGGGGAGGAGAGCATCCCCCCCGGGTCGGGCAGGTGGGGTGGCACCGAGGAGCTCCATCTGGATCCGGAGCAGCGAGCGCAGGGCCATCCGAGTTCACCCGGGGCTGAGGATGAAAATGATGCGGTGGAGGAGGAGGGGGGAATCCAGCCCGGACGGTGCAGGCTGCTTCCCGGCCCCGGGGTACACACCCCGCAGCCTGAGCGTGAGGTTGGATTTCCGAGGTGCTCCTGTGTGCAGGTACAAGCGTTACCACACAGCCCTGACAGGTGCTGAACAAAAATCCAAATCTTTTGGGTTTCTTTCTCCCTTTTCCCTTTATTGTGAGGTCGCAGAGTCTTGGAAGTGTCTGTGAAGTGGCAGTGGTGATATCTTCCCCCAGCTGGGAAATCTGGGTCCTACTTCTGGGTGAGGGGCACTCTCCGTGGGGCCACCCTGTGCTTCCCCAACCCATGTGTGCTGTTTGCAAGGTGCAACCATCCAAACATCATCCAGAGCTTCAGGAAAATGCCTGCTCGTCCTGAAATCCCAGATCTGAGCATTTACCCCCACTGACTGCTCCCCCACAGCTTCTCTCTTTTGGGAAACCGCACTCACCCCATTCACAGCGCTGAGCAAAGGGGCACAGCTCTCTGCACCCCGAGGAGGGAGCAGCAGAGGGTTGGGGTGAGCAGGCAGTTGAATGGGAATTATTCATGCCAGCTGTACCGCAGACTCTCACAAACACCAAACGCACTCCAGAAAATGAGGGCATTTATGTAATGACATCTCGTTAAAGAAATAATCATAAGAAATTGATTATTAATAAAATATTGAGCGATAATTAACTGTTTTTTTTTCTTTTTTCTTTCTTTCTCAGCAGAAGATTCCAGAAAAGGGGCCACTGCTCCTTTTCAACTTCGACTCCGGCTTCTAAAGGACTTGAAAGGGAATCGTGTGCATCACCCAGAGAAATCTGGCCTGAAACGAACATTTAAATGCCATCATGAATTAATGGGTGAGCTTTCTAGTAGGCTGGAGCCTATACAAATTGACGTTTTTTGATCATAAATAATAGTCTAGATCTGCAACCGCTGTATAATTGTCAGCTCCTGGTTCTGTTGTGCAGAGAGGATTTACTTTCTTTTTGGATTTTTACTGCAAATGTAATGATGTCCTCTATATGGTGAGGATGGATCCAAGCTGGAGCCAGCATCGGGCTCCTCCTGCACTGTCGGGGGGTTTTGCTTTCCCCCCATGCTGAGCACTGCTGAGCATTGGGAGCAGCAGAGGAGAGCCCCTGAATGAGTCCGCGACACAGGGAGGAAATGAAGGAGGGAGATCTGTCTGCACGACACGCGTTATCTCACAAGAACAAGCTGCTGCTGGGCTGAGCTGACACTCTCCTTCTGCCTTGTCTTGGGTGCTGGTCCCCAGCCCTGTCCCTGACACCGGGATCAGCCCATGGGGGTGCTCACCCCATGGAGATGCTAAGCTCAGGATTCTCACCCCATGGAGTTGCTCACCCCATGGAGGTGCTCAGCCCTCAGAGATGCTCAGCCCATAGGGATGCTAACCCCACAGAGGTGCCCAGACCATGATGATGCTCTGCCCACGACTAGGAGGATGGGGGTGGCTGCACCCTGGGCTTTAGGGTTGTGTGGTGCAGCTCTATGTCCAGGAGTCCTTCTGGAAGCAGGGACGAAGGACGGAGGGGAGTACATTCTCTGGATCCTCACATCTCCTGGGGTCCCTAACACCCAAGGACCCTGTGAAAAGCACAACTGCTCCATCAGCTTGGACAGAAATGCAGCTTAGAGCATCACTCTGCAGCACACGTTGACTTGAGCCCTGCCTGGTGTCCCCAACCCACTGCACCAAAGTGAAGGAAAAAGCGAACCTTGGGACGTGGGCTGTTGTGTCCCCACATCCCCCAGGCTACTTCAGGCCGGCGTGGCTGCAGCTGGGGATCTTGGCACACCCGCAGAAGGGAAACACCCTGACGTGTTCCCACTGCTTCTTGGCATCATGTGCTGGAAAGGCCATCGCACGGCTGCTTGCTGCACTCCAGCCCCGCAGCCCAGCCAGGAGACCCGGGGGAATGGAGACATTTATACAGCGCATTGACTGCCCTGTGCTTTCTTCTCTTTTGAAATATAGCAGCTTATTGATTTATATTTAAAAGGGATGAATGCAGCATATATCAGTATATTAGACACACTCCACACAAACAGAAAGGGCACCCCTGCCTTCCCGCTCCAGCGATCCATCACCGGCATGGCTCTCCTGGGGCAACAAGTGAGCAGCAGCGGGGAGAGGGCACTTCTCCTCCGTGTGGCTTCCTGAGCCAGTTCCCCAGCGTGGGTTGGGGTGATGGGGCACCTCCAGACTCTGAGCGCTGCTGTACCATCACCCTCTGCAAGTGGTTCCCCCCCTGGCCACTGGAGCTGTCATGGTGTGGGGAAATGGAGGTTCACAAGAGGTGCTCGACATGGGGGGTGGGCAGCAAAGCTGTGCCCCAAGAGACAGCCACGTACATGCTCCAGCCCTTGGCTGTGTGGGGCTTTGCAAAGCTTTTCTGTGCTTGGCATTAAGGGAAGAGAGAGGTTCTCCCTCCCCAGACAGCCACAGTGGGGGGGACAGGAGCTTGCCAGAGGGCAACTCCCATCTCCCAGGGATGGCATCAAAGCAAGCAAAGCCCTGAGCTCTTGGAGTGCCAGAGGCAAAGGGAACTTCCTTACCCCTCTGACAGATCATGAACGCAACCTGGCAGCACTGCACGCAAAAATCCTCCCCCTTCCCTTGGTGGCACAGCAGGAGCAGCTCTGTTCCTCTCACTGTCAGTCAGCCCAGAGCTTGGGGAGCGGGGCTGCAGGGCCCCCTCCTCACCCAGAGAGGGGGATCTCAGGCACTGAATGAAACCTGCACTATTCCTTCTGACTTATGAGTGTTTCTGTTGGCTCTCGCTCGCTCTGGGTTTCCATTAGCAGCACGAGTGGACTAGTTCATCCATCACGTTTGCCAGCCAGAGAAATGACAGCGGGGCCATACGAATGTGGGCTGGCACATTAGCATTCGGGATAGATAAGGGCAGTGCTGATCCTCTGGGAGGGCAGCGAAGTGCACCAGACAGAAGAGGTGTTGACGTGCTGTGCTCACGGAGTGCGCGGGACCGGAGTCAAACCCGGGCTGCTGTCCTCTTACAGGGCAGCGTGCCTTTGATATAATGCCCCCCCGAGGTATGATATACACCTGTGATTATCCTGAATCGCAGTCCCGTGTCCCTGTGCTGCCCCGCTCCGGCTCTGCGAGCTGCAGCGTTATTTATCTGGCAATAAACGGCCTTCTGTCTGCAGAACGAGGGCTTCAGCTGGGGAAGTAATGGGCAGCTCGGGCTCAGCTGGAGATGTGCCCGGAGGTGAGATCTGACTGGGAAGGCTCTATCCTCCCGATGGAGAGAGACAGCCCTCGAGCTGCTTGCCGTGGTGGGGAAGGGAGCTGCCAGCAGGCAGCACTGCGTGTGGGTGCTCGCTGCAGCTTCTCCCCACAGCCAGCTCATGGGGAGAAGAGTGGGTCCATGCTGAGGCAGATCAGAAGGTGACATCCCCTCTGCATGTTGCTGCTCCTGATGCCCACTTTCCTGCCGCAGACTGTGTGTCCTGGTAATGCCTGCTCCTCTCCTGTGCTGGGGGGACAGATCCTGCCCATCCTATTACATCTTGCAGTGGGAACTTTGCACTAAGGCCGCTAGCATCCTGGCCATGGGTGCATCCTCCTCACCCAAGGGCTTGAGCTCACTTCCTGGGATGGAAGGGTTAATAAACCATACAGTGGAGGCAAGGGGCAAAGGGAGAGCACGGTGTGATCCATCTGAAAGCGGAGCAGCACGTGGAAGGAAGGGGTGCAAAGACCTTCATCACCAGGGATAGAAATTGCCAGCCCTGCCAGCAAGTGCTGCAGAGACAGAGTCCCCTCGGGGGACAGCAGAGGCGACCGCCCAACGCAGACAGCTCAAGTCTGGCTCTCAGCTGCGTGGCATCAGTGCTCGCCCAGCCTGCGCGGGGGGAATGTCAACAGCAGCTCCATTTGTAACATGCTTCGGGATCCGTCTGTGGCACGATGCTGCAGGGAAAGCAGGCACAGAAATATTATCGTTAGCGTCATTATTATTATCATCAGTACTCCCCTGCAGCTGGCGGTGGCTGCATGGAGAAACCATCCCGAGCTGCTCCGGTGGCATCTTCCCCCACCCACCCCAACTCCCCACGGCTTCGACTAGACAGAAATTGCCCCCCAGAACAGCTCTCTTTTCTGAATGTTGATTTCTCTTTAGTTAATTAAATGCTTTCAGTTCCAGTTGCCACTTTTCTGCACTCTCAGTGCAAAAAGGCAATCCGTTTTTTTTATTTTTATTTTTTGAAAGGGGGATGAAATTATGTTTGTTTTGTATTTCACAGGGAAAAAGAAATGCAAGTTTCAAGCAGGTCCACAAACACAGGAGAATCACCTGTTTCCACCCTCCTCACTGCTGTGCCATGGGAGAAGCAGCTGCATTGGCCCCAGATCCCCACTCACTGTCGCTTCTATTGACACCATCACCATCATGGGCACCGAGGGTGATAATTACCTCCCATGGCATGGAGAGGGTTAATTACCCCGTGGTTGTTCAGTGCTGTGAATAGGTAAGATGCCGTCTAAGCGCAGAGCATTATGATTAATAATATCCAGCCTGCTAAAGCAAAGTGCTTAGAAGGATTCCGAAAGGATTATTCATTTATATGAATACAGAGGATATCTACAGTTACATTAAATGGGATAAAAATCTGCAGGGGACCTAAGCCCTCACGCTTCAGGACATAAAGCAGCCATTAGCTGCCTGGGCTGGGAAGGAAGCTTTCTCCAAACACTTTAGCATAGTGTCACAGTGCTCAGCAGGAGACCTTCATCTTCCTCGGGAGTATCCGGGAGCATCTCCCCAGCCTGGCCTTGCAGAGCTGGGACTGAGCCTGGGCTGCTTGGCAGCTCACGGTGCCTCATGTGGCTTCAGTGCTCTATTTTCTGGCTCCTGTGCTCGTGCTTGTGCCTGCAGAGCAGGGCTGGCTGCCCAGGCAGTGATGGGTCTCCGGATGGGATTTTGAAGGCATCTGCAAGCTGCTGTGCTCAGGTTTGCACTGCAATTGCTGCACACTTTGCAGGTGATTGCTGGCTTGGTGCACATCTTGCTGGGACATGAGCTGAACAGATCCCTAGAGCAAATCGTGGGATACATCTCCCCCCCCCGGGCACGTCTTCCACCCACATCTTGGATCAGACAATAGTTCTGGCTGCAGGAATGACAGGATATCAGCCAGAAACTGAGATGGAAAGAGCTGTAGATTGAGGAGATCTCCAAACACTCAAACAGCTCCATTTGGAGATGCCAGCTGATGGAAGTAGAACAGTCTGGAAGGGAAGGGAAGGGAAGGGAAGGGAAGGGAAGGGAAGGGAAGGGAAGGGAAGGGAAGGGAAGGGAAGGGAAGGGAAGGGAAGGGAAGGGAAGGGAAGGGAAGGGAAAGGGAAGGGAAGGGAAAGGGAAGGGAAAGGGAAGGGAAGGGAAAGGGAAGGGAAGGGAAAGGGAAGGGAAGGGAAGGGAAGGGAAGGGAAGGGAAGGGAAGGGAAGGGAAGGGAAGGGAAGGGAAGGGAAGGGAAGGGAAGGGAAGGGAAGGGAAGGGAAGGGAACGGAAGGGAAGGGAAGGGAAGGGAAGGGAAGGGAAGGGAAGGGAAGGGAAGGGAAGGGAAGGGAAGGGAAGGGAAGGGAAGGGAAGGGAAGGGAAGGAAGAGGGGAGAGGAGAGGAGAGGAGAGGAGAGGAGAGGAGAGGAGAGGAGAGGAGAGGAGAGGAGAGGAGAGGAGAGGAGAGGAGAGGAGAGGAGAGGAGAGGAGAGGAGAGGAGAGGAGAGGAGAGGAGAGGAGAGGAGAGGAGAGGAGAGGAGAGGAGAGGAGAGGAGAGGAGAGGAGAGGAGAGGAGAGGAGAGGAGAGGAGAGGAGAGGAGAGGAGAAAAGAGGAGAGGAGAAAAGAGGAGAGGAGAAAAGAGAAGAGAAGAGAAGAGAAGAGAAGAGAAGAGAAGAGAAGAGAAGAGAAGAGAAGAGAAGAGAAGAGAAGAGAAGAGAAGAGAAGAGAAGAGAAGAAGAATTAAGGTTGGAAAGGCCATCAAGGTCATCACATCCAACCACCAGTTCTTGCCAGTTCTACACCATGTAACTCAGTGAGAGATCCGCCCTTTCCCTGGACACCTCCAGGGACAGTGACACTTTCAGAAGCTGTGGCTTGCTTAGGAGCATTTGGTGTCTCTTCACTCTTCTTTCTTTTTGTTGGGAATGAAACGTGCTGAAGGTGCAAATGACAAAATAATGGCATAATTGCTCTTTTTGTGGTGTTTTTGGTCTTGGTGGTAAGAAAATATTCCAGACATGATCTTGGAGTGTGCTGAGAAGTTAAGAATTGCAAGAAATTAAACTCAGGAAATGCAGAAAATCATAATGCAGGAAATTAAAAGGCAGTAAATTCAAAACCGAGACAAGTTTTCATACCGCGTGTGGTTAATCTGTGGAGCTTATTGCTACAAGATATTAAAAGAGGTTGGATGTGTCTGTGAGCACTGCCAGCAGCAGTTACTATGAACACTTTCACCCCCTTTCTGCACTGCACGGGCTGACTGCTCTTGCTCTTGTGGCTAGCAAAGAGCTTCTTCAGGAGGAGTGAGAGGGCAGTGCTGACTGACCGTGTTAAGAATTAATGAAACCCCACATCCAATACCTTCACCTCCAGATGTGGTGCCCCATGTCCCCACTGGGATCCAGGAGATGTGCTCTGTGCATGGCCTCTGCCTCCTTGCCTAGAGGAGCACTGTGGATTTGGAGGCTCCTGGACAAGGGTGGGGTGATCAGCAACAACTCTTGGGCTGAATGGACTGGAAACAGTCCCCTGGAGCTCCCGGGGTTCAGCCCAGTGCCGCTGTCTTTGATCTACAGCAATTTCATGAAGAGCTGGTGTCACGCAGAAGCCTGCAGCGGTATCCTGGGATGCCCTGTTTTTCTCAGACAACCAGACCCCTTTAAATCATTCCATCCCTCATTACCAGCACTGGTCATGGTGCTAGAGATGGCTCTCAAGACCTGGGTGAACCATGAGCCCTTCTGCTGTGGCCAGGTGCAATGGGTTGCCCACCCCCTGGTGCCATCAACCAACTGCCCCTGCTTTCCCCCTTTTGCAGGTTAAGGGATCTGCAGTGTCTCGGTGCCCAGGGCTGGGTGCCCATAGGGCTCCCATAGGCAGATCCCCACATGCCCACACCTTTCCTTCACACCGGGCTCATCACAACAACCGATGCTTCTTCTTTTGCTGAGAAAGAGCCAAAAGCAATTTGTGTCATCTCATAACGCGTGCTCTAATACGTTACATTGGATCCAATTAGGTAATGGCAGCCCCGGCAGCAGAGGAGGGGGGGTGTCAGGATTCATCCTGGTTTGGGCAACGCTGTCGGCATTGATCCTAATGAACGCCAGGCAGAGGGGTGTCCCCCGAGCTGTGCTTTGTGATACTGGAGCGGCTCAGGACTGGTTAATGTGCTTTTAACACAAAGTGCTACCTGAAAAAGATGCTCAGCTAGAGGGAGCCGACATGGTGCAGTGTAATTTATGCCTTTAGAATAGGATCCTCCATGGGCATTACAACAGCACACTCGGAAAGGACTCAGCTGCGTGCGGGAGAAGAAAGGGAGGCTTTAAGTGAAGATTTAAAGACGGGGATGGAACATCTACAAAGAAGGGGAACACACGCCCTCCAGCTGTGGAGGAAGGCAGAAGGGAGGTTGAGATAAAAGGGGAGCTTTGATCTTCCTCAATCCATCGGGCTTCGATCAGCCGTGTCCTGCTGTGCCGGGGCTGACCGAGGGCTGGCATGCAACCGCCTCGATGAAAGCTCCTCGTTCCCATCCCATCCCACCCCCGGCTCCTTCTGCTCCGCCGGGTGCTGCCATGCCCCAGACCCCCTGCAGGACCCTGCTCTCCGGCCCTTCACACTGCTGTGCTGGGGCTTTGCTGCAGGAGCCCTGTACGAGGGTAAAAGCAGCAGTTTTCCGGTGCCAGAAGCTCAGTCTGGTCTATCTGGGCTTTCTTGTCACTGGTTTGCAGCAATTTTAACCCAGTTGTTTTGCTACGATGTGTTGCTGCAGAATACACGGAGGTCGAAGAACATGGGGAAGGAAAAATGTGCCCTGAGACCCAGGGTGTCTGCTGCTGGGGTTGTAGGGAGCACAGCACACTGCACAAGGGCTAAGGAAATGATGCCTTGGTCATTGTTCAAACAAAAACCTTGCACATGTTTTCTGATGGCCAACAAAACAGAAATGCGTTTCGGGCCCATGTTCTCACTCTGGCTGCCTATGATGAGTTTAGGGCAAAATTTTATCACTGGCATTGCAGGGAGGAGTGCCAGAGTTCCCATAATCCCAGCGTGCTGACCCAAGGTGCTCATAGCAGACCCAGCTCCCTGTGGGACTGCAAGGGGTCCAAGGGAGATGCTGTGAAGCATCAGAGCCAATGGAGGACCCAATAATTCAGGCATCTGAAGCACCAGCAGGAGAGTCAGTGATTGGAGGTGTTTTGCAATGGCTTTGTAATGCTTTTCTTGACCTCTGGTGGTGCAGTGCCTGTCCAGCACTGTGAGACAGACAGCACCAAACCCACAGCTGCTCTTCAGTGCCTGTGGGTGCAGGGAACAAATACACTAAACCTGCTTCAGGCAGGGAGGTACTTGCACTCATGGAGACACCTAGCCTTGATCAAGTCCTGTGATATCCTCCTAGCTGTATTTTACATTTGTTGCACACTAGAAATTGTAGAATAGCTTGGGTTGGACAGGACCTCAAGGATCGTCAAGTTCCAGCTGCCTAGGTTTCCAAGCCCAGGCAGGGTTGCCAATCACTACATCAAGCCCTAGGTCAAATTGCTCAGGGCCCCATCCAACCTGGCCTTGAACTGCTCCATGGACAGGACAGCGAGGGATTACATGCTTGCCCCCAGGTTCAGCACCATTTTCTGTGCTGCTCCATCCTCCCCACCTGGCACAAAGCGGCCGCTCACTGCCAGAGTGGCTCCGCTGCACTTTGCAATCCTCTTTGCAATTTCATTCATTTCAAAGCTCCCTGTTACCACTTCCAGCCCTTAATCTCCCACTCCATAAATCAATCAGCAAGGGAGCTGGCGAGCAGAGGCAATCAGCTCCTCTCGCCCTGGCGGCTCGTGCCAAGGGCTGGGGGCTGTGGGGGGCCTCTGCCCTCTGCCCCAGCCTGCGAGCTAAGAATTGACAGCAGGGCATTGTTTCGATCTGTGCCAAGGTGTTCCTGACGAGGCCGGTGGACTCCCAGCCGGGAAGGGCAATTATCCCCGCTAATAAAGCAGGGATGCTGGCACGGAGGGGATGCTCCCGACGCGAAGCAGCACAGAGCCCAGCAGCAGGCAGGTGAGCGGGGCACAAATCACATGCCGCCTCTTGGCTCCATGCCCCGCGTGCCTCGCATGCTGATGCAGCGAGCGGCCATTTATCTGCAGAAATTAGGAGTGAGAACTCTGTTTAGCTGAACAGACGACAAATTCTGTTGTTGTTTTTTTTTGTTTTTGTTTTTGTTTTTTGCCTTGGAATTCCAGGGTCTGCATTTTTTTTTTTTTGGAGGCTGTTTTTTTCTCCGCTGGGAGTGGAGATGGATGGATTTTGCTTGCTGCAACTTTTCTGTGGTGGAAGCACAAGTTTGTCAGCTCTGAAGTGTTTTGTAGAATTATGGTGATTTTGCCCGACTTTTTTTATTTTTTTGGGAGGGGAAAAGCAAGCGAAAGCACTCAGGATGGCCAGTTTTGACAGGTTCAACACGAAATGTTTTGATTTTCTGGCTCTGAAACGTCCTTCAGTTTCAAAACTCTCCTTCGTTTAATTGTGAAGAATCCAGAAGCTTGATTGAAGCACAGCATTCCGGTACTGTCGGATGAAATGTTGACTCCAAACCTTTTAAAAATCGATTTGACAAGAAGTTGGAAAACCTCAGTCTCTCTTCCAAGCTTGGAGAGCGTTAAAGGAAGCAAACAAATAAATGCACAGTTTGCAAATGAGCTGAAAGGAATCTCTTGCCTGTGTTTTTAGAACTAGTTTGTTTATACAGGTTTTTGAGATAAATAAATAAATTAATAAAGGTTTGGGGGAGGGGCAAACCTCTTTCCAAAGCCAAGGAATTGGATTTGTCCCCTTCAAAGGGAGGTAGCTGTATGCTAAAAAGTTAAACCTTTGTGATGTGTGTCATGCATGATGAACAAATCAGAAGCCGTTGTGGCGTGGCTGCCAGCCATGAAGCAGCTCCTGGCTCCAGGAGCAGGGAAACACCAGCTTGCAGCAGGGACATGGCATTACCTTTGGCCATGGCTTGGTGAGGCAGTCACTGAACTTCCTGCCCGTGCCAGAGCTCTGTGTGTTTAAAAGCTTGGTAACGAGTTCAGAAATCATCAAGAAATAGCTGAAGGGCTGATCTCGGATGCTGGAAACCTGTTGTGCGCTGGGGAGTAGTACAAGGTGTGAGCATCCCTGCTAAATCTGAGGCAGCATTAATAAGTGACTCATCTGAGTGTAGAAGTACCTTTTGGAGGAGGAGAAGCTGAGCAGCCAGCTGGCTTGCTAACAACAGCAGGCTAGCAGCTAGCAGCTGGAGGGTACAGCCAGGCAAACTGGGAGCTGAGCACCAGTGCCAGCAGCCAGCAAGCCAAACCCTCTGACAGCTTGCTCTGGCATGTGATGGAGGCTCCATCACTCACGGCTGTTCATCCTCTTGGATCTGCTGTCATCAAGCAGAAACTCTGGGCTTGACAGGGCTTAAGTTCCCCCTTCCAGCCAGAAAATCAAATCACAATGTCTTTGCAGCTCTCCTTGGCTTAATCTTTGGAAAGAAGAGACCTGTGATGAAGAAGGTCCCTACTCTTCCTGGCTTCCCAGCAACCTCCAGTAGGATCCACAAAGGAAAGCAAACACACTGGATCATTCCCAGCCACCACAGCACTCCCAGCCAAATCCTTCTTCCCAGGAGTGCCATTGTCTCTGGTGTGAAACTGACCATCCATCCATCCATCCATCCATCCATCCATCCATCCATCCATCCATCCATCCATCCATCCACCTATCCATCCTACAGGTATGACGCACATCCCTCCATCTCTGCCTCGTGCACAGGCTCTGTTTATGCGTTACAAAGCTGTCTCAGCACCCTCTGCTTTGATTTCTCCAACACATGGCTGCACTGATGGCTCCCAGGCCCCACAAAATGGGTCGCCACTGTCTAGCTCACCTTCTGCATGCAGTTCGGTCAGTGAAAAGGAGGACAGGTAGAAGAGGGGGAGAGAGAAAGGTAATTGTCCTGGGGATGTGAGGGGCAAAGGAGGCCCAGGGTGGCTGCCCTGTCCTGCTCTCACCAGGAAGTTGAACACCTGTCTCTGCTTGCCTCTGTCATCCCAAGGATGCCACCATTGGTACTCCCAGAATTGTTCCCTTGAGCTGTGAATGCATTTCTGTGTTGTTTGGTGCTGTGCCCACAGGCCAACTAATTCACTGTAGGCAGATGTATGGGACAGGTCAGCTGGGAGCAAACCTGCTCCCGTGCTTAGCATCAGTTTTATTTCTTGCAATCATATCTACAGCCAGAAATCGGAGATACTGAATTATTTTGGTATTAAAAACAAGGGCCAATTGAGATGAGATGTGCAAGGACTTCGTGATAGCAAGCGACCTGTGATGAAATGGCAGCTAGAATTCAGTGTAGGTAAATGTAGGAATTATTAGGAAAGGAATGAAGATCAGAAGTATTAGGACCAGGATCTGTCAGTCTGTCCTCATGTACATCCTGGGTGGGCTCTGCCTTTCCAGCCTGGGCAGATCTGGTCCCACCTCCGGAGGGATACGAATGAGTTTGACAGGAGTCCATCAATCCTGAGTGGCTCTCCATGGAGCTGAGAGTCACCACCTTGCATCAAAGAGAAGGAGGTGGCAGTGCACACAGCACAAACTGCTCAGCTCCACAGACACATTTACAAGAGGAAAATCCTTCAAGGGCTGCTAGATTCCACCTCTGGGTTAGGAGTCTTTGGGATGGACTTTGGGAGAGGTCTGAGGATGGAGCGTGGTTGGAGGATGACCTGGTCCTACCTCTCTGGGTGGCCAGGCAGCATTCATGGGTCTCCAGTGCCTTCAGCTCACAGCCACGTCCAACCTGGATCCTTTATCAGTGCCACCTATCCTCCCCATCTCTATTCAGACCAATTGCATAGGAACAGAGAGGGATATTTTAGGAAGTTGTAGCCCAGTAGCATCCCTGACCCCGGGCTGGTGAGCTCAGGGTGCTCTCATCTGCAGTACCACAGGGATGGATGGAACCTGGCACCGCTTTGTGCCTCTGCACATTTTTCTCCCACCCCTTTCCAGGCTTTGTGATGGGTTTGCTGTCAGGCTGGAGGTACCACGGTGCCCCCCACCCTCCCCAGCACAGGGACTGCAGGCAGACCGTGCAGCAGCACTGCTAATAAGAGGAGATCCCCATGGCCTGGAGCAGGCTGTGAGGGAGCTGCAGAACCTGGTTCATCCCCGCAGAAAGGCTGAGTGTGGTCCCCGGGGCTCCGCTGCCCTCGGGGCGCTCAGCAATCTCCTGCCTGCACGGAGCAGCTGCGTGCCAGCTCCACGCCTTCCCTTTGCCCGTGGTGTCCTCTCGGCCACATGGCTCCATCTGCACCCGGGCAGGATTTCAAGTGTGAAGAAAAAAAAAAAGAATAAAAATGCCTTCGGGTGTTTTCTTTTTTTTTTTTTTTCCAAAGATTTTCTTTCCAGTCACCTTTTTTTATTCCAAAGTACTTAAACACCCCGCTTTCGAAATCCTTATTACCCTGACTCAGACTCAGCTTTAAGTAGTGCTTTGAATTAAGGTTCTCAAATATGCATTCAATTTCAGTTTAAAAGGGGTAGTTAATGTATGTTACATAAATAGCTATTATTAAATACGTTCACTGAAGATTAACAACTGCTGTGCGTAATGGATACGTGTCTAACTACTATGATATATACTGAATTTCCCTATTATATAGCTGCTGGATGTGTGTCTGCTAGAACAGAGCAAAAATTCACAGTGAATAATTTAGTAGATGAATTTAGCCTCTCTTTCTGTCTGCGAAACCGCATGGCATCCTCCAGCACATTCATCATACCGGCCTGATCCTGCCTGCAGTTCCTGCCCAGGCTCCACAGAGCTGGGACACAGGTGGATGGATGTTCCAGGGGGAACGGAGAGCTCTGTCCCCTTGGGTGTGTTCCCCATGTCCCTGCCCTAGGGATGCCCTACTTGGGGTTGCTGTCCAGCCCAAAGCCCTGCTCTGACCCTGGGTGCAACCCTGGGTGCCTGTGCCACTGCAGCCTGCAGTTGACTGGGTTTGTGCTGCTGGGGAGCTGGAGGGAGCTTGTCCTCTTGGGGTTATTCTGGTTATTAAGTGTGATTTCCTCTTCTTACTAGGACCCTCCTTTCTGTTTCTTTGTCCTGGAGAAGTTGGTTGCTAGGATGTTTGCTTGGGTAGAAGCGAGTGTCGGAAGGCAAAGTCCTCCCCATGGCTACATGGAGCGGTGCTGGAGGATGCTCATGAAGCACAGCGATGGGCCGAGCTGAGGTCAGGATAGCAGCATGACCTCTGAGCGTGTCACTGCAGGGCCATGCTGCAGGACCCATGTCTGCTGCAGGACTTCCACATGGCCGGGTGAGCCAGCTCCTTTCTCCACATCTGGCACCACTTGCCAATGAGCAACGCTGTCCTGACCTGGAAAACAGACAGGGCAGATGTTCTGCAGGGAGAGAAAGGCCCCAAGCAGACAGCTGGCCCATGTGCCCTTCTCCTTTTGCCCATTGAGTGTCCTCTGCCATGGGCAGACCCAGATGCAGCAGGCCTGCAGCACATGGGTCAGGGCAGACAGAAGCTTTGGTTCAGGGGATGGGCGCCTTTCCCTTCCCATATGTCAACTGCAGACCTCCAGCTCTGCCTGCTGAGCTCCCCTCTAACAGCAGCAGGTGCTGTGGGGCCCTCGTGGCTGATTTAGCAGAAAAATCAGTTCCTTCTCTTGCTCAGTGCATCCTTGCCCTGTTGCTCTCTCTTGATGCTGTGTAATTTTTCCTCTTCCTGCACTCCATGGCTACCTTCGTCTCATCTAAAGCTCATCAAAGGGTGGAAGGGGGGATGCAGGCTGGGAGGTTGTCTGACGCTTTCTAAAGCATCTTGTAGAGATGCCACAGCTCCTTACTGGGAACACAATGTGCCCACCAGGCCTGTGTTGTGTCTTCCAAGTGAAGTAGGGGAAATAAAGTCCCCTTCCCCTGCCCAGTTCCCAAAATAAAATGAAAACCGAAAGAAGGATTTAGGATGAAAATAACCAGCTGAGGCATGTCCTCTGTGCTAGGAAGATCAAGTGCTAATGATGGTTCTGGCACGTTGGTGACAGTTTTGTCTGTTGTATGTATATATATTTTAACTGTGAGACCACATGGGAGGCTCTTTATGCAGTCGAAGTGCCTTTGACAGCCGCTGAGAACACATTGGCTCCTTTCTGCTGGCAAAAGACTCATCCCATTAAAGGCTGTCTATAAAGGGAAGGGAAATGACAAGGGTGCTTGGGAGGGAGCGAGGCAGCAGGAGGAGACAGGAGCTGCCACCACCAATGTCATTACCAAGAATGAGAAGGAGCTTTTGCATAAACGCACCATGTGTTTTCATTAGTGGTGGCGGAGAATGTGCTGTTCTGAGGAGAGCATTTATTCCATCGAAGGGAAAACAGATACCCCGAGACTGTCACGTGAGCCCTGTGACCTCGGCCTGGGAGCAGCAGTGCCACGAGCTCTGTGCATCCCTGGAGCAGCCCCAGCCAGGAATGGGATCTTCTTGTTCCTATCTCAGCTCCAGGTCCTCTCTTCTGCTGGGCCAGCTTCCAGCTGCCGTGAGTTGCCATTGCTACCACGATAATAAATCTTGTTTAAATGTTAAAACATCAGTGCACTTGTGGAAAACAGCATTTAAGATCTGATCTGGTGGCGTTCAGGTGAACCTGGCCAGCCACCCCCTGACATGCCTGGTTGTGATACAACAGGGGGGGATGTTCCTCCCTGGTGAGAAGTGCCAGATGAGACACAGAGAACCCTCTGCCCAATGACAGTGTGTAAAGCAGCGCCGCTCATCAGCCCAACTTCTTTTCTTCTGGGTTTAACCCTTTTTCCTGAGGGGCTGTGTTATGCACAGTGATGACACATCAGCTGATCCCCCAACCAAAGCCTGGACACAGAGCAGCGCTGGATCTCACCTGTTCTCTCCCAGAGCTCCTGCTGCTCCTCCTGCACTTCCCAAACACATCCACAAGCCAAGGTTTGTGTCAGTGAGTCCACAAATGGTCTGAGCGGATGGAGACCTGATGCTGGGGGTTGCTGGGTATCAGGCAGCAGGCTGTCAGCACCCTACATCCCCAGCCCTGGCCAAACGAAGACTCTGATTCATAAATGATGGGCAGTGCAGAAATACCCCCAAATACCCTGAGCTTGTACTTCCCATATCTCCCAGGAACTGGGAGAAGACACCTCTTTGGATCAGCATCACCTCATTCTCCCTCTTTGGATCAGCATCACCTCGTTCTCCTACGTAAAAAGAAATAAGACTGACGTGCTCCAAAACCACATCCATCAGCCTCAGGGTTTGCTCACCTTCCTGTCCTGGAAGCAGTGGGGCCACGCAGCAGGTCCCCTGCACCCTACAGCCATCCCCCAGACGCTGCCCTACAGTCCTCCCCTATTTGCACCTCCTGTGGCTGTGGTTTCCGAATTCCTGAGGTGCCTTGGAAACTGTGGGCTGTTTCCTCTGAACCTTCATTTCAGCCCCTCCTCCACAGACCGGCTGCAATTTCCGAAGCACGCCAGCTGATTAGAGAAGGCAAATGAATTCTTTCATTAGGAGAAGCATTGTTATAATTAGGGGAGAAATTTTTGTGCCGACGCCTTTTAGAAAGGGAGAGGAGAGAAAAAGCACCTCCATTTGATACGGTTTTAAGGCATCTTTATTCGAGAGACAGAAACATATTTATAAATATATATTTATGTGCTTGCTGGCCATGCTGAGCTACTGCAGTTTGTTAACGCAAATAAAAATCATCATTATCATAATTCATTGCAGTAAGTAAGTAAATAAATAAATAATTCCAGAGGTCACGGAGATATTTTGGGAGATGTTGGGTGAATCAAAGCAAACTGCATTTTCAGCAGCTGGCATTTCCAGCTCCTGCACAGCACCCTGTGCTAGGCTGGAGGAAGGAATAAATAGAGAGGCAGAAAGATAAATGGAGAGCACCAGATAGATGGGTTTGCGTAGCATTTCCATGTATCATTTTTGGGTGACACGGCGTGAGTTATCTCTGTAATTACAGCCCTGCTGCTCGCTCCCAGGACCCGCGTGGAGCACCTGCCTGGAGTCGCCCATCCCTGCTGCAGGGGAAGGCAAAGGACAGCAGGATTGATGCTTCCTGCCATGCTTGCTGGGTGGCTGGGGATCCCTCCTGCCCTTGGTGACACAGGACGATCACGGCAGCTTCCAGCTGCCACATCTGGTTCCTTTGAGCACCAGGGAGAGATGGAGTAGTTGGATTTGTTTTACCCCCACGGGTAGGGAAGTTGGCATGACCAGAGGTTACACACAGCAGTGTGGGCAGTGAAGTACATGGATAAGGCCTTTGGATGGTGGGATTCCTTGAAGAAAGTTATTTCCCAGTGCCCCTGGTGTAGCAGAAGCTGCAGGGTTGTACAGAGTGCTCTGCACGTGGGGCAGACCCCAGAGTTGGATCAGGATGGTAAGAACCATCTCACCAAATCAGCTGTACAGATGAACCTATGAATTCATGGCAGGAACTGTTCCAAACTTTAATTTTGAAGACTGAAAATCTTGCTACATCAATATGCATTGATGCAGTGGAGGTGGCTCCTCTCTGGCCAGGCACAGACAGGCGAGGAAACAGAGCAGATCAGGGTCTGCAGGGAAACAAGTCATCTCACCCCAACATTGCCTAGTGGAGAGGGAAGTTGTGGCTCTGAAAACCAAAGGGGCTGCTGCAATCAATCAGACTCCTGTTTCCCTGCTCTTCCTTTCGGAGTCTGCTACTTCATTTGAAGGCTGTTTCTCTCTCTTCAAAATCTATAAATTGCTCTCCCCCAGGGGTGGTGAACACAAGTTTTCTGCCTCCCTGCAGGACACCTGCAGAGCTGGGATGTTGCAGAAAGCTTTGCTCGACTCTAAGCTACCTGGTACAAGCTGGCATCACTTCTGCTAAACGGGTCTGTTTCCATGTTTCAGTGGCTGAGATGTACCAAGAATTCCCGATAACTTATTATTTTCAGTACTTGGCAGCGTATTATTGCTTATGAGAGCATCAGCACTGGGAGCCTGGGGATGTTCTGACAGAGAAGTTTTACTGAAACTGCCTGAATCTGCCTCATCCACGAACTGCGTCTTTCACAGAAGTGTAACAGTGCTTCTCATGTCCTGGTTTTAATATGACTGATATAGAAGATGAGAAAAAGCATTCTTCTTTCCTCTTTGCCCTTGGCACTGGGTTGACCAACACATCCTGCAAAGAAGGCACTTGGAGGGATGCAACCTCTGTGCTGTGCTCCATTTCCATCTGTGGGTCAGGGCAGTGTGGGAACGCCAGCAGATCCATGGCTTTGCAGTGCCCCTTTAAATAGGTGCAGATAAACACTGAGCAGTCAAGGGGAAAATAAAAGCATCTGGGGCTAAGAGCAGCTTGCTCCATTGCTCCAAACCAAACAGACCCGTGTCCTCAGACCCAGGGTGCCAACATCTGCCTGGTCCCCAGCTGCGTACTCGGCGGCTGTGCATGTGGAGGGATGGAGCACCCTGGGGAGCCCCTGCGGAGCTTCCTGGAGACCCAGATCCAAGAAGCAAAGAGACGAGTTTCCCTCCTGCTCCCGGGCTCTGCAAAGTTAACAGGATGTTTTTGCTGGAACGTTGGACTGTTCTGAACTGCTGAGACATTCCCGGGATTTCTGCAGGGCTGGACAGGGACACGATCCGTTCCCCGGGACGGTGCTGGCTGCCGTTGTTCTGCCAGGCCACGAGGCCAAGCAGTGAGTCTGCTTGGCGAGAAGTGCTGTAGATATCTCCCACAGCTCCACACACACCCACTTCCCCAGCAAGTCCAGAGGAGCCTTCCTGGCTCTGAGCAAACCTCCAAATCCTGAACCTTGGCTGGTCCCGCAGCACTCGTGTTGCATAAACTCCCAATGAGATACGGTGTCGCATTCTCCATCCTGTCTGCTTTTTGTCCCGGGCAGCCCGTGCAGATAGTCCCTGTGCACTCCGTCTCCTTGTCCCAGGGCTGAAAC
Organism: Callipepla californica brunnescens; assembly: GCA_023055505.1. Classification (NCBI taxonomy): domain Eukaryota; kingdom Metazoa; phylum Chordata; class Aves; order Galliformes; family Odontophoridae; genus Callipepla; species Callipepla californica. The sequence continues at coordinate 940,836 of JALIRH010000078.1, forward strand.
ACCTTCTCCTTACCTCGGGCTCTGCTCTGTGCACCCTCCAAATCAGCAGTCCTCGCAGCTGTCCCAAGGATGTGGAGGCAGAGAGCTCCTGCTCCCGCTGGCTGTCACTGCAGAGCCCCGCGCCAGCAGCCGCACGGAGGAGCTGCCACCGCAGCCAGCGGGTCAAATCCTTCCAGGAAAATGTAATCACTTCCAACGAGCTGAAAAGCAATTTAGACGAGAGCTTTGTGGCTAAAGATCAGCAAGCCCAGAGACCATGTGTGCTCAGCAGCTCTCCCCAGCCTGGCACGGAGCAGGGAAGCTGGCAGCTCCTGCTGTCCTGCTGCTCGCCTGGAGCTGCTCCATGCCAGGAGAGGAGCGTGGTCCACGTGTGAGCCAGGCTGTGCACAGACCTGCAGGCTGTCAGGATGGCCTGGATGCTTGGGGCAGGGAGCCAGGGGACGTTTTGGTACTGGGGGATCTGAACGACCTTCTTATGATCCTGCATGTTGAAGCCAGGAGCTAACTTTGTCTCTACAAAACCCTGGAGCAGGCGCAGGATTTATAGAATCACAGGATCATGGAGGTTGGTAAAGACCTCTCAGATCCCCAGGTCCAACCCCACCCCTCCCCCATACCCACTGCCCACGTCCCTCAGTGCCACATCCCCACGGTTCTGGAGCACCTCCAGGGACAGTGACTCCACGCTCCTTGGGCAGTGTGTGCCAACGCATCACCGCTCTTTTGGAGAAGAAAATGTTCCTAATACCCAATCTGACCGTCCCCTGGCACAGCTTGGTGCAATCACTTCTCATCCTATTGCTGTTACCTGGGAGCAGAGGCCGACCCCCCCTCACCACAACATCTCTTCAAGCAGCTGCAGAGAGAAACGAGGTCTCCCCTGAGCTCCTCTTCTCAGGAGTGGTTCAGCAGCCGACAGGATGCTCTGACCAGTCATTTTTCAGGAGCTCTGCAGCCCACGTGTGCCATTAGAACAGTCTGCCCATCACTGTCAGTGCCACCAGCCCCTCTCAATGCTCCGGTCCATCTGCTCCAGGCCTGGAAAGAGGAAAGCTTTTGCAGCATTGGCCGAGCGATGACTGCAGCTGATGCAGGAGAGGCTGCGTTTCCTCTTGTGTCATCCCGGGTTGAGATGAGAGGAAGTGTTGCTCTCAGATTTCACAAAGGTATTCAGCTTGTCCTGAAAAGCCAAAATCTTTGCAACGTCCCTGAGCTGGGCCTCCCTTCCAAGCCCAATTTCCAAGTATTTATCTTTTTGAAATGTTTAATTATAATTAGCTTAGATTTCAAAACAAGGGGTCGACTGAACTGGAAAATAGATTTTTTTTTTCTCTCTCTCCTTTGAGAATGTCAAAACACTTCATTTTGACAAATTTAGAACTCCTTCCAGATTTTTTTCTGACTCGAAAAATTAATCACAACTGACCTTCTCTTGAAATAAGTGTTGGTTTAAAAAAAAAATAATCAGCATTTTCCAGTGGAAAAAATACAATTCATCCAAAAACTCCCACCACGTTTCCGTCCTGACTCCTTGTCTATGTGCCTCTCCTGTGCTGCTTTCCCAGTTACTAAGATCCCTTGCTGGATTCATTAAAATGGGCAATGAGACAGCGTCAGGAACGGCTCCAGCCTGAGCAAGAAATTGTTGAGCAAGAAAATGCAGAGAACATTTTGCTCTGCTTTATGTCTGAGGTTGAGCAAACGTCAAGGTGTGGTGTCCGTGGGGAGCAGTGTCCTTGCCGCAGCCTGTGACCCTTGAGATCCCCACCTCCACCCAGCGTGTGTTCTCTCTTCTCTTGCTTCTCCCCCATGAACAGACTTCAGCTACTGAGCCTATAAACACAGATTTATTGTCGGTGCGGATCCTGACACCTCGCTGAGCCTTCACTTGAGCAGTTCAGCTGGGATGAGACTCTGATCCAAGATGCACACATGTGCATCTGGAGTAACTTCAGTGGTGGAGTATGCGGAAAAGCTCAGCTTTCAGAAGGGTTTATTTATACTGAGACAGAAATTAGGCCACTGATACAAGCAATCAAAACTCCGCTGCAAGCTTTGTGCAAAGCCACTGACAAAACAAGCTGGGAAGTGGTCACGGAGGTAATGTGGCATAGGGTGACCTTTGATCTGGGTGATTTATCTTTTGTGGTGTTGCCTTGCACCACAGAGCAGACACAGGGCGATGCAAGGGGAGGAGAGTGGAGTTGTCTTGTGCTAGTGCCAGGGGTGACTTGGGAACACTACCCGCACCTCCCAGCACAGCTTTCCTCCAAACAAAGTGACCTCACCCATACTTCCCACAGGTCAGGAGCCTTCAAGATGTTCCTGGGAGGACACCAGCCAGAGTCAGAACATCATCCAGATCCAGGAACCAGCTGGATCCAAGGCAGAATCCAGACCCAAGATGCCAACCAGACCCAGGACACCAACCAGACCTGGGTCACCAACTGGATCTAGGAGAGCAACCAGACTAAGGACACCAACCAGATCCAGTACACCAATGGGATCCAGCAAAGCCATGTGGTGGCTGGACGGTGGAGGATCAGCGTTGCAGCCCATGCCCAAGCCATCATTGTTTTACCTGCATAAAGTACAAGAATGCAGAGGGTTGTGGCAGCAGGACTGAGGCTTTATGGTTAACAGTGCTGCTGAAACATGAGATTTATTTCCTCTGAATCCAGTGCCCAGTGCTAGATGGAGCAAGATGACAGTGATTTACTACAAAACTACGCCTGTCTCTGCTGTCCATGATCACAGAATCATAGAATCACCAGGGCTGGAAAAGACCTCCGAGATCATTCAGTCCAACCACCCTCCTACCACCAATATTGCCAAAGAAAGCACATCCCTAAGTATGAGATCCACCCTTTCCTTGCACACCTCCAGGGACGGTGACCCCACATCCCCTGTGCAGCCTGTGCCAGTGCATCACCACTGTTTCAGAGAAGAAATTTTTCCTGATACACAACCATGGAGCAACTTGAGGTCATCACCTCTCATATTCTCTCTGTTACCCAAAAGCAGAGGCCCAGCCCCCAACCACAACCTCCTTTCAGGCAATTGCAGAGAGCAATACGGTCATCCCTGAGCTCCTCTTCTCCAGATGGACCCATCCCATTCCCTCACGCACTGTGTGGGGCCGTTGTGCCCAAAGTGCAGCACCAAGCACTCAGTCTCACTGAAGCTCATCCCATCAGCCCCATCCCACCCAGCTCCCTCTGTAGCACCTGCCTGCACTCAGGCGGATCGTCGCATCCCCCAGCTCGGTGTCACCTGCAGACTTCCTGAGGGTGCTAAAATAGAGCAGATGCACACGAGCCTCAGCACTCCTCTGAGAGCCTCAGGTGAGCAGCACAGGGCAGGGTTCAGCTGTGCCAACCCAGGCGGCATCACCGTGGGCCTGATCCTGCTCTCAGCAAGCCAGCAGTCTGCGGTGACTGTGCGAGGAGAGAGCAAGGGCCGAGCGCTTTGCTAGGATTGCATACCAATTTGCTAATGCCTGCAAGGTGTTGGCTGGGAGCTGATGGAAAGCTGCACGGTGTCACCGGGTCTCCTGGGGCCCAGAGCAGCGGGGACCTGCCTGAGAGCACCTCTGCCCCCTGGGAGTGCCACCTGTCACCGCGTTAAACGAACCCTCTCGTGCAAACAAGCCCCAATTCCCCACGGACTCCCACCTTCGCCCGTCTCCTCCAATCAGTTCCCCGAAACGCGAATCCTGACACAGCCACCACGCACAGCCACCTTTGAATGAAGTTGCCATAGTTACTGGTGCCTCACAGCAGCAGGCTGAGCTCATTAAAATGATTTGAATGGCTACCCTATAATCAAGGCGCTGGGGAGGGGAGGCGGCCCCGGGACATGCCAGGCACAGCAGAACCGTGCACCCCAGTGTGGGTGCACGGGCTCACGAGGGAGGCACGGGGATAGCACAGCTCCACATAAAGCATTGGTGCCCTTTGGAGGACATGTGGGCACAGGGCTCTGCTGGCACGCTGTGCTCGCCACGTCCCCACCTCTCACCCTCACACCTCCAGAGTCCCAGCTCTGGAGCAGCCCAGTGGGCAGCGATGGGGTCTGGATTCCCAGGGAAGTGTGGTCTGGAAGACAAACCAGCACGTTACTCCTCTCTCAATCCTTATTTTGCAAATAACTCTTTAAGGAAAAAAAAAAAAAAAAAAAAGAAAAAATTTGTCATTGGATGCATCCAAAACGTTCTGCCAAAATAAGGTTTTATCTTCTTATTTTTTCCCCCCCTCTCTCCAAGGCTGTGAGGTATGAGTATTTTGGGGTTTAGCTTAAATTAAAACAGAATTTAACAAGTTGGTATTAAAAATATCGCAGACTACTACAGGAGATAAAGCCCCGGGGGTGCTGAAAATATCCTGCTGGATTAAAAAAAACCCTAAACCCATGAGGTCTTTCCAGAGCACTTCTGCTCCGAGGAGGAGACGGCTGTGGATCCTGACGGTGGTGTGGGCACAGGGATAGGTGGAGATGTGTGTGGGCACCTGAGCATCTCCACATCTCCACACCTCCTGGGCACCTCCGTGGCCCCACGGTGGCAGCACGACCTTTCTGCTGGGAGTGCTGAGGGCCATCCTCGGGTTGGTGCCATCGTGCAGCCCTTGAGGCTGGAAACACCACATCATCCAACCCAACCACCAACCCAGCGCCCATCCACACCCAGGGGATGTTATGCCACGCCATGCTGTAGCTTCTGGCTGCTTTCTGAAGCAGTGTGGGCAGCCCCGTGGGTCTCCCACTCTCGTTTCCCCACAGCACTGAGCATCAGTGCCCACCACGGCTGCTCCACTCCCACCACCCCACAGCTCCCCACGCTCCCTCCCCATGGCAGGCACGGCCCCACACCCCTCGCTGTGCAGAGAGCTATCAGGGTACACAGATAATCTTTTACTCTTCAGTACAAATAATTTATTACATTAAAATAACGTTTTTAAAAAATGAGTACTTTGGGAATAATTCAGGCTCGCCTGCGGAGGCATTTTTCAAAGTGCCATAATAGGCACTTAGAAATGGGTGGTTATTTTTATTCTCTGAGCCTGTCAAGAAGCTGATGGATCGAATTGGCTGATGACAAGGCAGCTGAGTGCTCGTAGACGGAGACCACAGCGTGAACGCAGAGCCCGTTACAAATGAGCAGCCGGCTCAGGTCACAGCTCTCCCGGCACCTCAGCAGCAGCCCCTTCCCCCCCCATTCTCCATCCCCATCCAGCAGACAGGGAGCAATGTCACCCACCCCCTCCAATCTGTGCTAAATGCCCTCTGCATCCTCCATCCATTCAGCAGGAGGAGTCCCCCCAGGGCAGCGGGTGCTGGCTCCTCTCCCCCCCACCCCCCTGCACTGCTCACTGCCCCTGGAGGACACAGGGAGGGGTCCCACCAGTAGGACCCCATCCTGAGATGCTCCTGCATTGGGGTGGGAGTACCACACAGTGAGAGGATCAGTGCCCACGGACATCTCCTTGCAGCTTGCTGCTGCACCGAGGAGGCTGGCAGAGCACTGGGTGGGTCTGGCTGTGTGTAACTGTGCTCTGGTCCCCCAGCCCACGTGCTGTCCCCCTCAGCCCAAGCCGTTAAGATCTTTCGGGCTCCTCCATCGATGATGCAGAACTCCATGTCTGAGCTAACGGGGATCCTCCCTGTCTGCTGCCAGCCGCAAAACACAGCTGTGCAAATGTGGTGCCACCCTCAGCAGCGCATACATATGCAGCGCAGAGGGCTGCGTGTGATCCATGCAAAGAGGAAAATGGAAAACACACTCCACCCTCAGCGCCTACGCTGCCTTTGGATGACACTTCTTCAGGTGGCAAGGGAGGGAAACTCCCTGTCCCTGCTCCAGGAGGGGAGAGAAACATCAGTCTGGGCACGGCATAGGGCAGGAGGGGCTGGGTGGGTCGGGGGCATTCCTGCAGGTATGGGTCCTGCACTGACTCAGGGCACAGAACATCCAAGTTTCCTACCAGGGACCAAGGATATTTGATGGCTGCTCTGTTGCAGGAGGCACCTGCAGGGCACTGTGCCCTCAGCCTGCCATCACTCATCACCTCGAAGCAGTGCAGCTTTCCCCATCACTTCCACCCTGCCACAGAGAACTGCAAAGACCCCACAGCCCACACCGCAGCCAGCAGCCCGGGCTGGGGCTCTTTCCCAGCCCGTGGGCGCTCTGCATATCTCAGATGTCTCCTGACACATCTTCCAAGACCAGCTGTGAAGGAGCCAGCTAATCGTGTTATGTCAGAGAGCGAGGGGAGGCGGGGAGGGAGTAGCAGGCGGACCCGCCGTGCCTTGGAGCGGTGTGAATAATTGATAAGGCCACTTGAAAGGGCTCACGCTGCAATGCCCAGCATCAGCCAGCCCTGCCCTGCTCCCTGCTGCTTCTGCTTTCCTGTGCTCAGAGGAGAGCAGCAGAGCATCCATCAGAGCCCACCTGGGCAGGGTCAGCCCGGGCACTGAGAGCCACGAAAGCTGATCCTGCTGAGAAGGCATCACCCACCACATCTCTCCCAGAGCAAGGGATGACCCCATCTGAGTCTGAGTCCTTCCTGCTCTTTGCAGGGACTTAGGTAGGGAGATATAGTCCTTTCACCTCCACAACATGGTTCCATGATTCTATGAAACCTACACAGTGCTGCGTCCAACTTCATGAAGAATTCAGTTTGTAGGTGGTCGCTAATTGTGTCTGATTACAGATCCCTCACCCAGACTGTGTCAAGGACGGGAACGCTGGAAATCTGCTGCAGTTGGGTTGGGGTCTGCAGAAGATTTGCTGAACACAGGAGAGGCAGCAGGGGCAGCTGGATATTCTGGGAGAAGCTTTGGGACCTGAGCTCCTCCTATGACCAGTGTGCAGGTGCAGTCCCATCCTGAGATCTCCAGAAAGGTCAATGAGAACTCGTGGTGACAGCAGCCAGATGTGGGCCCCAGCTTTCTCAGGAGCAGTGGGTCAGTTTAAGGTGGGACAAAAAGATGTTGGATCTGCTGAGATTTTCCAGGAGAAAGCAGTGTGTTCTGGGTGACTTGTTCCCCCCAGCACAGCCTGTGTGATGCACTGACCCTCCCTGCCCCGCTGTCCTCACCCCAAAGCTTTTATCTCACCTTCATCACCCTGAGATCAAGGCACATCCAGTTAGAAGCAACAATCACCTTTGGCTTTTGGGGGTTGAAAGGCCTCGTTACGTTGGATTTCTGCTCTTTTAGATTCTTTGCATGTCACGTCCATCCAGTGGAGGATGAAAGGGTCACTGTAGGACGTGCCTTGGTGCTTCAAGGGGATGGGCTGAGCCACTGCAGGTTAACTGCACACCAAAGCATTCCTGTATTGCCGAAGTAGTCTGCACAACAGGAGCTGGCTGTCCTGCCTCTCCCAAATGGAGAGACCCTCTGGGCAGAGGCAGAGCAGCTCTTCTGCTGGATGATGAACACAGCACCCATCACTCAGTGGAAAACCTCTGCTGAGGGCAGGAAGCTGAGCAGCAGTGTTTATCTGCAGCTTACTCCAGAATCCTGTTGTGGTTACTTGGATGAGCAACGCTGATCGATGCTGCTGTGGCCTCTACTCATGAGTCCATGAGAGCATCACAGCCTTGGACAAAGGGCAGTAAAGCACCTCTAGAGCAGAGCTGAGCTCTGGCTCTGGGGTTACAAACTCAAGAAGGGCAATGGGCGGACAAAAGATGTGTCTCCACCATCTCTGTCTCTTGTTGGGAAGACGTCAGAAGGGTTATTCCCAACCCCTTGCTGCAGGCTCCTTTACTGTCACCCGGCTCGGTCGGTGCACAAAGGTGCCTCTGTTCATTTGCAGCCAGAGCGTGCTGTCATTTTTCCGTGATTTAGTAAGATTAAGAAATGCTCGTCTGTGGTCTGCAGCAAATGTATTAACACGTGATGCCTCCAGGCATTCCCATGAACAGATGCAGACACATGGGCTCAGACCCCCATTTTCTCAGCCAGCAAATTGGAGAGAGAAGAACAGTGCATGGGCGATGGTTCAAACAGGATCAGACATATTCTTCAAGCAAGGAGTTTTCCAGAAAAATGAGACATCTGAGACTGGAAGCAAAGGAAGACTTAACACATAGGAGAGCTGCAGCCAGGCATCCTCAGATCTCTGTGCCCAAAGAAAGAAACACTGCAGGGGCTTTGCCATACAGCAGAAGTCACCTCCTTTCCTTTGAGCTCTTGCGGAGCAGGGAGGTGGAGCCTCACACCCCTTGCCCCATGCTTCTGCAAATGCAGCTGCTTTCTCCAGGCGCCTTGTTATGAGTATTCCTAGCAAAGACATCACATCTGGGCTCCTCACAGCTCCAAGGAGAGTTCACTCCAACGTAGCGATTTGTTCCTGAATGAGTTCCATGCTGCTGTCACTCCTTGCTCCAGTCTAGACCTGTTCACTTATTCAGAGGACGGAGTGCTGCTCTGCAGACGTCTCCAGACAAATGTTCATTGATGTCAGTTCCTGGCTGTTTCCTGCCAGTGCCATTGCTGGGATGTTGTTCTGGAATTCCAGGGAGATGGGAGACCTTTCAGAGGATAATCCAGATCATGGGATGGGCAGGAGCAGGGACAGAAGCAGGATTAGTCAGGAGCACGTGTTCTTGCACTGATACAGAAGTTTTGGGGCTGGGTCAATCTGGAGGAGTGGAGGTTTAGTCCTTTATCATCATCACCCCTTTTTTGAAGGCCTCATTTCTGGATGGTTGATACTAGGCTTTGTCAGCTCCACATCCTGGACAGCCTTCTGTGGGTTGGAAACCAAATGCAGAGCATCCTTCCTGGAGCTAAATGCATCTCCACAATGTGGAGGGATGGAGTCCCTGGGCACTCAGTGGAGCTGAGCTCCAGCCCTCCTTTCTGAATGCACACAGGGTTAAGCAGCTGATGAGAGGGGTCCTTGGCACTCTATGCATCTCAGAGCTGTCCAGCACGTCTCGGCATCCCATCTTTCAATTGCTCTATTCTTCAAGCATAAGCTGAGCCTGAGGGATGAGGAGGAAGTGACAGTGTGGGCTTTGGCCATTTGCGAAGCAATCTACTCAGGGGTAAATGAAGTGCTAAAGATTAATTGCACAGCGCCTTCTGGGACTTGGGAAGGGAATCTTTCTTTCTGAAGCTGTTGGAACAGGCTGGAAAAAAGACTTCCTGCATGCCACCACTGGGTGCACAGCCAGGGGTGCTGGATGGACCTGCCTGTTCTGCCTGGCAGCCCACGTGTGGAGGAGGGTCTGAGTGGGCAGTGGGACTACGCTGGATAAAAAATGAGATGAGGGGAACAACATTCCTGTTTTAGCACCTCCACTCTGCAAGACTGTTGCATCGTTGGTGTAAAGAAGTTGAGGTCTTTGCCACGCACCCAGATTCTGTCTGGGGGCTTGATGTGCAGCAGCGGCCGTGCTGGGCATGGTGTGATCCCACCGTCTCCTTCTGGGGAACCAAAAAGGACTCGGACCGTTCGGAGTTGGCTCGTGGCACTCCGCCTGCCCGGATGGACCGCCCCAGCAGTGCTCAGAGAGCAGCAGCACCCCAGGAGTTAACACTGCCTGTCCCCACAGCTCCTTCTCTTTGTTGCCAGCTCTCCATCCCCATCCTCCGAGCCATTAGCGTGAGCGGCTTCGTGCTTCCCTCTAGTGGTTCCAGCTCCAGAGCTGCTGCTGGCTGACACCTCTCCATCCCTCTGCTTGCTCCATCTCCGTGCCCCCCTGTGTCCCTGATACACAGCTGGGAGAGCAGAGATGCTCTGGAGAGGGTCTGGGCTTGAGCATGAGTAGGAGCAGCCCAGCACAATGCTGGTCCTCTGCTGGGAGCACGGCAGCTGTGATTTCCAAGTGTCTCTGTCATCACCTGGCAGGGGCTCATGCTCTGAGGCGATGCTGGAAGGGCTTTGCCCACGAGCAGGATGCAGCAGGCTCTGCTTCCAGAGAAAATCATGAGGTTTGGGATCACCTCTCAGAGGAATCTTTTCTTTCTTCCTCTGAAAGATTTTGCAAAAATGCTGCCAAATGCTGACTCAGCTTCATCTCTGTTCTGGGCCCCTAAATGCTTTCCTGTGCTTGGGGATTGCCCCCAGAAGGGCCCTATTTTCCCATTTGAGAACTGTCCACTTCAACCCATTATCTCAACCTGAAATCTTGACTGAGCACGTCTGTCTTTTGTAAGTGAGGAAATGTGCTGTACCATCTCAGGTGCTGAGCTCAGGTCTATTACTGACTTAACACACCCTCCTGTCACCTGGGGAGCTGCTGGGGCTGTCAACTGCACTACTGGGGTGCACTAAGGTACACTGAGCAGACCCCACTGAGGAGGGATGTGCCCAACCTCAAGAGATAAAAAGAGATCGGATGAGAGCACTGCTCCAGAAATGCCCCACGTGGCTCCTGCAGAGCTCCATTTGAGCAGACATGGAACCAAACCAAAGGGACCACACGTCCCACGCTCCTGCACACGCTGCGAGGTGATTTTAGTACAGGAGTTGCCTTGTGCTCATACACCGCCCTGAGGAGCTGGGCTCTGGTCGATACCATTCATTTATCCATCACCATCATGATAAAAGGCAAGTGAGAAAACGTGGCTCTAGGCCTGGCAAGTTTTTATCAAGGCCGATCACGCCTGGTAATTAACATTGAGAGCACTGAGCTCATCCACTTCTCTTCATCTCAGCATTGTCCTTGTCTTGCTACATTACTTTTTGGCAGTGGCCCAGCCAGCACATGAGAGATATTGAGCTGACCTTACAGCAAGGCAATAAAGCACACGCAATCCAGCAACACCCATCCCGAACCAGCGGCCCCACAGAAGTCAGACAAAGATTGCCATCAGCTTTGTTGACCTCCTCATCTGCCCACCACCACGTTGCTCTGGGCAGCACTGCAGGTACCTCTTGGTGATGGCTCCTTGGAGGGAAGGACGAGGCTTGGTGTTTGTGGAGGGTTTTGATATCAAATTTCAGATTACGACCCTGTGAGATGACAAAGTGTGTAGAGCCCAGCCCAGGGAGAAACTTCCATGCTGCAGTTGTAGCTCTCTATATTCAGCCATTACTCACATGGGCACGGTTAAGGTGTGCACACTGGGTGCTGTTCACTTCTCCAGCATGAGAACCAGCTGTATCCAAAAGCCCGATGGGCCTTGATACTAAAAGAATGAGCAAAATAAGAAGAAATAACAAAGCAACCCCTCAAGAAAACAACAGTTTGCACAGGGCAGCGAAGCACACGCGTGGCTTGGGGTGGACAGGAGCAGTGGCAGCAGTAAGACTCCCATTGCACACAGTGGGAAAAGTCAGGGCATACCCAGAGCCTGCCTGACCCTGCACAACCCCTCTGGCACGGAGTCCTGCGTGCTGTATGCTGGCAAGCACCCGTGGTCAGCCCATTACCAAGCGTTTAGTCTCTCCACTGATGCTGGCTACCTTCTGCAGCAGGAACGTTCCCTTTGATCTCGTTCCAGTCTAGCAGACGTTAATGGGATGGTGTGCCTGAGCCAAGCCCTCTCGCAGATGGAGTCTCCTCTGTCATAATGATTGCTGCTGCCATGTTATCTGCTCCTTGCAGTGCTCGAACCCGTGGATCTGCTGCCACTCTGCTTCACGCACTCCATGCTGGCCTCTCATTCATGAGCACTGATCTTCTAGATCTGCAACCTCTTGTCCTTCAGATTGCCCTCCCAATGTTTGGTGGGACTCAGATGTGTCCTTCCATTCTTGTTTCTGACATCACTTGAGCCCACGGCCGCTCCAAGAAGGAAGAACCAGAAGACCTGAACATTCATACACATGACTCCGGCAGATGAAACTCTCTCTGCACATCGATGGGTCAGCGTGGCCAGTGGAAGAGCTCCTTTCTGCCTTGACAAGTGGCCCTCGTCTTAGCAGTGAGCCCAGCAGGCCTGATCCTTCCCCAGGCAGCATCCAAGGATGCAAAGCCAGCTGCTAGTCTATCTTGGAAGGACAAATGCATCCTGGTGTAGGCGCTGGCAGCACGAGGCCAACATGACCTGACACAGAGGATTTGCAATCAGGTTGTCTTCTTTATGTCATGAGAAGCGGAGCCACAGTCACATTGGGGCTATCTGAGAGCAGGTCAGGAGGAGAGGACTGCTTCCAGGTCAGCCTGGCTTCTGGACGCCTTGTAGGAATGCCGGACCAGCTCCTCTCTGCTCAGGTCTTCACTTCAAACTGGCACTGAGGCTTCTCCTGCTGTAACTCACCCATCATGAGCTGTGCTGCTCATGAGAATAGCCAGGAAGAATAACCTCCCTCCACCCCTCATGCTGTGTGCGGTGTGCGGCCCCAAATCACCAACCAGGAGCTGCCCAGGACCTCATCTCCCACACATACCAGAGCAGCTCCTGAGACATCAGAGACACTTCTCTGACACATCCAAGTGTGGTGTTACAGAGGGATCAGTGCTGCGCAGAGCAGCCTGAGCATCCCTGTGACACCAGCAGAGCTCTTCAAAGCTCCCAGCTCAGCACGTGGCCGGGTTGGTGTCAGCCTGGGAAGCATCTGATCTGTGTGTAATGAGCTGCCCGTGCCTGGTCCAGATGGTGGAGGTCAGGGCTGGGTCAGGACCCAACTGGAGCCGCCTGTGTGAGCAGCACTTAATGCAATCGCTTGACAGAGGCCAAGGAAAATTGCATCCGCCTGACTCGCACCCTACAGGTTGTGCTGTAAATAACTGCTGGCACCCGGGAGCAGCCCCGCTGCGGCCTGCGGGCAGGACACATCCCTTCTGCTAACCCTGACAACGTGTTATTTCCTTTTCAGCTCGAAGTAGTCTTCAGAGAGGTGCTTCCCGGCACCAGAGCTCGCTGGGTTCAGGACCCGCGGGTGTGGGTTGGTACCTCTGCCTGGTGCCAGGGACATCGGATGCAAAATAGGCAGTGTGGCTCCACAAGCAGCCTGGGTCCCTGGCTGTGTCCCCTGGAAGCACCTCCTAGACAAGTCCATGGGGGTGGTGAAGGTGATATCATGCTTTGAGGAAAGCATTGCTGATCAGTCATCTCACTGCGGAAACTGAGGTGATGCTCGTGCTTTAGGAGGACACCTGTGCTTCTCAGTTCCACCTATGAGGAGGATCCGTGGTACGAAGAGCCCCAGACCTCCACCTCCTGATGTGTCATCAGAGCTGGGAGAGAGGACAGGACATGGGTTGGTGCTGTCAGACTCACATACCTCCGGGGCTGATCCTTTTGGCCAGGAAAGAGGAATAGAGTCATACCAACACCTCTCCCTGCAGCAGACCTCTCTTGGGCTTCCCTTTCTTTGCTGTTCACCCCAGCTCACCAAAATCACCCACTATTTTCTTTTTCACCTCAAAGACTGATACTTCCTCCATGCCAAGATTGTTCTTTCTCAGGGTGGGATTCCACCTGTGGCCATGAGTCAGGCTCAGATCATTCGGTTGCTGAATGATCTGGCTCCTTCCTCGTGTATTTGGATCATTTAGAAATAACTCATCGTCCCAGGAATTACAGTCATTGGCCAATATAAAGATACTTTGGGAGACTCAGAGTTACCTTCATATCCAAGAAAGGAAAGAGACAAAATGCTATTGCCAGCTATAAATACAAAAACAAATAGAGACTGCGTGTGCAAGAGCAGTTACACAGCTGCTTCACTCCACCCGAGATCCATCCGACACTGCTCACTGTCCCAGAAGCAGCATGTGGGGCAGTGGGGCTGTGGGGCTGTAGGGCAGTGGGGCCATAGGACTGTGGAATTATGGAGCTGTGGGATTATGGGGCTGTAGGGCTGTAGGACTGTGAGTCTGTAGGACTGTGGGGCTGTGCAGCTGTAGGACTGTGGGACTGTGGGCCTTTGGGTCTGTAGGACTGTGGGGATGTAATTCTATGGGGCTGTGTGACTATGGGGTTGTGGGACTGTGGGACTATGGGACTGTGGGACTGTCTCTTGCTTTCAGATCTGTATGGTGCAAAGCTGTTCTCAGCCTCAGATGAGGTGGAGGAACTGTATATCTGCTCATCTTTTCCAGGGCGTAGCACATCACTTTGGCGCTGGGCTCATTCCCAAGGCAGGGACTCCAGTTAGGATTCCTAAATTTCACTGAGTAAATGGACACAGATTGTCAAACCCTGCAACTACCACATTGTTTCACAGCTTTTTTAGACCAGGAGGCACCACCAGCATCTGTGGGTATTTCAGGATGTCCTCCAGTGACGCTCTTGCTGAACTCAAACTCTTTGCTTCTGACTTAGGAACATCTTCAGGAATACTGCCCTGATCTTTTTCTTTCTTTTCTTTTCTTTTCTTTTCTTTTCTTTTCTTTTCTTTTCTTTTCTTTTCTTTTCTTTTCTTTTCTTTTCTTTTCTTTTCTTTTCTTTTCTTTTCTTTTCTTTTCTTTTCTTTTCTCTTCTCTTCTCTTCTCTTCTCTTCTCTTCTCTTCTCTTCTCTTCTCTTCTCTTCTCTTCTCTTCTCTTCTCTTTTTTTTTCTGGATCATTTCACTTCAGCTTTACTGGCAAAAAAAAAAAATAGAACAACAAAGAAGTTCTGGCTCATGTGTAAGATGTGTATGCTATTGTCCTATCATAAAGCCATTGTCGTGTTGTTATTGTTATATTGTCATTTCATAAAGCAACTGAAAACATGAAGGTTTTAAGGGAAACGTCTGATCTTGGGTACTTGGGATTATTACCTGGGAAGGACTCACCATTTCATGCTGTTTTTATTTATTCAGCCACCCAGCTCACAATAGCAGATACCATTTCCCAACAGCTTCACAGCTGAGGATGCTGGTGGTACACAAACACTCCTTTTGTGCTGGTTGTGATGGTTTCACCTTCATTTGGGCAGGAATGGCCAGAGAATGTCCGGAAATACATCCTCCAAAGAAGGATGGGGAGAATGTTCAGTGGTCTGCAAGGTAATAAAGGAAAAGAGAGGGATCTGTTCTCCATGTCTGGGGTGGACAAAGGAAGAAGAAATGGACTTCAGCTGCACATGGTGGCTCCGGGAAGCCTATCTAGCAGGATGGATCATGGAACAGGGTTATGGGTTGCCTGGAGAAGGTATGGAGTTTTCATCAGCCTTAAGAAGCCAAGGAAGCATCTCCCAGGGGTGTGGGAAGGATGCGTCCTGCACAGCAAGGCTGTGCCAACAGAGGCACAGCAACTGCTGCTGGAAGAGAAGAGCGTGGTGGCCATCCTTGCTCAGTCTCCAGAAGATTGGGACCATGCAAGTGCAATAAGCAAAGCCCATCACCCTCATCACCCTCTTCCAGGGTTGTCTTCCAGTACCACGCACGCCTGAAACAACCGGGCAGTGAGATGTGTGGATTTACCCTGGAACACAAGATGGAAGCGGGTTCCTACAGCCCACGCCAGTCACACAGATGCCTGAAAACATTCCGTTCTTTGCAAATAAACAACGCCGTGAAATGGCCCTAAACCACCGCAGCCCGGAGGTGACCAAAGGACCGCGTCCCTCCGCCCTCACCACGAGCACCTGCCCCGGCTGTGGATCTCATCAGACCACCGTGGGCGGCCGCTGCCTTTCCTGCCTGCTTTGTGGGAATCCCTGCATGCCCTCTAGCGGCCCCGCTCCCCAAACGTGCCCCGGCTCCGGGCGCGGAGCTGCGGAGCGATCGGAGGGGGAACGCTCACCCGGAGCCGAGGATGCGCAGCCGGGGCGGCACTGAGCGGGACCGCATCTGCTGGGCTGAAACCGAGCCCAGCTCACCCCCCTCCCCTCCTTCACAGGGGGATTCAGCACCACTCACGCTTGCACAGGATGCTGTGCTTTCCCTCAGCTGAGCTTCCTCCCCATCCCCCTCCCACTGCCCGCGATGATTGGGATGGGAGAGCAGGCGCCGTCGGAGCAGCAGCAGCAGGATGTGATCTCCCGGCCCAGGGAACCTCTCCCCGCTGCCAGCCCCGCACTTCTTGCAGTCTGACTCGGTTTGCCATCCCCCCACCGCAGGAGCCTGGCTGCCTCAGACCCCCCCGCCCGCCGCTGATGTAACTCTGTAATTCGAAAGCAGCTGCACTCAGACTAAAGGACAATTATCTAATAGCCAGATTACGATTAATTCTGCTAAAGGGAAACAATTACCCTTTCAGATCTAAATGGAGTATAAAAAGGCAAAGCATTTACAGATGGAAGCTGAGGGCACGCAATTCCCCAGGGCTCCTCTTTGCTGCATGACCTGCTTGTATCTGAGAGCTGAACGTGCTGGGCTAACAGCCCTGTCCTGCAGAGATCACTTTCCAGATGGGCTTCCCCATCCCATTGCTCTGGCCCCCTTCACCCCAACCCCACACAAAGCCCTTTGCATCCCCAGCATCACTGCCTGCTGCAACCCCTCAACCAGCCCTAACCCTTACACAGACAGTTGGATCCCCCCAAAAACCACTAAATCTCAATCATCACTGGCAACGAGGCAACGAGCCCCACGGGAGGAAAGGGTTAAATGATACAACTCCCCTTTTTGCTGCAAATAGATTTTGCTCTGCTCTGCCTGCAATACTGTTTATCAGCAATTGCAGGCTTTAAAATCCGTACTTTACAAGTGCAGCATAACCTGCCAGTTATAATTGGTTGAATTATACCTCATCCCTGATGCAACTCTTGATGACTCTCCGCCTCAGCCAAGCAAACTGATAGGAGACAAGTTTATAGCTCTCTTGGAAAACACAATTATAAATTGCACCCCCGCCGCAAGCCCTGGGAGAGGTTAACTGTTTCACTGCAGATCCCAAGGCGAGGAGGCTTCACAGGGGAGAAAAATGTCTGCTGGAGGAGTTCGGACAGATCCAGTGAAAAATTAAGGGGGGGTTTGTCTGTGGGGTGAAGCAGGAGCAGCTGGAAACAGCACTAACACAGGGATGCCCAGCTCTGTGCTCAGCCATTGTGACGGGCTGAGTCCTGCAGCAAGGTCAGAGCAAGCACCGATCCCCGCATCACTGCAGCTGCTGGGGTTTGTGCTGCTTCTCCTGAGCACAGGGAGCAGAGGGCACAAACCCCATGCAGCTGCAGCCAGGCAATTAGCCAGGGGCATTTCAGAACTCTTCACTTCTTCTCCTCCATTCAAAGATGGGATTAGTTCCCTTTCAAAGCTGAGAAAAAAGGCATCATCCCAAATTCACTTGAAGTCATTTGGAATGGGACAATTTGGCCTGCCCAGTCACCTCCTCAAGCTCAGGAAGCACAGCTCTTCTGCAGAAGACCCACAGAAATTCCCCACATTCCACCACTCTGAGACTCCCAGTAAATAAGTGGGATCTTTATTGCTGACTTCAGAAAGAAATCTGATTGTACTGTGGGGCGTGATGGGCTCACATTGGCCTTAAATCCTTGCAGTGACACCGCTTCAAGTTTGATCTGTAATGGCCCATAATTAAGCCCAAGATGGAGTTACTCTTGCCCTCTGGGAAATGATACGTCCTTACCCCCTAATCCTTAAATTGTTTTTACTGAGCCTGATGGATCCAGGCAGCTGGAGAGCAAAGATCTGCAAAGCCTCTGCTGGCAGCTCTGGGCTGCCCTGGCAGCCTGTCTCACTGCGCCATGTGTGGGCACAAACTGGTGGCCCAGAGAGCAGCCTGAGTTTCCCAAGTGCTCCTGGGAGGTGTCCTTGAGAGAGGGCACGGCCCTGAGCATCACCTCCCAGCAATGCCCACCTCCAGGCACAGCTGGGGCACCCTCATTCCTTCCAGTGGGGTGAAGAACTGCACCCTGGGCAGAGGACGTAGGGCATGGTTGCTCACCCTCTTTCTCACCACGGTGTTTGCACTAGGAAAGCCAATTGCTCGCACTTGCTCGCTCTGGAGTTTTCTCCTTGGAGCCATCATCGGGAAAGACTGCACTTAGTTTGCTTGAAGGGGGAGGAAAAATATCAGAGGTTTTCCTGAGCACTCTAACTCTGATTTCCCATGAGTTCAGGTGACTCAGCAGCTGCAGGTCGCTCCCCAGCCCCATCTCCTCGTGGTGCACCATCTCCCTCTCCTCCCTGCTCCTGCTGACTCAGGGCAGGGAAGCAGGTTGGAGCCAACCAAGCCCTGTCTCCTCTTTTCAGATCCTCTGAAATATGGGCCCAGAAATATTTACAGTCTTTCTGTCTGTCCCTGACCTTCAGCTTTTATTTGCGTACGTAAATTTTGTTCTATTCCAGAGCTACAAGTTTCATATCAGGGCAGTTCAATCTTTATGAGGATAAAGTGTTTGCAGTGCTCTTAAGCTGCTTAACGTAAGCATGTGTGTGAAAGATTAACAGCTTTATAAGTCGGAGCAGTTAAGTGACAATATAAAGAGAAAGGGAAGGGGAAAACATCATCAATCTAAGGCAGCACAAGGAATATCTGAGATGAATTACTGAAGGGAAGGGGCTGCCAAGCCCAGCGGTTTTCTGGGATAACACTGACCAGTTCAGGAGCCCTCTTGGGGGAAGAGCAGCTTTAAAGCATCGTCATCTCTCAAATCTGGAAGAGAAAGGAAACTCTAATTATTCCCCAATATTTATGACCATCATTCTCTGCTCAAGGTGGACGTCTGAGTGGAGGAAGGAAGAGACAGAGTCTCAGCATGGATAAATAGGTGCTTCCCAAAGGCACTGTCAGTCTCAATGAGTTCAAAGCCAGCCTGCAACCTGTGGGTGCACCCCAGGGCTCATTACTGCCCCTCCCCCGCCACCCCACTGGGGACACCCATCCTTCCTTCTGCTAAGGGAAAGTGCTCAGGTGGCTGTGGCACATCTGATGGATGCAGAGACATTAAAGCACTAATTTTCCCTTTGGTGCAACATGGGGGAAGAACAATAAGAAACATCCAAATATAACCAGAAGGTCACGGGATCATCGTGCATTTCACTAGCACTGTGCATGCACCGCCTTCCCAAAGCCTCTCCGAAGGTTCCAGCTGCAAAGCACGAGGTCGTGCAAGGACAAAGTCTTCTCATGACCTCTGGCAAGCTAGCTGATGTCCGTGCCCTTGATTTTACTCACACGCAGCTGAGGGATGATTGTGCCTGTCTCTCAAGACAGGTGGCTGGGTTATTAATGAACGGTTGCAAAATGTTCTGAGATCCTCTGATGAGGCATCTCTGGAAGAGCAAAATACGACGATGCCAATGGAAATTGGCTGTTTGGCTCCAGTCACACACAGAAAGAGAGCCACGCATCAGAGCTGAGCGCGTGAAACAGGAAACACGAGGCAGCAGGAGAAACAGGGAATGGCACCGGACGTCAGCGAACAAATGCTGGAGCTGTTTGTTGCCAAAAGAAGGCAGAGTGAGTTTGTCAGTGAGAGCAGAAGGCTTAATTCAGTTGTGCTTGGGAGAGCTCCGAACCCACCACCTTGGCTCAGATTCAGTGCCTGTTGGACTATGGTTTATAAGATGGAACAATGCACCTGTGAGGGATTGATGCTCACCCCACTCTGTCACAGAGGTCTTTCCCCAGAGGTCTTTCCCCTTGTTTGAGCCTGGTTGAACCTTGTCCTTGTGCCCTCAGCTTCCACGAAGTAAGTAGAATCATAGAATGGTTTGAGTTGGAAGGGGTTATTAAAGGCCATCTGGTCCAACTCGTGGCAATGAGCAGGGACACTTGCAAATCCATCAGTGCTCAGAGCCCCTCCAACCTGACCTCAATGTCTCCAGGGACAGGGACCCCCCACCATCTCTCAAGGCAACCCATTCCAGTGCCTCACTGCCCTTATTGTAAATACTCCGCTGTTATATTCAATCGAAGTCTCCTCTCTTTTGGTGTGAGACCAATTTTCCCCTGCCCTATCATCCTGCTAAAGAGTCTGTTCCCTGTCTTACAGCCCCTTCAGACACTGAGAGGCCGCTGTAGGTCTCCCTGCAGCCTTCCCTTCTCCATCTGCATGGCCCAGCTCTCAGCCTGGCCTCCCAGGGAGGTGTTCCACCCCTGCGAGCATTTCCATGGCCCTTCTCTGGATGCTCTCCAACACGTCCATGTCTCTCCTGTACTAAGGTCTCCTCGTCTGGATGCAGTCCTCCAGGTGAGGTCTCAGTGCAGAGCAGAGGGGCAGATCCCCTCCCTGCACTACTGGCCATGCTGCTTTGGGTGCACCCAGGGTATAGAATCATAGAATTGCTCAGGTTCCAAAAGATCTTCAAGACCATCAAGTCCAACCTCAACCTAACCAAACTGCCCAAACTACGGTTGGCTGACATTGCAGGCTCATGCTCAGCTGCCATCCACCCGTGCCCCCAGGGGCTTTTTTTGCAGGGCTGCGCTCCATCCCTATGTCCCCCAGCTCATACTGTTAGTGGGGATTGCCATGACTCAGGTGCAAACCATGCACTTGGATTTATTGAAGCTCACAAGGTTCTCCTGAGCCCACTGCTCAGCATGTTATGGTTTCTATGGATGACATAGACAGGCACAAACTGCTGAGGATGCACTCGTTCCCACTGTCAGTGTCACTGATGATGATATTAAAGAGCACTGGTCCCAGTACTGGCCCTGGAGGGACTCCACTCATCTTCTCAGAATGCACTGAGTGTGCTCCTGCCTTTCTGTGGTCATCCACATGGATTATCGAGAGGCCAATGACAGGCATCTGCTGCCTGGAAAGCTGTGCTTGAATAAAAACATCCTCTAGAGCACCATTATTCGAGTCGGGAATGTTTGCGGATGGAGCGTATCTCTCTAGGAAAATGCCCATTCATCAAAGCAGAAATTTTCCTCTAGGGAAGTGCTGTTTTTGACAAACTTCAGCGTCAGATAAAAGGACTGAACAACAGTTTTTCGACGAGGTCAGAGGACTCCACTTCAGAGTTGCTGGAATTTCCTTTTGTGACGAAATGCAGAACTGCAGTAAGACCCAAACACCCTGATTATATCAAAATGGAGTATTTTGTTTACCCTGATGTGAATGTTTAAAATAGTTCTGAAATACTCGTTTTGTGGGACCTTTTCCTGTGTTTTTGTTTTCTTTTCAATTCAGACCGAGAGAAACCCATGCTGGTGGAATAGGAAATCTGACTTCAAAGCAATTCTGAGTCAGATGGCAGAAGAAATGCCCCAGGCGTACAACTGCTGTTAACAGAGGTTGGTGGTGGGAGCAGAGAGGTGGCCAGGGCAGAGCAGTGGATTTCACTGATGTGTTTCAGTATTTTGTGTGTTCTCTAAATGGAACTGGGAGGAATGAACCTCTCACTCTCTTTATGAGGGGAAATCTGTGCTAGGCAATCAATAAAGGTACCCATGAAAGATTGCAAGCTCTCATTTTCCCAATTCAGCAGGAATAATAATAATAAAAAGCCCTACAGTTGTGTTAGGGATGGGAGAATCTCATGCATGGGACTGGAAATCAGTGTGCCGTGTGGTGAGCACGCGGACAAAGGCAGCTCCCAACTACATGGGTAGAAATCCATCTGTTTGCCTCAGGTGGTTTGACATTTCTAAGGCAGCTGTGGCGTCAAGGCATACACCCATCTCCATGTCAAGCCAGTTCCTCTCAGTGGGCACCCATGTGACTGAGACCAAAATTTGGTGAAACATATTGAATGGGAAGGGAAGGGAATGATATTGCAGCTGATGGGAGATTTTCAGGGTTGCTTTCCCTTTCACCCTTGGGAAAGGAATATTTTGAAAGTGAGGCATTCTTGGGGAAAATGTGTTGGTTTCAGTGACACCTGTAGGGACAAGGGGAAGACTGAGTGCCCGTTTCCATCAAAAGTCCGGAGGAGGCATTTGGTTCATTCTACTTTTCTTGTTTTTCTTTTTTTTTTTCCAGATCTGAACTTGGAGTCCCAGGTGGCCCTTCAGACCATCAGCTCCTGCAGGGACTGCTTCCAGCTGTCTTTTTGCTTTTGAAAAGTGTTGGTTTCCTGATTTATACAAGGAAGAACTGACTTCAAAACTTTTTTACAGGATTGAATCCTCCTTTCTTTTTTTCAGCCAGCTCTCACAGTCCTGGGAATAACACAATTCTCTTTATTATGCTAATACATCTCCAATGGCCAACTCCATGGGAAAGGCAAGTTTAAACCAAAAGCTTCCAACATTTGAGCACTTACTCTTGCAATATTAATGACTGCTTAATAAAGTCTTCTTTTCCCCTCTACACATGCACTCTGCTTCCTTTTGAGACTTTTTCACTGTACATAAAAAATGAGAGCATATTGCCTGCATGTCAAAGCAAAGATCAAGAGGTGACAGCCTCGACTTTAATGTTGCTGAATATATGTTTAATGCTGTGGTCTGAGTGAGTATTTCCAAGTGGAGCACTCAGCAAGACACCCAGCACACATATCTGCAGCTGAAACTAGACAAATACTAGCTGAAGTAAGATGCAAATTTTTAACATCTCAGGAGTAATTAATTACTGAAATAACTTCCTAGATGAAGAGTTAGACATGGATTACCTGGGCACCGTGGGATTCTCCAGCTGTTTTTTTACAGGTGGGCAAATTGGAAGCAAGTAGTTCAGGCTTCATCCCAGTATTCAGAAGAGCACTGGCCAATGGTGAGTTTCAGCAAGCACAGAAGGAAAGAGATATCTGGAAGAATTTCTTCCCCCAAAGAGTAATGATGCTTTGGCACAGGCTGCGCAGGTGTCAACGGTTTACCGGGCTGGATCGACCTGGTTCCGTGACAATTGGTGCGGGGGACCCACGGACCCACGCCCCAGGAAAGGGGAAGGAAAAAGGGAAAAGGGAAAAGGGAGATGGGCCTAGAAACAAAACAGCAGCAACGATCTGAAGAGGAAAGCTAATTTACTAAATAAGATATTAGAAAGCAAAATAACACAATATAATACAATATAATTGGAATTGAGGCTAATAAATCAAATAAAATGAGCAAGAGAGAGTGTCTGATAAACTGAAGGCCTTACGCTAACGCTGAAGGCGATACGGCAGCGAGCACCCACTGCTGAGTCGATCCCGAAGGAAAGAGAGCGTCCCGTGACCGCTGAGGGTTTTTATCTGTTCCCTCTGAGCGGAAAACACGTAAAAATACAAAGCATCGCAAAGTCCTCTGGGGAATGTAGTTCTTCTTCTCTTCTGAGGCAGGTATACCTGGAATTATCAATGATCTATGGAGCTGGAGTATTAGCTCTTTAACTCTTAATGCAATACATGATGTTATGATGTGGAATACCAGTACCAAAAATCGTAAAACCATGACAGCAGGGGTGGTGGGGTCACCATCCATGGTGGCATTCCTGAGCTCTGAAGATGTGACACTGAGGGATGTGGTCGGTGGGCACGGTGGGAGTGGGTCTATGATTGGACATGGGAATCTTAGCGGCCCTTTCCAGCCTTAATGATTCTATGATTTTGAACTATTATTATTTACAAATGGGGATTCAACTTCTGTGCACCTGTGGTTTGTCACATTCAGTCAAATTCCTTTTGTTCCCAGAGTTCTGCTGTGACTGAGTAACTCTCATCTGTAGGAAACCTCACATCTTTGGGAATATTTTCTATAAGTTCCAGGCGCATTTGCTGATTTTAATTCCACATCTTTACCCTCAGCTTACTTAGAAGAGAATCCCACCTTGGTGGAACTGAATTTTAAACCTAGATTTCCATCACTGACCTACCATTAGAGTATATATGTTGTTTCAGTTAGCATTTTAACAAACACAAGGCCAAGAATAACTCCTCTACAATGCAGTCAACACAATCCCCTGTCAGCAAATCCATTCAGACAATAATTTCCACTTAGGGCATTATCCATTTGGCAACATTATCTGGTGCTCAGTATTGTGCCAGTGAATTCTGAAGAAGAAAAAAATCTCAAGTTATTTATATTTCAGAGATATTTATATACTTATATACATATATATGTATAATGTTTTTACATGATCCATCCTTGGAGATATGCAAGGTCAAGCTGGACAGGACCGTGGGCACCTGATGGATCTGTAGGCATCTCTGTTCATAGCAGGGGTGTTGGATCAGATGGCCTTCAGAAGTTCCTTGCAGCTCAAATGATTGCATGATTCTATGATTCTGCGTAGGATGTGCTTTTCAAAAGATTACCCTTGAGTCTGATAGCTGGCTTCTTATGGGTCCTGGCCATTCTCCACCAGCAGAGATATAGGGAAGTCATCCTGAGGCATGCACACATTTTGCAACGCCAAGAAAAAGGGAGATTTTTGTCACAGTCATATTTTCCCGTTCCCTGTAGAGGGTCATAGGCTTTGGGAGCATCCTTGAGCCTGCCCCTGGAATTTTGCTTGGAGAGCTTGCTCCTGCCCTCAGCCTCTTTCCAGAATCATATCTCTGTCCTCCTGGAGCTCCTGCGGGGATGAAGGGGGTTCCTATGCTCTGGGATGGATGCCAGCATTGTGCCCCAGCACACCGTGCCCTCCTGCCCTTCCTCCTCCTCAGCAGATTAACAGGGCTCTGGAATAAACAGCAGTGATAGCGCTCAGAGCAAAGTGCTGGAGGGGTTTTCCCACATCTCTCCCTGGAGCATTTCAAAGGAGCCCGCTGCAATATCCTCTCCCCTCAATGCTCTGAGCACAGTGTCCTTGGGCAGTGAGGTGCCGTGGGGGAATGATGCTGGGGGAAGGACCAGAGCCCCCACATTGCTCTCTCCACCATACCCACCTGCTTCCATCTACCAACCTGTGCACAGAGATGCAGCCCTGACTCACTCCTGTTCAGGAGTGCTGTCCTGCCAGGATCAGGATTTTATCCTGACTGCTCTGAGTGCATCACTTTTACTTCTGGGGGACCATTTTTTGCAAGGGACTAGTAGCAAGGACGGTGAGAGCTGCTGGGCTGTGCGACCAGCGAGGTCAGGCTGTGTGAGGCTGATTGTTCGAAATATCCTGACATTTCTCCCCATCTCTGTTCCTGGGGCTGCAGTCAGACTTCTCACGACTTCTGCATTCTGCCTCCAGCACTGGCACTCCGGGGAACTCGCAGGGCTCAGCTGCCTGCGGCGTGCAGCTGCACCCAGGGCATCTCAGCAGTTCACTTCTCCCGGCCCTGGAGTCCCTGGCATGGCGACGGTGATATATTTGCCACCAGTATACACCCATGATTTAGGTTTTAAAGGTACTTTGCCTTCTCTGAACTTTATCTCTGCCTGGGAGATCCCCCAGGTGCTCTCCCAGTGGTGTGATGGGTTTTGCTAAGGATACGCTCTCCTGGAAAACAGCCAGGGAAAACATCCTAAATTTTACCTCTTGCAGTGGAATAATAGACCAAGATGTGCTTGCTTGCCCTCCCATCATGGATGTGCCTGTTGCCAGCAGAAGCCCCGTGCTCCGAAGGCCAGCACTCCTCGCTGCAGTCTGCCTTCAGAGAAGCTCTCGATGAGCAGTTCCCTGCTGGCAGCAGCTGTGCCTCTGCGCATCTCTCCCTTCCTGAGGGGTTCTCTTTCATTTTAAAAGATCTGAGACTTTCCTTGGGGTTTGCATTTGTTCACAGGTTGCCTCTGGGAGAGTCAGAAATAGGGGAAGAAGCAAAGGGGAGGGAATGGAAATGTTCTGTGTCCCCTGCTTGCTCCAGGCAATGCTGGAGGAGGCACGGGCAGCGGGTGGCTGAGATGAGATGGCAAAGGGGCACTTTGTCTGGGAGAGGGCTGGGAGCACTGGAAGGGGATGGGGCCATCCCAATCTGCAGGATGAGGGCAGTAATTTTTGAGAAACGGGGCTGTTGGACCCCAAAGCTCTCAGGGCCCTGTGCAGGGAGCTGCCCACCCCCAGTGCTCCGTGCAGGGTGAGGCATCTTCGGAACCTGTCATCAGCAGACTTATGAGTCAAGTGCAGTGTTCTTGGTGCCGTGAGGCTGGCTGCTCCCCAGGAGCCTGCCTGCCCTGGAGGTGGCAAGCTGCTGCTCCTGCCCTTGGAGTGGAGCCAGCTCCACAGCATTACAATTTAATTAAATTACTCCAGCAGCTGCGAGGGAAGGAGCTTTAACATGAGAAAGAAAAACAAGGGCTTGGCCCTTACGCTCCACACCCGGGAGGGTGCTGTGAGGTTCCCCCGGCTGCACCCTGAGATGGGATTCCAATTCAGGCAGAATGAGAGGCCAGCATCCCTTAGGCTGATGTGGGGATGAGGGCACTGATTCCCTCCCTCACATCTCTGGGGGATCCTTGGGGAGCCTGGATTTGGACTAGGTGCTTCTAATGGATCTCTTCCAGATCTATAAGATCCTATAATTCCCTTTCTCTTCAGTACTTCTCTCCCCTCCCCTCCCCCTTCCCAGCTCCTCAGCTGACCTAGCACTAAAACCAGACCCTTTGTCCACACCTCACCACTTACTTCCCTTCCCACTGCTCCTCTTTATATCATAGAATCATAGAACCATAGAACCATACAGTCATAGAATGGCTCCTCTGAGACACGGAAACTGTAATGAACTGCAGCATTCTTGAGGGGAAAAAAACAACAGTATTTTCTTGGTAAGAAATGGAAAAGGACATGGATAGCAAGTGTGATGTGGAGATGAACATACTCATCACACCAACAAAGAAAGGGAGAAGGGTGAGACTGAAATGGGGAGTTGGTGTAAGGCTACATAGACACATGTACCTTCTCCATCCCACTTGGGTCAGCCCATTGCCTGGCAGCTCTTTCAGGAGGGACAAATCCAGAGCTCCTGTATTAGCTAGACACTGTTTTTTCATCCTAAATTCTTCCAGAAATTAACAAGACCTTGAGGTCAGAAGCGCATCAATTAATTGGTGGTAGCGATGGTATCTTCTCATTCCTGATTTGGGTGGGGGAGTTTGGAGGTCATTGAGGCACTGGGTGTCAAAGAGCAGCCCTCCCCTCACTCTGCAGATCCACGAACCAACCACTACCCCATGAAGCAGGCATTTAAACCACAGACTGAAGCAGGCACTTCCAGACATGGCTCTGATTTTTCTGCTGGGACTGTGACAAATCAGAATTCACACACAGAGTGCCATTCTCACGCCATGACCATGCACCAGAGAGAGCCATGAGCCTCTGTGTGACGCAAAGGATTGACACTCCAGATGGCACCTGAAGGTAATTTTGATTGTGTTTCATTGGAAGCACACTGCAACTTCAAGTACGGAACTTCAGGAGCTGCACAGGGAAGGTCATGGGCATGTCACGGGCAGAGTCCATCCAAGTGGGCTGACCCAGATCTGAGCTAGCCACCAGCTTGCAGACAGGTCTGCCACTCCAGACACTCCTGTCACCCATAGAAACACTCATGATAAGGACAGGCCATTAAAAAAAATAATTATCCACGAGCAGGAAGGGAAAAAAAAAGGGAAAGGACCTTGATATAACATAAACATCATAAAAGGCCATAAAAGAAAAGCAAAGGGAAGTGTAGAGGAGACTGAAGGTTGGCAGCAAAACTACATAAACAGAAGGAGCCAGTCTGGAACAGACTAGAAAAAAAGGTTATAGATGGACTGAATTGGAGATTAGATGAAACTGAGATGAAAACAGACAAGGAAATAAATAGATTGTCAGACTGGATACCAGCACAGAGCTCACAGCTGTGGAGCTAGTGTGAATGCCATGGTGAGGGCTTCCAGAAAGACAAGTGAGTGGGACTGAAGTGCACTGAGGGGACGTCCCCTCTGCCCCCTTCACTGTCCTGATGCCCAGGAGGGGATGAGCACATGGTGAGCTGGAGCTTCTATGCACTGAGGGCATCAGCCTTGAGCTACAGAGAGATGCTGCTGGTGGAAGGAGGTTGGAAGCACCTCCAGCTACTGCAGGCGCCAAACATTTCTCATGCCTCATGTGCTCTTATTAACACCTCCACACGCAACAGAGCTGCAAGCAAGGTCTTCCTAAGCTCTGCTAATTATTAAACATACTTCTGTTAAGCTTAACTAGACGTGCCTGTCAACTGCTGGCAGGAAGAGAATAGTGGGAGAGACTTGTAAACACACTCTGATGACTAAATGAAAGCACTGCCAAGATTTCAAAGCACTGGAGCCTGCTGCCTTCAGGTGTCGTTGTCTACCTTGTGTTCCAGCCTGGCAGTCACACTGGTCACTGTGGACTTCTGAATTCGCAGATGAAGTTTGGGAGCTCTGCAGGGGCTGCTCTGACTAGAGTCTTTCAGTGCTATTGCTTCTTGTATCTGCTGTTGGTCATAATGAGGTCAATCACTCATGGAATGGTAGGGTTAGGAGGGATCTTAAAGATCACCCACTCCCAACCCCTGCTGTGAGCTGGTTGTTCCCCACCAGCTGTCCAGACTGTCCCAAGCCCAACTAATGGCACCTCCAGGGATGGGGTACCAACAGTTATCTGGGCAGCTGGTGGTTAAGGTTGTTTAAAACAATCTTTACACTCTGTGAAGGGCCCTTCAGTTGCTCTCCCAGCATGCTGGCTGCAACACACCCCTTTATCTGCCTATCTGTCGTACTTTGTGACAGTGTTCTGTACAGGCAGTGCCATTTCTCTGCTCCTTGGTGTTTTAACAGCACCTAAATACTTGGTTATACAGGATAGGATGGGTGGAGCTATTTGGAACTCTTGTGATCCTATTTAGATAGGAAAAAGAGGAGAAAACAAATCCTAAACTTCACCTTAACCCTAACCCTCACCCTAACCCTAAACTTAACCCTAACTAAACCTGATCCTCAACTTCAACCTCAACCTCAACCTCAGCCTCAACTTCAACCTTAACCTTAACCCTAACACTGACCCTGACCCTGACCCTAACTCTAAATCTAACCCCAACCCTAACCTTAATCCTAACCCTAACCCTTACCTTAATCCTAATATTTATTAGCTAGCTAAACATTTGTGAACACCTGAACCATTTCAACTGTTAGCTTGTAACTGAGAATTGCTGTAGAGGGCATCCTGCCACGATCAATTTTTGACCAACATCTCCGACAGTTCCAAAGAATTACCTGCCCTTGCTCTGGCTTTGAGGTCTGGAGTAGGCTTTTTCTCTTTTCAAATCCACATGCATGCCATACTACTTGCCAGCAAACAGCAGCACACAATGGAGGATGGAGCTGAGGATGAAGAGTTGCTTCCTTCCATGGTTTCTGCTGCAGATTGCTCTTGGCTCCATTCCTCCCACCAACCAAATAGGCAGCACTCCAGTTTCTCTGTTCCAGAGAATAGAGGCTGATGAGATGATGCAATTGAGTCAGAAGGGACTTCAGGTCCCACCCCCTGCACTGAGCAGGGAGACCTACAGCTCCATCAAGTGCTGAGAGCCACCTTCACACTGACCTTGGGATGGGTGCACCACCACCTCTATGGGCAACGTGTTCTACATTCTGCTACCAAGTATTGCAATCAACTTGTCAATGTGAGGTAAGATAGAATGGGAGTAGCAGCGTTCCCAGCTCAGTTGCACATTTATTGAATGCAAAGCCTCTCATGGAGCAGCACTAGGGTTGGACCAACAGCAAAACAACTCCAACTGGTTTGCACCTCCTGTGTATTTTGGGACACCCAGTCTATAATATAAATAGCATCTATCAAGCTGCACACTGACCCAGAAAAATAGTAAGAGAAAATCCTGCACACTTCTAGCATGGCTGAGCAAATGCTGCTGCTGGCACATCCACACTCCCAGTTCCTCTATTAAGACATTTCATTTTCCTGCATTTTTTACAGGGAAAAAAAAAAGGAGTTGGGGAGAGGAATTGCTCTTGCTTAATAATGTTAGCATTTAAATAGCCTTAATTAGGCATGGGATGGATGGGCATGTGCTGCTGTTTTTTTAACTTTGAGACCATGTTCTGCCAGAGCGGATGACAGAGCTGGAGCCCTTTCTGGTACAAAAAGACAGACTTTTTTTTTTTCTTTTTTTAATACAAAATTTATCATTTATATGTTGTCAGAACTCAAAGAGCAAAGCTGAAACCCATAAGGCCTGCTCCTACAGTGATGCATTGGCATTTTTGGTAAGCTAGATACAGGACTCTGCAGAGACAGCTGCCTGGAAGCATCCTGCCTTGTCCTTGCCAGGCTCCTGGTCAGGGGAAATGTTAACGCCATTCACACCCCTTCCCCTGAACAACCTGAGGACCTGATGCACGACAAACTGGTCCACTTCCATCCCTCTGTGAGCGAAGGGTGCAGATTTGGGGCAGCAGTGGAAGCAGCCGCTGATAACCCAGGGAGCAGTGTCTGCTCAGAGCAATGTGGAGGTGGCTGGCAGTCAAAACAGTGCCCAGAATGGAAGGGGAAGGCTTTTATTTTAAGGTTACTCTGTGCAATGTCGCACAATAATATACACTCCCGCGATAAGGAATGTTAATAATACTCTGCTTTCTGCCAAGAATAGAGTCCCTATCTACAAACTCCACTGCTCTAATCAAGTGAAACAAAGGCAAATATATGAAAACAACAAAACCAGCAGCTCGGGAAGCATTTGAATCCAGGAAATACTAAATATTTAACTTGTGAGGCCCAATGGATCCTGGAATGTATGGGGCACTCCAGAAACAGCGAGCCATTGTCTGGGGGCCACGATGGGGGCCCTACAGCATGGCCATGCCTTGCGGGGAACGAGGCTGCTCCGGTCACTGATCACAGTGTAATACACAAACACAAACCTGGAGTATCCTGGACACCTACGTAACATTGAAAATAAGCATTACACCAAGGCTAACCCACCTGCAAAATTTAGTAGCTCAGGTTCAGCTGAATGAGCTCCCCCAAGAATGCCTTTGGTAAGCTCACTGAGATTGGGTTCTGGACCACTTCTGCATCTGTGATGTTCAAGCAACCACCCAAAAAACCGAACCCCCAAACCAACATTGGCATTTTGAAGGCAAACTGTCCCTGAATCTTACCTAGCCCTCTCTCTTAACAGCTCAGCATCAACAGTGTGAGAAGGGATGGAGCAGACACTGTAACACTGAGACACCTTTTCTTTTTTCACTGTTTTTATAAATATGTGCTTTTTTTTTTTCCTCTTCAAGAAAAGAAAAGAAAAACAAACTTCTGGTAGTAAGTAGAGTGGATTTTGCCTGCTTTGCAAAAGTTCACCCATTGTTCAAAGCAAACTCCCCTGTCCAACGTAAACAGGGGCTCTTAAAAACATTCTCATCCAAAACAATTGCCATGACTTTTGATGTTTTCACGGTCCTTGCTCTCCCCTACTGTTTGATCATTATGTTTTATAATATTTTTTCCCCTTCCTCACAGGCCCTGTTCCAGGTGCCCCTTCTCTGGAATTCATGGCTTCATCATCCAAACTCCGGTATTCAGTGAGATACAATGGAAAGAATTTCTCAGCATTTATTTTGACTTCAACTCTCAGAACTCTCTCCTGTTTGCACAGCCTCTTTCCCTCTGCAGAGCTCACAGATCTCCCAGCATCCAGGCTGAAAAAGCTGAGCTCCAATGGGTCTTCTCCTTCCCTTTTGAGAATCCCCTTTGGAGTTATCCTGCGGGACAGGAGATTTCCCATTGACATTCAGTAAGAAATTACTGAACACTTCATTATCATCACTGTAATGAACATACTACATGGTATTAGGCTCTGTAAAATGCATAATGATTGAGTTTTATTTCATTCTTTCATTGTTGTTTTGTTTATTCACTGCAGACATTATAATTTTAATGCCATACAAGTGTGGGCTAACACTGGGTGATAGGGCTTGGAGCAGTCAAAACAGCTTCTGTTCCAGCTGAAAAATCAAAATCAAATAACAGTAAATGAAACATAGTCTCAGTGCACTTGAAGATTTTTGATCAAAAAAACAGCATATCTGTTTAATTATAAAGAGGAAAGGGAAGAAGCAGGCTTAAAGGCAATAACCTAAAAGACATGTATTGCGCTCTACCCAATAAAATCAGTGTAACTTGTCAATAGCTGTGAACTCTTTGGAGATTTTCTCTAAATAGGTTGCTCTGAACTAAGTGTGGCTTTAGATTAACACAGCTCAGGAGACCTTGAGGTATCCGGGACACTTCAGGGTTCTGAGAACGATGGACCTTGGGTGCAATGGGCTGAGCATCACCACCAAAAAACCCAAACTGTCACCTGCAACAAGCTCAGAGGGAGCGTGCTGTCACCCATGGGAACAGAAGGAGAGTGACCAGGGAAGGGATGGAAGCTCCAGCTCCTTTTTCCCATTTCAGTGGTGCAGACTGCCACGCACACACTTAACACGTGTCCAGCTGTGTTCTGCTCTGAGCAGATAATAAATGATTTAGACCCAGCTCCTAATTTCCAATTTAACTCTTAGTCATGTAGTAATTAAAAAAGAAAAAAAAAAGGGGTGAAAAAAGGAAAAAATCTAGTGTTTCTTTTAATTGGGACAAAGCGGAGCAGGCCTGTGGGGCCTTTCCTTAATTCACTCCCTGAACAATGTTCACTGATCAGGACTTGAGATTCAATTAAGTACCTTGGGGTGATAATTCACAAAGACAAAATAAGGAGTTTGCAGATAATTTGTCTTCCCTTCTATCCCAGAACGCTCCTGCTGAGCAACACGGGCTCTGCCTTTAATTGGCAACATTAATACAATTAAGATGGTAATTTTGCCCCGATTTGCTTCCGTATTATGAAGTATCTCCCTCCGTATCCCTCAACACATTGTGCTCTGTTAAATTCTATCATTATTTCTTTCCTTTGGGCTAACAGGCGAGCCAAAGCCTTGCCTTCAGACATAGCATCTCCTCAGAGCAGAGGGCTCATGCTCCTCCTGTCTGTTAAATTTCCACGCAGAGGAAGAAGTAGAGGTCCAGGGAGGGGCAAATGGAGATGACTGTTTATCTGGATTCAATCACAGTGTTAATGAATGCCTCTCCAATGCACTGGACACATGGCGGCAATTAGGAACAAAATAGGAAAACAATTACGGTGTGAAAACATCCCAGCACATCTCCCTGCCCCAGGACAGCCCCAGAGCTCCACACAGACCCTGCCCTCTCTCTTCCCACAGAGTGGTCCCTGCATGAGTCCTCACTGCTGACTGTGCTCTTCTTATCCATTGCATCATGAACTGCTGGCAATGAGGATGAAGGGAAGGAAGGTCTCTCCTTGGGCAGTGCAGACAAAAAGGAAAAGAGTGTCGGCTGCAGGGCTGAGAGCAAGGAGAGGCCATGGTTTAAAGGAGAAATAGGTTGCAGGTGAGTTGTGAACATGGACATTGATCATGGAGTAGCAGAAGAGGACTCCCACCCAGGAGGGTCTCCATTGAAGCCATAGAATAATAGAATCATAGAATTGCTTAGGTTGGAAAAGTCCTTCAAGATCAAGTCCAACTGCAACCTAACCATACTGCCATAACTCTAATAGCCCACCACTAAATCATGTCCCTGAGCACCACATCCAAACGGTTTTTAAACGCACTCAGGGATAGTGACTCAACCACTTTCCTGGGGAGCCCATTCCAGTGCTTAATGACCCTTTCTGTAAAGAGAAAAAAATAAAGCAAAGTGGGTCCCCTTCTAAACCCCAACCTCAGGAGCAGTGCATGGTCTGGGCTATCTCCTGGCCATGCCCAGAACCTGTTCTTGGACTAAGAGATCTAATAAATTCATCACTGCAATCAATTAATCATGTCCCAGTGCTCAGACACTGCTGAATTTCCATGGCAGAGGTGATGCTATGGTGACTGGCAGGTGGGAGCAGTCAGGTGGGACATTTCTGTTAGCACTCTGGACTCTGCTTCTGGTCTGCACTTACTCAGTGCTCAGAAATGACAGATGAATGCATCCACTATTTTTACATTAACAGAGGATTCTGTTCCATCTTCCACCCACAAGTCTGTAGTAGTCTAGGACAGGGCAGGTAGGGCAGGTAGATTTGAACACTACCCACCCATGTGGCCCCTGGCATGACTTAAACATGCTGTGTTGCCCTGGGCTTTGCTTCCTCAAAGCTCTCCTTGGTGAAAGGAAGCCATTGAATTTGCTTTTCCTCCTGCCCAGTTAGAACAGGGATTTTCTGGAAGCCAAACAAAGGCAATGGAGATTGTCTGTGATGATAAAAAGGGAACAGTCTGAACAAGCAGGAAGCTAAGGGGGGAATGAGACTGAAATGTGGCAAGTAAACAAAGCCATTTCTAATTCATGCCTTGCTGAGGAGGAGGAAGAGCTGGAGGTGCTGTGAAGGTTTGTCTTCGTGGACAGTGGTTTGGGAATTGTGATGACTCTCCATGAGATCTGGGAGAAGTTTTGATCCAAAGCCACCAGGTCTTGTCCCCCACCAGCCAGCTGCTGTGAAAACCCTATGCTAGGAAACTCCTGTCACCCTTCCACAGTTGGAGAAGCAGAACACAGATTTCGCACAGATCCTGAGAGGAGAGAGGTCTTGAACCCTGGCCAGCTGGGGCCAACCCCAGGACCTCCTCCCAACATCCCAGCCCTGCAGTCAGCAGCGGGGCTGCAGGAAGGAACATGATTTAATCTCTTCCTACCTTGAAGCTCTCTGACTGATGGATGGACACCAAGATGGCTGAGGGCACCTGTGGGTGAAATACCTTGGCATGAGAAGAGACAAAGAACAGCTCTTGGTGCAGGAGTACAGTGGCAGGGCAACAATAACAGCAGTTGGATGCTACTGCTGGAAAATTGGTCTGTCCTCACTCATTTGAACATCCATCCACCAGAACAGCAGAGTGTGCTTCTGAAGCTGATAAGCTGCACACACAGCAGATGTGATGGAGATGCTGTTCCCAAAACAATAACAACCCAAGGTACCCCAGGATGATGCTCTTCTGGAGACAGGAACCTTCCTGAGGACCCTGAGTCGTAGCGTGGCTATGTGCAGAATGATGAGAACAGCTGCAATCTGTGTCCTCTCCTTTGTGTCCTTACACCACAGCAATGCCATAGGATCAGTAGATCATAGAGTCATAAAATTGTTAAGGTTGGAAAGGACATTTCAGATCCCCATGAGCCACAGCCCTGTGGTTCTGGAACACCTCCACAGAGATTGTGACCCCACCACTCCCTGGGCAGTTTGTGCCAATGCACCATTGCTCCTTCTGAGCAAAACTTCTTCCTAATATCCAACCTGATCATTGCTCTGCGTGTGTCTTTCTCCTTGAAGTGAGATCAGGGTGAAGATTTTAGGCATCGTTTTCAACCTTCTGGGCTCTCTGACTGCATTGAGGTCCCTTCTTCTCCCCGGGTAACAGCTGAACTTAAAGCATTTTTCAGAAATTCCATATACAAACACCAAACTGTTGGGTGTGCAGCTCCCCTCTACACAAAAAGCTGTTCCTTTTGCTTGATTGGTCTCATTGCCAACATCCTGTTCCTCCCATGCCTGATGGACTGCAGAGCCTCTGATGAGTAAATGTGTAGACCACAAACAGTGAATATCTCACCACCCAACCAGAGCTCCTCAAGCCCCCTCCAGCACCCAGGTGAAGGCCATGAGCTGTGCAGAGTAGAAGCACTGGTGGAGACAATTCAAGTCATGTTGCCCTTCTCCTCCAGCACTGAGAATCCTGGATATAAGTTGGAAAAGAAATATATGGACCTTCAGCTGGAGGAGTCATCTCCCCTCAGTTGGTACTGGCACAGATGATGGCCCAGAGCAGGGGATAACCAGTCCAAAGGAAAGCTGGCATAAATTGGTGCAGAACTGGGGAATACGTGAGGCAGCACTCATTCACTCATTCTTTAATTTTCTCCACGACTTTTGGTGCCTGTCTCTGGTCAAAAATACTAAATAAGAATGGTAGCATACAAAACAATACTCTTTCTATTTTCTGGACAACACATACAACTGCTTTTCCTCATGCTCATGTCTGCTCTGTTTAATGGACAAAGGAGCCGTGTGTTGCTGGAACTCAGGAGGGACAAAGAGTTTTGCCAAGTCAGTGATTTCTGCAGCCCTGAGCTCACAGAGGCCACTGGGCACGTTCCTTGCAGACCAGGATTTCTCCTTTTCAAGCAGCTTCCTCCTAATCAGCGCAGTTATATTTTTTGGCCTTTCCCCTCTGTTTCCTGTTGGCTTCCTTCTCTCCAGCAGCAGCACTGCAATCTGATGAGCTCCACTCACTGCTGTGCTGAGCCCTGGCTCAGCCAGCCCTCCTTCCCTCCCCACTGATGGCTGCAACGTGCTCCACTCCTCTTCCTGCTGCTGTCCTCTGGCCCCTGCGTGATGAGGGCTTTGGATCCACTCCAGAAGGTGATGCTGGAGAACAAGGACAGCAGTGATCCCTTGCAGCCCGCAGCTGAAATGCAGACAGTATTTCTTCCATGCGCCTGTGCATCAGCTCCAAGGGCTGTGTGATTTCTGGCACAATAGCCTCGATTCTCGATTGTTTCCTTAGGAGAGATTCCATTTGGAAACGTGATTTATGATTTTAGAAAGGAAAGCTATGAGCTCACTCAACCTGCCAAGTGGGGCAGAAGCAGAGAGACGCCTAACCATCAGTTAGCAGCTGTTTGCTGGGTGCCAGCAATCGCCAACTGATTGTGTACAGACACACATTTGCACACACAAATTCAGAGTGATTATTTCACTGTCACCATGGGATAAACATGGGAATGGAGATTAAAGTCCTAGCATGGCACCTATTGCGTAGGCATTTAAAATGCTGATGCCATACTTACCCTGCAGGTCCTGGCCCATGTATGTGTTCATGACCTTTGAAATTAACATACTGTAGAAACATAGAAGCATCGAGGTTGGAAAAGACCTCTCAGATCCCCAAATCTAATCCCACCCCCCACCATGCCCACTGACCACATCCAGAGAGTAAAATAATGGTAGACAACTCAGCTTAAAGATGACAAAAATCTGCTCAGTGTATCACTATTAGAAGTTATTTGAGGATCTCATCCACAAACATACACAAAAAAAAGGTGACTTGGTTAAACAACAGAGTAAAGAGGGCTATTCTTAGAAAGGACAAGTCCTTCAATAGTGGAATTCATTCCTTGGTGAGGAAAATATGAGCCACCACAAACTCTGGTGAGATAAGTGTAAAAGCAGTAAGATATGGCAGAAGAGGTCTCAAAAACAACTTGCTAACGTTGTTTATAGAGCTAACAGAAACTTGTTGCCGTACATCAGAAGCTGGGAATCTGCATCTGGATTGGTTTAAGTAAGCATGGTTGAAGTAGGAAAAGGTCACTCGTGGAAGGCCACTTCCATGGAAGAAAACATACATCAATTGCTTGTGTTACTGTTTATTTAATTCCTTGATGCTTGGGTATTTATTTCCTTGAAGCTTGGGCTTATGAATACAATCTAATATTTCTTTACTACAGATGAATGTAAAAAACTGTTGTAGCCTGTAGTGCCAATGAAATGGATGAAATCACAGAGTCACAGAAACACAGAATTTAGGGGTTGGAAGGGACCTGTGGAGATCATCAAGTCCAACTCCCCCCAGCCAAAGCAATGATCAAAAACCGTTTACCAGAATGACAACTTATCAGTATGTTTCCGAGGTCCTCAAAGTAACTACTGCAATACACAACCCACACTTAAATTAACTTCACTAATTAATGGCAATGTGGGAAAGCAGATGTTTGAGAAGGGCAAAGGAGTTTTTTTGACTGATAGGCACAAAGCAGTTTCATGTAGTGTCAGTAAATGCAAAGTAATGGTCATGAGAGGGTTAACAGAATCCCACAACCTAGTGATATGTGCAGATGGAGGAACTCTGACTGTTACTCCCCAAAACAGAGCTGAAGAGGTCATTGCTACTTGGGTATGTTGGGTCCCCATTGCAGTCCGACTCAGAGTACGACACAATTACCCGTTCAGCAATGGGAGAAGGGAGGTGACAGCAGAGTTAGATTGCTTGTACTGACCAGAGTGACTCCTTCACATACTTTGAAATATTCAGGAAGCTCAGCCCAAACATCTACAGTGCCTCAGCTTGGCTGGTCTGTGAGAATGAAGCGAGATAGAAGCTTCTCCATTTCTCACAACCCATAAAGATGGGCACTGAGAGGTGTTTTCCAGAAGCACTTCCAAATTAAGACAACACCTCCATGCATCTGTCTCTGCACACATGAGTCAGAGGAGTGATTCAGTTGCTGAAACAGAGGCTCCAGAGCCAGCTGAGATGCCCAGGCACAGCCCAGCCCTGCAGATGGGGATGGTGGGTGCCACACGAGGACATAGAGGACCTGCACTCCCATCCTGGAGCAGCAGTAGGAACTGCAGACCTTACTGCTCTGTGAGACTTCTCATCACTACTTGAAGCTCACTGCAGTGATTTGCCTCAATAATATATCATAGAAATGAGTTCCACTGGTTAATTATACATTGTACAAATGCGGGGATGTAATTCTCACCCCGGGGCAGGATTTCACATCCATTTCCTTACTTTCCTTTCGATTGGTGAAGTGTGCCTTTAGCAATCTCGAAACTCATTTAACCACATGGATTAAAACACCACACTGTGACAGAGGAGAAAGATGACAGAAAACCCCCAGGTCATGCACATGTACATACCCATACCCTCACACGAGCATGTATAGATGTGCTCTAAGCCATTGATCAGATTTTAACAGTCATTTGTCCTTGCAAAAGATTCATCTCTGCCAGTGCCTGCTCGTGGTTCCTGCTCATTGCACTGCTCTGCTCTGTCCTCTTGCAAAGCCCTTTTCCCAACAGGCATTTTAAGGGGGAAAAAGTTCTACCCAGTTCTCCCAAAGTAAGAGTGATTCAGGGTTCTGATGTATTTGGACAACACCAAGAATTTCCACCAAAAACTTAGAGGTTAACAATTAAAAAAAATGGATTAAAAAAGAATTCACCATGTATTTTTATCTTTCTTGCTTTCTTGGACACCAAAAGGAGAAATAAGAATTCAGACTGTTCTTACAGGACTGTAGCAAGAATTGTCTTTTGCCGCTGTTAGCTCAAATAACTTCAGTTTTCAGTGGTGGGAAGATGAGAAAAAGCAAATGCTCACTGAGAAGAACTCAGAGATGACCTCTGCAAACTAAGAAACCCAAAGCTGCAGGGCACAGTTCTGGTCCCAACTGAAGAAACCAAGGCACAGAAAGAGAAAGGACTTCTCCAGCAAGGAGGAGAGAAAGCACAAAGTTTTGCACTGAGTGGAGCTCACCACGGGCTGATGGGACGCTCAGGGTGGGAGCCAGCTGCCACAGACAGGAGGGATGCAAGACTGGTTGTGCT
Source organism: Callipepla californica brunnescens (assembly GCA_023055505.1). Classification (NCBI taxonomy): domain Eukaryota; kingdom Metazoa; phylum Chordata; class Aves; order Galliformes; family Odontophoridae; genus Callipepla; species Callipepla californica. The sequence goes on from JALIRH010000078.1 coordinate 979,842, forward strand.
CCTCAGTGCAACTGAGTCCTGGTGGTGCCTAGACTGAGGCCAGCTTTGGGGATACCCTGTTACACTGACAGCATTTCTCAAGACATTCATTGCAAGCCAATGTGTCACGCCAGAGCTGTGCAGGGAAACAAACGGAAGCCTTATCTAATGGGTTTTGGGTGTCTTGGCTTGGCCCAGATAACATCTCCCAGGGAGGAGCAGGAGGCATTTGCCCGCAGCATGACTGAGTCTCGCTCTGGCTCTTGATGTCATTGCCACCGTTATGTGCAGCAACCAACGATCACAGAAATATTTGCTTTCCCTTGTTGATTTCTCCCAGTGATGGCTTTTGTTTGCTGAGCTGCTTCTGACCTTTCCAAATGCCACCTCTGTTTACGGCCCCCTACCAGTGCCCGCCTTGCCTGGGAACTGATGCAGTGCAGAGGCAAAGCCCTGACTGCTGGGATGCCTTCCTGGGCTGGAGGGCGGCTGCCAGCCAGCAGAAGCAGGGTCATTTCCAAGAATGAGATCAACACGTGTTGGACGGTGCCCGTGGAGACGTGAGGTTTCCAACGTACACCACAGCTGCCATTTAATGTGGGTCAACAAGCCTTCGCGCTGTGCAAAATCAATGAGTGTGTGTCAAGATTGGAACTGCATTTTAACCTCTGCTCTCTTTTATTGCTCTGGGTTTGTCACCTGGAAACGTCCATACCCACAGTCTGGACCAGCTTTGTGCAGAAGGAGGTGATGTGTTTTCTGGGTTTCGGATTCTTTTGTGTAACTCAGGATGGAGACAGCATCACCGAAACTCTTGGATTTTGCATGCAACATATCAAGGATTTGGGCTCTTGGGCTCTGGGTGTTGCTGAGCTGGAGATGTGTTATCGCTGGTTCTTCCTGTTGCAGTGAAAGTCCTGGCTAGTGCAAGGGGAAGCATGGGGCCAAGAAAACAGCGCTCTGCTGGCTGGGCTCCCTCCTGTCCAAGGCCAAGCGAATGACTTCACCCAGGAATCCTCCAGTGCCCCTTTGTGAAAGGATCAGAAACAATTACCTAGGCCATTTGCTTTTACTCCTGCGTTCAGTTTTACTTTGGCCCTTAACCAGAAAGGGCCACAGGAGCACATCTGGCATCTCCAGGGCATGGTCCTGCTCACTGCGAGATAAACTAAAAGGTACAGAGTCTTTGTGCCCATGGACTTGAAGGACAGTGGTGACATACTGACACAGACTGCCCAGGGAGATGGGGGGGGGGTCACTGCCCCTGGAAGTGCTCCAGAATCGTGGGGATGTGGCACTGAAGGATGTGCTCAGTGAGCATGTTGGAGTGGACTGGGGTTGGACATGGAGACCATAGAGGTCTTTTCCAACCTTCATGATTATATGATTCCATGTCAACCCTGCTCCATGGCCAGGTGCAACTTTTCTAGCCCTGGCACTAATGCTGTCCACCTGAGCATAGCAAACAGCATGCACAAGTTCCCAGGAAACTGAAGAATCTCATCCCAACTTTATTTTTCAGCCCTTGATCCTCCTGTCCCCTCCTCTTTACAGCTGTCTCCACTCACTGTGCTTGACTGATGCACTTGCTCCCAGCAGGGATTTTGCAGCTTCTCTGTAAAGCATCATATGAAGCCATGGTGCTGTGTACAGATTAGATGAAACAAGACCAGTTGGAGTCCTCATTTAGGTTTTAATTAAGGCAAAAATCCCATTAACTTTACTACAAGCCACTTGATCAAATACTGCATATAAATGAAGAGGAGCTGAATGAAGATTTGGCCACCAATTAAGAGAGCTTCCTGCAAGCACCATGCCAGGACGTCTTGGCTGAGGATGATTTTTATTTAAAAGGGGAAATACCCTAAAATTTATCTCCCATAGCCTCAGTGATGGGGACAGCTTTGCAAAGACCCCATGATAATCTCTAGAGGTTCCTTCCAACCCCCACAATTCTGTGATGGGCTTTGTGCCATTCCCTCCCCACTTTGCAGAAGTGTCTTCCACTCAACACAAGGAAACCTGTATCAGGGTGGGGTGTTTTTTTGGGTTAGGGCTAGGGTTGGTGCTAGGGTTAGTTCTTCAGTGGGATGAGCATACATCTATTTAGGCACAGCCTGGAAGGACCATCCAAATATACACAGAAATAGCAGAGCTTGCTTTCCAAGGTTGTCTTTAGAGAAAAATGTCCTTGCCTTCCTGTGGGCTGCTCTTGTTTTTGCTGCCTCAGATCAGTTTGCTTCCATGCTTGTTGACATTTGCAGAAATCATAAGCAAATCCTCTCCAGAGCAACCCTTCCAAGTATTTACCAAGGGTGCACCTCAGTGCACTGGGAAAACAGAGGAAAGGTGAAGGGCAGAAGAGAGGGGAAGAGAGAACGAGATGTGGTGCCACGTGCATTGTCCTCAGCAAATGGACTCGCTTTTGCCCAAATATAGTGAGTTCTGTGTTACTGTTTTTGGAGATTAACAGTGCCTTTTGGCAAATGAGCAAGGGGCATTGTTAGGAAAGCCTCATGGTCTCACAGCAGACTCAGCTGAAATGCCTAGCTGAAATGTTTTCAAGGTAAAGAATCAAAAACCCCTCTGTTTCAGATATTTTCATTTCTTTTCATGCTTCTGGGGCTGAGATAAGAGACAATAACCGGAAAAAAAAATCTGATTGGGGGCACTGAATGAAGAAATTCCATGACAGATTTCCAACAAAACAAAAATCATTCATTCGAAGTAAGGGGTGGAAAATTCCTTGTCCTGGCCAGCTCTGGTTTGCGTATCTTTTCTCCCCTGCACTGAGTTGACACACATCTGAGGAACCCCGGGGCTTGCTCAGCTCAGCTTTTCCCTACCTGAAAATGTGCCTGGGTGGCAGGTGGGAGCACAGCCAGCTCAGCGATGGAGAAGGGAAGAAATCGTGCTAGAGCTGCATGTCGCCTGGGCCCATCTCCTCAAGTATTCTGTGTTTTTATCAAAGGCATCTCATTTCTGACCTGCGAGCTGAAGAACACAAGCAGACAGCAGATCGTCCTGGATCAACGGGCCCAGCAAAATGCTTGTCTTATGAGCTCAATCAAATGTCACTGCATAAGATCTGAATTCTCTCATTAGGAGATCACGTCTTGTGATGCTGAGTTTTGACTGATTCGTGGTCGCTGATTTTGCTTTGCTTCATTTGCAAACTCAGTGCCTTAGGAGTTGCTGGAAGGAAGGCATGGTGGCTAATAAAAACAGCAAGATGTCTTTGGTATTTTGTCTATCAATATAAATGATATTATTATTAATATTTTTGAGAGAATTTAAAAAAATAATAACAAGGGGAATAGACACATACATAAAAATAATGCAGAGTTAAGGGGAGGACTGACACGTGCCTGACATACTGCCCCTGCGAAAAAGACCCCATTGACTGCTGCAGCTCCAGCCTCACATTTGCGACCAAGGGAACCATCACAGGTAGACCCAATGCATGGCCCTTCCTATGGAAGAGGCATTGTCATGACAGCTGGCTCACTTGGAGCTGAACAAACACTATTTTCTTCCAAAGTTCACCCCTAAAATACTGTGAGTAATGGCGTGCTGCTCTGTGTGACTCCAGATCAGAGTCTGAGTCAGGAAAATGTTTCCATCTAAGACATCTATTAAAGTCGTCATGACTAAAGGACATACTTGTACGCCTTCCTGAATCAGCACATAGATAAGGGGGCTGATGGTATTTATTTGTTGTAAATCATTTTTATACTTTTGCTTTTATATAAAAGTGCCATTAAGCTTTCCCCCTTCAAGGCGTTAAATTTAGATGATGTGTTTCTGTCTACTGAATTGTATTTAGTGTTTTCAGACCACAGACACTGCACTGTGCAGGACTAAAGGCCTCCACATAGCAGGTGCTGTGTGGATACAGACCACTGAGTTGATGCTCACCTCAGATTGCTTTCAATTGAGGCATACAAGAGAAAAAGTAGCTGTGATATTTTCCATATCTTCCTCTTGTGTGTGTGGAGGCAGAGGGAAGTAACTCCTGGGTGAAGAGGGGTAGTGCCGAGGTCATCCCTCAATGGTTCCATTTATCACGCCACTTTTTTTGTGTTTTTGGTCCTCGAAGGTAAAGTTGATAGAAACGTGATTTTCAGTCAGGCAGCTTCAGAGGGCAGATGGAGAATGATTCTGATTTTGCCTGAAGTCAAAGAGGATAATGCCTATATTTCTCAGATACACTGAGCACTAAATGTTCATTCCTCTTAGTCACTCCTCAGGTATCCTTTCATTTCCCAGAGTACCTCCAGCTAGCAACCTGCTCTTTAATTACATAGCAAGTGTCATATAAATAATGTCCATGCAGTAGCTAGGGCAAGTTGTTGCAGGTTACCTGGTAATTATCTTTCAAGTTACTGAGTAATTCATAGAGGAATTACTGTGCAATTTGCTGCCTGTAGTTAACATGACCAGCACCCAGGGTGGGAGACACAGTCTGGATTTGTCTCATAGATGCAGTCAGACACCTCTGTGTGAATGTAGACAGCAAAAGGAAAACACAGCCAACATGCTCAGCCTTACACCACCAATGAGAGGCACACTCCTTACTGAGAGCTTCCAGCTCGTGACTTGTTTGTGGGTTCCTAGCACTGATAACAGAATTGTCGAGGCCTGCAAGAGTCTTAGTGAGAGCCCACTCACTAGAAACTTACTGATGTCTCAGTGGGAGTGGGATTTATCTGGATCTCATCCATACAGGATGTAAATGTTCAAAGAATCATAGAATCATTAAGGATGGGAGAAGACCTCTAAGATCATCTAGTCCAACCATCCACCTACTACCAATGCCTCCCACTAAACCGTGTCTGAGCATCTCTGTAGAGGTGGCTCTATAGCTCCAGGAAGCCTATAGAGATCTGCTTGGAGTCACCTGTTCATCAGGACCTTAAAGCTAAGCCAGAAAGAACCATTGTTCCCCAGCTGCTCCCCACTGCATCCCTCAAACAGCATGTGAGGAATCACAGGCAACTGTCCTGTAGACACACACCAACTCTGACTCTTCTCACTTAATTACGTGATAGGATGCATTTTATAATCTGCACCTTCTGATCCCTTCCTTGAGCATCCACCTTAACTTTGGAACACCCCTTGTATAAATACAAGAGGGATTTCATTTTATTGCACGCAATGGACAAAATATTAAGCTCAACCAAATGGTGGTTTCGGCATGCATTGGTCCAATGGATAGAGACTGGCTTGGTCCAGAGGGACATCATTTATCTGAGATGAGGTTAGCTAAAGGAGCAGACCATAGCTTCAGTGGTGCTCCTTCTGTCTGAGCAGAAGACATGCAGCCAACAGCTTGCCTTGAGCAGCAGAAGGGTTGGACAAGGCAACACTGCAGACAGATGTCACTGTTTAGGAATCATCTTCCAGCCTCATTTCTCAGAACTGCTAACAACTCCCACATCCTCATGGCAGATAATCATACGGGGTTATTAAAAAAAAAAATAGAGAGAGAGATTGTGGTTTTGGGGAGGAGATCTGGTCTGCTAAAGATACTCCAGTCAAAGTAACCGAGTGGACTGGCTACCACATGGACAACGCAAATGGTAAAGGAAATTTGCGAACAGGAAGGTTGTTTCTAATGTGCCTGTTCCTTTGGGAGACTATTCTGGTACAAAAGTAATTCTGGATTAGAAATATCTGAGAAAACCATACACTTCCAGCAACTCTGAGGTAAGGAGGGAAAGACAGTCCACAGCTGCTTACTCAATAAATGCTTCATGTGGAATCTCTCTCTCATGTGGGATCTCTCTCCCATATTTCTGACTACAGTCAGAATGCAGACAGGCCCTATACAATGTTAGTACCAATAAAACAAGACAGATGGAAGTTTAACTGTACAATAGATGTCACAGCCATGGCAAAGGGCTCATAACAGCATATAAAGCTGAAGGACTGAGTTTCCCTCTCAGGTAATGCACAGAAAAATGCAAACTTTCTTCCTCCCCCAGAATTCCCAAGAGAAGCACTTCACATCACCACTGTCTTCTGCAGAAACTGGGGCATCCTGCTGCATGTGATTGCACAAACACACGAGAAGGGATGTCTTATTTCACAAGATTTCCTTTGTGAAGATAAGCAGCAACATTTGACTTGTGCTATTGACCATAACCTATGGAACCAGAAGGAGGAAGGCGCCCACAGGAACTGGCAAAGGAGCAGTGTAGGACAGGGGAAAGCACTACTTGACACAGTGGGGATTGGACTGCTGGAGCCTGTTGCCCCTTGGGGTGTGCAGGCGGATCGTGTGGGCAGGCTGAGAAAAGTACGAGACACAGTCATGGCTAGCAAGCCTATAAAGGCATATTTAAAGGGACAAGGCAGGGATGTCCTGTCAGGTATTTCTAATCCAGCAGTTGCAGATGCTGGGTGAACACAATGGGAATGGACTGCAGAATGCAGCAGTACTCATATGCTCTCCTGAAATAGAAACTCCATTGCTGCTGCTACAGACAGTGCCCTGGGCAAAGGGACCATCAGTCTGACTCACTTCTTATCTTTTACACATATAAATAATTTTACAGAAGCAGAACAGAAATACTTGCAAAATCAAGACTTGGAAGGTCATTAAATCATGTATCCCTCATGACCTCCTTTGACACTACTGCTGTGGGCTGTGAGAAGGACCCAACCACACCTCTACAGAGACTCAACCAGAACCTGTCCTTAAGTGAGATGCAGATGCCAGCACAGCACTGACTCCTTTCCAAGGCAATGTGGAGTTCTGATCGAGTCACCAAGCCATGAGTTCCAGGGCACGTAGAGGAATCAAGATTCTTTGCCTACAGATGTGTTCACATTTCTCCATCACACGTCTCTCTCCATGTCAATTGCATCCTCCATTGTTTTTAGTGATCCTAAGCTAAGGTCAGCACGTTCCTAATTCCTGGGACTGCTCCTCTCAGAGATCAATGCAATTCAGTTTTCAGTGCTACAGTCTGACAGCTGAAGCTTTAGAAATAAGGAGTCACTCAAGGGGAAGCATTTCCTTATCAGTTTGAGGTAAAGATGGACACCAAAAAAAATGCATAGCATCTTGGAAATTCATTTGTAAGACCAGACTCTCTTGTCTGACAGGAGGAACTAAGAATACAACAAGATTTAAAAAAAATAAAATGTAACTATAATAGTGCCCTGATAAGATCTTCAGCCTGTATCAAAACCTTGGTATTGCCTCTCCCCTTTGCTGTGTGCTCCAGACACCACCTCTGCTTTTCTAGCCATTCCCAAAGATCTCTGTGGCCTTGGCTGAGGACAATAAACCTCACTCCAGGAGTGGGAGCCCTTAAGGAGGCAGTTTTGGACCTCATTCAGCAGGTTACCATGATTTGTCTCTCTCTGTCCTCAATCCTTTGTCTCTTGCCATTTCTCATCTCACTCCCACAGCTTTTTCTCTTTGATGTGGGTAAAGCATTGTCCTTCCTGAACAACGTGTGCACCCACCATCCTCTTGTCAAAAAAACAGAGCTACTGTTTTGCATCCACGCACATTTCTCCCAGTTTGATTTTTGTACTCCGCGCTTTCTCCATACTGATCTCTCCATAACTCCTGTCGTGCTGGAATTCCTCACTGTGACATGTGTAAAGCCTGCTTTGGTGAAGACGTGCCATCCTCTGTTGTGGATAAGGTTGCAAAACAGGGGCCTTCTTTTTTGTTGTGCCTTTCTTCACCTTATGTAAGATTAAATTTGGTTACGATATGGCAATACATTGAAGGACAGCAGGGGAGGAATGTCTGTCCAGAAATAGATGTGAAGTGAGGTACAGAGTCCTAGATAGTTTGTCTCAGCTACACAATTCTAATGTTATTAGAATAATTAATTGCTTTCTGTCTGAGTGTGTTTATACCTCAGATCGTTTTGGTCATATATGAACTGCAAGAGCCAAGCAGAAAGCAATTTTCTGTCGGAGGGCTCTACATCACAGAATGTCCTTTTTGCATCACTAAAACAACACCTTTGAAGGGCTTCAGAATCCCCACGTTCCAAAGCAGAGCCCTTTGCTCTCTACCAGCTCTCCGTCTTACTGCAACAGATAGCAAGAGATGCCATGGGCAGTCACTTGCTGAAATGGAGCACTTCGCTGTCCCAGATGAGGGAGGAAGAGTCATCTTTTTGTGACGTTAAAAGACCAGTGCTGAAGTGCTAACTCCAAACTCTCTTCCCAAGGAAGAAAAAGGAATCCTGCTCACTTTCCTTCACATATTTTTTTCAAGTTCATGGATTTTATTATTTGCTTCTCTGAAAGAAAAACTGTTGCAGAACAAACCCCTTGGTGTTACCTGACCAGCCTCCACCTCACATACTGTACCTTTGGCAGTATGAGTAATGGGTTACTCCCTAGTGCAATACTGCTCTTGCATAGCAAGCTCCTGTTAGTTCTCTCTATTTATTCTGTCTTATCTTTCTCACCTTTTCATCACTTTCTTGTTATGTTTGCTCAGTTAAGTCATTAAAACCACTTTGTTTTTTCTCTTTCCATGTTTAGCCCTAGGAAATCTGCTAAGCCTATGTAATCGATTTAGCATTTAATTTCCCTAAAACACCCTACCCTGTGTCTGTGACCCTGAGACATTTCCATTTCTGGTCTGATGGGCTGGTATGAGAAGGAAGTCTCTGAGCCAGCACGCAGCTTTGAAAGACAATGGGGATCACTTCTCCACCTACGGTAAAGGTATTCTCAGCTACTTGTATTTGCGCTGATGCTTTAAGTGTCTGATTCAGTGCTGCATGGGGCAAAATGGGCAGAAAAAGAGTTAGACACCTCCAAAGCAGCTCCTGGTCTTCTACAGGTCAGTTCTCAGCTACTACAGTGAGGACTGGAATGGCCTGCCTAGGGAGGTGGTTGAGGCACTGTCCCTAGCGCTGTTCAAGAAGCATTTAGATGAGGTTCCAAGGGATTTGATTTAGTAGCTTGGTGGGTAGGGATGGTGGTGTGAGGATGGTTGGACTAGATGATCTTGTAGGACCTTTCCAACCTAATATATCTATGAATCTATGAATCTATGAAAGGTCTGAGTGCTGTGTTGGCTCCATGCTGTGAAATTGCCTTGAGGTCCAATTTAAAAATGAAAAAGTAGAAGAGTGAACTAGACACAGCTATTTGGCTTTGTGTGTTTTCTCACAACTCTTATTACCATAGAGAAGTTAGCTCAGCTTTAGCATAGTTACAAAGCAATACCCCAGCAAGGATCAATGTCTCTTAAGTGAGTGAGCTCTCCAGGATCATAAGAACTTTCCAACTCCTCTGAGTTCTTTCCCTGTGGGCTGTCATGTTGCACAGTAGAACCATAGAATCACGAAGGTTGGAAAAGACTTCTAGGATCACCAGATCCATCCCCACCCCACACCCACCATGCCCGCTGCCCACATCCCTCAGTGCTGCATCCCCACGGTTCTGGAACAGTTCCCATGGATGGTGACCCCACCACTCCCTAGGCCATCTGTGCCAGTGCATCACCACTCCTTCTGAGCAGAACTTTTTCATAATACCCCACCTGAACGTCCCCTGGAACAAGGATCCCTCTCAGGAGCCATCCAAGCTCTTGCTTAAAATGATGGAGCTCCCACAGCTGCCACAATTTCACAACCCTTCTTCTTGTAACTCATCTCTTTGTGTCACAATAGTCCACAAATACCCTTCAGACCTCCCTGATTTCCCTGATCTTAGTCTTTGTTCTGCTAGATTACAGAAATCAAAGTTTTGGACCCCTCTTCTGGTGACAGCTATGAGGACACAACTTTGAGAGCTGCCTTGCCAACTCCAAGGGCAGTTCTTTGATCAAGAACTAGGAACAGAGAACAGAGCCCTTCTCTGTTCCCCAGCGTCTTCTGTCTCTCTTCAGACAGAGAGTCTTTATTGAAAATGGCTTTAAATGGATTTTAAAGACAATGATATTAAAAAACAACAAACACACGTAAATAAACAAAAGAAATCCCAGCTGAGCCCATTACACATTATTGAGTTAAATAAGAGGGATTTTACACAGCCTGTAATTGGGTTTTAAATCATGGTCCTAAACAGCTGCTGATCTCTGGAAAGCCTCAGAAGCAGCGTTAGCACACCACGAGCAGAGCTCACACACACTGCCAATGGGCACATGTACAGCCCGCATTTTGTTTCTGAAGAATTTGCTGATTAGTAATCTGTGCTGATTAGTAATATTTTAACAAAGCCAGTGCAGGAGGTTTGCTAGTCTTGTCTATGGAGTAACAGACTTTGGCCACGTAAAGTCCTTTATCCAAAAATATATTTGTCTACAAAGTACAATTATTATTCTCAGGAATGCCAGGTATGGATACCTGTATTTCGTGTTCTTGTTAAGTGCAAGTTGTTACAGATAAGAAGGTTAAAGGTTAGAAGCTAGGCAGTGTAGTCAGGACAGATAACATCTTCAGGGAGACCAAAACCAATGCTAGAAAATTCAGACAAACTTTCAGGTATGGAAGGAAACAAGAAGAAAGTCCTCCTGTCCAAGAGCCAGCTGGTTGCTTCCGCGCATTTATCACTGCAAAGTTACTACACCTCCCTAAAACCCCTTCTTTGTTTTGCTAAATTCTCAGCAACCCTTTGCTGTTATCAAAATCAAAGCCACATCATTTGTGCTACAACTAATTCAGCTTTCATCTTTGAGTTTGAATGGGCCCGGCTACTGGGATATGGGTCCCTCTGAACAGGAGGGTAAGGAGATCTGCCTTTAAGATATTGAAGAGTAAAAGGATTTCTGAGAGTTTGGAGCCTAAATCCCAGCAAGAAAGGTGACATTTGTAGGAGTGCTGAAAGCTGTCACCTTTCTCTAGAGAACATAAAATCACTCCCAATATTATCAAGTAGTTACAAGTAACAAATGGTTTCTTAGAAATCAGCACTGAGCAGTGATTGTAAGTCAATATCCCAACAGGCTAAATTATTTGGCTACGGAGTCTGTAAGAAATAATCAGGCCAGATCCAGTTTATAATAATTGCAAAGGATGATCAAACCTCTCAATTATGACACATACAGATGGAACAGATTGTTCCTTCAGACTTCTGCTGTGCCAGCAGAACTAGCATTGCTCTGAGCTCTGCGTGGCTTTTTCTCTCATGCAATTGTATTATAAGTATTCTTCATTTCAGAAGTAGAGCAGGCAGGTAGGTTTATACATATATAGGGTTGTATCTGCTAAGTAATTGCAACGAACAACAAAATACTGCAAAATAAAGGAGCACAGCATCAGCAGGAATGGGTGATGTTTTTACTGTGTTTATAATTAAGTAAGAAGTTGTTCTAAACAAATCCAGCCGCCAGCACTATAATCAGATGTGAATTTATGCAGTTGTCCTCCATTTCTCACAGTGTTCTCCATTTGTCCATGGAGTTTCCATTGGGATTTTCAAAACTGGAGGCATACCTGTAGAGCAGTGTATGGAGGACTGCGTTAGTACCACTTTAGGAATTTAACATGTGCTGTATTAAACTTTTCAGCATCCCACCACCCTGAAGGTGTTCCATCTCTAGACAGGCGTCCTGTTGTTGAGAGTCAGAGGTGGACATGCAACCTACAGTGGGGTTCGCAAACGCTGGCATGCTGAGTGTGGGCTTGCCTCAGTCTGATGGTAGAAGTTTGTGACAGCCATGATAACAGTCACAGTCCTCATGGAATTTAGGTGCTTGTCTCCACACAAAGTCTCCAACATCCTGTCTGAACAACCCAGTGGTTAGGGTTTATCTAGGCTAAGGATGGATTTAGACCTTTCCTCTATGGAACTGGAGAAGGACCACATACCTGAGACAAGGAGTCTCTCCAGTTGAAGCAACTCATCAGCAAAATATTCCAACATTCACTGAGCAGTTGAGGGGTCTGGAATTCAGTCTGGGATTGATCAGTAGGGAGAAGAGGACTGTAGAGCGTATTGCTCTCTACAACTGCATGAAAGGAGATTGTGGTGAGGTGGGGGGTCAGCCTCTGGTCCTGGGTAAGAGTGATAGGTTGAGAATGACCTCAAGTTGTATCAGGGAGGAGAGGGTCAGGCTGGATAAAGGGAACAATTTATTCTCAGAAAGAGTAATGCTGCATTGACACAGGCTGCCCAGGGAGCGGTGGGGTCAGTGTTCTTGGAGATGTTCTAGAACTGAGGAGATACGATGCTGAGGGATGTGGTCAGCAGGCCTAATGGGGTGGGTCGATAGTTGGACTGGATGATCTTACAGTTCTTACCAACCTTTGTGATTCAATGACTCTATGATTCTATGATGTGCAGGTTGATATCCGGGTCTCTCTCCAGACACACAAGTGTCCTAACACTGTGCTGAATCACACCTCCAAATCCCTCGAGCAACATTATTACCATGCCAGTGGACTGAAGCTGTCCTAAAGGTCTCTGAAGCATTCACTTGGAAAATGACCAACAGCTTTCCCACATCTCAGTGCTGGTGACAGCAGTGGAAAAGTGTGAAACCACGCTGCAAACACAGCCCTCAGTGATGGCCACCTCAAGGCACAGCAGCACAGGTTTCCTCCTAGATGGGACAGGAGGTGGTGGTGCAGGGAGAGGAGAAGGCCCGCCAAGTTGGACACCGCACAAAACCTGCAGAGAGGACGTGGTGAGGCGTTTCCCACTTGAAAAGCAAACAAGGAAGATCTCATGCCTTTGCATCTGTGTCAGCGTGACGGGACTGCCCCCGGCTGAACAAGTTGCCAGCCCCTGACAATTATAGCCCTGGTAATCCACATCATCCAAGGTAGATGAAGCGCTTGGGTAAAAATAGCAAACGGGTCAGAAGAGGGTTATAGAAATACCAGAGGATTATTCATATTCCTTCAGGTAGCTATAAGGAGCAGTTTAAACACAAGAATGACAGATTAAAGGTGTCTCTGACAGAGAGAAATGACTGTGCGGAGGACTAAGCTACATTCAGCCCTTTTTTTTCAAAGTCTTTTTCAGAGGGATCCAGCCATAAAGAATCATAGAATCGTTTGAGTTGGAAGGCACATTTAAAGGTCACATAGACCAACTCCCCTGCAATGGACAGGGACACCCACAGCTCTACCAGGTGCACAGAGCCCCCTCCAGCCTGACCTTGGACAGGGCTCCCACCACTCCTACAGTGTAGCTAAGACCTGTGGACAAAGAATCCATAGCTGAGCTGAAGTTCTCCTGGACTTAGGGGCAAGGGTACTCACAGGGACCATTGGTGAAGCTGGCCAAAGCCTTTAAGGCTTAGTGGTACCCTCAAGATCCTAGCAAGATTGCCATCTTGCCAACTCCAACAGGACCCTGCATACTTTTGGTTGCTGGAACTCACTATGCAATCTTTGCAGAGGATGTTTACTCCTTCCAAAGAAATATTCATTTTTCCTTTAAATTCTCCCTGCATCCACCTTGTGCTGACAGTGTCCCTCTCTTCCTTGCCATCAGCTGGTGCGTGACACGTCCAGCTGTGACTCACTGCAGCACTGGTGAGCACAGCTCTTGGCACGCTCGCTGGTTTGCTGGAGGTGGTCACCACTGACAGCTCTTGTTGGACAGTGATGAGCTGATGAGCTCCCTGGGGACATCAGAGGCCTTCTGGGGCCAGAACCATCTGCCAGAAAGTGTTGAAAAGCAAGGGATGCTGACAGCGTAGACCAGGTCTCATATGAATGTCAGCTAGGAGAGCATCTGGGGCATCATCAGTACTAAGAACTTTTAGTGCTTTTGCGTACGTGCAAGAGAAGGAAATATAGCATCTCTGGAAGTGCAGAGCAATGCAGGATGAGAAAGCAGTGCTCATCTTCACAGTTCGAGGTCAAATTACCAAAATCTGACAGAAGAGGCACTCCATCTTGGAGAGTTTCCCCTCTGTGTTAGAGGGATAACCTTTTTGGCCTTGGATCTACCTCCATACATTTTGTACACTGTAATGGGTTGCTTGTCCTGGTTGAACGTAGAGCAACCGGCTCTGAGACACAGATAATGGAAATACTCAAAGGGATGGAAAAGCTGCCTTGGAAGAAGAATTTGAAAAGGACATGACCTTACTCTGGAAAGAGAGCAAAGCCATGTGGGTAAGGTTACCAAAGTCATGAGCTGAATGCTATAACCAACTCATTATCTAAACTGAATCAAAACCCACCTAAACTGCACCTCACAGTGCTAGGACTGGGTGAGGGAGTAGGAGATTGGGCAGTCAGTGAAACTTGCCAGATGCTGGTTTGAAAGAGAGAACAAAAATCACTTCTTGACCTGGTGGGAACCTACCAGTTGATGTTTGATGCCATGAAATCTATGGAGGCAACATCAGCAAGTTCAGAAAGGGGTAAGATAAATCCATAGGTGACTGGTCTGTAAATACATGGGTCTAGTCAGGAATGTCTCACCTTCAACAGTAAAGGGGGAAATGAGATGGTACAAAATGCAAAAAAGCAGCCACTCTCATGTACACCTAGTTCAGTACCATTGCTGCCAGGGACAGAATCCTGCACTGAATGGGCCAAGTGGGAGAACCTTTCTTATGTTGGGTAAAACAAGTGGCATTTGTTTTATTTCTCAACAGAGAAAGGCAAAGAAATCAAATCTCCAAAAAATCAAATATTTGCAGTGTTTTGCTTCTGCTACCTGAATTTGCTCATTTTAAGTTAGTTCAGTGTCTCCAGCTGCTCTACAACCCAAAAAGTAGATGGAGTCAGAAGGCCTCTAGCTGATAAACCTGGGATCCCCCTGGGGGTTCCTGTTCTTTGTTCATGCCAATGAAAAGCAAATTGAGCGATAATTTTTAGTTACCATGAAAAAAAAAAATCAACACCTTTGAACTCCATAGACATAGAAAAGATATTAAATTACTTCCTTCATTTTTTCTCATATTTATCAGGACTCAAGAAAGATTATTTATCTGAGAACCTAGTTCAAACAATTTAGACACGCTATAGCTCACCACCCCGTAAATGTTTCTCAGTAGGGAATAGGTCCACACGTAGCACTTCTTGCTGTGTGCTGGGACTAAATAAATGAGGCAGCTGTGTTCAAGAAGTCATGGAAAGATGGCACTAGCTAGTGTCATCTCCCCTCAAGGTAATGGGATTCTACCACCATACTGATATTTTCTGCACTGTCCCAGTAGGGTTTTCCTACAGGGATAGCCTCAAACAATAAGGATAAGCTGCTGGCTCCTGTACCAAGTCCAGAAATGATGGAAATTCCAGTTACACTGAAGAATTAAAATGTGTTTTCAAATGTCTCTTGCACAAAACACCCGCAGAGAACAGCACGCAGGGACTGTGCACTCACAGACCCTGAGACCTAACTTGATAGAATGGCTTCTAAAATATTTAAATAATATGCCCTACATTTGCCAGTGGAATATTTTGATGGCTCATTTTAGAATGGCATTATCCATTATGGAACTGATGTACAATTCTCTTTCTGAAGGGATGAGGAAATTGTTGAGTAACCCTGAGCACCTAAAAGTGAGATCCCAAAAGGGGGTACTCAGAATGAGATACGCTATCTAAATCTTAGCCTTAGCATCGCAGCACAGAACATCTGCAGAGCCTCAGGAAAGGTGCAGTGGGGCTGAGGAGAGCAGAAGACCTCCATCCCCTTGTTGGGCCAAGGAAGGAATAACAACACTGTGCTTTGTCAGACTTGCCCTAAAGTACTTTGATATCTTCAATCCCAACTGCTCATAGAAGGCTCCAAAATGAGTTTGGAGCAAGCATTGGATATGTTGGTTTCAGACACCAGGTTACATAAACCTCTCAGCACTCCCCTCAGACATTCAAATGCTCTGTGCAAACTATAGGAAGTGAAGTGACTGCAGTGATTTTGCATTAGTGATGTAGGACCATGTTTTTAGAATATGAGAGGTAACAGCTTTCAGTTGGGCCTAGGAAGGGTTAGGCTGGATGTCTGGAAACATTTCTTCTCTGAATAATGGTGCACTGGAACAGGCATGTGGTGGAGTCACTGTCCATGGAGGTGTTCAAGAATCATGGAGATGTGAACAGTGGGCATGTGGTTGGGGTTGGGGTTGGACTTGGGGATCTTAGTGGTCTTTTCCAACCTTAATTATATGACTCTATAATTCTAAAGGCTGGCTGTTGTTTGAGAAATTCCTGCACAAGGAGATGCCAGGCTCTGCAGGGTGCATGCCACAGTGTCACCATAGGTCAGGATCTGGTGACAGTGCCAGCAGGCATGTGGAGTGTCATAGACAGCACTCACCATTACTAATGATGCTATTTGAAACCATGAAAACCTGTCATCCTGGCATCAAGAAAACTCCTATCCCAGCAAGTGACACAGGTGAAAAAGATGCATCTCTGTACAAATGACCGCATATGGAGTGTTAACTTTGCTTTGGCGCATCAATTTGTCACAAGCATCTGCTCAGGGGTGCAGTGAGCCTTCAGTCAAGTCCATGTGCCAGTGCTTATGTTGTGAGCTATGTGAGGCAGAACGTGTGCCTGCATATGTGGAAGGTACACGTTCATAAGTGTTCAGTTGCTCTTTCAGGTGGTGGATGGTTATTTGGTGAGGTCTTTAAACAACATTTTGCTTCCGTTCCCTGCAGCAACATATATAAGCTGGAAGATAAATGTAATTGGCACGTGGAAAACAACTTTCAGCATGTATGCGCTTCGGGACAAGCCTTGGGAAACAAGAAGCTTCATCTGCAGAGGGGGAGGCAAAACTCTCCTTCAAAAGACATTTTGAAGTGTTCCTTGCTGTTCCTGTGTTCCGTGGGAGTTCAGGCAGCAGACTCCACACCCCTCTCTCCTGATGGCAAACGTGCATCTTTCAGCAACATTGGCTTCGGATTTTAGATATACCAGTTGGATATGCCATCTGAAGTTATCTTACATTTGAGTATATTAGTATTTTTAGTTACTCATTCACATGTTTGGCATCCAAAGTTATGCTTGGGGTCTGCTGAAAGCATTATCTCAGAAGAACATGGTACAGAGTCCAGCCCTGGTGGGGTGTTGCATCACCCAAGCTCTCAGTCATACTCCTGCTACAGCCAGCAGAGATGAGCACAGGCACAGGTAGAGCAGAATGGGAGACTTGCTCAGGTCCTTGGGCAGTCCTTTAGGAGAATCACTGTTATTTCTGGAGGGCAAAGGGAGCAAGCACTGAGCTGACCACTTGGAATGGGAGAGGATGGAGAGAGGTAAAGATCTTGGTGGGATGCAAGAGGAGAACAAATGGGGCAATTTAGATTGGTCATCAGTGATTTGGTCCTAAATATTCACTCACAGTCTTCCTCTGAGTTGACAAGAGGGATCTTTTGAGGATTCCTAGGAGTTTACAAACAATTTGCTAGTTTATTCTCTCCGTAATATCTCTCATCGTGATTCTTCTTTGCCTGCACTCAGCAACTGGGACACAGTGCATCTAGGCCTTCCTAGGCTTTGATTTGCCGTCTTTGAATGTCCACCCCAAGGAAGACTTTATGAAGCACTGTGAAGCATTAAGATCTTGTGAAGCATGTTACTGTCCAGACCTATTCTTGAGAGATTGGACTCTGGGTCCTGATCTTGGCTTGGCCAAAGGTTTCCTTTACAACCTCACCTTCGAACTCGTCTGTAAAATTAACCAATCCTGTAGCTTGGTTTGTCACCTCCATGGTTTCTACCCAATCCCCCACTACACCAAGCTAGCCCATGAGAGACAGAAGGTGGCCAAGCAACCCATGGAGGGTATGCACTTCCCATGCACAACCTTCTCCCATGAAAAAATGAAAATGAAATTCTTTCAGACCTTGGGAGAATCTCAGATGAAAGAGAACTACAGAAACTAGCCCAGAGGCCCGGGACAGCATGCACAGAAATCATTTGTTTTTGAACTGGGTTCCACTTGTGTTTGTAGTTTTTAGCAATGCTCCAAGACCTGGGTGTGGAGGTGGAGTTCCAAGCAACAGACATTGTTTAAAACAAATCTTTGAGGGCTCTGCCTTTAAAGATGGGCCCTCCAGGTCTTTATTCCCCTTAGAGTGGGAGAGGTGACTTGGATTAAGTCTCCTGGCACTAGTCATGTAAAAACCTGTATGTTTATAATCATAGATTTAGACCAAAACACAGAATTATATCATTCTCCACGTACTTCTATTGCAGAGCTGTGATTATTACCCTGTCTTGACTCTGTGCACTGGGCAAATGGGAGAGAAAACTCAGGAACAGAATTATTTAGGGTTTTTAAGCTTCTTTTTATTTCTTTTACTTTGAATGCTGAGAGAAATGTTCATGACTTCATCAGCACTGAGGTGTCCCTTCGTGGAGTAGGGGTGGATATACTTTCAGAAGGTCCATGTGGATTCTGAAAGATTTTTCAATGAGCTGAGAACAAGCGTGTCTACTTTGCTTGCATACACCATGCTTTGATTCTGTGGTCATCACATTTCCAACACTCCTGGCACTGCTGTGCTTCCACTGATTTCAGGGCACTTAACGCCTGATGTGTATCAGTGCATGATAAGGCAGCACCCAAGAGTTTCGCCATTTTATAGGGAGCAAAAATCACAGATAGTAATGAAAGAGCCATCTGTTATGCCCCAAGAATGGGCAGGAAAAAAATATCTAGATAACTTTATTATCAAATCACAGAAAGGCTCAGGTTGGAATGGACTTTAAAGATCATCTAGTTCCAACCTCCTGCCACAGGCAGGGCTGCCAACCACTAGATCATGTTGCCCAGGATTCCATCCAACCTGGCACTGAACTCCTCCATAGATGAGACACCCACAACACCCCTGGGCAACTTGTTCCACCACCTCACCATCTCCTGAGTAAAATATTTATTCCTAACATTTAAACTAAGTCTCCTCTTTTAACTTCAAGTCATTCTCCCTTGTCCTATCATTATCAGACCACATAAAAAAAGTCACTCTTCTCCTGTTTATAAGCTCCCTTTGAGTACTGGAAGGCTACAGCGAGGTGTCCCAGAGCTGCCAGGGGAGACCTTATTGCTCTCCACAAATACCTGAAGGGAGGTTGTGGTGTGGTTGGGATCAGCCTCTTCTCCCACGGAACAGCAATAGGACTTCAGGGAATGGCCTCAAGTTATGCCAGGGGAGACTCAGGTTGGATGTTAGGAAATACTTCTCTGAAAGAGTGATCAGGTACTGGAACAGGCTGTCCAGAGAGGTGGTGGAGTCACTGACCCATCAGGTGTTCACGAGATGTTTAGATGTTGTACTGAGGGACATGGCTCAGTGGGTAATACTGGTGGCAGGTGGATGGTTGGACTGGATGATCCTGGAGGACTTTTCCAACCTTGATGATTCTACGATTCTGTAATTCTATGATTCTCTCCTTCAGGCTGAACACCCCCAGCTCCCTCAGCAGTTCTTCATAGGAGAGGGGCTCCAGCCCTTTGATCATCTTCGTGCCCTTCTGGACCTGCTCTAACAGCTCCATATCCCTCTTGTAGTGCAGGACCCAGGCTTGGACACAGGACACACCTTCTTCCCAGTGGCATTGCATTTAGAATGTGCTCCAGTATGGGCTCTTCTGACAAAGCCACTGCTCCCTGCAGATGGAATCTGAGAGCCCACAAGAAGTTCAGCTTCCTTCATACATGTCTCCGAAACAACTGGAGAGAACCACCTCATCGCCCTAAGAGTTTTAATAACTCTTAGGGAAAAGAAATAAAAAAGACTAAGATGAAAGGGGAAGATATTTTGTCTTGTGTCTAAATTAATGATTTTCTTCGACTTCATGCACGGGACTTGGGGCTGCTGTGTGAAGTGCGACAGGAATATAATGGAGCTGCCTGTCTTGATTCAGTACCAGTGAGAACAGGCAGGGGCCTCATGACCTCATAGGTGTTTTCCCATCTCTCATTTCTCTGACTCCATGATAGAACGAGACAGGAGGCATTAAAAAGACATCTGAGGGGAAAAAGCTTTCCCATTACATCAATAAAAAATACTAGCCCCAGCGGGAGGAGGCTGTCAAAGACGCCCAGCCTGAAAGCCTTAATAAAACCTCTCTTCTGAGCAGCTGATACTCCTCTCCCTACAGCATGTAAAGTTGCAAGCACTGCCAAGGCAGTGGCTGGAGCCGCTGGCTTTGAAAGCAGGAGCTGCTTTGCTGTGGGCTCTAAGAGTTTCTAGGGAACCTGAGATTCTCGCACACTTCTCTTTCAAATGAAAAGTGCTGAAATGCATCAGGTAGAAGGAAATTAATTTTTTCTCCTCTTTCCTCTGCTAGCTCTCCTGTATTTTGCCTTAGCAAAAGGAACCAGTCTGCCCAAAACCAAGCTGTTCATCAGCTGGAACCAACAAGTCAACCTGCTTCCACCTATAGTCCCTCTCAAAGCACCTGCTCCCACTTTCCCCAAACACCACATCTACCACCTGTCTCCAGTCACTATTTCCACATCACAACAGAGCTCTCCACTTTCTCAAACACTGAACAAGGAAAACACTGTTCACAGAAAATAGTTTCAATACCAGCCGTGGGAAGACAGCATGGTACAACCTGTGTTCCAGGCATGCACTTCAAATGCAACAAATACAGTTCACAGGGTCATAGAGTAACTCAAGAGGGAAGGGACCTAAGGGAGTTTCTGGACCTATCTACACTCAGCTGTCAGATGCCATCATCTTCACTATTGGTTCTGTCCATATTATGTGGTCAGATAT
Source organism: Callipepla californica brunnescens (assembly GCA_023055505.1). NCBI lineage: Eukaryota > Metazoa > Chordata > Aves > Galliformes > Odontophoridae > Callipepla > Callipepla californica. The sequence goes on from JALIRH010000078.1 coordinate 1,000,462, forward strand.
ATTTTTGCCAAGGATGGAGGAGCTATCATATTTACAGATCCCAGCAGCTTCCAGCCTTGCATTTTGACAGCAACCCTGCTTTGCTTCACCTCTTTTATTTTTTTTTTCATTTTTTTCCAGGATATGTCCCTTTCTCCTCAAGACTTTAAGCCTTTTAAAAAGTTCTTCTATTTTATCAACTCTAGGCACATATCAGTTTTAATTGCCACCCTTGTGTTCCTGATTATCCTGTTTCTGTTGTTCCAAGAATAAGGAAGGAACTGCAGTAAAGCCTTGTCCTCCAGCTGCAGAATCACCTCTCTTGATAAGATATGGACAAGAACACCTTCTTCTCCTAAAACAACCTCCATAGGGCATTGCCTCCCCCAGCCCTACTCCTATTTCACAGGGACGGAAGGAAATTCGGGAGTGACAAATCTCTGCTGTTCCATGAGAGGGCAGTGTCGGATGTATGCAATCCTCCACCGGCAAACTCCGGGATGTCTGGGCAGGAGAAGGAGATGGGGGAGAGGCCAGAAAATTCGATGAGGTTGAAGTCCATCACGTACCCAGGGGCATGCCAAGACATTGAAGACCCCCAGAATTAGTAGAGATGAGATACTCTGTCTGTGGCTTTAAGTCTGGAACAGGAATAGAGATCTCTTTGAAACACTGTTGAAGAAAGAAAATAAAAGAGGTTATTCTCTATTAATTTCTGCCAGGTGCTTTTGTACAGAGCAGGTTCTGAAGGACTCTGCTTGGTGCTCTTTAGAAACCTTGCCTCTTGCTGAACTGCCCCAGCTTTGTGCTACTGCAGCTTCATCAGAGGGGACCCTCCCGTCATTATGCTTCTTCACAAAGGCTCACTGAGGTTCCTGGCACATCATCACTCCTTCAGAGGAGACCTCAATACGTTGCCTGCAGGGAACTGAAGGTGCAGAGCGAAATCTAGGCCAAGCACCCTGGGAGTGCTCCATTCCTGGAGTAATACTGAGACAGAAAATAGCATCCTAATTGATAATTTCTCTGTGTACGGAGCTCCAGGGAAGATCAGCTGGCTTCACCTACAAAGATCTCATCCCGTATTCTTTCCCCTACAATCATTTTCCACTATAGAAATAGGCCACCAACAAGAAGTTGTTCCTGGGGGAGGTTACAGCCCAGGTAGCTGCTGCTGCTGTCCCGCATGGCTGGGGCTCACCCTGGGTCAGTTTGTCTGCATTCTCCCTATCCCGCCCCATTCCCTGGTTTGTTTTGCCCAGCAAGAAAACTGTGACTTCACTGGCACAGATCAGGTGCACCAAAACAATTTACAAAGTGTATTCTGAGCAAGCTGTTGCACATATGGTCCACAATCACATGTATTCTAAGCAAACAATGACAAATCAGAATTCCTGGGAGGGGGAAGGTAAATTAGGGTAGGTAAGGGTAAATTAGGTTAAGTAAGGATGCACGAATTCCAGGGAAGGTAAATTAGTCTAGGTAAGGTTAAACAACCTATGTCATTGATGTGTCCATCATGGGATGAGATCTGAGGTGGGGGGCTTGCAAGCTGGGGGTCCCAGGCTGGCTGATGGGAGCTCTGAAAGACCCCCTTCATCATCCTGACTTTATACCCCTTTTACATGTGGCTTGCCATGGTAAGCAAGAGTGGGCCCAGATAGTTACAAGGTATGCAGACTAAGATATAAGCAGGGTATGAAGAAATATGACTTTGCAGAAGAGCAGAGGAACTTCCATTGGGTCCTTAAGACCTTGTTTTCAGCTCCCAAAAATGTGAGGGATTGTTTATATGATAACCATCACACTGTTTTATGGTCTCCATGTTTTTGACAAAAGTGGCACCAGCTGAAGAGACCAGAAACTGTGACATCTGTGTGTCCTCCTGCAGAAATGGTCTCACATACATGAGAGGAAGGGAAGCTGTCTCCATTGAGTTTGTCGTCATACAGCATGCACACAAGAGAAGAGGATTTGCCCCCCTGCAAGCAGTCTCTCTGGAAAAGGGGATAAAACCTCTTCTTCGGGAAGAAGGAATCTTCCCTTCCTTCTCCCAGAGCAAAGGGCAAACCATGAACACTCTCTCCTTAACCACACACAACCACAAGAATGGTGGAAGGAGGGCTGTGTTTCTTCAAGCTGCTCCTCGGGGTAACCCCGATGGCCTCAGCTCCCGTTATCAGACCCTCTCCCACATCCTGCTGAGATCTCCTCAGTCAGATGACTTCACATCAGTTGCTACCTACAGCTCAGTGCCTTAAAGATGGAAAATTACTGCCACCCCACCTCTTATAAAGCACACTGAGACCCAGAGGGAGGTGGGACAGGAGGGGAGGATGGCATCAATGTGCCCACAAACTGAATGCCTCCCATGCAGTCATCAGGCAGGCGCACTAGGAGAAACTTTGGAGCTGCTGAACGATTCTGCCGACTGTGTCCCATCGCGTGTGCAGCATGTGTGGTTACATAACTTATTTGCCTCTCTTTTCAGGAGGCCCCGAAGGCACCGATGCTAATGGAAAAACAGAGCACGCGAGAGGGCAGGGAGAGGCAGACAGATGGTCACTTCTCCAGCAGTGAGGCTTTTGTTTGTCAAACTGTTACGAGATCATACTAGGAAAAGTAATATCAACAGAATAGGGAACAACCTCAGGTTTCTTTGGTGCTACTGAGCATGTTTTCAGTGGGCTCTCAGTCTTTATAATTTTTTCTGCCTTTTATTTATTTATTAATTTTGTTTTCCATAAACCTCTTTCCTTCAGCTGTTATACTCGCTCTGCTTTACAAGTTCACTTGACCTTCAGGCCTTTGGCACGCGTTTCTTGTAGAATAGTGCCTCTGCATTGTGCCCCCGTGGCCTCCTGAGCTGCAGCAGGGATTGCATCTGCCAGCGGTGTGGTGGAGCCAAGAATTTGACTCTCTTGCCAAGATACTCTCACATAAGCATACCCTAGTTTTTGTGAGGTTATGCTGAATCAGTTGCCCAACAATGCTGGAAGGATCCCAAGGCTATTAAGGTCCTGTATGATGGGCCTTTGAAACTGCAGACATCAGTCATTTCAAATCAACTCTGCTGGGGCAGATTTTCAGAAGACGTTGCGAAGAGTTATTCTTTATGTAACTGTGAGGCATTTCCCAGAGACATCTTCCATGTGAGGAGCTTTGGCTGCCAGAAAACCCCAGAACGCTTTAAAGTCTTTGTAAGGTGTTGGTTGGTGTGGGTGGTGGAGCGTCACAGTGGATGACTGTGCAGTTCAAATTTCCAGTGGCTGGAATCAAAAACCAAAGCTAGGAAGCACAGGAAATAAATTAACAGTAAGAGTGATCGACCACTGCCAGAAATTTCCTAGCTTTTACACACACAAAAAGGTGACTGAACTTTCAATATGAAGAAACACAGACCACCACAGCTGATCCCATCCCTTCTGGCTGAACGAGGCCCTCTTGGAGAAATGCCTCCTAATTTTGGCTCGGTGTTAAGTATAGGATTCCCAGCATGTTGCCCACAAGATCCTCGGCAGTTAGTCATAACCACAGGATTATGAACACACACCAAATTCACCACCGCTAAAACCCAAATTGACAGGGAAAGCCAAATGCTGCTTGCCCAGCACTTTAACCCTTGGGCTGAGAAGGCTGAGAGTCTTGCATCAGTGATGGAAAGTGGCCACACCTCTAGTGGAGGCTCCTCACAGGTTAATCACTGTAGCCATGACCACAGAAGCAATGGCAGTGCAGTGGAATCATGCAGCCTAGAGCAGAGCACAACGTCTCTTCAGTGCATGAAGTTGGACAAGTTGGAGCTTTAAGCCATTGCTCAGCCACTCCTGCCAGGTGTCAAGCGGACTATGAGACCCAGTGGTGTCTGAGGTTGTGAACATCATTGCTGAGCTCAGATTTTTCCTCCGAGCTATTGATCTCTTGTGCCTGTACTTTACCTTGGTATTCAAGCTACAGTTCACCACTCTCTCAAGAAATATTTTGCCAGAGATCTGGGCTCCAGAAGCTGACTTACTGTCTCGCATTCAGTCAGTTCAGATGCATTTCATTTGCTGTCATGACTCACTCCTCATGGCTGTATTCATTTCTCATAAAGCTGGGTGACTTAATCATACCTTCTCACTGAACTAATGCTACTGCGCCTTACCTCCTGGCTACAGCAGCCAGCATACCTGGGTAATCGTGCTGCTTCCAGCAACTTCCTGGCTGATGGGCACAATTATCAGACTGCAGCAAGATGCTGAGCTGGGCCGCTTGGTGCTAGTGCAGTAACACGTGTACCTGGAGCTCCACATGCCTCTGCTCCCAGGAGGTGTTGCTGCTTGCTCTCTGGGGGAGTTGTCCCTATCTAACAGATGGGCAGCAGGCCTGGAGATCCCAAACTCAGTTCCCTGAGGAGCTCTTCTCGCAGACTAGGTTTGCTGCTGAACTCACGTCCCTGTTTCTTGTGAAAATTTTACTTGGCAGCTCAGAGAGAGGTGCCTCAAGGTGCCTCAAGAAGCCAGCTTCAGCCTGGAGGCCAGCCAACCTGGCCCAGACAGCAGCCCCCAAGTACCTACACCCCTGGTAGGAAGTTCCAGGGTTCAGCCTCTCCTCCTCAGCTTCTCCACCCTCCCTAACTGCAGTAGGAAAGGAACTTGAGACCATGCTCTGCTGTCTCTGTGCTTGCTCAGAACAGGAAATAAATTCCCCTTTTTACAGTACCGTGGCCTCCAGATGGGGTCAGGAACCCTGGGCTAGAAAACATGAAGCTTCTAACAGCTGGAAAACCTGCACCCGGGAAAATGAGAATGAGAACAGTGTCTTATCTATACTTATCTCCTTTAAGAGCCCTGGGATGCTTTAGAGTGGTGGTATTTAGTGGAGAGGAGCCACTGCTTTGCCTCCCTGCACTGGCTCTACCAGTTTCAAAACCATCCTTCATCAGTTACTGTTATGCTTACGCGTATCTCTCCTTTTATCTCACAGCCTGTTTATATTTTTGATGTACATACTGTTACAACAAAAACCACAGAGCAAACATTCTGAAGTTATAAATACTACTGGAAAATAATGACATCATGCAGACAAGAGGAATTGTTCTGATAACAATTTATTGTCTTTCCCTTATTATGCACTGAAAATTTGTGGTGACTTTCTGATGAGTGCATTGTAAGCCTAGAGGTCAACTGCTGGACCAGGGGAGCTTTCTTCTTAAGCGTCCATCCACCTCTCCTAATGAGCTCCTGGGCAATGAAGAACACCAGAGGAAAGGAGTCAGAAAGCACCTGGAAAGATCAGGACAACAGGGATCAAGGAGTAATATGTAATATACATTCTCTCTCAGGCTAAAACCAGTAACTACTCCAGAATGACCAAGAAAACATGAACACTATGCAGGAGATCTAAATACCACCTCTCTAACATGTTTTCCCTATAGATTTTCTCCAAGTGGCAAAGAAAACATTTTTCTGTATTGAAAACTACTGTTTATTCACCCACCCATCTGCCAGTTCCATACTTTACGGATTGTCAGCTTTTCTTCCCCACCTCACTTGCATACAAACACCCACACTCACACCCATGGCTCTTTATTCTCAGCTGTCCAAGATGGAGGCAGTTAAACTCAGCTGTACTTTCATAAAGAGTTTAACTCCTCCTCATTTAGTGGTTAAGTTTGTTAATAAATGGGAAATCAAAGGGGCTGCGATTAGAGGAGCCTAAAGGAAACAAAACTTGTTCAGAGCTACATGGCACATCTTCCTCTGCCCTGTGTGGTGGAGGAAGGATGCTCAGCTCCCTGAGCTATCAGCTTTTGATGGTGATGTTCATGATCATATGGCATATATAACCTATTGGTGTGTGTCTCCATTAATGTGTCTGTTCCTGATGCCCTACAGAGTTTGATTTTCTTATTCCTCCTCATAAACATTCCTTCTTTTGGGGAGATAGACTGCATTATATTTATTTCCACTTGTGTGGCTTTTCATTGCCTTTACCACATTCTGCCCAGATTTCTCAATTGCCTGTGCACAGCAACTCATTAAAATTTCTGCCTCATTCTCCTTCAAATTCCTTTTATTTCGACTATCAGACATAATTTCTTCATTGAACAGTGGTTTCCCTACAGTACTTCTTGATATTAAAGTATCTTTTCCAGGCTCTTCCTAGAATGCAGTTTCTTCAATCCTCAAGTCTTTCTTTTTGGCACCTGTCTGCATTCAGTCCATTTTCTAACCGTGGACATCAGTTTTAGAGGCTGTATGGCAGCAGCAGAGGCTACATCACTCCTAAATTCCTGCCCACCAACATATTTCTAGATGCTGAAGGTCTTCTGCCTTCACAGACAGTCTGGTTATCTTATATACAGTGCTGACTTATCCAGGTCGTGTGGCCCAGAGAGCAATACATTTGATAAATGTAAGATTCCACCTCAGAAAGTGGCAAACTACTCTTCAGGGTTCACCAACAGCGTCGACGGAAGAGAAACCAATGCCATTTTTCTGTACCGGTCTCATCTTTGCCATGAATGGAGTGAAAATCTCCCCACTATATTTTCCCAATGAGAGCAAGCTGTTTTCATTAAAAATTGATTGAATTAATTCCTATTGTACAGTAGGAGGAATTTAAGACTACCATCTTTTGTACTATACACAAAGAGATGGCCCTGTGCTCAAGTAGTTCAGGAATTCCTTGTCTTTTTCTGGGACTTTCTCTTGTGTCCTGGCCAATGGCTTTCCTGGAGGATCTCTTCACCTGGACACTGAGACATCTTTTTGGAAACAAACAAGCAAGAAAAGCAACGTGTTGTAAGTCAGCTTGTTTTCTGCTAGTTCTTTCAAATATGTAATGTTTTCTTGGTTCTTTGGCTCTAAAGATGCTTTCAAAACCTGAAAATAGCTCTGTCATTAGGTTCCTTTGGTAATTTTTGAAACTGTAGATCATGTAATGGATATTTACTGCAATTTCTCTTTTCTTCTTTGGTGATATAGTACTTTTCTTTCTTTTTTTTTTTTTCTAATTGCAGGCTTCTCCAGGCCTCTGACTGCTTCAGAAGAAGGCGGCCTCTCTCTTGTCTAAGAATCTGTGGCATTCTATAGTTTTAATGATCTCCTCTTTCAGAACTTCTTAATTTCATTCTCATATTTCCGTATCTGTGTATTCTTCCCAATCACTTACTCCCAGCTTTCAGGGAGCATTTTGTCAGGTGGTCAGCCCATTCTTCAGGGTGCCCATCAATTCTGTAAAGGGCTAAGCTGTACTGGCAAACAAAAAAGAACAACAACAAAAAAGAAATGCAGTACTCCTCTGTTCCTGGATTCTAATCAGCTATACATTTCCTTTATCCATCTACAGGCTTCACTTACTCATTCTTGACAACAATTTTTGTTATATTAATATGTAATATGCAATCACATCTAATTTTTTTAAAAAAAAGGTCACTATTTACAACCTCCAGAGACCTTCAGTGTAAGTCATTCCTTTGGAGTCTGATCTGCCCCATGTACAAGTGCCTGTGCTTTAGAGCAAGTGCCCTGCTATGTTTGTGTGGAAAAGGATGTCTCATCCAAAGAGATTGCTGGTAGTAGTACTTAACAATATTCGTGTCAGTACTGATTTGTTTGGTACTGCTAAGGACAGTCATCAGGACTGATGTGCTGGATATAACTGCTTAACTCTGGGATAGGGAAAATTGTTCCATGCCCATAATGTGAGATGTGTTATGAATTGCCCATAGTTCTTCAATGTTAATTATGAAATCATCAGGACTTGGGTTAATGGCTTTATCTTTCAAGAGCAAATTGCAATACACATACAAATATAACAACAAAGAGGCCAGAGCCTTTAGTTCAGGAAATAACATATGAAGATCAGGTTGGCTGTTCAAATAGAATGAGGACAGATAATGCCTGAAGCTAATGTTACGTTACATAGCACATCAATAAATTGAGTGCTAACGTATCTGAAGGACAATAAAGTGGAGAAGGGTATAAAATATGCATATGCAAGCAACTCCTCCTCTCTTTTGTAGAAACATGAGTGAAGAGCACCACCAAAATCAGGGTAAAGCTTGATTTCACATGGAGACCTGGCTATGTTGTTTTGGAGAAAATAAACATTAAGTTTTCAATTAATCTGATGAAAACATCTTTGAATGGCCATGAATGAACATGATGTTGCCAGGACTCCATGCTTGTGCATGGAGCTTGATGTCCCCTCACAAGCAAGCTCAACCTTCAAGATGTGCAGGAGTGGTAGGAAGACTGCACATAAGGGAATGTGCATTAATGCTTTAGGAGGTTTGGTCCAAGGCATTCTACAGTCTCCTTTGAGAGTCTTGAAATTGGCTAAATTATTAGATGAGCTAAAATTAGAACTCATCCTCCTTTCCCACAGAGGTGAGGTTTTCTTTGATTTAGCGAGCAAGATTCATGCATACTCTGGTGTTCACTGCATTTCTAATTGTTGTGATATTTCCAGGCATGATGGAAAACAGAAGCAGTAGTAATCACATTAAAAATCTAGTCTGCAAATTGAATGTAGTCTAGTCTAGTCAAGATGTGTGACATCATGTGGTGCTCAGGGGCATGGTGATGTCTGTAGCCATATCCTAGGCCAACTCTTGGTGTTTGTCACAGGTCTTTCTTTGTTTGAATGGGTCACCGTTATTCACAGCCCTGAAAGGTCAGGAGCGTGTGTCATTCCCATATAGCATCTCGTTGTACTGATATTGCTTACAGATACAGAGCAGTGATATTTAAAGCCAGCAATCCTACTTTCTCTTCCATTAAATTGATGGGATTGAGATCTAAGAGTTAGAAGTTGTTTCCTTCTAATATATTGTGTCAAGCAAGTGGTCAGTCCAAGGATCCACCAAAGAAATTCTCTATCTGGGACCCATCGTGTGCATTTTGGCAGGCAGTATGCACAGAATATTCGTTATTAGTGCCTCCTGATGCAAATGCAAAGGCCCCACCCTGAATGAAGTAATTCATTTATATTTCCTCTTCACACATCTTATTTTCCTTGATGGGGAAAAAACAATCCTGACTTACGGGCATCTAAGTGTAAAGATAAAAGGAAATTCCTCAGCGGAGAGGAAAATGTCACTCTCAAAACTGAACATTTTTTTCCTTCTTTTTTTCTCAGCACTTATTACTCAAAGCTGAAAGACTCTCTTTGAATTGTCCAACATGTTTCAAGGAGCTCTTCTTGCTCCCATCTGGGGAAATGACTTATTCATCATGTTGGGCCTCAGCATAAATTAGATTTTTCCTTCCAGTTAACTGACTAGATCGACAAAACGTGTAGAGCTATTCCAGCCTTGTGAGCATTTTCAGCAACAGCACTTCAGACTCTTATTTTGTCCAATTTCTCATCTGTCAGTTTATTAACATCACTCAAGTGATTCTTTTTACAGTCCCAGGGAATGTTGTTCTCACTAAAGAATCTTTGCTATGAGTGAATACCAAAGTGTTCCCGCTGCAATGTAATTGTCAGGAGCTGCTTTATATTATGTACGAGACGGAAGATATTTTGCTTCGGAAGTACATTATCTCAAAGGAACTTGCATAAAACTTGCTTTATGATATCAGTCTTGCTATTTTGGAGACCCTGTTTGTGCACCACCCAATCAGATGATATCATCAGAAAAATTCTGGGTAGCAACACCCAGGGTTTAAATAAGATTAACATGCATGACTGGAAGGCCTATTTTTGGTTGCCTAACCTGAGATTATTTTAGAAAAAAAAAAAAAAAAAAAAAAAAGCATTTTTCCCATGGGCAGATGAACTGCACTTCTCAAAAATAAAGCATCTGAAACTCCTCATGACGGAAGAGTTTGTCCATACATGTGGGTGGTTGGACCCAAGTGTTATCTCCAGGGGCAGCAGCTGAGGAATTTTCTTCCTCCATTACACAGTGGTGCAGACAAGAAATTCAGACAGGAATGTGCTGGCTTTCAGGACAATTACAATTCTATTTGTTCACCCAGGTTTTTGCTCTAGGTGTGGTTTGGGCACACTGACTGAATTAATGATGCACTGTTGTTCAGTGGGCATGAAAAACTTTAGATTAAAGGTTTCAGAAGACTAATAGTGAAACTTCTGGGCAGTTTATAAAGACTAGCTCTGCAATTCTAGGCAGACTATGGTTTTAAAATGGTTGAAACTACCACGAGGTCCCTTCAGCCCCAACATGTCCTGGAAATTTGCAGTGCACTGTACAGTTGAAAGTTCAGTCGATGTATCTGTAGCATTTTATTATCATGAAGAGTGCTCCATGTGAGCCATATTATGGTCCACTGGCTGTGGGCTGCAGTCATCCAGCTCCCATGTTTTATATTCCATGTTAGTGAGGAAAATCCTTTTGTTTGACCACTGCTCACCTGCAGAAGTGAATGCCTGAACTAAGGCAATGTCAGAGGGACCAGAAAACCACTTGAACACTCTCCTCTATGAGCTGTATTTTCCATTTGTAACTGGGAATTTGTTTTATGAAGAAGTAAATATTGGCACCAATTCTCATTTCCAGGAGCAGCAACTTACTGACATCTCAGTTCCTGCACTCTTTCACTGTCAGAAGAATTTGACAGCTTTTAGGTACTTAAATCATCCAGGCCGGCCTTGTAACTGGAGAGAACTCCTTGTCTGGTCTGTACATTCCATGCCTTCTTTATCCTTGGTACTGGGTCATTGTTAGATTAAGGGATAACACAGTGCCTGGAGATATATGGAAAAGAAGAATCCATACAGGAAAGGGACAGAAAATGAGAGTTCTGCTTATGAAAAATAAAAAGCCCTGAAACGATTAACGATTGTTTGTATATACATGTATTTACTGTAACTGATCTTTCTGGAAATATTTTCTGGACACACGGAAGTTCCTTCCAGGATAGGCTTGTGGTTTAGGATGTTCACCAGGCATGTGGGAGATCAAATTCCAGTTCCTGCTTTAAATGAGTCTCAGCTGTTACTTGAACCTGATGTGTCTCAGATTTTGCATATGCCATAAGCACTGGGTTTTTCTGGAGTGATTAATTCCTTACACACCCAACCAAAGAAACCATTCTCAATCTCAGAAATCATTTTTGACAAGGAAACATTTTTCTTTTCTGAAGAATCCCAGTTACTTCTAATCAACAGCCAAAAACTGGACAGGACAAGGAAATACTGTTACCTTTGACGGAGAGGACAAACAGATGTGGACAGAGCAGAGGTGGAAGTTGAGCTCTAGATGCTCAACCAGTTGCTCAAACACAAGGTAACCATTCTTGTAGAGTACTGGTAGGCTTGAAATTATAATGGTGATTCAGATCATTCATGAGATTCTTAAACACCCTCCTGACTGATGATATGCAATGAGTTTGGCTTTGGTGGAAGTCTTATATTTTCCTTCCTGTGTTGGCTCCTCAATCAACAGAGCATTGCTTGTAACCCAGCTGGTCTGTTGTGGCTGCAGGCTGTTGGGTACAGTTATCTGTGAGCTCCAGGGCTGATAAGATAACAGTAATAAAAAGATACAGATTAGGAACATGCATTGTTCCTGTACCTTTCTTGCTCCAAGGGTGCTTTTCTTGCAATGCTTCTGTGCAGGGAAGCAAAGTGGAATGGGTCGTCTCTTTCCCCATTTTGGAGCAGGGATATATTGGTTGCTGTGCTCCTGCCTCCAGGCAGCAAGAAACAAGAAAGGCTCAGTTACAGTAGACACCAAAGACAATGCTCCTTGGCACTGTCTTGGCCTTTGACCTGGTGTGTCTCCTCTTTTCATTGTGCAGAGCTTTCCTTGCCCTTTCCAGGCTGTCAGACACTACCAGAAAGCACCATCCCCGTGACTGCCAACCAATTCTTACAGATGCTTACTGGTATTGAGAGACAGATCATGAACTGATTTGGCACTGACAAGTTACCCAAACACTCTCTTTGTCTGAAGTCCCAGTTATCCTGGCAGGGTGCACAGAGACGCCTCCTCCAAGGCAGATGCTGTGTGTCTCTGATTAATTCATTTGGGCAGGTGCTGTGGGCAAGTGAGAGCTCCAGCACTTCTGGTCACCATGTCACCCTCTCCAGCCAGCCTGTCTAGCACGAGAGAGGAACATGCAATTTAGAAGAAGCAATCTTCAGCCAGCAATCAGCTGTTAGCTGTCAGAATCATAGAACCATAGAATATCCTGAGTTGGAAGGGACACACTGGGCTCTCTGAGTCCAACCCCTGGCTCCACAAAGCACCACACAAACCCAAACTCTGTGGCTGAGAGTGGTGTCCAGTAAAGGGCCAAGTCCTGCTGTGGTGCAAGTAGCACTGTGAGCCAGAGGAATGCACACTGCTGTCAGTGAGAACTGTTTTTTTCCTGCTGCAGGGTATGGCAGGCTGCTTTGTGCATGGGGAGAAGAGGAGCTCAAGCAACCAGCTATTCTTACAGCTGAAGACTTGTATTTGCATATAAGAGCCTTTTCCATAGACCAATGGGACTTTCCAGGTAAATGGAAGGAAATTGGAGTGGATGGCACAAATATGCTAAGTCCTGTTTTCTCTGCTGAGGTTAAAACCCAGAGTTCATGCACCAGAGTACATCTGGACAAACTATATTCTTGAGTATCACAATTTAGGTACTATAGGAAGCAAGGGACAAGCTTCTCGAAGATCTGATAATGTTTTCTAAGCAATTATGGAAAACTGGGAGGGGGACCAGTGTTGTTTGGAACACAGAGAGCTGTGATGCTCCATCCCTGGAGGTGTCCAAGGCCACGGATAGGGTCATGGGTAACCTGATCTGATGGGGAACAACCAGCCCATGACAACCAGCCTATGACAGCCCATCTTCAAGGTTCCTTCTAACCTAAGCCATTCTATGATCCTGTGATTGTCAGAGGTTGCATGATCAGCAGGAGATGAAGAGCCCCAGTGTACCAGAGAACTAGGTTAGGTCGCTGCAGAGTCCCACGTCTACAGGCTTTAAAACAGAAAATGAAAACACCATTAAAAATAAGGAACCAGTGGACTCCCAGGGGTTATGTGGTGGAAGAGGAAATGGAATAGACAGCACATCTGTGCCAGATTGAAATCCAACCTGTTGAAATAAACGAGTTAATTGGTGTTACAGATGCCATGAGAGAGTCCCCAGGCCACAAGGGAATTGCTGTTATCCTACCACCAGAGGAAGCCCATGAGCCCTCTTCACTTTTTCCTTCAAAACATACTTTAAATAGAAAATCTTTCAGTTAGAGAAAAACATTTATTGTAAAATGTCAGGTTTGACTCATTTACCTCAATATGGAATGTTTGGTAATTCTTTTTTTTTTTTTTTTCAAAAAAATGTATTTTTATTGAATAAAAGGAGCTTAGACTTCACTCTAGCAGAATTTTATACTAAAACAGACTTACAAATAGCTGATTTTGTCATATTCCATATGTTCTCCATATTGTACTTTCTGTTATACACAAAAAACAAAAAATATTCAGCTTTTCCCTCCAGTAATTCTCAGCATCCACCTAAAATGTGTTGCCTTGAGTAAATTCACTGAACGGTGTCCCAGAGTCAGAAGACCAAAATGTACATCAAAGGGAGTAAAAGTCCCATCATTAATCATATAAGACTGCAAAGGCTAAATGGCATTCATAGGAAGAACCTCTATAAGCTGATTTCCATTCCCACGGGAAGGATAAGAAGTTGGTGTGGGATAGAGAAAGGACCGCTCCAGACATCTTCCTGGAATGAAATCTCCCTCTCTTGAGAACAAAGATAATATGTGGTTTCTTTGGATTTAAGTCATTTTTCTGTCTGTGTGAGAAATTGTTGACTGTTTCTTTTGAACCCAGAAGAATCCGAAGGCCTGACCTCAAAGGCAGAGGTAGGCAGCTGAAGTCATCTAGAACCAGAGCAAACCTTCTCCATCACTCCAAAGGAAAAGGCAGCACTAACCAGGGTCAGCTACCCTTGGGGAAGGCTACCTTCACATTCACTGTGATGTTCACTGTGACCAAGACAGCTTGCAATGGGTCTAAATGTAACCTCATCAGCTTGCTCAATCCACTGTGGATTGAGCCTGGAGACATGTCATTCCTTATTAGCTTTTAGTATCTATAGGTCAGAGAAGACAAATCACCCTATGCATAGAGCAAACAGCAAACAGACCAGATGTGCTCCCACAGGCTTGTATTGCTGATATGAGGAACCCCACTGGCATTTGACATACCCCAGGCCATGTTCACACTGGGCAGCGGACCTGGGACCACAGCCCAGAGCTTGCTGCTACAACCAGTTAATATCCAGGGTGGTTTCTGCAACCAAACTATTCAGCTCCAACCAGGTTGGTTCCAGTCAAGAGTCAGCAGGCTGAGCTCATGGCCTCTGATGAGTTCAAGTAGAAACAGAAGGCTCCACAGCACATGCTGAGGCATTTTTATCTGCATACTGTCATAGAATCATAGAGTCATTCAGGTCAGAAAAGACCACTAAGTTCATCAAATCCAACCATCAAACCATCCCCACTGTGCCCACTAACCGCCTTGTCCTACATCTCTCTCAAACCAAGGCCAGTCTGCCTACACTTCCTTCCACCCCAGCATCTAAATATCTTCTAAGAGAGTGGGTCCCACTGGGATTGGTTTCTTCATTTGGGGTCTCCTCTGTGATGTCTTTGTAACGTCTTCTGGAAGAAGGGGTCTGGGACACACAATAGGCTTGCCCTTAGCACAAGGCTAACCCATGGGACTTCATATTGCTCAGCCTCTTGGTTAATGTTTTCTGATTGGTCTCTCCACCTGTAGCACAAAACTTGTCATCTTACTTGTGGTCTCATCTAATTACACTTTTGTTTGTCTTACCTTCTCTAAATCTCTTTAAGCTGTTGGCTGATTTATATTCCATACACTTACTGCTTACAAGAAAGGCCAGGTCTTGCCAACCCTGCAGTTAGTTCCTCTCACATGCTGCATAGTAAATAATTGCAACCAAGAAAAATATCTTTTGAGAACTGAATAGCGTAGCAGCTAGCCCATAGCACATAGGCCAGAAATTGGTGAAGCAGTATCAGTTAACATGGTGAGAGTTTATGGCTGGTCCACATCACCACAGATGCAAATCTACAAGGATATTTGGATTCCTCTTGACATCATTCCCTCTTTGATAGACTTTGCATTGGTGCTGGAACGCACTGGTCAATCTCTACTTGGGTGAGGGGAAAAAATATGTTGTTTAATTGCACATTTAATTGCAAACACTGCACCCACCAGTGGAATTAGCCTTCTTCTGGAGTGATGGTATTCCAGAAAATGTAAAATAACTACGAGGAATGCTTCCAGTTTGGAGTTACAAGGGGAATATAAGCATGCAGTACATACTCACTAAACGAACTGTCTAAAAAGTGACTTGATTACGGACTGTAATTAGCCAGAGGAAAAGCAGATCTGTGATGACAGCAGACAGACAAAACCAACAGCTGCTGGAATCTGAGGCAGAGTTAATGAATCACTGAAGCAGATTCAGATCATGGTGGATTCTCCATCACTTGAAGATTTTGAGTACAAGACTGAGCAACTTTCTGCATCGTCATGAGGGTTGTGAACTCAAATCAGTTGGTGACATTCCTGATGCTTTTTATCTCAGGAGGAGAGATAAGACCGTTTAATGTCTTCTTACCTCATAGCTAATGAATGCCTGGAGTCAAGTTCTGTCTAGAAAATTGTCTTCCACTCCAAATCTCCAAACCAAAACATGCTATCACTTCTTGAGGTCTGAATTCTCAGCCTGGCCCAGCAGCCTGTCCTGCATGCTCCCAGACAAAGGGAAACACTGGAAGCCACAAGGATGCTGACACCACAGCTCTGCGCTTCACAGAGATCTAGACTGCCTCACAAGAACACAATCCTTATGCATTATTGCCATCATACAGATCATGAAGCTCGCAGATTTGGCTTTTTGGATGCTGCTTTGCACCAGACCCTTCTGGTTTACTTGGAAGGAAACAGCCTCCCCCAGAAGGCGTGTGTGAGATCTGAGCCTCAATGCTGACTGTCCCAAGGTACACATCTCTCTTCAGTGACAGCAGAGGGAGCTGGGATCGATTCATTCTTCTTAAGTTATCTCATTCTGAGATGTCTCAAAGCAAGTGAGATGAGTCCCAAATTCGGAGTGACCACAGTTAATATCCCATGCCCAAATTTAGACAATCACAATTAATTCTCACTTTGCCCTGATGTCACTAGCATTGAGGGATTGCGAAGCTTAATGTGAACCCCTTAAACTTGTGTCCTGTGAATCTCTGTGTGCTTTTCACCTGTAGGAATCCAACCTTACACTTCACAAGGTGAGAGAAAAAAAAAAAAACTCTTATAATTTTGGGCTATGTGGGAAATCCTCCAGCAAGTCAGACCCTAACCATGAAAAAGGAGTGACAGATTCAGGTTCAGGCTGGATATTTCTTCCTGTTTCCTCTTCCTTTGAAGCAGTCTTTTCAGCGTTGAGAAGTCTTTTGGGAATGGCAGAAACCTTCAGACTACTTCTGTTATCATCCTTTTCCTGTCTCATAGGAGCCACATCTTACCCTTGTTGCTCTGAAAAAGCAAAAAAAGCAGCAGGGTAAAGAAACAGTTCTGCCAGCACTGATTTGCTCCCATCTTATCCCCATCCCTGGGGATTCACTCTCACATGCTGCCCTGAACAGATCAGAATCCTTATCTCCACTGAGAATCAAACTGTGGTCTTTCATTTTTTCTAAGATGAACTGCCAACTACACCTCCATGGAGAAGTTACCTCCAAATCACACTGATATGATGGAGCATCAAATCTGCAGAGGTGTTTTCTCACGGTCTTATGCATTTTAACAGCTGCTTTTAGCTGCACTGGTCCTTAAATGAAGAAGAGATGGTTCAGCCTCAGTTAGTGTGATCTCATACAATTATTTCCAGATCCACAGAGCACTTCTGAAATGAAATTAAGGCAGAATGCTGAAGAATTACAGCCAATAATGGATGGAGGGCAGGAAGAAAGGCATTTCCAAGGGGGCTGTTCATTCTCACATGAGGAAGCTGTGACTTTGGCAAAGTCTGTTTATGTTTCTATATGGATCAGGAGCAGTGAGATAGATGCCAGAAGCTGCTGTAGGTACTCCAGTGTCCAAATACATTCTCCTCACCCTTGACACTGAGTTTTCCTATCCCACAGTGGCACCAGCTGCCCCCTCTATCAGACCAGCTCCTAGGGGGTCCAAGAAACCTAAATTGTGGCTCCATATTACTCTTCATCTTTCCATGAGAAAATTGCTGCAAACATGACTGCAGGAGCCTTCTGGTACCAAGGTTTAAGAACCTCCACACCCTTGAATGTGCAATGTTCCATTATGTGAAAGTGCATCTATATCAGCTTTATCATTGGGAGAGATTTAGAGACTGAAGGATGTGTTTGCCTGAAAGCATAAAATTGTATTAATAGATCAAAGTTACAGAACTATAAAACAATAAAACACTGTTATGATTGCATTTCCTTAACGACTCTGGTATCTCAGCCAATCTTCGAGAGTAGCTGAAGTCTCTGCTACTTCTTTCTTGGTTAGCAAGCCCTGGAGAGCTCCTTCATATCGATGTTTCCTGCTGTTAGAATCATAGAATCATTAACATGGGAAAAGATCACCAAGACCATCAAGTCCAACCATCCACCCATCACCTCTGAACCATGCCCCTCAGTGCCACATCTTATAGAAAGGGTGGCAATGACAATCAGATGGAGCAGTCGCACTGGATGTTGTTTATCTCAAGAAGAAAAACACACTTCTTGCTTTCTTCCTTCTTCAACACCCCCCACTCCACGCAGTGCACACCCTGTGATACTGTGGGAGCAGGCAAACTTTTCTGAGTTGTGCTTTGGTGAATGTATTATCAGCTTCACACTTCTGTCTTTCCATGCCCTGTCTCCTTACAGTAACTTTAGAAAGCATGCATTTGTTGCTGTAGCACAGGAATGTCTGCAGAAATTTGTACCTGAACCTGGAGATGGGCTCTGAAACTGAGTTGGCTCCCCAGTATCTTGAAAACAGGGTGACAGTCAGACACTTCAGCACCTGTCAAGAGAGAAATCCCACTTCTGCTTGGCACTTTGCAGGAGGAGATGTCAGGTGTACAGCACTCAACAACCTGGCTATCCCTGCATAGCACAGTCTCCCCTTGGAAGTGCCTGGCACAGCACTGAGCACTGTGGCATGGTGATTGCTCACCTGGCAGCCTCGAGAAGAATCCTTCTGAAGTTCCTCCTGCTGTCGTCTGGTTTGTCCCAGCACCAAGTCCAAATGGGATGGTTAATGACACACACAAGGTAGGGTTGGTGCTGGGTTCTGCTTGGCACGTCCACATTCATTAGGGCAAAGTTTGCCCACATAGCACCATGTCTCCCAGAAACAATCCTCTGCAAACGTTCACCTTGTACAGTATTTGCTCTCCATCTCTGCTCAGCCCTTTTAATGTCTTGTTATCTCAAGGTGAGGCACTCCGGCAGCACCCTTGTTAATGCCTGTGCAAAACTGCAGCGATCTGATAGACAGATAAGTATGAAATAAAATGCATTCCCATTCCAGCAGGCAACTGTATGCCAAGCTTACACACACTGTAGGTCACGCCAAGCAAAGTAGGCCACTGCTGCAAGAGCAAGCACAGCCACATGTTATCTCTTGATACTGGGGTATTTATCTAGTGATAGTCAAAGCAATGGAGCTGGTTGGTAGTCTAGAAGTACATGCTGGTACTCTACCCACTTTTTGGCTTTGCCAGGCATCTCACTTGCCACCAACCTGAGACTTCCCGCTTTCATAAGACACACCATGCTGAGAGCTTCCCTACGTCTTCCAGTCGTAGTCTCTTTCCAGCAGAGGCTGCTCTAGTTGTTTTTTGGGGAAGGCAACGCTTGAACCCCCACATTCCTTCTGACTGTACAATGGATTCATGTTAGAATCTTTGAGTGCCTCTGACCTTCCTCCTCTACAGTCTTGGTGACAAACAGGCACAGAAGAAGATCAACAAGTCATTTGCTCACTGCTGGGAGGAAGGCGGCACAGAGTAGGGTATGTTCTTTTATATTTGCACCAGAAGTTACACCAGATTTCGCGATTACATCCAAACTTGTAACAGAAGAATTTCAATCGTTCTGAATGGAGCATAAATGAAAATGTCTCTGTGAGAACACCAGAAGAAACATGGGAGCAAGGGTTGGAAGAATGGCATTTATTGGTAAATAAGGGCATGAGCAATGCAAACAAACTGGTAAACACCCAGGAATGTGTCATTTGCATAAGCACCACAGCACTGCTGAGTCACCAGGCGAAGGCTGTCAGGATGATAACTGGAGGGTGGCAATAAGGTACAGCACATCACATCACACGTGCCATTCCTCTGCCTGTTAACCCAATGGAAGATACCTGCAACCGTGAACACACTGAAAAGAAGAAATGCCAACAGTGGACGGAAGTCTGGCTAAGGTTTAGGGAGGGCTAAGTATGTGAGATTATGTAGTTATAACTCTCAGCTGCCAAAAGACCTAGCTGAAACTCAGTTTGCTTTTATTAACCAAGCAGAACCAGAGGCACCAAAGACTTGAAAGCCAATAGCCCTTGTCCTCTATACGTCACACAGATGACCCTGGCCAGATCTTTGGACTCTTATCATGGAGCTGGTGAGTGGAGGTGAGAGTGGGAGCGACTGAAATCGATTTCTGTTTAAGACAGAAATCTCCATCTTCTTTTTCTAAGCACCGGATTTCATGATGTGAACTTCCTGCAAGAGAAGAGTCTCACTGAAGCAAAAGGGCCATTAGCCAGTAAATAAACTTACCTGGAACACTTTGGGATGTGAAACATTACAAAGCTGCTAATTGCTTCTCTGCGCTCTGTCATCTGCAGCCAGTGACTCCTTGTGCCACAGAGCTCCATTCTTATGGATTCATAGAATCATAGAATGACTTAGGTTGGAAGGGAACCCAAGGGTCATCAAGTTCCAGACACCCTACCACAGGCAGGGCCCCCAGCCTCCAGATCTGGTACTGGACAAGATTGCACAGGGCTCCATCCGACCTGGTCTTGAACACCTCCAGGTGGGGCATCCACTGCCTTTCACTTGTCTCATAGCTGGGTCCTAAAGAATGGGGCTGCAATAGGCACCCTATGTGTGGAAGGTTGGGTGTATGGTAGTGCCACTCATTGCTGGAAACTGCTGTAGGACAGCATCTGGATGAGAGATGAAAATCTTCTAATGTCAGGCACTTTTCCCTGTGGTCCAAATCTCAATCCTTTTCAGTAAGTTTATTCTGTGGAGCAGAAGTGTCAACTCAATCTTCCCTCAGAGACCTAGGAAAGCTGGCTGTCTACTAGGTGCACTGGGCAAGAGACACTTCCTCCAGCAAGGCTGTTGTTCAAACATGGACACTGGAGGGCAGGGAGAAACAGAGAGGAAAGGCAGCACTGGGCAGACTCACGGGAAGCCAACAATTATTCAGTTATTGGGAGAATAATAGCTTCTTATAGTCTTAGGAGCATGAGAAGTAATATTCTTCTTATATTCTTATAAGTATTCAGTAATTCAGTTATTGGAAGAGAATGTAATTCAGTTATTGGAAGAGAGTGTCTCTTGGTCTAAAAGTGCTGCCATTCTCACCCACCCTCCTTCTTTAGAGACAGCACCTCTCATCTTCATCAGGATTTCCAACTGGAGCCACTTTGCACAGTTGTAAATGACTTTACTCTTCCACACTCATCCCTCCCCAGGACTCCATTTATTACTTTGCAAAGCCTGGGCTCACTGTTCAAAACACATTTCATTCCTTTTCCTTCCTTATTGACCGTGAGGCGAAGCGATTCATCTGTGGCTAACGCACAGGAGCATACAGCCCACAGTAGGCAGGCAGCATCTGCGCTGCATGAACAGAGTGATTTCATGGTGCCTGGGGATTGCGCAAGTGTGATCGAGTTACCACGGCTTAACAAGACTCAGTGCATGCACTGAGCTGTGAAAAGTGTTCATGTATGCTCTTAGCCCACAGCAAATCTGAGGCAATGTGACTTCGCTTAACCCACCATGAAAGAAGTTGCATTCCTTGCATTTGCCACAGACTAGGAGCATATCCACGGACACCTACTATCATCCGTTGTCATGGTCTAATTTGTTTAGAGACTGAAATGCAATCAGTCCTACTGGTTCTGGATAGTTCTGGCCTTTGATGTCACTACTGGAAGTAAATCTCAAGTATGCAAGGAACTAGGGGAAAGTAAGTTTTAACTCTAAAGCCACTGGGAACTGTGCAAGGTTTGAAAAGCTCAGTTAGCTGAGACAGAGGCCTGTAGTGATGGTGATTAAGAGGAGCTGGAACCAGTTTTGATGTCCTTCTGCATCTTCCTGCCTCTGCTACAGCCAAATCTACCTTTCCACAGAGGCAACTTCTGCCTTTGGAGGTTGGGGATGGTGGGGACTGAAGCAGCTGCTTCTTTCAATGTGAATATTTGATTGGACTGGGTAATCTTGGAGGTCTTTTTCAACCTTGGTGATTCTATGATTCTGTAACTGAGCACACAAAGAGAACTGTTAGAGGAAGAGCTTCCAGCCTCCCATCATCTTAAAAAGACCTGTTCTCATGGAATCATATGATGGCTTAGGTTGGAAGAGACCTAAGAGACCTCCAGTTCCAGCACCCAACAGTCTCAGTCAGGTTGTGCCCAGTGTTCATAGGAGATCATCTGGATGGAGAATTAAAGCTCAGATCTGCATCAAACTCAAACTATTTCTGCTGTGCAAAGAAGTTGGCCAGAGCCTCAAGGTGCACGTGTTCACATTGAGCAGTGGTTTGGGGATCTTCAATGATGACCATGGCATTTCTGCCTGGAAGCTGAGAAGTGTCAGTCCCTGCTGTGGCTCACATTGGATAGAGGCAAAAGCTGGATGCATTGGTGTCCTTGTGGGTAAGCAGCTTTCAGAAGAATCACTGCACATTTTGGATTTGCAGATTTCAGGTGGAGCTAAAGTAGAGAACAAGTTTGGGTCAGTTTGAGACATACAAGTGTATTTTAGATAAGAACAAATATCACAAGTGTCCAGAAGGTACAATTATAGAAAAAAATCACGGATGGATGTGGGGTGTAATGGATATTATGGAGGTGGTGGCTGAAAGTCTTTTACAGGGTCAGAGTTCAAGACCTATGGAGCAGCTCTACCTGCAAAGGAAGTGGGATGTAAATTGACAGCAGCATCCACTGAATGAAAAGAAAAGAAGCAACGAGAACAGCTGCCTGTGCAGCATGTCATTGTGCTCCCCAAGGATAACAAGCTTAAGAGATATAATCAGATACATCAGATCATGCTTATCTAGAGGATGTTCTTGTCAAGCAGCCTCTGCTCTGCATTCCTCTGGTGTATCAGGAAGAAGTGAAATGAGACCTGAATAGTCTGCTTGAGGATGGCTGGGACAAGTCGTCTGGATACTTCCAGATAGAATTGCGCAGTGACATCATGGAGACCTGAGAGCTACATGTGTAGTGTAAGAGTTAGTGATGTCTGAAGTCCCCATGCTGTCAGCGGAGGGAAACAAGAGCAATGAAGGCATGACACATCCTGCAGCAGAGACCCAAATTAGGTCAGGTGGGTTTAGGCTTGAAAATGCCAGTTTCCCTTCTCTGAGTGCAGTGTCCATGGAGACTGATGTAGACACAGATGTCTGTGGTATAGATGCTTGAAGATGGAGGAGACAAGTTCCAGCCTTGTAGAGCCACTCTTTCTCCGTGCAGCATATACCTGAACAATTTCTCAAGAGAGAAATAACATGTTCATCTCTGTTTTCTGTCTAACTCCCATGAGAATCATGAACCTCCTTACCACGATTGGCTTGACAGAGGCAGACAGAGCAGCTAAAGTAGGGAATGAACCTAGAAACCTGTCATTCATCTCCTCAAGCAAACAGCTTCTGCCTTGCCTGTTCATTCCAACAGTCCCAGCACAAGGGTCACTGCTCAGATGCCAAGCATAAAGACTTCAGACAATGGATGCAACATTCTGCAGGGAATTTGTTGCTGTTGTACCAAGAGCCACGTCGCTTGGACAGATGAATGTACTGAAAATGTAACTCTTGGGCCATTATAGGAAGAGCTCTAGACGTAGCTATGCAGAAATTCCCAGATCTATTCAACCTCTCCAGTCAACTGCGACACTACAGTGGTTTCTGTAATTCTGGATTTGCACCAAAGAACATTGCTAAGCTATGAAGTCAGAGCAGTCCAATAGCAATTAATACAGGAACAAAGTATTTAGCTCCAGTTCTGGCACAGAATCTGCAGATTCTAGCTTAATTTTTGCGGGGTTCAAGCAGAGTTTCTCCCTCCATGGGAACAGCAGGTCTCTCAGTTACCCATGTACCCTATGGATTGACTGATTTTCACCATGTGGTAGTGCCAGAATTGGTTGAGGGTAGGAAAAGATTGTTCCATGGGAGCAAGATCATTCCATTCCTTGCATTATATCTTGAAAATCTATTTCTGAAGTGTGGGAGTACTGCCCCTCAGTCCTTGTCACAGGACTTCTGCTCCAGGTGCAGGGAAACTCTTATCCCCACTGCACCATCACACCAACCCTGCTGCTAGGGAATGCGCTGAGAGCCACAGGCAGGTTCAGGATGTGCTCCAAATGCCATAAAACAGAGACAGTCATTCCCAATGCTCGCCCAGAATGCTGACCTCTGTGCATGTTGGGAGGGTGCTGTGGGGATTGCACTGCACAGCTGATGGAGTGGGGAGTGGCAGAGCTTTGTCAGAGCTCTCTGTATTTGGGTCTCTGCAGGTTGGAGCAAGAAAGCAGGAGGTCTCCTTTGTGTTCTTCCTTTCCATGTGAGTTTGCCTGGCAGCGGTGTCTATCAAGCCTGACTTCATTTTATAGCTCCATTTAAACTTCTCCAGCCTTACAAGCTATCAGTGCATCCTCATGAGGTATCTCAGATGGATTTCAAACATCTGCTCATTAAAGCACTGTCTGTGTGTGTCTGCATCTCAGAGGCAAGCTGCCTGCTTTGCTTCGGGTGCCGTACTTCAGGGGTGCCGTACTTCAGGCTGTGTCTCTGAGCAACAGATTGCTCGTTAGTCTGTCTGGTCCAGCACCTTGTGTCTGGCATGGCCAGGGTCATAGCAAGATGCCGTGATCTTTAATGAGCAGTAGCCACACGGAAAGGGATTTTCTGCATTAAATCTGCACTGATCAGCTCCTTTCTGGAGCAGAAGGTGATATTCCATGAGGCAGTCACCTTTGCAGTAATCACTGCAGATATTTCCCAGGCTGCAGCCCTGCAGTTGCCTGGTCCTTTGAAATGAGCCATGGCTCGAAGATCTACAGCTGAAGGCACTGATCTCACATTGCATGGAACCTGATATTCTCTTCTCCAACTCTCTTATTTCCCATTTTTGTCTAAGCTTTCTCATCTATCTCCTCCATCTCCTCTTCCTGTTAGACTGATTTCATTAGATGTCTGACATCAACCCCAGTGCTTCCTCTCACCATCAATGTCTGAGCACTTTGCACACCACTGACGATGACTTCACTGCCTCTACTTCAATGTATGGTCCACAAAAATATACAACTGCATCCCTGTATCGCTGCATGGCCTGCTCTGCTGGTACCCATCTCCTTAGCGACTCACAGAAGTCATGTTATTCCATCTCTAAAGCATCAGCAGCATGACAAACCAACAATATTTAATTTCTCTTCACATTTCTTCATAAAACTTTTTTCTTCTTCCATTCTCCTTCCTTTCCTCTAGTTACTGTCTATAGTTACTGTTAACCTGTGGTTACTTCCATTATTGTACTTTCCAAACCATTTGCCTCTCTGCAGACCTTGCTCATCTTTGTTGCCCTCCTCTTTTTCTTTCTCAGTCCTGTCTCATGGCACTGCAGTAGGCAAACCCTAAAGCAACAGCAATGCAGACACTTTGCAAATGGCGCATTCAGAGTGGTGCTGTTGCCATCAGTTCATCTTCTAACCACATTTCTTAGTTTTACCACCCTTGACTTCTCTATCAGGGACAGCCAAGTCCATACTAGGGGTAACCTGAATTGCTTTGAGCACAGAACAAAGGTTTGGCAGGAAAGATCTGCACTGAAAGGAGTTTTTGACCAGTTCTCTTGTCTGTGATATGCATAAGTCTGAAATTCAGTTCAGAAGAAGGCTTTTGCTTTCACCCTAGAATTGTGCAGGAATGAAACCTCGCAGCAGTTGATGTCCCTTGAGTCAGGAACAACACTGAAATATGTCCAGCTCAATCCATACACTTCGGTGGGAACTGAAGATAAA
Organism: Callipepla californica brunnescens; assembly: GCA_023055505.1. Classification (NCBI taxonomy): domain Eukaryota; kingdom Metazoa; phylum Chordata; class Aves; order Galliformes; family Odontophoridae; genus Callipepla; species Callipepla californica. The sequence goes on from JALIRH010000078.1 coordinate 1,025,724, forward strand.
TGAAGGACATTTCATCTCCCCACAGCACATCGACCTTCACTTGGTAACCATCTGCAATGCCCAAACTGTTGCTCATTACCCTTCCCAACAGAACTATCTCCCCTGCTCATCCCAGGTAGATCAGAGACCTGAGCACTGCGGTGTCTGTGGGACAGGACATCGAGTTATTAAAGCCCATTGGAGAGCATGCAAGCTTTCAAACTCAGTACGGAAGAGAAACCTTGTGGCATCCTACACAAGTGCAGCTGAGTCCCTGAACTGCGCTACCATGATCGTGTCTTTCCCATATTATCACAAGCATGGTTTTTTTCCCACTAGAAGCTAGACTTTTATTTATTTATTTATTTATTAAATACTGTTTCTTGCTTTTATTTTTACTGGATCTTTTTTTTAGGATTTTTCAGGTAACAGTGTTTTTTTGTTAATTTTTATTTTCACACAGACTTTCCAGCACACACGGGTAGGGCTGTAGCAGGCTGGTGAAAGTCTTTGGATACAGTTTTCTCCCACAAAAACATTTGAACAAGCAATAGGAGAACCAAGTCGACATGAGGACAAGTGCTGCTTCTTGTAAATCTGGAGAACAGCCCTATTGGAAGGCTCGTTAAGATGCCATGTGTTCAACAGAGTTCTTACTCTTTCTGTTACTTCTTCTACTTGCCTGGGAAGCAGAAACTTTTCCAAAGGGGTGTTCCTTTTGAACTTCCCTTGATAGAAACTGAAGAGGTACCAGATGTCTCCTCCCCCTTCCAGACATGAAAAGTTCTACCTCAGCTGACTTATCCCTTCTCCCTACATAAAGTCTCTTTTAGTCTCTTTTGTGCAGTGATCCCCAGTCCTAGACTGACCCCTCCAAGTCTCCCACCCTTAGAAGTAAACCGTTAATTATAATTACTTTTTAGAATACACCCAGCACTGAGTCCTGCCTCTGCCAAGGGCACCCTAATTAAGCCGTTTCTCTGCTGTGCACAGTTCACTCCCTTTTGGCACGCAATGCATGATTAAAGTTAATTTGCTGCTTTTCCAAACTGCCATGAGAACTAGAGCTTCCAGGAAAAATAGCAAATAAAGCCCAAACCCTATTCCCAGTATCCTAAAGAAGACAAATGATGAAAAAGAGTCCATATCACAAGGGATAACCTTCTGCTTCTTCCAGCAGCTGATCTCTTCCTCAGTAGCTTTGTCAGTGTCTTCAGCCCTGTTGGACTACAAGTCCATGCTGATCCAAGGTAGTACTGGAACTGCTTGGCCAGTATTGAAAACTGTGAGCAGGACCTGGTGGCCCTGAGGTAACAGGGGCCATACAAGTGTGCAAGACAGGCTGTGTACAGCTGAACCTGGAGCAAGCCAGGATGCAAGCCCTACCCTAGCTCCACAGGTACCTACATCTGAACTCCTGAATCATCAAACCAAGCAACACAACACTCAGCAAAGATGATGAGGAACCCTACGTCCTTCCAACGATTAGCTAACAATGACAAGAAAATGTTTCTAGAATGACTTTCAAGGTCTCTCACAATTAAGTTACTGAGATCGTGTTCTGGATTGAGATGGTTTATCAGTACAGAGCTACTGAATCAGCCACAGATAGCCTGTACAGGGCAAGGAAAGACAAATAAGTTTGGAGCCAGATCTCCCACTGTTATCAAAAGGCAAAGTACTTTTCCTGCTCCACCACTTAGTACTGCCATTTCAGACATGCAGCCTGGCCCTGGCTCCCAGTGGAGCCTTGAGGCAGAATTGTCAGACAGGCAGAGTAACCTCTGCTGGAATTTGGGATGTCATTAATTTGGTACCCTTACATAAAAATATAGCCAGGGGTCTTCAGAGACTGTAACTCGTCACAGCCTCTTTCCAAATACATAATACACTGACTTAGCTCTGACTCATGGAGCAACATGCCAGGACACAACTTCTTACCCTGCAGCATCACAGCTTCCCTTGGTGGTCTCACGCGTCATCCTGGCTGGCTCCAAGAGCTGACACACAGCTCATTACCATGGCACAGCCTTTCCCATTCATGTCTGTGGGGCTGTTTGGTGCTGCTCTCCCCTATAGCCATGGAACCTTCCTCACATACACATGAGCAGCACTTCGCCCCAGTCAGACCTGTGCAGCAGTCCTGGCAGGAGGAGCAAAGCCATCAGCCTTGCCATGTATGGATTTGCCATCATTGGCTTTTGTTGCACACCTGATTATTTGGGGTGTTGGGCTGAAGATGGGGAAACACGTTAAGTTCTGCAAAACTGGCCACTGTTAGGAGTTGCTTAAAGTATGAGAAGGAGGAAATCCTACAGAAAGAGACAGAAGGGCAAGGTGCAAGGCAGGCACAGGTTATTACATGATTTCTAAGTGATAAACTGCATTTACCTCCCATTTTTTTTCCGCACTTTGTCCTTCAGGCCTTCTCCTCCAAGGCAAGGTTCTATTCAAAGTCCCATAACAGCTTCACTCAGTTTAAGGTTTGTATCAAAAATAATGTTCCTCTTCTTCCTGAAGATATTATTGCTTAGGGTGAATGGCAACTGTGGCCCTGTTCAGAGGTAAAAACAGGACCCGAAGAAGGAGATGTGGCACTTCACTGACAAAGCCTGTGTTTCTCTTGTGACTTTTTCTCAAGTGTCAAAATCAGCCAAGCTACTTGAAGCCACAAAGGTGGCAGAAGAAGTAAAACACTTGATTTTGCATAGGAAACTTTCTGATTTCTGGGATGTTTTCCTATTAGGGAAGGATTATTGCAGCTCACCACTTTTGAAACATCTTAAAGATAGAGCTGACACCACTGACACTGGGGCACTTGACCTATTGTGAGACCACGTCAAGCTACCCACACTTCATGTGAGTGTGTGTGGGTTTCTGAGCTCCACTGCTCCATTGGTGCAGACAGAGGAGCAGTCAGTGCCATCAGACCAGTGCCAACAGATGAGGAGCGTTTCCTGGAGAATCAGTACAGAGCTGCTCACCTCCAGATGAGCTGTGAAACCAACACAGCACCACGATTCACATATGTTCACTAAAGATGCTGCATTTCCCAAGAGCAGAGACAGCACAAAGCTAGATAATTATTTTCCCAGTTTCAAACATCCTATTGTAAGCTAGTCCAGCAACCACAACATATCCTTTTCCCAACCTGTTTCACAATCCTGTTGCAAGCTGTTACCACCTGTTGTCCTCTCCCAAGAGAGCTTCCTTCCAGCTATTCAAAAATGAGGTGTGTAGTGGCCTTAACAGGGGTGGTTTGGTGTTTAATTTGCAAAAGTCTTTGCAGTGATAGGATGTAGTAACTGTCTAGGAAAAGAAAAAAAAAAACACAAAAAAATTCCTAGAATATTAACCTCACAATAAAAGGACCATGCAGACAGACTTCTGAACATCACCAGTGTCTTAGAAAGTTAAGTCCAGTTGTAAAATTCCCTAAGGTGCTGAGCCAAATTCTTGTTGACCTCCAGAAAGATGGAGCTCCTTAGTGTAGGTACTTCAAGATACCCAAGTGTATCTGGAGCACAGACCCTTAATGATTCTGGCACATGAGATTTTGATGCCTTTATTACTCACCTTTGAAAATGTTACTTTTCTGTTTTTATGATCCCTTAAGGAATTCTGCATTGTTTATTATGTTTAATTATGACTTGTAGCAAACTTTCCATGTTCCCAGCTTGCTATCCAGCACTGCTGTCTTAGGAGCTGATGTCATCTTGTCCATCGCCTCTGGTCTGCCTCCAGTTCAATGGGCACAGAAGGGTTAAAAGGGTTTAAGGGTTTAATTGTGACAAATTATGGAGATTTAGCAGCGGCAGAAAATAGTTTTAGTAATTATGCTGTCAAACAGCTTTTATTATTCATATGAGGGGAAATGAGAACAATGCAAAGAGCACTTGTGTGCTCCGAATAAGGGCACTGGTTCTTGGCCTTGGCAGCGCTCGTGTCCCTCCTGCAGCCTCTGTCTACCAACATGGAAAAGCAACTAACGAAGCAGCAAGGGGTTCAAGGCAGCATGCAGGGCTCTGATGCTGAATCAAAGCCCTCATGCTCATTTCCCTTTCCCCTCATCACGGGTGGAATTCGGAACCGTTGGTGATTAACCCTGGGTTAAGCCAAAAACAGGAGCAAGAAAAACAAGGGCAGCCCAGGAGAAATGCTGGCTCTCATCCTCCCCTTGTGTTTATTTGTTGCTGTCTGATTTCCTGCTCTCTCTGAAGTGCATCTGTAAGTCGGGATGCTGGAGGACCAGCAGGAGCTGGAGAATGCTGAAGGGAGGACCAGTACCTGCAATGAATCATAGCAATTAGAGCTGGCATTTGTTCTTGATGAACTGAGCACTTGACCACAAGCGTTATTTTCTTAGGTGGATGAATTCCTAATTTTTCTAGAAATACAACTAGGATTTACTCTTACTTCAGAAGATGTGAGGAAGAGGAGGTACACACGTGCATACACAGAGAGGTGGGTACAGGAAAGAGTCATTAAGATTGGAAAAGACCATTAATATCATCGAGCCCATACCCAACCCTTCCCCACCATGCCCACCAAACCATGCCCCTCAGTGCCGCATCTCCATATTTATTGAACACCTTCAGGGAGAGAGACTCCACCACTCCCTGGGCAAAAAAAAAAAAAACTGTGTTCTCTCACCTGCTCTCTGTGAAGCAAACAATTCTTGAGATTCTTTCCAAAGGTCCTGACCACAGTTCCAGTCCCTCTAGGGAAGACACAAACATTAGCCAAGACAACTTTGCCCACTGCAGAGCCCTACCAGGCCCTGGCAAGATCACATGGGGGGTCCTGTGACACTCCAAAAGAGCTGTGGACCAGTTAGAGGTGATCCACAGTGTGCAACAGAGGAGGGATAGGTCTCAAAGAGATAAAATAATTAGAAAGATCATATAGTTGGGGATGGCAATGAAAAAATACTAAGGGAAAATATCCATGGGTGAAGAAGGGACAGTGACACAAACTGTTCTGCCTTGGGTTGTCTCCATTGCTCAAGGAATGTTACAGTTGATGGTAGTGAAAAAAGAAAGATATTCCTTATAATATATGGGGTGAAGGAAGGGGATGACAATGTATGTGCAGACAAAGCTATACATTGCCTGAGAGAAATCTTCCTTTGGAAGCCAAGACACAAAAAGGAGGGATCCCGCATTTCTTCTAAAATCAAGACAGACACAGGAGAAATAAAGGATTTTGTCCAAAGTCATTCACACCGTCTGAGGGAGAAAAAAAGAGCTGAAAGCAGCCAACGTGGGTAAATGAAGAGCTGTCTTTGAATGTAATGACCTTAAAGACTGAAAACACTGTACATCTTCTGGACCTTTTCTAATTTACTGCCTCTCTTTATGAATATTTTGCAAATAATAGTGGCTACTTAATAAAAGGTATTAAAATGAGCAAAGAAAACTGCTGAAGAGAATGGAATTGTCCGCACTGAATGAGGCAGGCACTGGGAGTGCCCATACCTGCTTGCGTCTCCTCAGGACCTTTGTGCGTGCTTCAGAAAGACCTGAACAAGGCCTGAAAATTTTCAGCAGATGACAAAACTGGGAAGTTACAAGACTCTTGTGACAAGGTTGGACATTTGCGACTTGTTTCCTGGTTTTAATCCTGAAGAGGGAAATGGTTATATCATCTGCTTCAAACTCTCTTGTGGTAAAGTGCCCTGCGGCGTCTCAGCAAGGTAATTAATTTCAGGAGGAATTACCCAACCCTTAATTTTTTCTGAGCAATTATCAGCTCAGGTACCAGCCAGGAATCGAAACGTTCTTTGCTCCGATGATGGCTGGGTACAAGTAGCTGCAGACTCCTCTGCGATGCTGCAATTTACCAGGAAGTCTCCTGCGGTATCTGTCTCAAGATGCCTTCACCTGACGAGCGTGCCCAGATAGCAATCACAACCTCTCCCATGTATTTAAACGGGCAGTTTTGATGAGTGCTGCGGGTTTTGCTCCCTCTCTTCTCGCCATTCGGGAAATAGTGCAAAGGGCTTGGGCTGCAGCCCTCCTCCTCACCAGGCACAGCTGGCCAAAGCAAGGTGGAGGTGGCAAAGGGGACTTCTGGGATCTACAGCGGGGCTCGTTTCTTTGTGCAGCTACTGCTGACATTTGTGACAGTGTTCTGTGCCTCAGTTTCCCCACCTATACACCCACTATTGTTCTTTGCAACACTGTTCCCTTAATCCTCAGGTTGTTCCAACCACTCAGTGTTAGAGAACTGAATTGCAGGCAGATGTCTGTTAGATTCCTTGTCTGAAGACGGGTGGTGAAATCTTTGTTCTTCACAGAGTGATTTCAGACCACCAGTAAGTGAGCAGTAAAGAGCTCTGTATAATCCCCGTAGATCAGGTTGGGTATCATGAAGGATTTCTTCTCAAAAAGAGTAGTGATGTGTTGGCGCAGGTTGCCCAGGGAGGTTGTAGAGTCACCATCCATGGAGTTGCTCCAGAACTGTGGAGGTGTGGCACTTAGGGACATAGTAATGATGGGACAACTGTTGGGTTTGATGACTATAGAGGTCATTTCCAACCTTAACGATCATTTGATTCTGTGATTCCACGCTCAGCTCCTCAGTCCTCCCAACCAGACAAAAATGCTGGGTACTCAGCATTCAGCACTGGTGTTCTCTCTCCTTGCTCAGCTCCAGCTCTTTCCATTCCTACCTCTGTTACTCCAACCCCAGCCCCTATGCATTCAGGCTCTTTTTCCCCCATTCCAGACTGAGGATGCTCCTTGGATGCTGCTGGCCATGACCCTTCTCACCTCACCTGATGGGGTTGTGCCCTGCACAGGCAAGCACCAGGTTTCCCTGTCCTGGTACTCCTGTTTGCCATTGACACCTCTCAGCAGCCACTCACCAGATGGCTTTATATTAAAACACCAACAAATAAAATGTGATGAAACTGTTGGTTCTTCAGGGCAGGGTCACAACTCCAGTTGAGTTTTAAGGTGTTGTGCTTGATTATGATGCCCTATAAAGGACACGCTGTGATAAGGGACAGTGTTTGTGAGACTAGATAAAGGTGATAAACATTTCCATGTAATCACATTAAGCACTCCCCACCATCTGTTGTTTGCTGTGCTAGAGCCATGTCTGGCCCCCAAGCCCAGGGTGAAACAAAAAATAGGGTAATTTGCCATAGTCATTTCTGAGTCTGTAAGGAGGAGTGGAAGATGGAGCTCCACTGCCCTGCTGAGTGAGCTGGGACAGCAGACACCAAAGAGAACCCAGTGGTGATACAGGGTTTGTTAAAGATTGACAATGAGATTACAATGGAAGGATGGAAGTAGGCAAGTGGTAGAGGAGGGAGGAGGATTATGTACTGAATGCTGCAGCAGGCAGGTACGAGGAGGCAGGCAGCATGTGGGCAAAGAGGGCAGGAAGAAAAGGTCCACACGGGAGTACAGAAAGGAGTTTGTCCTGGATGCAGCTGAACATTTACTCAGACATACTGCAAGAACTGCTCAGAACTGCAACAAACAGCTCGTACATCTCAGGAACAAAGAGCAGACTGCAACAGGTTGGATATGAGGAAAAATTTATTCTCTGAAACAATGGGGATGCATTGGCACAGACGGCCTGGGGAGGCAGTGGAATAACAATCAAGAGCTGATGAGATGTGGCACGGAGGGACGTGGTCAGCAGGCATGGTGGGGATGGGATGGAGTTGGACTAGACAATCTTAGAAGTCTTTTCCAACTGTATGAGACTTTCATTTTGCATGCTGCTTAGCAAAGCTAATGACTCTTGTCTACAGCCACAAAACCAATATATTCATCCTAAACATGGAACTTCTGTTTGCCTCCAGTCTCTCCAGTTAGAGGTGCTCCAACAGTTGCACACTGAGAGCTGTTTCTACACTGCCCACCAGGTCACACAACACCTCTCAATGACCCTTCCAGGATGTTTACGAGGCAGCAAATGCCCGGTTGTTTCCTCAGTGGCTCCCAGCAGATCTATGTGACAGTGATGTGGATGGAAAACAAGCTGCAGTCTGCCAGGTTGGGAGAAGAGATTTTTGTTTTTCTCAGCTCTTCACCAAGCAGGGCTGTGTGGTGGCTGCCTGTAGGTGTGATGTGAGCAATGAGAAGAAAGAAGAGAAATAGTAGGCAGATAAAAATCACTTGGGGACACAGAGGTGTTAATGCATATATTCACTGGAGTTAAGTCAAGCAGCTAGATTTGGGGCTGTGGCTTATCTGTATACACTTGTTTCTGGGACTGGCATGAAGTCAGTGGGGCTGTGTGATGCTCTACTACAAAACCAACTCCTGGCAGCTGCTAGCACTGCGTGGCCTGTCCCAGGGCAACAGAAGCCTTGTCATGAGCTCAGTCATTCTAGGGGCCAGCCTGATCCCAAACTGTAAGAGCAGATATTTTTATATGTGAATGCCAAACATGTCGAGATGCCTTATTGGAATCTGAGGGCAGGTTGAGCTTCTCCTGTAGATACAAAGCGTGCTATCACCAGCTGCCAGTTACAAGATTGACTTCTGCAAAAAGCAACACAGGCCTTGTTTGCTTTCCTTGGCTCTCATTCAGAGATGATGGAAAGATGATGGAGAAGCTTGAAACAAAGCCCACTGAAGAAGAGGTTATGCTGGAGAAGGCATTCGATTAATTGCCAGCGATTCCAGGTGTCCCTGTGCTATCAGCATACCCTGTGCTGTCTGTTTGGAAGAAAACTTTTCCAACCCTTCCTGGTGCTACAAGACAGACCCCTCACTTCTGCAGTTTGGATGAGCACTTCTGCAAAAAATGGTCTGGAGAAAATCATCCTTGGATTCAATTCTGCCCAAATACGATGGCTGCATTCATTGTACCCACCCTGGAGATAGACAGAGTATCTGTCTGTATATGACCTGATATCTTGCTCCCAGAGAGCAGATGGAGATCCAAGTAGCACTGAATGATGTGCAATTGACATGAAGCTGGCATATAGTTTCACTGCACATATAGTTTCACTACACATATATGATGCCATTGCGATGCAGACAGCACACTGAGGTGCAGAGCCCTGTTTCACACTGAATTTCAGTCATCTTTCACAGAGGCAACAAGAAACCTGTTCTAAGGCTATGAATTTACACAGCAATTACAATGTCAATGGCAGCTCCACCAAATGCAGTGTCTGAGCTCTTTGAATTTACCACGGGCAAGTGAGGGCGCATGGGATTTCTGCTGTATGCAGCCAAGGGTTAGCATATCAGGGGGAATCTTTGCAGTCTGTTTGGTCTCTGTGTGGCTCTTTGAGCCCTTGCTGGGATGTTGTGCATCTCCTTGATGGATCTACCTCTGCTGCCACCAGCAGAGCACAATTCTGCAGAAACTCGCACAGAGATGCTGCCCATCACAACTGGGTGGACCCAGCATATGGGGTTGTCATTGCCAGCAGTGAGCCATAAGCTTCTTACCAAGTCTACAAAGCCTCAGGACTAGTCAGGAATGTTTTGTCTCCACTTTTTTGAACTCTTTGAACCATTATTTCACCAAGTTTTGCTGTGACAGTGATTTAAGTAATTTACCCGGTGTCCTAATCTACTGTGTTTTACTTGTAGGTGTTAGGTCGGTAGCTAACACATAAATGTTTAGAGTTAGTGTGTGGATGCATGAAAATGTTCCCAGGTGGATGCTACAGAGATCGAAGAACAGAGCAGCATCATGAACACTCCCAAAGGGGACTGTAGAGGCTGACAGCGATGTGTTATCCTCTCCACTGTCTGAAGTAGCAACTCTCAGGTCCAGAGGAGCAATGAAAGGGGATGCAAAACTCTGAAAGGAAAGGATAGAAACTAAGAATGGTGTGTGCTGCAATTTTAATTGCATTATTGGTATTAGAGTAATCAAGTATTAGATGCTTTTCATGTAAATAAGTACTCAAACTGTGCCACTATTCCTCCTGCTTCCACAATAGTTAGACCTACACTAATGATGACTGGAAGGCAGCTCATTTTCCTCTGTCCAGACATGAGAACGCAAAAGCTGTCAAGCTTTATGGCATGGAAGTGGACTGAAGCATGTTTGAAGGACTTGACATCGGTTTATGCCAGCTTGAAAACACTGAAAGTTGTTCACACTCTATTTTCTCTCTTAATAGGAAAATTGCTTCCCTGCTAAACGTGAGTAACACAGAACAAACGTCCTCATGTTTATGCAGCACTGAACTAATGTAATGGTAAGAATGTTCAATTACTCAGGGCTAAATCTTTACTTCGATGCTAAGTGGGGCCAGGCCCCCACTATCACTTCGTGCCTCCATTTGGCAGCACTTCATAAGCACTAAAGCAAAATAGTGCTGGATGTTTGGCGCAGGATTTTTGTTTTGCTTTGTTTTTGCTTTTCTCTTTTATTTTTTTTTTTTAACAAGAGCTTTTTCAGGTCCAACAGAGCTTTTGCAAAAGTTGCTTCTCGCTTTTGCAGAGATTAGAAAGCTGCCTGGAAGGGGTTGAGAACTAAATTTTCAATCAAGGAAAACTGAAGCAGAGAGAATTGGGGAGGGGGAAGGGAGGGAAGAAAAGGATTATTTGCCCTATTTCTAGCCCAGCGCTGCCAAATTCCTGGGGTGTTATGTAATTAGCATGCTCTCCGAGTGTTTAATCATGACAGCACGTGCTTTCTTGCCATACCTCGGGCAGTATTGCAAGTTTTTATTCATTTGTAACATATTTTGAATCTATGATTTACAAGTTTTGATGAGAAACGTGAGGGAATGGAAGGGGAGAGAAAGTTTGGGATTTCGTCGCTGTTGTTTTTTCCAGGTGAGATTTTCTTTTCTCCCCTCCCTAAAACCCTTCACACTTTCCACGCTGCTTTGTTTGGTTACAGCACAGGTGCTCTGTGGCTTTGCTGCTGGCTAAACCTGCGGTTTGTGGTGTGCTGTGCTCGGTAGGATGCATGTTTCTGGGGGTTGTTTTGGATATGAAGAGTGCTCCTGAGATATCATCCCTGCCTCAAGATCTCACCGATAATTTTATAGAGGGTACAGCTTATCCCTTCTTTGAGTCATCTGCACTTAAAATGTATATGCAAACTATTTCCTCACTGCCCTTCCCAAGTTTCCTGGTAATGTGCATTTATCAGCTCCCTGGTGCAGTGAGGTTCTGTATGACAATTAACGTGAATAAAAGAGATAAGCGTTACCCAGGAATATGAAGTAACCCGAGTGAATTTCTCAGTTCATATCTCGAGACTTTGCACTGCAGGTTTTGAAATTCCCTTCACCAAGGTTACTTTCACGCTGCTTAATAAGCCCTTATCTTGTATGCTATAATAAGGCTGCAAACCTTAATCCAGTGAGATTAGGTCTGGGGGGATTTCTGCAGCATTTCAGTACCCCAGGGACAGAACATTCAGGACCAAACCATGAGACATAATGAAGTGATGAAAACAGAACCGTGGTGCAGAGCAGACTGAATCTACTTGACTGTAGTTATCCCATCCCCCTGCAGCCTGAAGCCCAGCTGGAGGCAATGCCTTGCTTGGGGGGATGAGCACCATCCCCTATTTCTCATGTCCCTGAACTTCTAGGCAGGGGTTGTAGGAGCAAAGTTGCTCCCAGTGTAAGAGTGGAGCAAGTCTGAGACCACATCATGACGCTGAATGTGTACAAGTCTATGGGGTTCGACGACATGCATTCCAGAGTGTCCTGAGGGAACTGGCTAATGGGGTCACCAATTGCTCTTCATCATATTTAGAAGTCGTGGCTGTCAGGTGAAGTCCTCAATGACTAGAAAAGGGAAGACATCATTCCCATTCTTAAGAAAGGGAGAAAAGAAGACTACAGGCTGGTAAGCCTCACCACTGTGCTTGGGATATCATAGAACAGAAGAGATGTTAAGGCATATGAGGACAAGGAGGTGCTCTGAGACAGCCAGCACAGCTTCACCAAGGGCGGAGTGTGCCTGACCCATCTGGTGGCCTTCTGTGATGGAGTGATGGCAATGGTGGACTAAGTGAAGGCAACTGATGTCATCTACCTGGACTTGTGCAAGGCCTTTGACATGGTCCCACATCACATTCTTCTCTCAAAATTGTAGAGATATAGATTTGAAGGTTGGACTATTCGGTAGATAAGGGATTGGTTGGATGGTCACAGACAGAGGGTTGTGGTCAATGGCTCCATGTGCAGGATGAGGTGGTGACAAGTGGTGTCCCACAGGGATCCATCCTGGGACCAATGCTCTTCAGTATCTTTATCAGTGACATAGCTGATGGGATTGAGTGAGCCCCCAACAGTTTGCTGATGGCACCAAGCTGAGCATTGCAGTTGACATAGTAGAATGAAAGGATGGCATCCAGAGGGACCTGGACAGTATCGAGAAGTGGGCCCACAAGAACCTAATGAAGTTCAGAAAGGCCCAGAAGGCCAACAGCATCCTGAATTGCATCAACAGAGGGGTGGCAGTGGGCAGTGGGCAGGGAGGAGATTGTTTCCCACCTCTCTGCCCTTGTGAGCCCCCTGTGCAATTAGCAGAGGTTTAAATAAATACATATATATATCACAGTTTTGATTCAGGAAACACTGAGAACCTTCCTAGGATTTTTACTGGAAGATTTATTTGAAAAGAGAGACATTTCTGTCTTTTATCCAGGCTGAAATGTGAGCAGTCCACGTGCACTGAGCTCTGGGGATGGGATTGTTGACCATAGAAAGCACAGCTGAAAAACAGGAATCAGCCCCATGCTGGGATCACTTCCCTGGAATTGGGTGAATTCAGGTGGCATTTCCATTCTAACACCAGGAAGGAGGCGGACCCTCTGTCCTCCCAGTCACCAAAGCACCTGGCTGCAAACCTGCTCCGTATTTACAGGAGGATGTCAGAAGACTGATCTGTCCTGAAGCTAGGAAAGCTTTTGCTGTGATGACTGCATTGAAAGTGAGATATTTTCAGAGTGAAAAACTCAGCAGCTACACAAAGCTTCTCTTGAAAGCTTCCAGTGTGGTTTTTCTCCCTTCAGATCCTCTCTTTTCCCTAATTCCTATTCTTGCTGACATTCTTTCCAGATGATTTTGGTGCTCCTGGTGGTGATAGGATTGAACCAAATCTATGTACAAAACAATTGCTCGCGCAGAAGTTGTATGCATGGGTTAAGATTCCAAAATCTGTTCATAACTAGGATTTCATTAACATTCCCAATTAATGGAACACTTTAAGACCTTCCAAAAGTTCCACACAAGCTACATAAGCACTGTTTACTGCTCACTCTGCAAAGGTTATCTGAGGTTGCAGAAAGCAGCAGGTGAAGAGTAGAAAACTGTGCATCTTACTGAAATTGAGGTGAGGGAAAGGCTTTGTAATGTTCAGAGAATTTTTGAAGTATGCAAGGGCAGAGCTAAATTCACATCTGGGCTCAGCTCCTGGTTTGATTCTTGGCATAAGGAGCTGGTATGTAACTCGTGCCTGGGTGATGCCGATGGTCACACTCCTAGAAGTAAATGCTTCCTCTCTCTTCAGACGATGAAGGCTGGATTTCTCATTTGCACTACCCTACAAGCACCTAGCACAGCTGGCTTTAAATCTAAGAAGACCTTAACAAACTACAAGTAATAAATCTTAACAAGAGCAAACCAGTGCAGGCCAGGCAGGCACACGGCCACTGGAGCATTTCCTTTCCTGGGGAAGTGAATTTCTCCCCAAAAGTGAGATGGAAGCCCTTCACACCCGGATATCTCGGAGCTTCCTGCCCAGCTCTGCAGCCAGCAAAAGGGGCAGCTCCTTGAACAACCCCCACCACCCCCCCTGAGCAATTCCTGAAAGCCCCACAGTTATCAGAGAGCAGGAGGGGCTGGAAATACAACCTCCTTTGTTTAGTCTCAGTGAATGTGCGGCCGGAAAGCACCGCCATCCTGTTTTTGAGGTGCAAGCACGCAAATAAGAATGGAGGAAAAATACAGTGGGCTCTCTAGTGAGCTGTGATTAATCCTCATTGTGTCCCACATTGAAGAGGGGATAGAAGTGCTGCTCACCCACCCGCATTCCAGCCCGGGCTGAACTCACTGAGCTGAAAATATCGAGCAGCATAGAATCTATGTATTGGAGATAGCAGGGTGTAACACGTGTCCTGGGGTAGGTGCACTCCCCCAAGCCCAGTGACCATAAGGACATGGGCATGTGGAGATGCAGTGGAGCTGTCAGCAGTGCTGTATGGGAAGGATGGGGAAGCTCCTTTTGCATGCTGCCTTGTCCCACCACTACCTACTAGCCAACTCAGCCCAGGAACCAGCTGGTTTGCCCAGTTCTCTCCACCCTCATCATTAAATAATGCCCAGGCTGGTGGGGTTAATGCTGCTGGCTTATGCAGAGCTGAGCCATACAATCACAGCCAGCATACCCAGCCTGTGTGCAAGCCTGCAGAAGCTGCCATGCACTTAGTCCTATCCTAGTGTAGAAACTGGTGAAGAAAGGGCTGATGCTGTGCTCCTTTCTGCCTGACTATAACAGGGCAACATGCATCCTCCCAAGGCAAGCCAGCACCTTGAGTCATGCCTCAAAATCTCTGGGTATGCCATAAATCCAAGGGAGATGCTTCCTTGCATTGCATGTGTCTGTGGCCCCTTTTTGCTGCAAAGCCCCACACTTCCATTGCAGACTGAGCCATCCCTGTGTTGTCCCTGTTGTGTCCCTAGCCCTGCCATAGAGCTGCTGAGTGGGATTAGAAGAGCCTTTCAGCCCCATTCTCAGCCAGATACGCTGAATACTTTCAGGCTGTCTCTGGAGTGTGACATACTAATGCAATAACAGCACTTGGAAGGTCTCCAGATCCTACCAGTCAAGTTCCCAACTTGTGAGTCCCACACGTTGCACACCTGTGAGACAGGAAACTGCCTTCCTGCTCTGCAGGCACAGGGAATGGCCTCAGAAGTCTCAAAGAAGGAATGGAAACCATATTTCCCGCTCCTCCAGCTCAGCTGTGGAAATGGGGCCATAGCATACTCCCACGAGCTGAATACTTGAAGCAGGATAAAGGATTATGCCTCAGAACAACCTCACTGGCCATAGAGCGGTGACATAACTCTGTGCCTGTGAGTCTTTAAGACCCACAGTGGGTCAGCCATGAACTCTTTTCCTCACCGCTGGGGAATGACCAAGTGCAGCCTTGGAAAGGCTGCACTGTTTGGAAAGGTCACCTGACATCATTATAGTGGTCCTCTTTGACCTCGTAATCTACAAACCCTCATAATTTGTAATCAGGATACAAATTATTTGCCTTCTGAGTTGAGGAAGGAAGTCCTCTGCATCACCTACCTGCTCCAAAACATCCGCTATTTCACAACTGGCTGTGTGCAATGTGCAGGATTTTCATGTGCACTGAAGGTTGCAGTTCAGCAGGGGCCACCAGTTCCTTTTTCCAGGATGGAATCTGGTCTGGCAGATCCTACCACCATCTTTGTGCACAATGATGTTCTGTTTGGGGAGAAAATACACCTTTTACTGATTACTAGGAGCTGAATGATGCTTGTTCTCCCTTTCATTTTGGATTTTGGTTTTCATTTTTGGAACCCAAAATCCAGCAGCACACCCTGTTTTTCAAAATGTTGTCTCACAAACACACCTCCTGCGGAGACCAACAGCAAGTTTGTCTAACGGGGAGCAACCCTAACGGGGAGCTCCATCCCCCCTGCCACGGGCTGATTGCTCTGCACCAGACCAGTCTGCCCAGAGCTCCATCCGACCTGGCTTTTGGTACCTCCAGGGATGTTCCTTATGCAATGTGTAGGCTCACACGTTCACCAGCACCACAGCAACCCTCAGCTTTGATCAAGCAGTGGAAGGGCTCTCCGTGGTGATCAGCCTTGTTGGAGCATTGTCATCTGTCCCTTGTTAGAGCAAATACACATGGGTGAGCCTTCTCCATCCCCTGAGATTTACACTTATAATTTGCCCTGTGCATTCCCTATACTACCTGGCAAAGCAGAAGTAACAGTGCTAACCCTGTGTTCCTTCTGCCTGTTGAGAAATGTAAGAAAATCAGGGGGACTGCAGAACAGTTAGTAATTGCAATTTCATTTCCAAGCTCCGTAAAGCAGACAGGACCACAGAGACTACAGAGGTGTGCACAGAGGGCAGGAACACGGCTGGTGGTTAAACGAGGCTTTGCAGGGCTCACTGTGCCTGCAGAGGTGTCCATCCGAGCTGGGTCTCATCATTTCAGTGAGAGAGGCATCCCCAGAGGATGTCATCCCAAGGCCACATCTGGGGTAGAGGGGCTGAACTGTCCAGCCATGGTATTGCCTATATATGTCTAAGATGAGTGCTCTGGACCAGACCCTTAGCCATGAGCTGGCTCCAGTGACGTGACCTCGGTGAATTGTACCTCAAGAGATTAAATTTGCCATTTCCTCACTCTTGAATGCACGTGCTGTACCGAGGAAATCCACTTCACCAACCTTGACTTCAAGCTCTTTGTACGGAGTATAAATAAGTCTGGGACCTTGAGAGAACATGAGGAGAGAATTGGGAGTATTAGTCAGCAGTGCTCCTGGGGGCACTCAGAGCAAGGATCCAGACAGTGTCTCCTCCGGAGAGCATAGCAAATGCACTGTACAAAATATTTGTGCAGAGCAGGAAAAGCACTGCATTCTTTGGATGACAATGGCATTGTGTCACTGTCTGTGACCACAGCCATGACTCAGGCTGTTGCTGGGGAGTGAGAGGAGGCTGAGCAGGCAGTGCTCACTGCCAGCCATGGCTTGTGCTGCTCACTGTATTGCGTGGTTAGAAATTCCAAAGAAAACACAGGGCTATTGTTTTATTTCTCTTTTGAAAATAAAGGGTTCCTGATTGATAGCCTGGCAGTGTGAGCGCTGCTCCTGGGTCATGCGTATGAAGCACAAGCACACAGGGCTGACGTCCCCAGCAGGGATGAACATGTGCTTGCCACAGTGGCCAAGGCAGCTGGCCAGGAGGCTCATGGCACACAGCATCTGGCTGCATTATGCCACTGCTCTCAGCAATCTGCAGCATCTGCCCCTGGGTGTTATCAGCAGGCTTGAATTCATGATTTCTCTGCAGAACGCCTTGAGCAGAGTACACTGCAGTGGAACCTGAGCAGTGGTTTGGGGTCAGACAGGTTGAGTGTAGGCTCTGTGTCCTTTAGCAACCCCCTGCACATGCGCTTCAGGGCATCATTACAAGTCAGACCTCGTGTCATGAGAGGGAAGCTCTGCACCCCTGTGGTTGGGAATTACTCACATTCATTCTTAGGTGCTGGATTTGATGGTCCTGATGGGTCCCTTCCAACTCAGAATATTCTATGATTCTATGACTCTCAGCTGATAGCAGGAGGGGAAAGATGAGCAGGCTTGGCTCCAAGAGGAGCCTGAGATTCACTCTATGGATGAAGAAGGATGTGCTCCTGGGTAATGAGCAGTGATAAATCTGTGTGAGCTCTTAAATATAGTAAGTCTTAGTTAACAGAGAGGATGAAGCAGCTACTTAGGGTAGTCAATGCCACATCTTTTACAGCTGATCCCTGCTGCAGCTCAGCAGTCCTAAGGATCAGCACCTTTTAGAGCTGTGTCTACTTCTAGTGTTCTGTCTGCTATCATCCATTCTTAGGAACTGAAGATGAAAAGAGATGTGAATTAAACCCTCTGGACAACTACTACCTACACACGTGGCCATAAGACAAGCAAAAGCTGTGTCCAGACTTTGTGGTGCCTACTTCTAAGGCTGCAGTTTGGAAGCAGTGGTACACAGTGGGCTGCATGCTAGCTCTTTCTGAACCCTGTCTGGCTGCTGCTCTGTGGCTGTGGGAAAGCTGAAGGTAACCAGCATGCAGCCAGGAGACCCATCTGCTCCTGCTTTCCTCCTGGGCAGAGGCACATGCTGGAGGAAAGCTGGGATGAGTTAATCCCTTCTTTCACATGCCTCAGGGAAAGTAATCTTGAGCTCAGCTCAGCAGTGAGGCAATGATAGCACTGTGCTGGCCACAGCCTGCAGCTGTGACTCCTCCATTGGAAATCTCTTCCAGCACCAAGCCTCGCTGCAGGTTTTCCTTCTGGAAATGCAACACAGCTGTTTCTTCACCAGCTTGCTGATGCAAAGAAATGGGGGAAATAAGCCTGTTTTTGTTCCTTATTTTATTGTGAATGGCATGTTTTTGTATTGCTCTTGGAAACAATTGTTCTTCTGGGCAGAGGGTGCGGATGGAGCTGGATTGAAGCGCTGTAGGAAAACATCTTTCTCCTTCACTTATGGACCGAACAAGATCCTCCCCCAATCTGTCAGGCAGGAAATACAGGAAGCCTTTGAAAGCACCAGTGGAGTGTTAACTATTGGAGAGCAGGGTACAGTGCCTGGGGAAGACAAAAGGTCCTCATCCCACCCTTATCTGAGCAAAGTGATGGGATGGGGCAAAGCTACCCAGCCCTCAATGCCTTCATGTGTAAGGAGGAACAAGGTGTTCTGCTGGTATGGAAGGCGCTGGAACACATTCCCTCAGTACCTCAATGCTATGTCCAGGGAAATACGTCTGTTCCTTAAAGTTCCTGGCACTGACGGTGCTGTTGGCCTTCATGCTGTGCCAAGGAGTGTGCTCTGTGTTTGGTGACTGCTGTCATGTTCCTCTTGCTCTGAAGCATGAGGCTAATGGTACTGAGAGATCAAGTTTGTTCTGAGCGGAAAATGAATTGGGAAGAGGAAACCTGTGCTCCATGAAATGCACTCAGTAACCCCCAGCACACACCAGTAGGCGAGCACACCCCAGCCCAGACCCTGGGAAGGAGCAATCAGGGCAACAAGCAAACAGTCCCACAATGCCTGCAGCCAAGCGTGGACGGTGAGCACTGATCTAGAAAACTCACCCGCACACATCCAATGTCCCTTGCTGCTGCAAGGCAGGAGGGAAGCGCGAGGGTCAGGGAGTGCAGGGCAGCAGAGCTATCAGACCCCACCTCAGCCTCTGCTGACGTGTCCGTCCTCAGCCTACGCGTCCCATCACATGCTCTCACCCACACTTGGAGCAGCTTTTGGCTTACTACCTGTACACATGGTCTGGCACCTTCAGCTCCCTTCACTGTTACACAGGTGAGGGAGCTTTGGCAGCTCAATGCATAAGGTTGGGGCTGAATGTTGTACGATCTTCTTTTTTAAGACCCTCTGGTTCATGGAATGCTCTAAGGGGAAGTGTGGTTGGGGTGTATGAGAAAGCAGCTTTCTCTCCCAAATTTAGGAGTGCCTGAAAATCAAGGGCTCTGTGCTGATTCTCCTTATTTAGTAGAAAATTTAGACTGGACATAAGGAAGAAATTTTTTACTATAAGGGCAGTGAGGCACTGCCACAGGTTGCCCAGAGAGATGGTGGGTGCTCCATCCTTGGAGACACCCAAGGTCAGGCTGGAGGGGTTGTGAGCACCTGATGGAACTGTGCGTGTCCCTGTTCATTGCAGGGGAATGGGATCAGATGGCCTTTAAAGGTCCCTTCCAACTATGATTCTATGATTCTATGAAAATTAAATGGAAAAAAAAATCCTACAGTTGCCAGTGAAATGTATAAGAGAAACAAAAAGTCTGAGACTGGATAAAGCCAATTGGTAAACAAAGACTTAAACATGAGGAACTCCAGAAAAGCTTACAAAAAGCCATGCAACAGCCTTGGAAAGAAAATGGTATCTCAACTTAAGTCCTCCACTTAACACAGAAGTGACACACTCAAGATTGTGCCCACAATTTCTGTTCATGTAGAGCCACCTCCTCCTCAAAACCCTCTTCCTCATTTTGCTGTGAATTTCAATTCAGAACTTGCCCAAGATTTCAGGCAGAACTCTTCAGAAACCACAAGTGGTTTATTCTTGGTTTATTCAACTCAGGAGAACAAAAAGATCAGGCGGATCCTGAGAAATGCAGTCAGAAGGGCTCCAGAGCTTGACAAGTCTGCAAGGAAAGTGTGCAGGAAAACCTAAGGGAAATGTCCACATTTAATATATGACTAAATTAATTAACTTAATTATCCCTGCAGAATCTGGATTCTCCTCCACTTCAGTGAACACGCTGGTGTGTAGCATGTGTAAGACCATAGGCTGGAACTGTTATACTTTCAAGCTGAGATAACACTAGGGCAACCTCTGGAGTAGACAATGATGCAGCTGTGAGCTCCTCCGTTTTTATCTTGGAGTGTCCAGGGTATTCATTCCAACTCTGTAGGGTTTTTGTAGGTACTTGACTTGTTATGAGATCCCATGGACTTCCCACCTCTCTCCCCATGACCTGTAGTACAGTGACAGGAATCAGTGCCAGTAGGGGTGAAGGGACTGGATCACCTTTCCACAGAGAAGCTGAGGGAGCCGTGTTGCTTAGCTTGAAAATGAGAATACACAGGGAGAACAAGGCCTCCAAGACCTAATGGGAGGGAATGAATGTGCAAGAAATGGACTTTTTCCAGCAGTGCCCAAGGACAAAAGACACAAACTGAAACATAAGGAATTCTCTCTGAAAGTATCTTCATTTCCCTCACCACTCAACTGCAGAAAGGGGCTTGTGGGACTGACTGTGCAAGCTGCCCTGGGGAGGGCACACCAGAAGGGGGCTGTCATAAGCTGGAGTGCTTCATCCTTTCTACAGAGCTCCAGATGACCAGTGATGAAGTGCTGGGGTGCTCCTTGGCTTATAGCTACCAACAGACAAAGGAAGGTTTTAGCACAACAGTCTCACAGATAATATATGTGCTCATTGTAGGTGGTTGGTTTTGGGAAATCAGTCTGCCACTATGGGAACATGCACTTTCCTCCTCCAGGCCAGATGGGCACCCTGGGGTCATATTCTTTAGCCTCACCTGTGCCCTGAAGGGCAATGCACCTTGAATGCTCTCCTTGCTGCAGATGAGGACCTGATTCTCTATTTGGACCCATGTGGGTTTCTCCTTGCTCCTTTCCTAAGCTTCAAGTCTGTAAGAGTTCCCTGTTCCAAAAGCATGTTTGTGCACTGCTGCCCTCTTTGTGTTCCCACATTTGTACCCCACATAACCTGTGCCCAAGCCCTTTGGCATGTCTCTACTTTTTCTCTTTGCCCATGCAGGGAAATGGCAAAGAGGGATCCCAGAGGGGACTGCAGCAGGTGGTGGGCTCCAGGACCAACTCAACTGGAAGGTCTAGCAAGACCCTTGCAGGGTAGGGAGTTGGGATCTCACACACTGTGTGGGCAGGACTCAGCTGCTTCCAACCCACAACCGTGCTTGGGGTTTAAGCTCCCCTGGCTACATAAGGCTGCAACCATCTGGAAGTGGTCTCCCTCCCTCAGTGCCCTTATGGATAAAAGGGAGTTTTCCAATATTCGTTCCTCTGTATTCGGTTCCTATCCCACATTCAAACTCTTCTTAGATACAACTGCAAGAGGAGGTGGTGTGTTTGAGGTGGGCTGTATGAATTTCTCCCCACTCTTTGCATGGGGCACCATCTCCCCATCAGCCCTCACTGCAGCTTTGGCTCCCTCACGTGCAGGGCTGCAGCATAGAGCTGCGTCTGTGCTGCTCCTACGATTCTCTGCCTGCTCTGTCCAGCCCTTGGAGATGAGCAATAAGCTTTCCCAACCCACTCCTTTTTAGCCTTCTGGTTTTCTCAGCGGGTTGGCTGGCCTCCCCCAGAGCAGTGAAGCAGAGGTCTTTGGCCAAAACTACTATTTTATCTCACAGGGATAATTACAGTGATTTGTCTGGAAAAATGTGGCTTTCAATGAAAACAGATCTCTTTAATGAGAAAGACTTTAATCGTGGATTGAAAAATATCCTGAGCTGAAGTAGGTGCTAATATGCGTCACTGTATGTATGTTTCTATGCAAGTATGTTCATGCATATAAATAACTATGTTTACTAAACTGCTTTAACCTGCTTTACAATACAGCCTGAAGTTATCTTATCTATGCTGCTGATGAAAATAAACAGAGGTATCCAAACATCAAAACAATTCTGCATGAGGAGTTCCTTATCAGGCCTGTTTTCCCCCCACTGACCCAGTTAAACCCGCAGTAATTCATTAATTTCCTAACCATGACTTTTAAGAAGTACAAACCAACTTTCCTATTAGCATATTTTTGATCCTGTGAAGCTGCAATTCCCTAATGTTTTGTTTGCCTTCTGCATCCTGCAAAAACGTCCATCAGTTCAGCTCTGGCACTGCATGCCTACCTCTGTTAATTATCACCTCTTTATCCACACTCTTCTTCCTTAGCAAGCAAGTTCAAAGCCTCAGCAGAAGAAAAGGCCAAACAAGAAGTTATCCCAAGCCTGGCAGCATTTCCACTTCCTATATTTCACCATCCACCTCCTCCAGATGAAGGGAAATGGAACAGTGAAAGCAAAAAAAGTCAAGGTGAAAGAGGTCTGGATGAATACCCAAACCACCCAGCTGTGACAGAAAAACACCATACCTACAAGCTTGAGAAGAGGATGCACATGAACCTAGTGAGGCTCAACAAGACCAAGGTCAAGGTGTCATGGCAATCACACAGATAATGGGACGAGGACCTGGGCAGCCTGATCTGGTGGGGGGCAATCGGCTCATGGCAGGGATTGGGACTGGGTGATTTCTTCCATGTAGATAGCAATAGGACAAGAAGGAATGGCCTAAGTTGCACAGAGTAGATTCAGATTGGACATTAGAAACAAGTTTTTCTCTGCAAGAGTGGTTAGGCATTGGAACAGGATGCCCTCAGAGGTGGTGGAGTCACCATCCCTCGAGGTGCTCAAGTAATGTTTAGATGTGTACTGAAGGACATGGTTTAGTGGGAAAATAGAGGAGATAGGTGGGCAATTGGACTGGATGAGGTCTTTTCTTCTTGGAGGTCTTTTCCAACCTTGGTGACTCTATGATTCTATGATGGGACACCCATCTGGGGATCCCCACACAGCGTGATTCCAGGATTCAATCCAACCCTTCCCTACCAAACCTTCTGCCAAGGTCCTTTCTGGACATGCACAAACTTTCTTCCACCCCTCTCAGTCAGGCTCTGTTGCTTTTACACCACACTCAGAATAAAGTTGATCAGTACACTCCATCCACCACTACAAAACATCAATCCCATTTGCTCTGTGTTCCAACAGAAAGCCCTCCAGGTGCGAATGCCAGAAAAATGAAAATCTGATTCCTATTTATGATGCCCCTGTCAGAGCAAGGTATGGGTTATGAATGCACTTCTTAGCCTAGGGATATATAAAATCAGTAGTTTAATCCCAGATAAGACAAGAAACTTTCTTTTTCAGTTAAAAAGTACTTTTTGGACACATACTACTCCATCTCCCTTAGCCTCACTATAAAATAATCCATAACTTCATCAAAGGGCCACAAAGATGCCATCCCTGGGCAGTTCTGACACAACTTTTTTCTGGCACCTTGTCCATCCACATGACATTGGTGTCTGTCAGCCCTTCATTCTGCACTGACAGTCAGCATCTCCATTTTGGCACTGTAGCTCTCTTTATGTCTGCACTAAGATAATTCATCACCCATTCTAAAGGCAATAGTGGGGATCTTCTTTCCTGAAACCCAGGAGTCAGATGTTACATGACTGCAAGGACTCTGTGTAAAAATTATTCTCAGCTCTGGAAAATGCCATATGAAGATGTGTTTGAAAACCAAAGTTATCCTGTTTGCAGGAGCTCTGCAGACCCAACAGCAGCATCACTACCAGCGCCAGCAAGGCCAACATGAATCTGAGTTTTTATACTCACTTGTTTGTTAAAACCTAATTCTTTATGGAATAACTGAATGAGGCTGGAGAGTGCAGCTCTGAGCATCAGCAAGGGAGGAAACATAGAATCACAGAATCAAGCTTGGAAAAGACCTTCAAGATCATCCATTCCGACCATCCACCTGCCACCAGTATTTCCCACTAAACCATATCCCTCAGTGCAACATCTAAACATTTCTTGAACACCTCCATAATCAGCGACTCCACTACCTCCCTGGGCAGCCCATTCCAGCACCTGAGCACTCTTGGAGAAGAAATTCTTCCTAACATCCAATAATAATAACATCAGAAAACATAGTAAAATAGATCATGAAAAAGTTGAATGCCAAGTGATACCTCCATAGTGACTGGTTCATTCTTTGGTAGCCTGGTCTTCCCAAGAGTTTGCATCCAGATAGCAAGGTGTCTAGGGTCCAGGGTCCAGTTGTGGAAATGCATTTGTACACATGGCAGGCCAGCACACTTTGGACTAAGAGAAGGCTGAAGGGCTCGTAAGAAAGAAGAGTGGCCATGCAAGTCACAAAAAGGGGCTCTGTTGACCCTTAAATGCATATCTGTCATCAGACTGCTTTCATCAAGGCTTTCTTCTTTGTAAGGAAAAATGTTCTGAACTTTCCTGTGACCCTGCAGTAAAGGAGATAAATATCCCTTCAAAATACGCAGGATGCAATGCACAGTTCTGCCAAGGGTGGCCCCATTTTTCATGATGATTATTCTAGCTGCATCTTCATGATAAAGGGTTATTTTAAGGACAGCATAAAAGATGTTCACATCTGCCTTGATATAAAGATATAAAAAATATCCTCTCAGCCCGGAGTCTCTTACTATTGCTGCTTCTGAACTTTCAGAGAATATTTCTTACCTGTCTTTAAGGTCTAGTGTTACCCCAGTGGCTCTGTGCAGGAGTTCTGATGGAAGAGACTTGGGCATTAGTGATTATAGCTTAGACTGCGCAGGAGATTATCTCATTTATTTTCATATTTACACTCTGTTGGGCCAGAAAATGAGTCTCTTATCATCCATCAAAGATAGAGTTAAATCAGTGCATTCATCAGCCCTCCTTCACGTGGAAATCAATCCAAGGAGATGGAGAAAACCAAAACAACTGACCACGTGCTCAAATAGGCGGAGCATTAACATTGCTGCAAGCTGTAGGAGAGAATAAGGACTAGGAAATTATTTGCCCAATCACTTATAAGCAAAGACAAACCTCAAAAAACAACAGAAAAATAACTATAAAAGAGATATCACAAAGATAGCCTTAAATAAAAGCAGGAACAAGGGAACTTTTTGTTAACTGAAATTCACCGGAAATGCAGGTAAATGCAGCATATGTTCCAAATGCCTTCTAGGAAATAAAATGGATGTTCCTCTTCCCTGTAAATAAACAGAATTTTCCCAGAGGATATTTTGGTGCACATTACCAGTTTCTTCCTATAACAGACACTTTAACATCTAGCAGCATCTGGAAAGAGGTAAACATGTCTAGCTGAAAAACTTAGCAGTATGAGCTTAGGCACAGGTATATCTAGGGATGTCTAGCCATATCATTTCATTTGATGGTCTAGAAATACTCAGTGCAAACTGGAAATCCTACACAAAATGTGGATAATGTTGAGCACCAGTGACTTGAGATGTCTTGAGCCAGAAAAGCACTGTCAATGACAAGCTTAGTACCACAGTTCATCTGTCAATCTATCTTTGTGGGTTTTTTTCAGTGTCTCCTCATTATATCCTTATCATAAGCTTATTTGCTGAGTACACTCTCAATGCAAAAATAGTGATGTGTTCATGACAAATACACTTTTCATTAATTCCCCTTCAACATATCTTCTCTATCCTAGTCTGGACATTCTCACTTGCGTAGTCATAAGCATTGATAGCATTCACAAAATGAAGCGCTATTGTCTGTAGTACATTCAGAATTCAAGGTAAAGCAGGCTGCAAAAGGCATCTTGTGTTGCTACTTTATGATTCATTTCCACCTTTAATTCTAACTACCTTGGGTCAGATGTTTGCTGAAAGAATCTCAGGGTGAAACCTCAGATCGTTCCCAAATAAGAAATGAACATGAACCCAGTAACAGAACTTCTTAACATCTTAACATCTTCCATGTTTGTCTGTGTGGTTTTTTTTCCCCCACAGCTTATTCTTAAGAAGCTAAGGCCAGGTCTGTAAATAAGCTCCTATGAAATCAAGGGGACTTAAATCCCTAAATATTTCTAATGGTCTTGGATTTAAGCCCAGTGCAAAGCTCACTGAAGCCAACAGAAAGAAGCCAATTAGCAACAATGGGATTTAGAGTGTTTAGTGAGGAAGAAAATAAAATCTAATGTTACCACCAGCTAGTAAAAACTTCTGTGTCCCACTATATCATGCACTAATGATAGTATCATTTCTTAGGGTGATAATGGCTTGTTATCAGATGCAAAGACACAAATAGAAAAAATGTTATAATGCTAGAAAACAAGTTATGATACTGGTAATTAGTCACGCAACACCATCAAGAACAATCAGCCAGAATTATACATCAAATGAGAGCAAACAGAATATGCAATAGTCTCCTAGGGGAAGTGGTAGAAAAAACCAACAATTGAGTCTTTTATGTGGTAAGCTTGAAAATACATGGCCAAGATTAGTGTTCGTGGGTTGTATGACAGCAATTGAGGCCATATCAAGCTAATAAAATCTGTGCATGCACATGGCAAGAAGAGCCCTTACCTCAAAATCTTTCCATTCAAAATAGGAAAAAAAAAATAAAAAGAGAGGAGAAAAAACAGTCACAGCTTCTCTGTCTTATGGGATCATTCACATTGGACATCATCCTAATAAGCTTCATTTCTTTCTAATTTCTTCATCTAGCATTTCAACCAGGAGATGATCTGTGCAGAAGCATTAATGGTAATAGTTTGTGCTGTAGCGACAGAATAGCCTGGTGTGAGTAACACCAAAGTTATAAATGCCATGTATCATTTCAGAAGTTATGAAAAATGATGCAGGATTCGTCAGTAATAGGGTCCTTTCTGGATTATGGAGAAGGAAGGAAAGGGATGGGATGCACCAGCAATTGGGACACGTAAAAGCCAGTGAACCCACCTGCATTATGTCTCTAAGCTTATATTAAAGCCAGTCCAGCCAAGAAGAGAATGGGTCTTCTGTAGACACCATATCACATCTGTCACCCTATGCAAATGTCTCACATTCCTCAAGGTGTCTCAGAGGGCACGAGAAGACTATGCTTAGACATCTTAGTGGAGCCCAAACCTACAGTCATGTCAAGGCCAAAAGTGTCATCATTATGAATGTGGTTGTTTTCAGTAAAAGGTTACCTGAAATCACATCAAACCCTCCAGGCAAGTCAGAACTCAAGAGAAATAGGAATGAGTGCACTTCCAGAGGACTGTTAAGTTCAGACTACGTATCAAAGCTGGCTCAAGTAATAAGCCAACCCTTGCCGATATCTCTGCCAAATCAACTACTTGCTTCAGACACACAGCTGGCTTGGGATTCCCAGAGGAGCCAAAAGTATTTAGCTACCCAGATCACTGAAATCAATGTCCGGTTCCTCCCCAACATCCTTGAATACCATTGAGAATACAGATCAGATTTTATTTTTGCTTCTGCCTTTCATCCTCAGCCCAGTGGGGATTTGCACCTCCCCGAAGCGATGCCGTTTTAGCTGCACAGCAGCCTGCAGTACACATTCATTCCTCTCCAGGGAAAGCATCGCCCAGAGAACAATCGATACCATGTCTTGCAACACCTAGGTTCTCCTCGGAGGTCTTCCACTGAAGTAACAAACAGGCCCAACCCTGCTCTGTTTAGGAGGTCTGATAAGATCACTGCCCAAGGTGCCGTGGCTGTAGGCCAAGACGCTGTCCCAATAAACCATTTTCTGGAGGACCACCTTGTCTGGACTTGTCTTTCCGTATGAAGCCAGGCAAAGCAAAGCATTCAGATGCTAAAAAAAGTGTAACTATTATTGGTGCTCGTCCAACATTCAGAGGCTCATAAATCTCCCAGGAAAGATAGAAAAGGAGCATGATTAAGAAAGCAAGAAACTTTATGCATTGATTCCTCTCCTACCGCTCCCTGAAAATCTATTGCCTGTTGATGAAATGCTGCACTTGATTGGCCCTCGAGCCAGTGCTATCCCTGCAAGTGTTCTTTTTCCAATCTTCTGCATGACGAGAGTCAGTCACACACGCAGAGCTGCATGTGAGCAAAAAGAGATTGCTAATCCATATATGCTGGCGTGTCTAAAGGCGGAAGGTAAAAGCTGGCAGCAAAAGAAAGTGAGGAGACCCCAGAGAGAGTTTCTTCTGCCTTTTCACTGAAGATAAAGCTCCAAATTAGGGATTGCTTTCTGCCACTGGAACTTTAAGAAATGATAACCAGCTCTCTAGCGGTGTTCTGCCGTGACTGATCTCGGCTGTTTCCAGCAGCTGAGATAGAGCACCCCACTGATCTCTACACTGTACTCACCCTTTCTGTTTACATCAATTACCTTGAGACATTGCTTCATGCAAATGAGACAGCATGTGCCGCAACAAAGGTTCTGCTCAGCAAGGAGAGCAGACACAGCGCTCAGCACAAATCAACCCCTACTAGAAAGCAGAGCTAAGGAAAGAACATTTCCTGTTTTTAAGCAGCCAATAGATATGGTGAATAGTTCTTTGTTTTTACTGCCAACCAGGGAAATGGCTCGTGCTCTTACCATTTTTTAAGGATGTCATATGTACACAGAGAGGATCTGGGGGAAAAGAGGGGACGGAATGTCACGTAGGAAAGAAAAGAGGACACCTGTGTACAGCGGGGTGTCCAGCACTGCGAGGCACAGCTGCACACATCCAGCCCTGCTGCCTCCCTGCTCTGCTCCCAGTGGAAGAGAAGTTGAATGAGGGTGCTGGAGCAGCAGCTGGCAGTCTGCTTGAGAATGTTTAGAGCCAAAGAAAGAGATTCCTTTACCTGGGAGAATCCATGAATGGGTGCTCTTCTCCCTGCTGCTCTGGCCCACAGGTTCACCCCGGGTCCTTCCTCTAGTTTGTATTGTTGGCATACTGAAAACATACAGTACAAGAATATTTCACTGGAGAAGCCCGAGTGAAATCCATCCCTACTCTTTTCTTGGCATCCCTAAAGCATAACAGTTTCAATAGAGACGATATTAATTAAAACTCACAGTCTTGATGAAACAAGATGAAAGAAGATAACTGGATAAATACAAGGCATGGATGAAACAGGTGGTATGGGGAGTCCTTAGAGTCTTTTAGAAGAGAAGTCTGGCTTTATTTCCAGGATTAGGGAGACACTTTTGGCTCTGTGTTACATGTTCACCCTGGAACTGCCTGCTGAGGCTCTCCTTTCAGTGCCAGGATCAAGACTTTGTTAAAATAATCATGAAAATCCACCATTTCTCCAAGCAAGCTGTTTGCCTAATAGGCCCAGCTCTTGCTGGAGCAGCACTGGACACTGATCAGTGCAGACATACAGCTGCTTGGGTCATGTTATACAAAGTGATGGTGCCAGAGAGCAGGTAGCCTGTCTTATGTCTACTTTGGTCACATCAGGATGCCTTCAGTAAACTGAAGATCTGGCCAGGTGACCTTTACTTGTGAGACCAGTGAAGGATGGTATGATGCACACAGTACTAAAAACAAACGCTGGCATTTTTTGAAGGAAAACAACATCTCTTTCTGTCTAAAAAAAAAAAAAAAAAAAGATAGAGGGAGTCTCCATCCCACTAGGCTAGACTGATAGAATAAGAAAATACAGACAGAGAACACACATGTTTTTCAGGATGAAGCAGAATGTGCAACATTCCATTCCTATTTCAAAAGCAAGGAACAAACAAGCAAGACAACAAAGTCTCCCACAGAGGGACTGCACCAGGTGCACGTCCTGTGCAACCAGCCCACTGGGAGTAGCTCAGAATGGCTGCTCTCCAGTGATACTGCTTCCATTACATATTTAAATGTGCAGCACGCAGAAAATGAAATAGTTTTTCTAGATGGTGCAATACAAGGTGGTGAGATCTGGGCTTGCAGTGTACGACATTCATACTGAACACCTGCGAAATGCCAGCCAGTGGTTGCTGAGTCAGTCAGGATGCTTCCGTACAGCTCTTAAAAGAATTATTACCCCAACAGCTCCAACAGATACCATCAATTTCACATATACATATACAAGCTGCTAAAAACGCTTGTTGTCTGCTCTGGGGAAAATAATTAAGTGTAGAGGTGAGTGGTAGTACTTGCATTGTGTTGGAGCACCCAACTTTTGTCCAATGGGCCCCATAGGAGGGCTTTATAATCCATAACTCGGTGTGGATGGTAACCAACTGCCAGATATACCATGTGTATGGCTGAAAACCACACTGCCTGGCCTCTCCTTTGCCCTGCCAGGAGATTTTGACCTTATAGACACTCCCTATGGGTGTGCAGCCTAAGGAATGCCAAGACCAACCCCACTAGATGCTCCTTGAACCTTTCAATCATAGAAGCTCCAGAGCGGAGCTGTGTGGCTCCTCCTGGTACTCCACATCCTATTGTAACTAGGATGTTTTGCCTTAGCATCCAACCTAAATCCTCTTTACTGCAAATTAATCAGATTCCTATTTTGCTTTCCCTAGGGGCGGTGAAAAACTGTTCATCATTGCCTTCCTTATAACAAGAGCTATGAGCTGGACAATGGTTATCAAACTGCTGTTCCTGTCAGAGAAACTCCCAAAGGCTTTGCCAAAGATTTATTTTACTTACTGCTTTCCCCATATCCACTAAATGGAAGAAGTACATTAAAGCAGTTAGACGAAATTTATTGTTCACAAATCCATGGCTGTGTTTCTTTTGCACCTTATTATTCTCTTGGCACATTTAACCCAATTATTTAATAATTTGTTCTTGAATCTTTCTGTTGCACAAGCTAGACTATTCTGGTATGCAGCTCCCAAGGCTCTCCTTTCCTGCTCCAAGAGGCTGTACTTCTGTGTTTTACAGTTTTCAGTCCCCCCCGGTATCCTTCATCACTACTTGAAGAGAACTGGTGCAGAGGTTGCCATGCAATTCCTGCAGCACTCCGTGCTAAACCTCACAGTGTCTCAGTGCCCTGAACCCTATGCTTTCCTGGGTATTCTCTAGTTTTTCTTTCCTTGCTCTGATCTATCCCTTCTCTCTTGTTAGCAGGACTCTTGTGAACGCAGAAGCAAGGAAGTCATTGAATAACAAAGGCTGCAGAATTATCTTTTCTGTTCGTGTGATCTCATGCTAAACAAGAAGACCACTTGCTTCCCGCTAACTGTATCTCGCTTTGGCCTGAGGGCTTCTGACATTATCACTGTGTGTTTCAGACTCCTTGCTAATTATCTTTTTTATTTTTACTTTCACATTGGCACCCAACCCATTATTTCCTATGCTGGGACAACTCAGGTGTCAGGGCTGGGGTTCCAGGTGAATCCATTTCGGGGTAACTGAAGGGTTTTAGTTCATGGAGGACCCTAACAAGGGCACATTCTGCTCAGACATCCCCAAACTCCTCATTAACTTCTCTTCCTGTAAACTGGCTCCTGTGACCACAAGTTTGCTATTTTTCTCTAGTTTCCTCCAGACATTATGCACATTTGCCTTTAACTTGCATTGGGTTTTGAACAAATCTATTACTCTTCCAAAGAGTGCCCCCTTCACCTGTCCCTCCCAAACCAGCTGCTGTTCTCCCTGACACCACTCCAGACCTGTGGGCTTTGGTGCCAGATCAGTGGCTGCATTGGCCTCTTGTCACTCTTGTTTATCCTCCTTCCTCCCGGCACTGCTGCACAAATTGGATTTAACCAGTCTCACTCATTATACCCTTTCTGCCAGTGATGGCAAAAGTGATTATTCTTGGAAGAACTGCAGATTCCTCCTTCTTCTGTTTGCTGATGACAGAACTTCTCCTATTAGCTCACGCAAGGCTGAGAGCTGCTGTCACCATCGAGTGTTGGGAGCATTCATGGTCACCATCTCTGAGCACTCCTTGGGGTTTCCTTTGAAGCCTGATGCTGTCTGCTGTCAGAAGGGAGGTGTTGGGTCTCAGCATGCTCTTGCTGTGGCAAGAGGGAGAGAGGTGGGAACCAGGGTGATATGGTGGAGCCAATGGCCTCTGAAAGACCTCAGCAATTTTCAGTGCTTTTTTTTCCCCGGGCAGCTTTCCTCACGCCTGCAAGAGCTGTGTTCGTATCTGCTCACCCATCCCTCCATACCTCTTTGCTAAAGAACTGAGAAGCCAGAGCTGAGGCAGGAGGGTAGGAAACAATCCCCAGGGCAGGTTGCGTTCGGGGCACGGCATGAGACATACTTTGCATTCCCTGAGCCAGAACCAGCTGCAACATACACTATAGGCAGCAGGCAAGCCCTGGACTCAAGGCAACTCTGCAGCTCCTCTGCAGAAATACCCGAGAGCAGTTCAAAAGCTGAGGGCAGGCAGTGCAAAACCAGGTCCAGAGATCATCTCCCCAAGATACGGGTGTGAACATCACTGCAGAACAAATTGCCCCAAGGAGAAATAATAATCAAACTCTTCCACCACACTCACCGTGCCTGACACCAAGTCAGAGTTGATGATGCAATTGCTTTTCCCACTATCACCATCTTTTGCGTTTCTATAGAAAGACAGATTGAAACAGTGGCAGTGAGTGACCTGACCTCTGAGCCTATGCAACATGAGAATAAATACCTGATCTGTGCTCTGCCAGCCACGCACATCCTTGTTCTCCATTACCTTACTTGGGTTCTCACCAGGGAAGTAACACCTCATGAAAACACTCTTTTCATTGAGTTTGATTACAAATCTTCTAACTTGCTTCCCGAGCCTCTGAAATTTAATGGGAAAAGGTATTACTTCCTGTATGCATATAACCGGCTGTTTCCACTATTAACTTTCCATGACCTTGGGTCACTCAGCAGTGGAAAATAATGACAAGACTTACTATTTCTTTGGGGAAAAAAAAAAAAAAAATATATATATATATATATATATATATATAAATCACCAGGAGTAAAGGTAGAATGCTTTTGAGTAGAACAACTAAGTCAAAACAGGACATTTTTTTCCCCATTCTCATGCATGGTATTCACTATGGAAAGGACAATATTACCCTCCAGCTAAATATACAAAGAGAGAAAGAAAATGGGACACGCGAAGTAAGAGAAAACCTGTGTTAGATCAGACAGACATCTGATCAAATGGCCCCGAGGTATGGTCAGCTTTACCTCATGGAGGAGGTTCATCTACAGATTTAAGCAAGCTTCACATTGGTGTCTGTATACTGGATCTTGTTTCTAGCCCAGAGTGAGATGATTTCTGTCCTCTTGGACTTAAAAAATAATGAATCTTTGAAGTTCTTTCAATGGCTCTCCTAAATAAGGAATCAAGCAGTGCTGATTGCTTTAGAGGATCTCAGTAGAACCACTTGGATGTTATCCTGCAGACAGCAGCATGCATTATGAAGGTGGTAGGAGAGGATGGATGCACTGTGGCATGTGATGTCCATTCACAGCCACCCAGGACACAGCAGTTGCTAAAGATATCTCACGCTGTGGCTGCAATAGCTGGAGATGGATGCAGATGGGTTGGATTAAATATCAGCACTTATTTCCAAGGGGAAGAAAGCACTTGTAGTTCTAAATGTAAACATTTTGGTTTCCAAATTTTGTAGTTTTGTAGATTTGTAGTTTTCATACTTTTTTTTTTTTTTTTTATGAAAAAATGAATAGGGGTTTTAAAGCAAGCTACCACTTCTGGGAAAGGTTCTGTAAACTCAAAGACCAGTTACTTTGTAAAAAAAATAGTTTCAGCCAAAGAATTTCAGCAAGCCATGAAGGGAGCACAGCATTATTAATCATTTTCTTGGACAATGTGCATGTAATAAAACAAACTAAAATTAGCTGGGAAAAAAAAAATTCAAAGAAAAGGCCACTTTCCAACATCCTGACAAATGAAATAAGTGGAGAAGCAAACAAAGTGCTGAGAGTACAATTAAGGCAATGCAGGAACCAAAGGGGTAACGCTGGTCCAGTGCACTTCACATGGCATCTTTCATACATCACAGCCCCCAAAGGTACTTCATCAAAGTAATTGAAAGCAGGAGAATGAAATGACTTGCAGGAAACTAAAAAAAAAAAAAAAAAAAGATAAATGGAGATTGTGGCTTGAATGAGGTAGGGAAGGGGCTTTTCAGCATCTCTTATAGAAATCTCTTCAGGCCACTTATCTTCATTGCTTGTCTCAGAAATCACTACATTTTTCCCCCCTCCTTAAATAAGGTGACGAACTGCACTGTGTATTGGCAGCCAGAGAGCAGCACTGATTTATCTAACAACATTAGCATATTTTCAGTATCATTTTTCTGCCTCATTCTTTATACAGCTCATCACCACTTACTGACCACACGTGGCTTTTCCTTGCCCAGCCACATGCAGAAAGCTCTGGTTCTTCCTCCAAGTCTGATAGTTATTCATCTTGCTTTCCATCCGACAGCAGTCTACTCATTCACCTGACGCTGGCAGGTACACCTGGATTTTTTTCACCATTCTTCTGAGGTCCTGACTGACCTCAGAAGTTCTGAGTGATCTGAAAATCTTACATTGTTCACTTTCTTTTCAAGATCATACACAGTGCCGCCTGGGACGGTGTCGGATTCGTGAGCTAAATGCAAAATGGCATTCACCCAAAACATGAATTATAGCCACATACAGAGCCAACATAGGAAGCTTACAAATAAAAGCATGTGCTTGAATAATATAACAGCCATCCTTTATTTTATCAGTTATGCTAGGGGTCTTCTGGTTAATGGTTTACTTTTTTCCCTGAATGTGGAAGAAGATCAGCATATAAAGGAGTTGCATTAACACATTAGTAGTGTTGCATAGATCAAGACAGGGATGACAAAGTGCCACGGAAGGTCAAAATCAATGCATTCAAAGGATGTCCTTGCTACCTTCCATACCCTTGAACCATTTTCCCTAACCTAGGGAGTTTCCTTGGGGAAATGGTGAGAGCAAAAGGAAAGCAGCCCTTCATATCAACATTGCAAACTTACAAAGGTACACCCACACAAATTTGGAGACGTTAGATCTTGTGAATTTGAGATAAATTTAGCAGTAATACATCATGACAACGACTAGAGGGTTTCTAGAAAGCAGCAGATGAAACACAGAGGAACAATCTCCAATCACTCAGGGTAGGTTCCAGGACAGTGACAGCCCAGTGCACAGCATGAGTGGACAGGCAGGGTGGGACTGAGGCAGACTGACTCACATAAGTCTCATTGGTCCAGGGTACATCTTGCACAGAGAAAACTATTGTACATGGGGTATTCATGCTCACTGAGGCTCCAGGACCTCCAGGAAAGGCTGTGGTGCCCTCTTGGATGCTTCAGGGTTACACAGCAGCTCTAATTGCAGTGCTGCTGCTGTAGAGGCAGCTGTGCTGTGAGCTCAGTGATCAGCCATACCCTGAGCCCTAGCAAGAGGCACTCAGGTCAGTAAGAGCAGCTGTCAACAAGGAGGTCATCAAGTAGCACTTCTGCTTGGCCACTCCATCTGAAGATTCGCGTACAGCAAATTCAAAAGAGACAGAGAGGACATGAGTGCAGGAGGGCACCAATGAATGTTTCATAATAAGCTAAGGTTTGAGACAGATTCCACTGACAAAAGTGCTCAAGAGCTAGCAGCAGCTATCTTTGTGCATGGCATTCAGTGGGACTGCTTCAGAGTGGGATAATGTAGGAACTCCTTCCTCACCTATGTTCTTTACTTATTGTTTTTCCCTATCTTCGCACTTCCTCTCTTGGGATGTATTAAAGGATAGTTGACTGGTACTGGGAGACAAGACAGATCTTTGCATCTCTGTTACCCTAAGTTCCCTCTCAGCCCATAGGATTCAGAAAGCTTCTTCCCTTTAGATGCATGGCAGTAGGGTTATCCCCTCTGCCATCCTTTCCATAAGACATCACGTAAATCTGTCTTTCTTCTCAATGATCCCCTTTCAAGAACTCTGAGTACCCTTTGCACCTATCCATGGTAGTTTCAAGCTATTACTTATGACTTGAGTCACTGTTCAAACCCCTCCTTTATCTGCACTTTAGAGTTAATTTTGTGAGATCAACTCATGGAGGCAGTTCTTAATTCCAGAAGGACTGTTTAGATATTCTACTTTTATGTCCTTCACAGGAGCAAGTACGCTTGCTCCTGTGAAAACACACAATTACTTCAGTGCCAGGACGAGCAGTTACATCACTGGGTAAGCATAAACCTGGTGACCCAGCTCGCTGGGAGGCAACCATGGTTTCATCCTTACCTCAGAAACTGTTTACACAGAACTAAGGAGAGAAATGTCTCAAACTGAGAAAGAAAGAAAAAGAAGGGAGGGAGGGAGGAAGGGAGGGAGGAAGGAAGGGAGGAATAAAGGGAGGAAGGAAGGGAGGAAGGAAGGGAGGAAGGAAGGAAGGAGTACTACATTACTCCAATTTCAAATGTAGATTTTGTTGTTTTTTTTTTTTTTTTTTTTTTGTGTGTGTAAATTAATGCAAAAATTTCTGGAGGGACCAACATACTTCAAAGTAGTTAAAATAACTGGAAGGTTTACCTATTCATTTTTCTGGAATTAAATCTTTGGTTCTCTCCAACGTATCTTTTATAGATTTCTAAAATTTCCAGCAGAACAATTAATAAAGAAAACAGTTATTGACCAACATTTAGGTTTTAAAAGCAAGACATTCCCTAAGACATAAGACATACTTATAAGGAAAGTCAGCAGCCTTTGTTCTGAGGTAGTTCAAGTGTCTCCACTCAGGAAAGTTTCCAAGTTTTTGTCTCAGATGTTTTGTTTTGTAGGGTTTTTTGGTTGTTGTTGTTTTGTTTTGCTTTGTTTTTCCCTCTGTGGCACCTGACCTTTCCTCTGATCTCCTTCCCTCCCTCTTTAATCTGTAACCATTACTTCAGTCGAGTGTTTGGCTTGAGCGTTTGTATTTTCTTTGAGAGTAACCCATGCCTCTACAGTGTGGTCAGTTCTTGCTTTCAATGTAAACTAGCTCCCAGACCAATTTTCAAGGTATTTTGATACTGCTCAGTTCAGCATTTTGAAAGCTAAAGCTTACATTGTGGTTTGTAGGCACTCATTACCCGCTGAAATCACTGGAAGCTTGGGATATTTGGGCTCCATTGCAAACCACCTGCACTGTAGCTTTAGTGACACTGTCCAGGTGGGTGTGATGCTCTACACTCCACAACTTAGCTTTTAACACAGATTTGCTTTCAGTGTGCTGGCTAAAATCTCTATTGGAGTTCCACTATACAAGAGCAATTCTGTATCTGTTTCACAGACAGAAGAGATTTGGAGATCACTGAGAAGCAGATGTTGCCTCCTGGAGTGGAAATTCCCATGCTGTGTTGGGGATCACTATCAGAGGCATGCTGGAGAAGAACAGATACTGGAGAATTGGGATGGGGATGTCCTTGTGTTATGAAAGCAGTCAAGAGGGAATTGCAAGAATGTGGGCAAATGTTTGCTTCCTTTCCAGTATGGTTATTTGCCTCCATGGAACTAACGGTTTGGAGGTCCCTCTGGAGATGAGGCTTCTGATCTGTAGTTCCTTGCTCACTTCAATGGAATCATTTCCACCTCACAACATTGGATGTGAAATCTTTTGTGAGATTTTGTCCAGGGAAGTGGTGGAGTCAACATCCCTGCAGGTATCCTAGAACTGTGGAGATATGGCACTGAGGAACATGGTCAGTGGGTATGGTGGGGGTGGGTTGATGGTTGGCTTGATGGTCTTAGAGTTCTTTTCCAAACTTTGTGGTAAATACAATATTGATATTGTTATAAGCTTTCATTTCCAGAATAAAACGATGCCCTTTTTTTGTGGAGTTGTACAAATCTCATGCAGTTACCTAATGAGAAAGAGCTATCATTCATGAATATTGCAGGAAATTCAAATCTGCCTCTTTGGTAGCGACCTACTTTGGATGTGATGGTTCTTTGTGATATGGGCAGAAAAAGAAGATGCGGAAAATACGAAAAAGGATATGAGATACTGAAACTCCTTTGTAGTGAGACACAAGGCTCTCTGACAGATCAGGAAAGAACTCAGCTGGCTGGAGCAGGACAGAAGAGCAGAGCAGCACAGTGTCCACATGTGGATATAGTAAGAGATTTTGCATGCAAAAATGAAGGAAAATAACGTCATTCAGCCTTAATCTCCTGAGAACATGAGTTTCTGTACTGAAATTTTCCATAGAAAGAGAGCAGAAAAGTAGAAAGGAACAAGTCATCCAAAGGGAGAAGGGATGTAGCATTCCAGCAGACGAAAGGTATTGGGATGTCCTCCTAGTGGAACCCACCCTGTAACAAGAGTCAGTAATGTCTGATATAAACTGGGGAAGACTAACCGTTGGCAAATAGCCGTGAGAAGGGAGAGGAAAAACAAGTCGCACATGGAGTAAATGGGTCTTCAGCAGATGCAGCCACTGGAGGGGGGCTGGGCTCCTTCTGCAGGCATCGTTGTGGTGACTCGCTGCATTATTCTTGTTCGAACAGCTCTGCTCAGACCGCGTGGTGAGTCACTCCAGCATATTTGGATTCTTACATAACCAATGCCAAAAGGCAAGGTGTTACAACACTGCTATGCCAACGCCAATGCCCAGGGACCAAAATTACACTCAAGAAAGTGAGTAAGCACGCACTGTGAAACAGACTGAGAGCATCTCTCAGATATCATCAGCGTGGTATGTTGCAGCAGGGATGAGCTGGTGCTCTGCCTCTGGTGGCAGAAGTCTTACCAAAAACGGTACTGCTGAGGCAAGGCCGAAAAGAGAATCAGGCTTACACTACCAGTGCAAACGTTGCTTCATGGAATTAAGTGTATCACTACTGTGAGTCACTGGTCTGTGTTTAAGCATCAGAGCTGAAGTGTTCAGTTAATGTTGCAGGATCCTTGTAGACCCCAGAGATACAGGTAAGTGTCGTTGTGGGCCACCTACAAACAGGAACTGCAGGTGGTCATTGCAGATATAATTTGAAGCTAAAACTTGACAGGCATATTTCCCTCAAACCACTCAATCATGTCTCCTGTGGCATGACAGTATTCTATAGCTTTATGCTGTTAGGTAAACGTGAAGTGGCCATAACAGCAAGTTCCATGTTCTCTGTGTGTCTCACTTGGCTGCCCAAACCAGCAGCTGCCTCACACCTGCCCCCACCAAGAAGGGAAACTCCCTTTAGTACAGGTTCAGTCCCCAGGAAACAGAATGACACTCCTGCCTTGCAGATACATACCACACCCAGCACTTACTTCTAATGAGCCTGGTAACCACTTCAAAGCAGCTCTGCCCTGAGTAATGCTAATTCCTGAGAGGGTTAAATCAACACTTCCTAAGAGCACCTAGCAAACCTGAAGAAGGTATCTGTGCTGAGCATGGCCCTACTGTCTCACCCAGGGAAGACTGAAAGAACTAAGGAACAGGAGATTCCAGTGCTTGGGTAGATGAAGAACGTTGCTTGGGTGATAGATGATGCCAGAAGTGATGTGACCCATTATGTTTCAGGTAAGTGAAAAACTCTGAACCTGTCAATGTGAAATTAGGAAAGCTTTTTTACTCCATAGCTGGTGCTAAGGTGGAGTCTGCATATGAGGAGGTGCCGGACAGTCTCTGTCCCATCTTCCTACAAATCCCTTTCATGTCTGTGTTACTTCAGAGGGGCTAAAATAGGACCTGTAACTCACAGGCCAAAATCAAATTACAGATGTATGTGATTAGATCAGCACTACCACTTTACCAAAGAGACAACAAGGAGCTCTGTTTCCTCCAGGACCATTGTGTTTCTCCACCCTGTCTTAAAACATGCAAAGCAAAGACAGAATGCCAACATGTTTTGTCAACAAGGGTGAAAAGCTGCTCTTATCAAACCTTCCTTTGCCTCCAAGGACTTACTGATGGCACCAAGTCAACTCTTCAGTTCTCGGATTATCAAAGAGAAAATTCCTTTTCCCAAAGCCAGGCCCATTTCCTTCCTTACACAAACTACTGCCATTCAAGTGGGTCCTCTCCAAAACTATATCTGTATTTCCAATTCACCTCAAAGCACCTTGCTGGCCTCGAGCAGCAAGCTCAGCACTGCACAGACTGCTCCTTACCTCTCAGACTTCAGTAGGTTTTGCTGAGCTGTCTGGTTTAAATAACATTAAAATAACATACTACCACAGCTGCTTCTCCAGAATCTTGTTTTGCTCTTCATTTGATGACTGACACATTTCCACACTGGCTATAAGACAGGATTAAAGTTCAGGATCCCACAACGACATGTGCAGTATGTCAGTGAATGGGACTTGAAGGTGTCTTAGTTCTCCTTTTTACCATGCCTTCTTCGGAATGGCTTGAAAATGTCCTAACACAGATCTGCTGCAATAAATGCAAGAGCTAGTAAGCCAAGGCTTGAGTTAAAGGTCCAATAAAACCAGCTGTCAGCAAAAGCAATCGGTTACACTCTAAGAAGTAGGTATGCACTAAGTAATAAATGTAGTTAAAAAAAATGCATAAAAGTTCATGCTACAGCAAGGCAAATCAAGTTAATCATTCACAAGCTTAAATCAGGACAAGAGTTACAGTGCTCAGCTACCAATAAAGCATAATAATTTCCTTGAAACACCATCCCTTACTTCTTTAAATAACAATTTTCAATATCAGTATCCTTGGTAGGTCAACAGAAGGATATGCTGCTGACTATCACTTCATTCCTGGATGATTACAGTTCAAAAGTAGAACAAGGTTTCAAACTGCATCCTATCAGCTGTCGAATTGCCTCCAGTGCTCCAACACAATGCTTCCTGGGGCTGCCAGCAGCAGCATCCCTCTGCTGCCTCTGAGGAGATGGACAAGAAAGGACCATGAGCACAAAAACAGGGGGTTGTCTTCAGCTGCTGATTGATGCATCTATCCGTGATGCTGATTTAAGGCTGATGAAGTAGGTCCAGCCAGGCTTTTAACAGCCTCTGTCTCCTAGGTAACTTGTGCCAGGAGAGAGTCAGGTAGGTTATTAGGAACAATTTCTTCTCAAAAGAGTAATATTCATTGGCACAGGCTGCCCAGGGAGTGGTGAGATCACCATCTCTGGAGGTGTTCCAGAGCTGTGGAGACGTGGCACTGAGGGATGTGGTCAGTGGGCATGGTGGGGGTGGGATGGGGTTGGACATGGTGATCTCAGGGGCCTTTTCCAGCCTTCATGATTCTATGATTCTAAAGATAGAAAGTGAAATCCAGAATGTAATGCAGAAGTTGACAACGGCCAACCACAGGACCTCCCAGGTGGCAAGAGACAATTGCAATGTAACATCTGGGAAAGCTATGCCTGATCTTAGGTCTGTAAGATAAGAGGACAAAGGTTTCATGCAGAAAACTCTCAGGGCACCTTCTGCCTGTGATCAGCAGCATTCCTGTGTCTTTGCAAATCAAGGCTATTTGGGGTGTAAAAACCAAGTGTCTCTGTCCCTAGTTCTCCACCTTGTAGC
Organism: Callipepla californica brunnescens; assembly: GCA_023055505.1. Classification (NCBI taxonomy): domain Eukaryota; kingdom Metazoa; phylum Chordata; class Aves; order Galliformes; family Odontophoridae; genus Callipepla; species Callipepla californica. The sequence goes on from JALIRH010000078.1 coordinate 1,066,934, forward strand.
AGTTGGAAGTTGTTAGAGCACTCACTGTGGAAAGGGGATAGAAGGTTTAGCAAAAGAGGTGGAAAACCTTTATAACCAGAAAACATCCCAAGGTGATGTTCAAACGATTTGGAGAGGCAAGTTCAAACCTCTCCAAGTGGATTAATGCCCGAATATCAGGGCACCAATCTCCTCCAGTTGGTGATCTAACTAAGGTCTCATGCTACTGGGAGAGATTCATGTAGCAGCCATTGTAGGCAGAGAAAGTAATAAATGAGGTGAAGAAGCACAGATAGACATTGCAGGGTCCAGAGCCATCTTCCAGCAGTACCTGAGTGCAGCTCTGACCTGCTTGAAATCTCCTACAGGTTTAATGTGGGTGCTGAGTGTCATCAGTCCCATTGAATGAACCTCTCTTCCCTTTGCTGTTTTGGGAACCGTGGTGCCAAACAGAGCAGTGGGATTGGGATTTTTACCCGAGTTTAAGCATTGCAGCACCGGACTTCACAATTCCTGATGTCTTCTGCTGAACCTGTGACACAACCCATCAACAAAATGGGTAATTCACCCTATCTAGACTACAAGCTCCACCAGAATCCCCTTGAAGAAAGCATCAGACATGGGGGTGTCGTCCCAACTTGCCCACACTCTCCCACTCTCTGCTACCCCTAATCTTGAGATGGCAGATCTGTTGTAGTTTGGACAGTGGGGCACTGATCTTCCACTGTGTGAAAACATGCACTGAAGTTCAAAGGTCCCCACAAGGAAGAAAAGACTGTTTCTGTTTCCAAGCTGCATATAGGGTTGCAGTTTGAAAACTGGGCTTAAGGCTTGAGGATTCTAACTGCAAAGAGGAAACCCTTCCCAACATCAGGATGTAGCAACCAGTGTTACAACTTGTATTTGACATCTTCCTTAAATCCCCGGCTCCTAGAGTCCCAGTGTGATGTGAGACTCAGTTATTTGCACAAAGATTAAAGTATTCTCCTTGACATTTGCTGGCTCCACATCAAAAAAGCAATTAAAAAAGACCCACACTGACATTATTCTATACAGCCAGATGTTTAAGTCAGTGTTATACTGAAGTAATTTTTGTACAGATTTGTGATCTGTTTCTAAGCTTAGTGGAAAGTATTCTACTCACTCCTCTGGGGATATAACCATTAAAACAGTAGCTGAACTGTGTGCTTCTTTTGCATTGTTTTTTTTTTTTTTTTTTTTTTTTAATCCAAGTAACAGTGTTTCTTTTCTTTTATTTCCAATTTCCATACCTTTCCTCAAGTTTTATGCCTATGTACGATGCAGTCATAATCCCAGCTGCCCCCACTGCAGCCTTCCAGCTCATCTCACAGAAGCCAAAATGATGCAAGTCTGCAAAAGCAGCTGCAGGTGTCGTTAAAGGAGAGAGGAGAACACAGGATGGTGCAAAGGAGCGGCAGCCCTAGCACCTGCTTGGCCCCACTTTACAATGAAATAGCATGATCAGAACAAGTGTAATCAGCAGCAGCAAAGCAAAGTGCATTCGGTGCACACATTTGATGCAAAGTGCAGCACACCTCTGCATGTATTGCAGGTGGTGCTCAGCCCCACACATCCTGCCACGCCAGGCCTAAGAGAGACACACTCCCACTGTGATAAACATAGATATTTCCTCTCTGTATTTCAGAGAAGGATAAGTGTTCGCTAGGTGATTGCCTCACAACTCTTACCTCAGGTTTTTACACACCACACAACATGCTGGGAGGAAGCAAGCCCTCAAGGGGAAGAATCTGAGCGTGCAGCCATTCATTTATAAAGCATGCCCCTCTATCCAAGGGATTTCTGAAGTGCCCGTCACACCCATCTCTGAGCATGCACCATCACATTCTGGATGCTCATCACTTGACGGCAGTCTTGCAAGATGAGCAGCTGCAACACCTCTGTTTACAGGTTTAACAACAGTATCCAACCACACAGAAGCAACAGGAATGCAATCCTGAGGTCATTTGGGTAGAAAGAATGAAAGACGGATGGAATGGAGCAGCAGCATGCTGAACCACTCCATCTCCCTCACATCTCTGAGGGGTGGTGAGAGCCTTCTGCAGGTCTCTGTGCTGCAGGGACCCAGGGTGACTCCTCCTTCCCATAGGCAGTGCAAGGTCCCCAGTCCACCCCTGAGACTCACCTTCATGATGCTTTTGAACTGCCACATCAGATGCCCCTATTCCTCAGTACAAGGGAATTTGCACAGCTCCATGCAAACACCCAGTGAAGGGCAGATCTCCACCAAATTTTGGGTTTTTTTTTTATGCTGCTTTGTTGGTAAACACCTGTCCCCTTGTATTAGCTAGTGGTAAGAGAATAAATGAAGGATACCTCTGGCTGGACCTGAAGGGCCATCTTTGCATCTTTCTGACAATTTGCAACTGGTGAACAGCCACATAAAATAATTTTCTCTGCTAGGATTGAATATAGAATCATAGACACACTAGGTTGGAAAGGACCTAAAAGAACATCTAGTCCAACCATCCTCCTATCAGCATCCCTACTCAATAAGCTACTCAGTCATATCCCTTAGCACCTCATCCAGACGCTTCTTGAACAGCTCTAGGGATGGTGACTCCACCACTTCCCTAGACAGGCCATTCCAGCATCTGACCACTCTTTCAGAGAAAAAGTTTTGCTCTGAATGTGCCACAATTCAAGTTTGCGTATTTTTGTTTCGAGTGCATTGGTGGAGATGAGAGAGTAGTGTTTAGAGCTTAGGTCTGTGGATTTTTACATCTCTGGATGAAAACTCTTGGTCAAGTGTGTTCAAATATTCCTGTGCCCTACACATGGTGGCAGCTCCAGGAGTGAGCCAACAGCCCAACCTGCAGTCATCTTCACACAGGGCCTGAGTCTCCCAAGTGTTGCTTTAGTAGCTGGGAAAAATGAAAACCTCTTCTCCAAACAAACCATTCAGACAGGGTGAAGCATCATCTGCCCACTAAAAGTGTCCATGGGGGAAATGGGTCTGCTTCTTGCCTGCAACTCCAATAGCATGAGGAAAACGATGACAGCATTGGGGATGCAGTGATAAATCCATACCCACCCTCAAGCTTTAAGTCTCTAAGTGTTGTGGTCACTTTTCCCAAGAAACTGGGAGAAATGTGCATGGTGACATGCTGGGCTCTGCAGCTGCTCCTCAAAATTCCCTCCTGCAGCCACAGTGGCTTTGGGGCCAGTTTTGCTTCAGGAAGGGCTCTCACATGCAGCATGGATGGAGCTGGGCTCCATTCAAATCCATCCCAGCAGTCTGGGTGCCTACAAGCCCTCCTGCTGGGTTCTAAATCACACAGCTCATGTCTTCAGCACTGTGCTGCAGAAACCTCCTGCTGTGACCAAACCACAGCTGTGACCTGAGAAATCACTGCAAAAATAACAGTATTTCAGAAAGTCTCCTAGGACAACCACACTGAGGACTCCACTGAGCTGTGGAGCATGTGGGACAGCTGCCTGCTGGGCCATGGGGTGAGAATCTGCCTATGGGGTGGGTGTCTTGAGCAATATGGCCACAGTAATAAATCCATTTAATTGTGAACCCCACACACATGAGCTGACATTGAACTGCCCTCTCATACTGCTTCTCTTACTGTCATTGCTCTGTATTTCCCCTTTTCACATCTTTCACCCATTTCCTTTCTTGACCCGATGTCCCCTTTTAGACTTCAGTCTAAAAGTTTGTCCACTACGCCAAAATAGAAGAATAAAAAGAGCAACAGCTGAAATTAAGCATGGAATTAAGGTAGAAAGCTGGAGGATGCAGAACTGGAAAGGAGAAGCAGAGCAGGACAGTGATAGGATGGAGGCAGGCGAAGATGTGCACAGATGTGCAGAACAGTGACATCTTAAAGTTTCCTACAGGTGAAAGCAGCCTGGCAGAGCATTTTCATGGCTTTCTTAGACTATTCAGCCCCACTGACCCAGACTGGTTGATCCCATCTGTGCTCAGTTTCCATTTGCTTTTATCAGTCACTGATTTTGCTGGTCTCCTTTGCATCCTGTTCCTTCCAACATATTAGCCAAGCTTCCCCTTTATTGACATGTCAGGAATGTGAGGTCTCAGCCACTTCTGGTCTTTCAGTCGTTTCAACACTGTCTCCTAGCAAACTTCCCTAGGGATGCAGTAATCGAGTTGAACTGCTCAGGATCAAGCAAGAGAGATGTTCAAGGACACTTTGAGTTGAGTACCATGTGTCATAGAATCATAGAATCACCAAGATTGGAAAAGTTCTCCAAGATCATCCAGTCCAACCATCTGCCTACCACCAATATTTCCCCACTAAACCGTGTCCTTAGTATGGCATCTAAACCTTTCTTGAACACCTCCAGGGACATGGACTCCACCACCTCCCTGAGCTGCTAGATTTTAGTGGTAGATCCATAGGAGCAGGGCTGAGGCATGAGCTGCAGTGCATCTCTGTTCAACACCCCATAGCTTAGAGGTGGTAGAACCATTCCCACCCGATATTAACTCACGGTGGGCAGAGAATGAAAGTTCTTTGATGGCCAAAGAAATAACACTTTTAAACTAAGCCTCTAGCCTATCCATTAGGGACATTGCTTAAAGGGCACTGTGGTGATGGGTTAGCAGTTGGACTTGCAGGTCTTACTGGTCCTTTCCAATCTTAATGATTCTATGGCTCTATGACACACACGCACATCACCTCTCCATCTCTCTCAGCTCCACTCAGAGCAGAACCCGCCTCTCGCCACTCAGGCAGCGTCACCTGAGAGCAGAGCACTTAGCTAATTAGCCTGGCATGCACACAGCGGCTTCGTGGGAATGTTTGGAGCCAGGGCTGGTCCCAGCACCAGGGTGCCGATGGGAAGAAGGGCCCCACCCTTCGGACCGGGATAATATTTTTCTAATGCCTTGCAGTGGTTGGCTTTTGTTTTGCTGAGTTGTTGCTATGCACCTGAGGCTCCGCAGGGGAAGTCAGCTCTCCGGAGGAAACAACACTGGCAAAAAGTCACCAAATCATTGTCCTGGCTGCTTTCTGTGTCATGAACAAGCACATGAATCTGCACTTGTTTATCGGGAGGCACAAGGGCAGGATTTTGCCGGTTGTCTGCAGAGGTGATTTGTCTATTGGACCTGTGAGGCTCGGTGGCAGCAGTTAGCCCCAAAAACAAAACCAGGAAGAGACTAAGTGTTCCCATACAACTCTGAGCACAATCAGCAGCCCTCCTCGAAAGAGCCTTTAAAACAAGAAATGGGAGAGGGAAAAAACAATTAGTAGCAGGGACTTTATTTAAAAAAAAAAAAAAAAAAAGACAATTCTTCCATTAATCAGACCCTTATCAGCAGCAAGGTGATATAAAGCCCGGGTTTAATTAGAACTGAGAAAATGTGTTTGTGCTGGTGTGGAGAGCCTTGTCTATGTGGCCAGGAATGTGGCCTGCATCCTGTTTTCTTTACAGATGGGGGAGGAATCCGTTCTGTGATTCCTTGAAAGGCTGCAGCATGTTTTCCACCAGCTCCATGCTGCGCTTGTGAATTCATCCCTGCTTCTCAGCATCCTGGAGAGCAGCTTTGTGCTCAGAGGGATCCCAAAAAAACACCAGCTTTGTTTTGCAGGAAAAGAGCCTCTGCTCCATGGACATCAACAGGTGCTCTTGGCACCTGCTGGTCCTTCTTGCTCTGTCTGATTCCGCTGGAAACTGTGGATCAGTGGATAATTCCTTAAGCACCATGCAGGGCAGGACCTTCCAGTCTTTCTGCTCCTATTATCCCATCAGGTGCCTTTGAAGGGCACTTGTTTATTGCCTTTTTCTTGGTAAAGAATTTAAACAGAAAGAGGTTTAAAGCTGAATTTGGTTAATGGCTTTAAACTAAAAGAGGGGAGATTTAGGTTAGATGTGAGGATTAAATTCTTCTCCATGAGGCACTCCAAGCTGCCCAGAGCTGTGGGTGCCCCATTTCTGGAGGTGCCCTAGGCCAAGGATGGGCCCTGGGCAGCCCAACTTGGTGAGGGGCACCCAACCCCCATCAAGGGGTCAGGCTGGGGGGCTTTGAGATTCCTTCCAACCCAACCATTCTGTGGTTCCGTGATCCTGTAAAACCCTTCCAACCAAACCCAAGCAGGTTCTTCAGTTTTTAAGGTCCTTTCTAACCCAAACATCCTGCGATTTTACTGTTCTATGATTCTATGATTCTACAGTTCAATGATCCAAAATCCTCAAGGATAGCATTCAATCACTGTCAGCTCCTCAGCTACATTCCCATTGCTAGGGAATGTCCCTGAGATTTATCCAGGACTTCCCCCTTTGCCCAGGGTGACTTCTGCTGTTTTACATCTGTGACTTTTTAACTCAGGACTCAACTGTCTTGTCCCATGTTGCTCCCATCATCACTTGAGGCTCCAGTGAACTCTGCTTCAATACCATGACAAAAAATAGCAGTCAGTCTTTAACACTGCAATATATAAAATCTATGAACACGTTTTCTCTGCTTGCCAGCCCCAACCTCTCAAAAACATAAGCACAGTCATGCTTCCAACCTGCTTTTTATCAGTACGGTTACTGCAGGAATGAACAGCCTTCCCCAAAATTCAGCAGCCTTCCCTGCACCAGAGCTCTTGAAGGGAGCTCTCACCCTCCCAATCCTCCTGTGTCCTTGGCCACACAACTGTGAGTTTGTCTTTTGTAGGCAGGGGTGGGAATGCGACCCAAAAGCAAGTTTGAAGAAGTGTGACAAATTCACCCAGCACTGCAGCCCAGCATAATTAAGCAGCATTCTTATTCACGTCATCTCCTGGCTCTGCCATCGTTTTTATTATAGTCATTATGAAGACAGATATTACTTTTGGATTGACTCACTTGATGGGTTGATCAGCACTTTATTGTAGCCTCCAGTTATAGCACTTTTTATGGCATCCAGAAGAACTTAACCATTAGCACACTATTAGGAAGCACACTGGCAGCTGATTAAGTTGCTGAAGGTCAAAGACATTTTTCTTAATTGCTCCATGTGTGCTCTTTCCTCCTCCCCCTCCAACAGAGCTGGAGGGAGATCATTCTGTTTTAATAATAAAGTCACAGAGGCATACTCGTATTTGCCATCAAATCTCCAGGGAGAGGGTTATTCACCATTTAAGATCTTGTCTAAACTGTTATGGTCTTGCTGCTGAAATGAAGTCTTGGAGATTTTCACGGCATGTATTGCAATCTAAAAAAAAAAGAAAAGTCATCAGGGTGACTGATTGAACTGGTTAACACTTATCACAAATAATGTTGTATTAGGGTCATAAAAAATGAATGCATGGATATGCTGAAGGGAACTCTGTCTTTGGGAGGGAAGGCAATATGATATCTAGCCTACAGCTCCGAGGTAAATCTCCAGGAAACCCTGTCAAAGATGAGAGATCCTGGAATTCCTAAGAGACCTTTTGATCAGCCTTGTCATTCTTTCCTTTGGAATGCAGCACTTCTGGTGTTTTCCCGTTGATTCACAAAGGCAGCTCAGCAAGGTGTTCATATCCTGCCTCCCACACCACTCCAGCTACACAGTGAGCTCTCCTTTCAATGTGCTTCAGGTGCACTACAGGAATGACAACTTCCAGCAGAGACACTTCAGCAGAGACGATGGGATGCTTCTCACCTCTTGCAAACACAGGCATGAGCCTGTCTTTGTCACCCAGCACAGGTATCAACTGCAGCTTTAAACAATGTGATTACTTAATCTGATGTGTCCAGTTTCATTTTCTTCTTCAGCCTCTTCCTTCTCCCAAGACTCCAGGACTCACCTGAAATTAGAAACTAAAACCACCAGAAGTCGTATCTTCAGCAAACTCCACCTCGTTGGACCTGGCAGCCTTCCCACATTTCAATCTCGGTCAGACGTTCAGCTGCTCATGGAGCTTCATTTTTCAGCTCCAGACTTGTATGACCCAACTAAGGTCACTGAGCCTGAGAAATATCTTCCTTGTCTTCTCCTGAGCTGGGTTTCTACCAGCTCATTGTGCCCACCAGGGTTTAGCACGAGAGCCAGTCAATGGGGCTGAGGACTGAGGATTGCTGTTGCAGGTTGTTAGGTCGACCTGGTGGCCTCAGGAAGCCCCTCCATCATGGGCAGCTCAGTGAAACCCTCTCTCCTTTGCAGGACAAGCTGGAGGAGCAGTGCTGCGCAGAGGAGCACACTGTTTCCTTTGGACAAGGGAGTGGCTGTAAGGTTGCCTCAAAGGTCTTACAGAAGTTATGTGGGGAGAGGCACCCAATTACTCATTAGTGAGCGGGTGTGAGGCTGAGGAAAGGATTTCAAAAAGGATGAGACAGCAAAATGCTCCTGCTGAGTGTCAGAAGAACGTGCGGCAGATGGGAGCGTGCTTAACACAGCCGCTTTGTGCCTCTCTGCTCCCTGCTTCCCAACCAATTCCTTCCTACAGTTTGTGAGGAAGAGTTAAACTTTGGATCATCTCTGCTTCCTGGATCAGACCAGACAGGGCAATGGAGAGAGATGGAGGAAGAGCTCAGAGTGTCAGGGAGAAAGGAGTGAGCAAGGCAAGAGCTTGAAGGGATTCCTTTCAGCCCAGAGCCTGAACTGACCCCAAAAAGGTGCTGGTTGCAGCTGACCACAGTGATGCCCTGAGGCAGAAGGCATGGCATCCACCGTTCATATGCCTGTTCCTCACTCCAGTCTACTCAAGAACACCCGTCAATCAACAGCCTTCACACTCAAGGATATTGATGTGAGAGAAAAGACTGGGAGCTTCAAACACAGCAGCGAGCTAGAACTGCCCAGCGACGTGTCGTGTTCTATCTCAGCCTGAAGAGTGTGAGCCACACCACAGGGACGTACCATGGCCATGGCCAAGCCAACTGTAAATCCTGAATGCTGCTCTCAGTGGAGGAGGTTGCAGAGGAGCCCCCATTTCATTTAACTAAATCATCCTGAGCTTGTCATTACAAAGTAAATAGGTTTCAAGGCAGAAGACCTCCTGCAGAATACCCTTTGTGGTTCATTGCAGACTTGCCCTTAGTCACAGATGGGAGTGACTGATTTCTATAACAGATCAAATGATGTAGATGGAAACCCAGATGCTGGGAGGTCTGTACTGCTGGGCCATATTGCAGTCCCCACAAAACCATCAGCCAGATGTTCTGAAACCAAACACATAGGACTAGCTGCTGACACATAGGAAAGAGTCACCCATCACCCATTATTCAGTGTCCCTTGTCTACGTGACCTATCCTAGGTCTTATTAAATAAATAAGGCTCTTCCACAGGGAGATCCAAAGCAGAACATAATTATAATTTGCCAGGCAGGGAAACTTTTTAGCAGAGTAGATCTTGTGTGTGAACAGCCTCCTCTTTCCGTGTAAGCACAGAGGATGCGCCAAGACCTGGAACAGGCACCCACCAAAATACGCTTCACAAAATACACTTCACTCAAAGCATCTTTCCAGTCTTGTGTCAACGCATCTTATTCTGGGCAAAACTGAATGGTTCAACAAATGTTGAGATGCAGGCAAATTTGAAAAATGTACTGCCTAACCTGATGAGGACAGAACAGTCCCGCAGTGCAAAAGGAACACTTGCTGCCTGCAGATCATTGTGAAAGGGCTCTTCTTCAGGAATTCCTTCAGCAGAGAAAAAGCGAGGTCCATGCAGGGCACCAGGCTTCTTTTTTATGGGAATTGTCAAATAAATGAAGAACTGCTAAACTGAAAAGTGGTTTTGTAGGAAAGATGCCCTGTCCCTTACATGTAGAACTGGCTTTGCAAGTTGGCCACATTTCCTGGATTTTCCTCCTTGATTTTTGTTGTCTTGTTATTTATTGTCTGTTATGTATGAAAGCTGATAAAATCTGTCTCCTTCAATCCACTTCAGCTGATCTTCATCACTGAATTCAATAAGCTCAGAAAAAACAGTCCTCTCTTTTCCCTTTATATCCTAATTAAGATGCTCTCAGATGTGTCCCTTCTCTCTTGCCCTTGGGTGATGCTTAATTAGCTCTTGTAATTAAAACCATACCCGAAGGACAGGGCTCTGTACAGATGTTGGCATTGGTATAGGCAATGCCATGGGGTTGCTGTCAGGCTCCAGTGGCCCCTTGGCACTTGGATGCATGAGAGGCTCATGTAGGATCCAAGTGAGGAGCTCTGGTGAGGTTTTGTGAACAGGGAATTAAGGTACTCCTGTGGATGCTTGGCCCATGGTGGCTTTGCCCTGCTATTTTCCTTCCATAAAACTCACCTGTTCTCCATCATTCAGCCCTGCACAGATCTTTTTTTTTTTTTTTTCTCTGTTCGTTGATCTTAAGCAGGAAAAATAACCTCCAATAGATTCATCCAAAATTTCTCACTCCTTGTTTGGATGTCTTCTAGCCCACATCCTGCATCAGGGCTACAGAGAGCATCCCCTCCAGCAAAGGCAATGCTCCCTGAACACTGTTTCCTGGGCAGCTGGGATGGTTTCATCCTCCATGAGCAGGGAAAGGCGACTGCTGCCAGGCTGACTAAGGTCATATTTCTTCTGTGACTTAAAGAAAGGCAAATAAAAGGCTGGGCCCAAGGCTGGCTCAGAAGACATTCCAGATGATGAGGAAACCTTTCCTGGGAAATGAATGAGTGTCCAGCAGCCCTCAGCTTCCTCATTCACACCACCTGGACTCAGCCCAAGCAGGTCTGGAAATTACTCCAAACACACACCTTAGATTTTATATATGGGGAATTGAGGCCAGTTGCTGGGCTCCTTCCATTTTTTATTTTGTCATAAAATGATAAAAACATCTGAAATAATCCAATTTTTGCACATCCTAACACCAGGTCATAGGGTTGAGGTTTGGCTGTAGCTCAGCCAAGGATTTTGGGCAGTAGGAAAGGAACAGGGCTGCCACTCCAGGCTTCTGGTCCCAGAAAGCCATAGAAACCCACAACAAACTGTATAGATGCTGGGTGTGCAGCAACCACACTGCTGGCTGTTATGATAATGTTTCTTTTTTATTTCCTTCTCACAGCTGCACCATGAAATTCACTGAGTTAACTACACCAGAATAATCTATGGCGTGGTCTTCAGGCACAGCTTTAATGGGACAAGGGCCTTTTAACCATACTTGGGAAGAAAAGAAAACTGAAAAAAAAAACAAAGGATTGAGGGAAAAAAACAAAACAAAACCAAACCCTAACTCAGATCTACAAGTTGATGGGGCTGCAGAGGGGGTGTGATCGCTTTGTCCCTGCAGTGCTAACAGCTGCTGAGATGATTTGTGACAAAGTGCTCATCCATGAGAGAACATTATCAGGACACATAGCGCAGGGATTCCAGCTGTGCTCAGCACGGCATCCCCATTCCTACCCAGCTCTGCTGTCCCACTCAGAGCCACAGTGCTTTTGTCCCCTACATTCTCACTCTTCTCCACCCACCACCACCCCAGAAAATAAGGAAGAAAAAAAGGGTATCAACTTTTGCCATTATTTATTACAAATTAGATTTCTGCAAATTGCCATCTAAAAAAATCAATAGGTTTAAATAAATATACAGATGTCAGAATGCTACATACGTCATGTGTGCAGTCGGTCACGCTGAAGATGAGACATCACACACAACAGGAGATATACATAGTATTTTACAGCAGTAGTTTTATTTTAAATTACGAGGCTCACATTAAACCATGTGCAAAGTTTCCTTTGGAACAAACCCTTCCAGGATTTACTTATTTGTTATTATTTTCTTTTTCCCAAATGACTCAAACCTTCAGAAGGTCAAATAGAAAAAAAAAAGTTTCTCTGCAGCTTTGGGGACCAAAATGATTGGTCAGATGTTTCATCCACAATGCATTCAATCAGTCTCATCTTGCTTAAAGCAAAATCAAGGAAGTATTTTGTATGTCCGATGGGACTACACTTGAGACAACCACAGGTTTTGGTCCACCACACTTCTCGAGCAATCTTTTTCAATGCTGATGTGTAATACTGGACCGGGCAGCAAGGGGGACCCGACAGCGGTTCTGTGACAGCAGTTATTAATCTGCACTAACCAGACAACAGCCACAGCCACGATTAATAACAGAAGTCAATCTGCCCAGGCAAGCAAAAGTGCATTTGCAACGCAGCTCCAGAACCTTGAGACTGTTTGCCTACAAGATGCGTTTCCAGCTCCCGGGCTCTGTGTTTTTCCCCAAATTGTTCTTTTCCTCCTTCGAGCCAGCAGCATTGTGCTGCCCCGGGGATGCATCCACTATTTGTGTGGGTTTAAGTCCAACCCTTTCTCCTAAAGCTGTGCAGATAGTGTTGTGCTCTCTTCCTACTGGTCCTTTCCTGCACGTTAATCCCACCTGGCTGCCCCTTGCCTAATGCATTTTCTATTCTGGTTACACTTAGAATGACATGCTATCCATACACTGCTTATTTAGTACATAGGGTCCAACTCAGAAATCTGATCTAAGTGAAGCAGCAAGCAAGCCTTTGTGTGTCATTCTCCCACCACCCATCTTCTCTGACCCTAACCCTTCCTTTCAGGCAAAGCTGAGAGCAAGCTGGGATACAGGGCAAAGAGCTGACAAACCCAGTTCTGGGTTTGGGAACAAGCTAAGTTCCCAGCACTGACCCCATAAAGACCAGTGGCTTCGCTCTGCTTGGACCCTCCTCAGGCTCCATGGGGCTCCATGCATGAGGCTGCAGCCTGGCAGGGCCAGAAACTGCTGCAGAGATACAGCTGCATGTGAGCATCCCACCCTGCTCTGCATGGTGGCAGGAGCCATGCTTGGGTTTAAAGAGAGCTATTGTCCACCTAAACAAGACCCACACAGCCCTCCAGTGATTTTTCTCAGCCAAAGAATGCCACTGACTATTCAGATGGCTCTCAGGCTTCAAGATGTTACACTTCTATACATATATATACACTGGTAGCTGTTTGACCATGGGAGTCTCATTCGTATGCACATTGCACTGACTGGTAAGAGAAAAAAGTGCAATGCTGAGCCCAGAGGCAGCTTATCCCTGTCTACAGCAGCCAGACCATGTCTGAGGGGTCCGAGTGGAACCACACTCTGACACAGTCCAAGGGCAGAGCAGACCAGTGATGCGGGCACTCAATGCTGCCAGGTCTGGACAGCATGTGGCTGTTTGGGTTTTGTTGGTGATTCAACCACCTGCAGAGGCTGAGTGTCTGCCTTGGGCTCCAGTGCAAAGTGAAGCAAGTGCTCTACCAGCAAGACCCCTGCCTGATCCAAAAAGGCACAATTCAGCTCCACGACGCGTCTATGACTGTATAGAGAGACACTGATTTCCCTTTATAACAGTCTCTGGAGTGCATGCAGTACTCGTTCACACAATGGGAGCATGGAGACTTCCATTTCTTCCCCCCCTCCACTCATGGCCTTTCCTTCAGCTCTAACTACCGACAGCGGAGTTAGCGGCATCCACGGAACTCCAGATTCTTCTGGCGAACTCGGTTTGCACCTGCTCCTTATCTCTTCTTCTTCCAAATGTTCTTCTTCCAAGGCAAAACTGCTGGCGGAGCACTCCGCTGAGCACGGTGCTGCTGCTTGCTGAATCGCAGGCGGGAGGCAGCAAGGTCCCTGCAACCAGGACAGACAAAACGTTCACTCATCAGCCCATTTTCCTACTCAGCAATAGCCCATAGTATGCCATTCCCCTATTGGCATTTACCATCCAGTCAGCAGTTTGGGTCTTGTTTTGTTGTTGGGTTGTTTGTTGTTATTATCGTTATTTTTGGTGTTTTTTGTTGTTTTTTTTCCTCTTGGGTTTGGTTGTTGGCTTTTGGGCTGCTGTTTTTTTGTTCGTTTGTTTGTTTTGCAGCAGAAAAGGGGGATGGAAAAGTAGAAATTCCTAGCTGCAGCTATGATAAGTCACAGCACTGATCCACCTAGTTGGGATGATCCAACCAACGCTTCCCCACATCTGTCTTTCAGAACTTGTTCCCTTTGTGTCTGATTTAACTGCCACCAATGGACCAGTTTCCAGAATTAGTGGGTACCCTTTGACTTGTTTAGGCTTCTGGAAGCTCTTCCAGCACTGAGTTCCACAGTTCAGTGGTGGGATGTTAGAAGGCATATCTCTTTTGATCCAAAGCTGCTGCCCAATCCATCCTTTTCCTGTGGGATGATGTCTCTTTCTTACACATCACCCTTTTGCCCGTCCCATATCAGAGGAACTTCCCCACCAAAAATTACACTATGTAATGTTGCTCTAGTGCTGGAAAACCCCTAGTTCCCTCAGCTGTTGGCCTTCAGTTCTACACAGCAGAGATTGCCCCGCTCAGTTATTAAAAGGGGGATGAGGCAAAAGCCAGCTCCACCCCAAGCAGCAACCTCAGGGTCACAATCCCACATTTTTACATGCTTATGAGGAAAGTTCACACCAAATCACAAAACTGTAGGGGTTGGAAGGGGCCTCTGGAGATCATCAAGTCCAACCCCAAGTTTAGAATAGGTTTCAGTGGCATGCTCACCTGAGGTCTCTCAGCAGGCTGTGTTGGGAAGGCTTCACATCACGGCTACGCAGAGCTTTTGTCAATGCTCCAGAGCTCTTCGGGAGCCTCAGGCTCTGGAGGTACCTAATGAGCAAGGAGAGGTGCATGAGCCACCCACATGCAGGTACCAGGAGAGCACTGCTCTAACATCACTGTGCACTGAACTTAGTCTGTCACCAATCTGAAGAGTTAATTGCATCTATTTGAGAGTTATCTGTGCTTAACTTCTGCTGAGGTCCTCTTCCTTGCTCAATTGATAGTCAAAACATTTGTCATAAAATTGACTATTACTTCAATAATAAACTAATGACATCTGTACAATAACTTCACTCCTCACCTCCCCACAATGCACAGTCCACTATGCTTTTGGCTAAAGGGAGAGAACAGAGACTACGCCCCATAGAAACAACAAGCTCCCAGCCTATGGGAGATACCAGCACCCCAAAGCAACCCCACAGCCTCCATTCCGCTCTCCTAGGAGCACCCCGGGGAGCATCCCCAACCCCTGCAGCTCACCTGGGCTCCTCCTGGCAGAAGCTGGTGCAGGTGCTGTCTCCAGAGTGTGAGCACTCACACCTGCCGGGCGATCTCTTGCGCCGCCGTGGTGGGCTGCCCAGGCCATAGGGAGCAGTGTGCCTGTTGGAAAGAGGAGCAATCAGCGCTGCTGCTCGCTTGTTATCAGCCAGCAGGTTTACAACACAGTCCTGGGAGGCAGCCAAGCCAACGCCATGATAATAAAAGACTCATCTATAGACATAAGGTGAAAAGGCCACCGATAATTCCAAGCCTTTAAACTCCAGCTCCTCTCCCATCTACTGTTTACCCTGCCCCTCCCAGGGAGATGGCTGTGCCAGCCCTCCCAGTGGCATTTTTTCTCCTTGCACCCGTGCAAGGGCTGCCGAACGGGCTGGGCACACCAGCCACCAGCACATGAAGTGTGCAATGCACAGGACATAGTACAAACCCCAGTCACTGTAATGCACGGGACATAGTATGAATAAAGAGGTCTCAGGGCCATAACAGGTCCTCCTGATCGCAGCATGCTTCCCAGGCTCTGAGAGTGTGCACATTCCTGTTCCATCTCTGATCACAATCTCTCCTCCCAGAGGGTTTAGGATTGGCAGTGATTGAAACTATGCTCCGAGCAAGCAGCAAGTTGTAATTGCACGTTAGTGAGCATGATTTTAACC
Organism: Callipepla californica brunnescens; assembly: GCA_023055505.1. Classification (NCBI taxonomy): domain Eukaryota; kingdom Metazoa; phylum Chordata; class Aves; order Galliformes; family Odontophoridae; genus Callipepla; species Callipepla californica. Next base: position 1,082,561 of record JALIRH010000078.1, read on the forward strand.
ACACCTGAGTACATGTGTTTTGCTACAGAGTGATGGCCATTGGTCTGAAACTGCACGGAGAGCTGCTTTAGCATTCTTGAGGGCAGGACTTGGCAGCCACGGGACGTTAGTGCCAACCCACCACTGTCTCATTAACAATGCTGGCAGCCAGCAGGCAGTTACAGTTTGCAAGAGGGTAATGTAACTTATCTGGCTTGCAGCTATAACATCTTGCTATTGCTTTTGTCTCGCAGAGGTACAAATCTCAGATGAAGCTAGACCGTGGGGAGGCAGCACCCTGAGCCTTCATCCCCCTCCCTTTGGGTTATGCTGAAACCCCCAGGCACAGCACAGCCTGTCCCTTCCTGGCAGCTGCAAAGGGCTGAACTCTCAGTGCAACGTGGTGCAGGTGCTGCACGAACCTCACAGGACCAGGATCCTTTCTCACCTCCCTCTAACTGCCCCCAGTCCTGGATAAGGAAGGACAGGGAACAACTCACCCGCAGAGCCTTCCCCCCCAAAAAAACCCACACTCCAGCTCACCCAGGTGTGTTGACCCAGATGATATCCAGGTGGCAGAAGTAGATGCACTCCTTATCCAGCCAGCTGTTGCAGGAGCACCGCTTGGTCCTCAGGTGCGCGGCCGCTCCGAGATGGGACTGCAGAGGAGGCTGCCCCATACCTACAGCAGAAGAAGAAGGGATGAGTTGCAGGTCGGGCTCGGAGCACCGTCCGTCTCACACCTCCACAATCACACCTCCGGCAAACGCTACGGTGATTCCAGAGCACAGAGCGGTGCAGGAGGTGCAGCCGGGCACAACCGGGCAGAAACTGCCCCGCAGTGCCCCCCATCCCGAAGACCCTCCTGCCCCCGGGACCCCCACAGCCCCGGGGCTCACCGTCTTGCAGGAGGACACAGAGTGCGAGGGCCAGCAGCGCAGCAGCGGCAGGATGGCTGGGCATGGCTGCGGAGCCGGAGGATGCAGCTTTGGGGTTTTCCTCTTTTCCTATAAACGTTTCCCCCTCTTTTTATATATATATATATTTTTTTTTTCCTTCCTCTCTTCTCCGTGCGCCGCTTCTGCCGGAGCCGCAGCGATGATCTGGAGGCAGCGGGCCCCTGGCAGGTGCTTTATAGCCCCGCTCCGCCGCGTCACGGCCACGCTCCGCCTCCCCGCGTGGAGAGCCCGCGGGGGAAACATCGGGGAGCGGGCACGCGTGGGGGGGGGGGAGGTGGCATCCCGTGGGTCCGCCCTCCTGCGGGGGGGGGGGGGCCCTCTTCCAGCACGGCTCCGGCCCCACGCTGCGGACACGCGTGGGGCTCCCGTCCCGCACGGGGGTGGTGCGGGGAGAAATTCCCACGCCATGGCTGCACGGAGCGTGAGGCTCTGCTGTGCGTATGCACAACTGTGTTTGTTTCGAGTGGGGTGAGGTGGTGAGTCCCGAGTGGGGGGTGGCTCCCACGCGCGATGCAGGTGGAGGCAGCAGCAGTTTGCAGGCGCTGCCGGCAGATGGAGCGGGAGCGGTGCCTGCCCGCTTCGTGCGTGGGGCTGCCCACGGGCCCCGCGACTTCCCCATAGAGGGACCCCGGGCTGCCGCAGCCCTTCGGGTATGACAAATTAAAATAGCCCCCAAATAACAGCAAAACAACTGGAAAACTGCCCTCGGAGGAGCCCCCGTGAGCAAAGCGTGGGACAGAGGCAGCTCCCGACTGAACGGACCCCGGGTGCTGCATGGGACTGTTAGATACCTGAGAGCAAAAGCAGGTTAAAAGAGACTACCCCCCCTCCCCCCCCCACACACACAAACTTCTGCACTTGACTTTCCCATGGCTTCTTAGGAAAGGGAGTGTGCTTTCATCTGTTTACAACGAGCCATTTTATAGTGTTTTTATTGCGCAGGATAGGGTTTATTATCGAGAAGGGATGCAAGGTGATGTGTGTTACTGTGTTTTGGTATGAGGTCTATAATACGAAGTGTAGCACACAGTGGAAGAGTGGAAAGAGAAACAAGAAAAATGCAGCGAGCCAGAGTGAGGAAAACTGATATTATCTGAGCAATAACTTCTGCTGGCTGCATCTTTGGAAGGAAAATGGGTTGGGATTGCATTCCTGCAAGCAATGATGAGAGGTTTTAACATCCACACTGACCGAGCAGCAGGGTGAATCCCAGTCTGTGTTCATGCAGTGGTTGTGTGCGGGGCGAATCCCATGGTGGGACTGAAACTGTAGGATCTGGGGAAGTTGTTTCTCTGTTCACCAAACTGCTGTGGCTGTGATGGAACGTGAGCACAGGTAATGCAGAGAGCTCTGTTTACTGAGTGGGAATAAAGAGAGGGGACTGGAGGAGAAGGAGGGTGAAAAATATAGCTGGATCTGCAGCTACAATAGCAGGGTGTAGGACATGCTAGGCAGAGAAAATCAGAAATAGTGAAAACTATTTTATAAAGTACAAAGAAAACAGTGTTTTAATTGATAAAATAACTCTTCTGTGCAAGCAGCAAACAAGGAGAAGCAAAAGGAGGGAAGTTTTTGACCTCTGTACCAATGCAGCAATCATTCTAAAGACAATAGGGAAATACAAAGCAGCATTACCTGTTACAGCCCATGCTCCAGCTGTGCCAAGTTACAGACTTATGTCTGAGCTGAGATACTACATGTCATTCCAGATGCCAGTTCAGTGATATAATAGAACTCACCTGGCTCCAATTTCTGCCATCCACATTCTGGTCACTGCTGGATGAAAGAAGATATTTTCGACGTGGAGAAGGTAACGCAGCAGCACTTGTGCACACAGAGGAAATGCTGGGGAATGAATGACATCATTTTTTCATTTATTCCTGAAAAGGGGGCCACTGTCTTAGAAAGGGTGTTAAGCCATTTGCACGAAGTGTGAGGTGGTACTGTGACTTTCAAGGATACGTTTACAGAACGGATCAAGCAGAGAACTGTGAAGATCTCTCATGCCTCTGGAAATGGAGAGCAGTCTCATGTTATCCTGTGGGTTTGGAGATCTGGGTTCAAGCTGTTTCCCTTACCAGCCTCCTGTTGTGGCCACAGCTTTCTCAATTAGCTGACACTTCCAAAAAGCACCTGAAGCAACATGTAAATATCTGTTAAGGTCTTGTAGTTACTGCTAGAAGAAGACAAGTGCTGGGTTATCTGCTGGGTATCTACCTTTAATGCCAGCTGCAAAAATATCTTTACAAACCAGACCTTTCATCCAAGATCTCTCACTTGTTTTGTTCGTTTCTCATCAATCCCAAGAGTGATTTACGCTGTTGGAGAAAATGGAGCAAATGTTACACCCTCTTGTTCACATATTCCTATTGAATGGAGTTTGAACTCCTTTTTTTTCTCCAGGAAATACCCTACTGCGTTGAGCAGGCACAAACCTGACCAGCGTGTGTGTGGATGTTTGGCACCAGTGCTTCAAAGGTCTGAGAGGATGTGGGGCTGCGGGTAAAGGTTCCCACTTGTGGCAAGGATGTGGGAGCCCTGTGGAGGTGAGGTAGGATTGAGATTGCATTGACTGGGGCTGGAACAGAGCTCCCAAAGCTTTGCCTAGGGCTGAAGAATTTCTGTGTTAAAAACCAATGGCATATTATGAAGCAATTTGCCTGTGGGCTTGCAGAGAAGAACTTTCACACATAGGGAAACAGCTGTTTCAGCATCAAGCATCCCCACACATTATTGCTCTGGCTTGCAACCATCGCTGTTCCAAGAGCAGCTATTCGTTTTAGCCCGAGTGTTCAATTCTATGGGCTGGGAGGTCATGCTTGGGCTGAAAGCAGTGACCTCCTGGACACAGAGACGCTGCACTGCTCCTGTTGTTCCCCTGATAAGGAGCAGGGGACACTGCTTCCTGCATCCAGCACTCCTGGCACTATCACCACACTGAAATCTCTAAGAAAAACAACAGGCTCCAGCAGAGGGACAGGCCCGTGCTGCACAAACAAGGCTTCCAAAGAAGGAACAAAGGCGTACACGGGGTCCTAGATGCCAAAGATGGGCTTTGCCTCCCGCAGTTATTTTTTCCCTTTTGTTTCTGACTGTAGGAATACATTGTTCACTTCACTGTAAAGAATTCCAGGCAGAGATGACGAAAGGGACATTGCAGCTCAAGAAAAGAGACGTCCCATGCAGCATTGATGAAACATGCTGTTTGGAAACCAGAATCAAGAAAACAGGAAAGCACTTTAACCATTGCGGAGACGAGATCCCAGCGTGTTTTTGGCACCAGCAGGAACAATGGGGTGATGTCACAAGCCAGAATTCCCCATGGTGGATGGAAGCCCAGCAAATAATCATCATTCTTTTCTTGGTACATTAGTGAAATTTTTCCACCGTTGGTCATTCCCCACTGAGTCCCTGTTAGGAAGTATAGGAAGGAGACATTGTCAAATGGGGTTTCCTTTGGGAGAACTGTGTCTCCTCCTCCCCATCAGTTGTTATAAATCACAGCTTTCTGCTGACTGCAAGGAATTCCAGCAGAGCAGCACTTGCTGCCTAAGCAATGCTTTACCCCATGGAGAAGGATGCACAAGGAGGTCTGGATGCCTGTAGGGCAGAAGCATCATTTGCTGTCCAGCACTTTCAGCCTACACAGCATCAGTACAGAGCTTTGTCTTTAGAGTTTCAGAAGTGCTGAGAATGGCAATGAGCTTAGGAGGCACCATCCTGGCCAAACACTGTGGTTTGGAGAGCTTCAGTCTGCGTACACTACCAAATCTTATGAGCAATTCTACAGCATCCTTCAAATCCTAACCTCACATTTTCATTTTGGCTTCAAATCCATGGAGAGTGACCTGAAGTGAACCTGAAGCATCTAGGTGCTTCAGTATTGGCAGACCCTCAGTATTTGTGGTCCCCATCACTTGAGACCCCAACATTTGGGGGACCCCATTCCTCTGGGACTCAACGCATCTGTGAGGGTCTCTGGAATCTCCTAGGTTGGGGAAAACATACTTGGGGGCTCCATTTTTTGAATCCCAACATTTGGGACCCCCACACCTGGGGATGTGAACATTTCTCATGTCAACCGTTTGGCCTTCCAGTATTGGTAACAACAGTAGTTGAGACCCTGATATTTAGGGGGATCCCCCTGTTTCTGAAGCAGATCTGGAACTCACTTGTCTTCTTTTTATTTGATAAAAGCTAGTGCCACCATGGAACTGAGGTTGTCAATCCATCCTCCCAGGTGGTGACAGCATCGGTACATTATTGGGCTGTTACTCAAAACCCTGGTTGCTCCCACCTTTCCAAAATTTGCTCTGCAAGCACCTGGTGATGCTCTGTATGCAGCACACTAACTCCAGAGTGTGTGTTTCTTTTTTCTTGTATGTGTGAGCATTGGTGTTAATACAAGGGTGGGGTAGGACTGCCTGTCTGAGTTGAGATGGGATTACTCGTTCAACATTAAAATGGATATTAATGAGTCTAAACCAGAAAGGAGCATTAAGGCCTGAGTGCTTGCATGGTTTACTGACAACAGATTTGTCCTTGTTCTATGTTTGTCTGTGGTTTGCATTATCAATACCCAAAAATAGCATGAGGGGCTGTTTATCCCAGTTCCAATCTCCAGATCTTTGTATGTTTTCCCCAACCTGGGAGATTCCAGACACCCTCACAGATGCTTTAGGTCTGACAGTGGAAACTGCTTGAGATGTTCTGCTGCCCATGTGCCCCCACAAGACTAGGTGAGCAGAAATCCCCCAGGAAGGTGATGAGAAAAGGATGGAGCTTTCTGCCTCTATCCTTTCCAGGAAGGAAGGTGCTCCTCCACTGTAACTAGAGATCTTGAGTCTTTTGAATAGGGCAAGCCTGTTACCACTGGGGTTGGGGCAATGGTGGGCCTGCATGGGATAGCAGTCAGGCTACTTGAGAACCTGAAATGTTGCGACTCCGGATGCTGAGAATGGAAATATAAGGGAAAAAAATTCTCTCTTGGGCCAGTCTGAGGCAATTCCAGGAATGTGCCAGCTAAACTGGGGATACTGTGAACTTAGGGACACGTGATTGGCTTTGGAAAGCACTTGCAACTTGAAGTCTAGGGCTCTCCTAATACATCAAGCTCCCACCTACAATGGCACAGATTACAGTAGGATTTGTCCCCTTCAGCAACTCCTGCTGGTCCCAACGTGGGCACAGATCCAATCTTGGCTGGTTTTATTGCTGTTATTTGGAAGTTGTAATGAATGTGCTGCTGATGACACCCTACCTCCACTACAGGAGCTCCTGCAGGGAGATGTGCTAGTGAAAACTTGCAGTTCTCCCGCATCGAGATTTGGTGAACCTTTTCAGCACTGCTCACTCCTTCTTTCAAAAATGCAGAGTCTAAAGGCTGTGAACCCATTGTATTCCCTCCTCATGGGCTGGGAAGCAAAAGCACATTCACTCTTTTTTTTTTTCTATGAATGGAAAAATTGTGCCGAAGGGGAACATTTGTACATAAGAAATTTGTTTTATGGAATTAAATTGAATGACAATTACTAATCTGTCCTGTGTGCCTGTCTGATTTCATATTTTCTCTGCCCAAAGGGCAAGAAAAGAAAAGTGCAGTGTGTGTTTAGACAACCCATGGAGACATTCCTCGTACGTTGGGTGTTCATTGGAACACTTTAACATGGATGTCTGCGTTTACTCCACCCTGATGGCTGAACTCCTTCAGAATGATGAGTGACCTGGAATTTATAATTACAATAGGTGTAACGCAATTAATCACCACCTCGGAGCTGTCTTCCATTGCTAACTGCTTGATGATACCAATCCTTTGCAGCAAGTGCAAAAGAACAGCTTGTGTAACATCTCTCTTTCCAGCTGAGACAAGTTCAGAGGGGTTCCTACCACCCGGACAGGCGCAGAGATCCATTTCTACTCTTCAACAGCTGCTTTCTGCAAATGCCAAGGTGTTCCAGATTGCAGACACAGCAATGTATGTGGTGGTCTGTACCAGCTGCTTGAAGGCCTCTTTGAGCATCTAGTTTCTGTTTGGCCAGAAGCTTTTACTTCTTCCACACTGGAATGAATGAAAGGTCATTATTTTTTGGAGGGTCGTAAGCATTTCTCCTCCTGATACTGCAAAGATAAATCACAGACTAAACAGAATGCACGGAGTAAAGCAGAAGTTAGGTACAGTTCAAATAAAATCAAAGAATACAGAGAAAATGCACATATGTGCCCTTTAAACCTCAGTGCTTGTACATGTGGTTAATTATTAATTAATTATATGGTTTATTGATGTATTGATGTATTGATTTGTGCCACCTAGAGGACAAATCCCATTGTTCTGAGCAACATACAAGCCTATGGCGGTGCCTGGAGGGTTTACAGACATTTTCCAATGAGAGCACTGAAGAATCTGAACACTCTGCATTTCCTCCCCCTTTTATGAGTAGGGTCAGAAATCAAGTCCAGAGCTTTTGAATCAGACAGCTGTTACACTCAGTGAAATCATTTCAGCTCCGTGTCTTGCAGTTTGTTTCAAAATGATTAAAATGATTTCATTTTCTTTACTCAGGTATTCAAAATTGTAATGGAAATATTTCCAGCCATGAAAATGCAAAATTTCAATCAGGCTTGCAACTTTTTTAAACACCTTGTTTTTAAAGGAAATCTGCAATGTTTGGCTCGAAAAAATACTAACATTTCCAGCACACTAAGAAGGTCATAATTTCCATCCAGCTCCATTTGCAGTTTTGGTAGGAGATGAGAGACTTCAGTCTGCAGAAGCAGATCATTTAGGGAAGGAAACAACGAAAGTTTTACAAGAAACTTTAATTAAAGTAGGAATAATTAGGTGCTGAGGAATCACAACACAAACTTGGCAAGGGATCAGTCTATGTTAGCAGTGTCTTTATGTTGTATGTCTCTGCCCTTGGACAGATGTAGCCATAATTTCAGTTACTGGTTAACCATCTTGCCATGAAACTTCAGTTCTTAGAGGCTGGTTTATACTGTAACTATTGGTATCTGACTGCAGGTCCAGAAGGATCAGAGCTGAGGGCTCCAACCAGATTTTCTACTTCACTAGGAATTCTGCAATTCTTGGTTCCCACATAAAATGGTGTAAAACAGTGAGGAATTTCACAGGAGACAACATTTCCATCAGCAATATTAGCTCAGGTCTCAGAAATGCATTATTAGAAGCAAAAGACCTCAATTGCTTTGCCTCTGAAAAAAAAAAAAAAAAAAACAACAATTGTGGCATGTTGAACTTTGAGAAGTGCATTCAAACAGAATAGAAAAATAATCAATTTCAGAACTGTAGAAATGAGATACTGCAAATTCATAATGATGATAATATTTGTTAGTTGTGCTGTTAATTTGTTGGCTTCAGTAAAATCAATGTATTTGTAAAGGATGCTCAACAATATGTCAGTCACTGGCTGTGTTTGTAATTCAGCCAAAATAATGGTGTTTTAATACTCACTTTATCTCTATTTCCCCTTAGGAGAATGATGAAGAAGAACGAAGGAAATATTGTCCTCTTTCTTCAGTTGGTTGTTTTGTCTATTAGCTCCACAAACTCCCTGGTGTTTCTGAGCTCCCTGCTCCATGCTGCTGAGCTGGGAGCATCATTGCCAACGAGTGGTATTGCTCTGAAGGCCACACAGTAGTTATGTCTGACTCTGTCACGTTGACTCTTGGATGCCACAGACCATCTCCTTTGTCACTGGAGATAATGGGAGAAAACAAGGCAGATGAGTAGCAAAGGAGGTGAAAGGACTCGGTTCCCCACTGAGAAATTTCTATTTATATCTCATGGTTTCCCAAGAACAGCCTCCTTTGTGGTTTTGGGGTGGTTTTCTCTGGCATGAATCACATGGAGATGCATGCTCCCTCTGCTCAGCACTGCAGTGGGGTCTGATCAAATGATGGGGAGCTCAGAACTGGTGAGCAGGAGAAGAAAGGGCATTGACATGCAAAACCTTCTAAGCAAGTTCCAAGCAAACTCATATGGAAATCCCTCTCTTTGGTCAAGGGTGAAACGTAGGCACCAGTTTCTATCAGTGTGGTCTGCAGGGCCACATTGGGATGGACCAATGGGTGACTAAGGGATGAATGAGCTCAACCACCAAGACATGGACAAGCATGCTAGACCCAGTTCACCAAGATGCCCAGGGGTGCTTCTGTACCTAATCAGGAAGGACTCTCAGTGCTCAAATACTGCTTATGACACCACCACCTCCAAATGGACATAGCCTGACTCAACCTCCTGCATGGCTATTCCCTCTTAGTGTTCCCTACAGAGCCATAGTTTGGCTCCACCACCAAGCAGGTGCGCTTCTCACTGCCCTCCACAGACCCACATTTCCATGTCTTCTCATTTCTCTCCCTGCAGTAATCCTCACATGTCTGCCACTGAAGCTGTGAAGCTTCATAAATCAATGACCATAAATCTGCTATATTGGAAAACTGAGTTTTTTTGTTGTTGTTTTTTTTTTTCTCTGCCAGGGCCCAGGGAAATAAAAAAGATTTAAAAATTTTAGGCATTTCTTCTGCTAGCATGGTAAGACCTAGGATTTGCTGCTGTACATAAGAGTTTATCAGAAAACCCAGAATGAGTAGAGAGCTGCCTAAATTAGTGGGAAATGCAAAGAAGGGAGTTAGGCAGCCAGAGGGAGTGTTAATTGTGAATGCTCGATGGAGGTTAAGTAAGAGAACTACTCAGGCCTTTCACATGATAGATGATACTCTCCCTTCTCACCAGATCCCATAGCCCTCTCTGATCAGACACTTGCATTCAAACCTCTGCTTTAACCACTGTCTAATTAGTTGTACAAAATACAAGGACGTATATGAAAAAGCCCATCCCAGGTAGTCTCATTGTCTCCTAGCTGGAGTTCCTGTGTTTAATAGCCACAGTATAAAATAGATTATTCACACTTGGCCTCTCCCTCATCTCCTGAAAGTGCTGTAACCACTGGGCTTGGAGTCTACTAGTACACACAAATGTCTGAGGGCTCGTCTCTGCTGTCTTTTGTGTGGGTTTGGCAAGCTCTGCACATGCCTAATGGATCAGATCTTGCCAACAAAACAGAAAGTGGGGAACGCCTAGTTTAAGAGTCTCTCTAGGGCTTGTGCACAAGCAACTCCTCATGTCCAAAGAGCTAAATCCAGAGGGGATTAAGTGCTCAAGCCTAGCATGTAGGCATCCTTGAGAAACCTAAAACCTCAGCTGCCACCTAACACTGTAGGTGCTTTAGGTGCCTAGGTGCTGACATTCCTCCAAAGGAGTGCACACAAAACTGCCTACACCCCGTGCCTTTAAACACTCATATTTCTGCTGCTGCATGGCAGACATCCTACACGAGGTACGTGCACATCTCCATGGCATAAACATTCTCCACCGTACTCAGAATGTTCTCCTCTTTCCCAGAACAACAGAGTTGTCCCCGTTGTTTTATGACATTTTGGAAAGGAATTCAGCAATACACCGAAGGACACATAACAGCACGGGGACAAACAATGATAACATTGGCAAAGTGGCAAACAGGGTGGGTGTTTGATAGTTCCCCAAATGCAGACTTCCAGCCTTTGCTTAACGATAGGAAAAGTGTAGACAGGATATCCCTGCAGGGTGTCTCTTCAGGAGAGTTGTTGGCAAAATGTGTGTTTCTCTATATGCGGTGAGCAGAGGTGCTTTGAGCCAGAAGGATTTTTTATTGTGTAAGAGAAAGAAAACAAGAAAGAACAAAAGTAGTTTTCATTAGAGAAGTGTGTGTGTGCATGTGCTTTCTCTGTAATAGTCTGCAATGAAGTGAACTTAAATTGGCTGCCCTGAATCTCTAAATAGCAGTCATTTGAAATCCAGCATCGCTGTAGATGCTAACAGTCATAACACATACAGAGCTCCATACACCACAGCACTCATTCGTTTCAGACATTCTCTATCTGAAGGAGCAGGAGGCCAGTTGTAGGCAGACATGATGTGAGGGTGGTGGATTGTGGGGACAAGGTGGTGCCCACAGTGTCAAAGTCTTCAAGGAAAAGTTGGACTTGTGAGGGAATACCTGTGCAACCTGGTCTAGGGAGCTGCTTTGGCAGTGGGGTTGGACTAGATGTTCTCTAGGGGTCCCTTCCAACCCCTACAATTCTGTGATTCTGTGAAGTATGAGAAAATACAGGCAAAAGTGTAGGAAGAAGTTGGTGTTTGTGGAGAGCCATGCATGGTTGGATGCTAAACTGAAGGTGATTGGGTGTCATTGCTCCTAAAAGCCTATTTTTGGAGGAGAGATGGGAACACCTTCCCCCTTGTAGTCCCACCAGAGGGTGAGATTGTTGAAATTCAAAACCAACCTTCCACTGGAATGGCATGTGCAGGACACCTTGCTCCTGACACAACCTAGAGCTTTGTGCTCTGTGAAAGGAAGGGGAAAACTGAGTACAGAGGGGAAGAATGTGTTTTATTACTCACTGTGTATCAGAATCTAAGCTTTTTCAAGGACCTAAGTCCAGAAAGGCCCAAGAACCTGGACAAGGTGAATCTAACCAGAAGAATATCCACATCATCAGCACTGGTTTGAGAGTCAAGGAGGGAGTCTGGACCTGGCCTCCAGATGGCAAAGAGGGAAAAGATCCTTTAGGAGCAACTTTTTGTCCTGCTGCTAAGATTTACCCCGATATGTTATGAGCCAAGAGAGGTGCTAAGTGCCTTGGAGGTACAGCTCTGGCTTGGACATCCTCTGCCTTGCTTTTGCAGTTGTTCAGATCTCCACTTTTATATTCTCAAACCTTTGTAATTCAGTGCTGGTGAGACAGACTGCTTTGCACAGCTAATTGCATGCAGCAGCAGATGCCTCATTGTGCTATGGTTGTCTGGACATGATGTAGCAAAGCCTTGGTCTAGCTGTGTCAGAGGGATGAACAGGCCCAGAAAGACTGGTAGGATGATCTGCCCTAACTTAATGGCATAATGACAGAGGTGTCAAAATTATGAGTCGTGGCAGCCCTGGAAGGCATCTTATTTATCCACCTGGTGACAGATGCCACCTAAGGAAGGGGTACATGTGCTACAGACAGATGATGTAACACAAATCTCTAAGCACTTTCGACAGTAACTATTCAGATGACAGTGCATGGGGAGCACACATTCCTGCAGGCAGAGAAACTGCAACTGGGAGTGTACCCCACCCAGCTCTGCAAAGCAACCCTACGGCACAAACCTACACAGGCACAAGGGCTTGCCTGAGAAGGGCATGTTGCACACAGCCCTTCAGTGTTTCATAGTGCTTCGTATCCCAGGCTGTTACAAAGAGGATTGCAACCAGAGGCTGCTGGCATAATGTCACTTCTGGAGGTACATCCTCCATGGCTGAGTCATAGCAAGATCATAGAATCATTAAGGTTGGAAAAATCATTAAGATCATCTAGTCCAACCGTCAACCTATGCCTGTGACTGCTTTAGAGCACGTCACTCTGTTAACATCAATTCATTCCTTGAAAACTTCCAGGAAAAAGTCCATTGCAAGATACAGCTTCATAGCAAAGAAGGCTATAAGCTCTAGGGAAGCATGGGGCTGCCCCCTCACTCCTTCAAACCAAAGGTTGGGAATGACTGAGCTGAGAACATGAGCCAGGACTTCTGCAGCAATGGAGATGTTATTCTGTTATATCCTATGTAGCTGTGATTTTAGACCACCATCTTCTAGACGTAGTCATCATCGAGTGGAACTAGGAGTATTCAGCTCCTCAAAAGAACTTTCTGCAAGCAGAAAAAGAGCTCAGACCAAGGCACAGTGCTGTTTTGTGGGATGGTGGCTTGCTTCAGAATTGCATCAACATGATTTCAAATCTTAACAGAGTTCCTTACATCCCCAGGCTCTGGATTTGTGTGATATTGTGAAAATTTCAGTTTTTACAGTTTGAAAAGTAGCTTCTTAGCCTGTGTAGCTGTAAGGTAAAGCTAGAAAACATAAATACTGACTCAGTAACTAATTAAGTGTACATTCTTTCTCTGTGATTTTGTAGAAGAGGCAGGGAATGCAGCCCTTATAAGCTGATGAGCTGACTCCTGTCTGGAGGAGCACCTGTGACTGCTGAAGCAATACTACCTAGGAACCACCTCTACTGAAAACTCGCTCTGTATATTATGAAGCAGAAGTGCTTCCTGCTCTATCAGACACAGATATCTTCCAGCCTTCAGCTCTGCTGCTTTGCTGCTGTCATATGTGCTTCTTGTCTTCATCTTTGCTCAAATCAGCAGTTGTGCAGGAGGTCTGGAGCACCACTCCAAGAAGATGCTCTGTGGCACGTAGGTGTGAAAACCGACGTGGGATGCTTTCATGGCACCACATTCCTCAACTGCCAAGGAGCAAATACCTCCACGTGGCCAACCCAAAAAAAAAGCTGATTTTAATCCACTAAGATGCCAGCTTAGTTTGGCCTTGACACAAGTGCTGAGAGAGGATAAAAGCTGCTGGGAGGACAGGCCAGATGGGAGGATTATCTTCATTGTTTTGGGAAAGGCTCTGACTTTACAAACATTCTCTCGCAGAAATGAACAAAAACATCTTTTGCGGTGAGTGCTGCCTGCACCGAGCCTGCTCCCCAGCTCCCTGATATGCAAATCTCACCACACGCAGCTGGGCTGGAGCTCTGCGGTTGGCAATCTTTCTGTACCAATTTTGGTAATAGCTTTCTACGTGACTGGGGTATGACTAAGCAGAAAGGAATGAGTGGGGACTCTTTGTTCTTGAAGCTCTGCCGAAATATGAACGTGCTGGCCTGACAAAAGCCGGCTCTTTGCATAAAGAAAATAAAGAGGTCTGGAAGGTTAATGAGTGACATAATCGGCTCTCTGGGAAATGCACATAGGCAAGGAATGAAAACAATGTGCAACTGAGATAATTGATTACCCAGAGAGTTGCACTCACCTGTGGCAGCATGGATTCCCCAGCATGCTGACTACACACGGCTCACAGGGCCCAGTGATGAGGCAAGGGCTGCAAAGGACTCTTCCAGTTGTCTCTGAAAAATCTTCAACCCCTCAGATCTGTGGCAGGAGCCAAGCACCTAAAACACAGGATAACTGAATGGTTGAGGTTGGAAGGGACCACTGGGGTCACCTGGTCCAACCTCCCTTCTTCAAGCAGTGTCAGCTGCAGCACATTGCCCAGTCCCCATATCTGAACTGCTCCTCTTAAAATGACAGAGATGAAGTGAAGAGTATGTGAACCAATGGCTTTGATTTGTTGGACAAAGAAGTCTTATGTCCAGATTAAGAGTTAGGCCAAAAAATGAGGGTTTCTGTGTATATTTATACAGACCCCACTGCCAAAAAGTCACTGAAAGAAATAGTCACTTCTCACAGTCTTTGTGTCTTTAGATGTCAGCACGTGTTTGAGGTCACAACAATAAGAGGTCACAGAGCTTAAGTCCTGCCATTGAGCTGCCTTAGTGGGAGTTAAGCAATATGAAAGACCTTGCGCCTGATTTTGGTACAGCTAATTATAGACAAGTATATCTGTATCATCTACCCAACTTCACGCTGCTCGGATGAATAGCAGATATAAAAGTATGCCTTTCCACACAGATGCTGAACGAAGATGTGAACTCCAGCGTTTCACTTCCTGAAGGCCTGCTAAGTATAGGAAAATAGTATGATCTGGACACAAACTTCCAGGCCAGTTCTTTATGATGATGATCTCAACCCTTTTGCAGTAGCGCTGCACGTGGAACCTCCCATCCCAGGCCACGGAGACTGTCAAATGTCAAGAAGCCTGTGGAAATGATTTTAGCCTAAATACTTCAAACAGAAAGTGACTGCACTGTCAGGAGCAATACCTATTCAAAGTCTAGAGCAGTTTCAGTGAATCAAATAGGACACAGGCCTGTGGCTGTGTTTGGATTTTCCTCCATTGCTGTGCAATGGGCAGCACACATGGGCATGAAGAGTCATGTTCCTGCCGCAGTGAGTGCCAGGGAGGCTGGGAGGAAGGACACCATTGTATCACCCTGATTTTGTTTGTTGTTCTCACAAAGAATGAGTAACAGAACAAGCTGGTTTCCTAAAAGGGTAATAATCTCTTGTGGTTGTTGCCCCGTGGTTCGTTCTCTGCAGTCCCTGTAAAATGAACTTCCAGTTCTGAGGACGTGGATATCTGGGCTCTGTTCATAGTTTCTTTACCATCAGAAGTAAAGATTGCTCAGGAAATGAGTGCACTGAATTTCATCTCTCTGACCTGCCTGGTGCTGCTGGAGGAGTGTCAGCTCCACAGCTTCAAGGGGATCGTAGCACTGTTCTTTCCCAGAGGGCACAAAGGTGAATAGTGAGGATGTAAGATGAGTCAGGGATGGGTACTGGACTTTATGTGCTCATGGGGCTTTTATTTGTTGCTTATACTGAGCTTTGATAATTAGTTGTGATCAGTCTCAGAGTCAAGAGGGACATTAGGATGCCCACCTCTCATCTCAGGTCCATGGAAGTCATCTAAACATCTTTTATTCACACAGCCTGGGATAGCCAAAGAAGCCCTCCACCCAGTGCATGCTCCGTGGTGGCAAGAAACAATTTCCACCTTTGGCAGTGGCTTCATCTCCTTGCTAGATGGCTTCTTTATGTGAAAATGTGTGCATTTTCTGAGACCTGAGAGACGTGGATTTTGAAAACAAAAGCAATGCAACCAGCAATAAAATTTTTGTGCTGAAGCACAGCAAAAGATTAATGGTGAGAAGGGAATGGTGATAACCATTCCTTGTCATTGGGAGGGATCTTTTTTAAGCTTCACTGTCCAGCTTTAGCCTAGCACAGAGCAGCAAATATTAATGTGATTCTTATTCTCCTTCAGCACTTTTCCCTTATTTTTAACACAGATGATTCCATGTGCACAAAATATCTTATCTGTTCACCTTTTCTGTGCCAATTTTGAACAGATTTCCAGATGTACAGTCCAGCAGTAATTGCCATCATTAATTCACCAAGATGAAAAGATCAGTTAGGTTTGCCTTCATCCCCTTCAGCATGGGATCAGACAATTATATTAGGTGACTCCCTGTGCAGGTCTCCATGGGCCTCTGAAAGGCTCTGACCTGCCTTCAACCTCTGAAGTTGTCTGAGTTTTCAAAAGTGTGTGCTTAGGCAGATGAATCTCACACCAGGTAACTCTCTAGAATGATGAGGAGAGCATTTCTATGTTTATGCTCCTGCCATGGCTCTGTCAAGATCTCACCCCAGATTTCCTCTTTCCAACAGTCACCCCAAGATGAAAGCCGTTCTCATGTAGGTATTCATGCCTCCTGTGGGCACCATGGCAGGCTTCCCTGTCTGCTGGAAGGCAGTCCATGGGGTATGAACTAGCTGTGCAATCTTGTGATACCACTTTTCTTTAGGTCATTGAATTAGAGTAGGGGGGAATTCTTTCGAAGCTGATAAATGGGAGTCACTTGAGTCCAAGCCTCATTAATGCCTGGGGTCATGAGAAGCTAAGTACAGTAGCTATAGCTGAAGGAATCTCAGGAAGATAAATATCATCCCCCCAGGGGATGATGAAGGAGGCAGAAGCCTACTGGGATGCTCATAAATGCATATCCACTGTTGTTCCTGTTTTCAGTCTGCTGATTGGGACAGACGTTGTGCCCTGGAATGTGGTCACACTTTGTTCTTAAAGCAAGCCGCCTCACCAAGATACTGATCTGCACACTGCACTCCTTGATCTGGTCAGTCAGGTGTGGAAGTGTGAGGGACCAGGCAGGAAGGAAAAAATTGCATGCTGCAACTAAAAACCCAAATCATCTGCTACGATCTGGGAAATGTATTGGCAAAGGGTCAGAGAAAACAACGCTCAACTCAGTGGCCTCTCCCATGGCTCCTTGGAGTGCCTCCAGCCTTACACTTTTGTTAGGCTCTGGGTAGATTTCAATTTTGTCTCTGTCAACACTTCCTTCTCTCCAGCATTGCCCTCATCACCTCAATCGATGGCTGTCTGCTTCTCCTCTCACCTGGGCATGGGCTGGCGCCATCCCCTAAATCAGCACCTCCGAGACGTTAAGGCCATGTCTGGGAAGAAGGTACAAGCTGTTGGAGGAGCTCATTTCATCCTTGGAAGAGTTTCAGGGAAGGGGTGACTTGCCATCATCTGGCATCTGCGAACAAAGCCATAGAGGCTGCTTTGGGATGATATGATGGACTGTGGCCGTGGACCATAGGTAAGAGCAGTAGGGTCTTCCTCCTCCTACACACAAAGATCTCAGCACTCGTGTCCTCAACTCCATCTACCAGCTACTTCTCAGGAGGTCAAACCATGACTGATCTTGCTGTTGGATTGCATCAGTTTACCTTGTCTTCCTATGTAGGGGTTGGAAGACAAATTCTACTTGGAATAGATTAACCACCACAGACTTATGAAGATCTTAATGGGGTTTGCCTTACATCTATGAGATGCAGTGCTTACGTGAAAAAAATGAAAGCCACCCCAATAATGCTAGAACGATTTAACATAGAGAAGGTCATAAGTGACCTGTCTAGAGTACTCCTGTAAACTTGCTTCAGGAATCTGAGAGGCAGTGGTGGATTTATCATCAAATACCCGTGACAAAGGACAGTGAAACAAGAGCCTGGAGTTCTAGGTTTTTTCATAAGATTTGCCACCATGCTGAAGCATTTCTGGAGCAAGCCACTGAACAGTGACATCCTAATGTTCTCCTGGGGATGGGCTGGTTTTGTGTCACTGCGTTTAATCTGAGCCATGTTCTTAAGGAACATAAAATCATTCACATCTGCAATCAGTGCATTTCAGCTTGGGTTGCCTGCTGTCACTGCAGCACACATTGTGGCTCTCGTAGGTTGATAATATGTCTTCAGCCTTAGCCATGACAAGGAGCCTGGAAAAGTACATTGAAAAATGCCAGGCCTCTGCCATCCCCCACGTAATGCTCAACCTGAGCCTCCCAATGACATTGCCAGAGGTGTCATGGAGGAACGTGCATTGGAATAGCATGGCTACAGTTACTCGTTCTCAGGTAACAAACATGCATATCAACTGCCAAAAATCTATTATAATCTATTATAACACACACCATTTACTCTGCAAAAGCAATTAAAGCATTGCCATGAGGATGTCCAGATGCTTCAAACACGAGATCTCTTTTTTTAACAACCGCAAAACATTTCAGCATTTTATTTATGTGCACCAATGTGCACTGGTTACCGCACTGTGGCCAACTTACCACGAGGTTTGAGCAGCAGAAGCAGCTCTGAAAGCAAAGGTAAAAACATTTCTCCAATGCCAACTTTTTGCTGGGCCTGAGAGTCTGGATAATGGGTGCAGGCACAGAAAGGGTGGGTGCTGGTTTTAGCAAGTGTCACAACCTTGGTTCAGGGGTTCACCTGGAGGTAACTGAGCTGTGAATCTGGCCCTCGACGTGCACAACATCGGGTAGCAGAGCTGCACCAGAGGCTGTGGCTGAGAGTGACTGACTCAGATGGCAGCAGGCTGGCAGCCCTTCAGAGAGGTTTTCTTTGTCTTCTTTGTGGGAGGTGTAAATGAACTGAATGGAGACGCTGAAGGCTTTCCCGTGCCAGTTATTAGCAATCTTACTTCTATATTTAGCTTCTGCCTCGCTTACTCTGGGTGAGCAAGCAGAGCGGCATGTGAGTTATCGCTCTTGTCACGTTTGCCTCTGGATTACATGCATTTTGTTTGCCTGCTCTATTGTAGTGATGTAAGGTGGGCAAAAAGAACCTGCAATGCTTCACAGCTTTAGCGTGTCGGAGGTCCAGGCTCCAAGCTGGAGATATCTGAAGTGTTAGCAATGCAGTGCATTGCATCCTCAGGGTAGGGAGTAGAGCTCCAGCTGAAGCCCCCATAGAAAGCTGGGTGCTTCCTGAGCTGACCCTCTCCCATGGCCCCATCCATACGTCCTCATAGTGGTTCATGCACAAAAAAGAAAAGCAGTGGGACAGTGGCAAATGAAACTTCTGCACATGCCCCCCAGCAAGCACAAAGTGATCAATCAGAGCTAGGTTGATTTTCCTGTCTTTCTTTTATTTCTCTGCAGTCTGGCCTGCCACCAGAATCAATACCACAAAGGCTGTTGGCAGTACCATCAAGCCCACTGGGTCCCAGCTCTCCAGTGAGAATGGAGAAAAATATCCTGTGCTCAGAACCTACTTTTGCTAACCCAGTATAAGCATCCCTGCTTCGTTCAGATTTGCAATGGCTATTGCTTGTTCTATCTGCTTCATTCCACAATCAAGCTGCTCTTGTATCAGGGTGCTTCCCATGGTTTCTTCTTGTGTTTTTTTGTGAGGTATCAACTGAAGCAGCAGCTGGAGCTTCACACCAGCCATGGCGAGCTGGGACAGGTCAAGGAAGTTAATTAAAGATAACAAATCTGTGCCCAGAGACCCACTCCCTCATCCCTGCCTCAGTGAAGAGAGAATATCACTGTGGGAGCTGCTCCTTCCCTGGGTTGATGCCAATGCAAAGTGTCTGCAAAGTGTTCCCATGTTGAGCTTAGAGCAGCAGGTCCCCATTGCTCACTTTGTGTAGTGTGTATAAAACACTACAAAGCTCAATGGTCTTAAAATCAAGGGTTTCAAAGGATCACGATTGCTAACAGTGATTTTATTCCTCATCCCAAGAACATCTGGAAGCAACGTTCTCCAGCCAGTTCTCCAGGTGCTGAGGGAAGGTTGTACGTCTCCACTCCATGGTGAAAAATGTAATGGTGTCCCTGCTATGACTGCTTCCCACCTGGATGCCTTGCTGCATCATCCATGGTCTCCCCATGGGAGCAGACATTGGCATCTGGTGCCAAGTAGAGCTTCTCCTCATCGGTCTCATCTAAAGGGTGCGGAACGTGCCAACAATTTGCAGTGTTAGCAGGCCCCTGCGGCAAGGTTTCGCACATACAGGCCAACAATAAGCCCCTCCGAGTGCAGAGGGTGTGTGTGTTGGCAGAATCAATTAAAATTCTTGGATCACCATCAACAGCTTTGACTCTGTTTGAGCCAAATTCCCAACGGGGCCTCTTTGCTGCTTCCATGTTGGCTGTGGTCACAGTCTCTCGAGAGCAGACTGGTCCAACTTGGAATATGTTTTAGATAAACATGTGTTGGGCTATAGCGTGTTCCCAACAGCCTAAGCCAGCCTTGGATGCAAACCCCACCCACAAATCTATCTCTGCTGGAAAGACCATGGTGGGACATGGAGATGGTTGGCCCACCACGTTTGGAGCACACCATGATGTCCTTGCTTCCACGTGCACTGTGGGTATGGTAAGAGGTGGGGCAGTGTATGGCTGTGCTCCCCAGTTTGCACCAGTCCATGATATCACTATTATCAGCCTCATTGAGAAGGTGAATAAGTTATACAACTGCTCTTTTCTTCCTCTCTAAGAGAAATATGAGCAGGAATTGCCTAAGAGGAGCCACGAGATACATGAGAGAATAAACACAGAACCCCTTCACAGCGGGGCTCCTCCAGGCACCAGGACTGTCTGAGAATGAAGAGCAGCAAATAAGAGAGAATGCTAACAGCAAAAAGTATGGAGCAAATAGCTAGAGCCAAGCTCAGTGTGTCCATGCCCAGCAATCCCAGCTGGTGATCCAAATCTTCTACTGGGTTTGGGATTCAGTGAAGCCCTCCTATCTCTTTCTTGTATGGGGCCATCCTGGGCAGGAGGCAGAAGGAATCTGCTCATGTTGTCCTGGATCAACCCTCCAAAGCATTATCATATGTTGGGTCTGATGCTTGCAGGCAGTGTTCCTGGTCACAGCGATGATGCAGAGGTAGTCTTTTTTGGATATCCTGTTGATGAGCGTGCTAATAACACCATGGAGATACCCAGCTATCTACCATTTTGCATTATCATCTCCTCAGCTCTTTCTCAGAAAAGTAATTTGCAGGTGGAGATATAAGTGGGGAGTGAGTAAAATATGAATAATGCAATCCTGGGCCGGCACCCTTACAGAGGCCCACTGTACCCACGTAGTGGATATATGTTCTGACAATTCCATCTTTAATAGTTATTTTATTTTAAAAAATAATAAGAATTCGGGATCAATTTCTGACAGTGTTATTTGGGAGACTCACTTCTTGAATTCACACTTCTTGAATGGGCAGAATAACAACACTTTCTCCAAGTCAGACAAGCAGGATTGCACATATATAGGCACTAATACATTTAGGAACAATACTGCCATTTCTGTAGGGTCTTACTCAAAGGTATCTTCATCATACAGCGCTTAGTCACCCCATAGTACCACTGACTTACATGACCCCTTAAAAGCAAGTGAAAACATGAAATGTTTTCTTTCCTTGTGGAGTTTCCATTCGAAATCAAGATCTATAGCATGCCAGAAGGAATGCAAGCGTGGTGCAAGGAAGGGAGATGCAAGAAAACAATTGGAAAGGAGCTGCTATGAGAATGTGTGATACAGGCAAGTTGCCTTAATTAGTTTGTTCTCTCACTCTCAGACACGCTCATACACTTTGAGCCCATGCACAGTGCTGGCTCATTGGTTTTTTGTTTTTGGTTTGTAAAAAAAAAAAAAAAAAGTAAATATGGATGATAATATAAAATCCCACTAGATGGCACTCGGTGGACATGCATAATTCACACCCCAACAGGCAGTGTGCTGGTGGCAGCTTGCCGCAGAGCTGATGCAATGGCTGGAGCTGGTACAGCACCCACCTGAGCATCCCTGCTTGATGCCAGGTCTTGTGCCTATGTCCAGCCTGGCATCACGGCAGGCCTGTCTGCATCCGTATTTTTGGGGATGTTGCTCCCATTACACAGCTGATGGTGCTGAGTCCCTAGGCAAGGAAGCAGTTTGCTGAAGGGTGACCAGATGTGGCTGTAGGACAGAGAGAGGACAGAGAGGCACTTTCTCATTGAGGGTTGCACAGCAAACCTCTCCCAGCTTGTCACTGTCCCCATATGGCCCCTTCCTGCACCCCTGGACATGGGATCCCAGCCAGGCCCCGGCTCTGATGACCCACATGAGGCATTTGGCCAGAGCAGGACCAGGCTGGGCACAGCATGGGATTGCTGCTGGGATAAAGGGAGATGGAAAAGATCCAGTTTTGCTCTTGGGCCATATAAGCACCAGAAAAGAAAGGGTCTGTGGGCTGCCCAGTTCACTCGATAGCACAGTGCCAGGACTGTGAGCAAAGGCAGACAGCCAGACCAGGTTGAGGAAGCCTACTGCTTGGGTTAGAAGCAAATCCAGTCAGACCCGGTCCTTTCTTCCAACTGGCCCCAAACCAGTGCCTGCCAGGCGCAGGGCTGCCTGTGGGAGAAGCTGGGCCCAGGAGAGTCTTCTGTTCTCCAGGGTGATGCATGGGGACCCCTTGGGGAAGCTCTGCTCCTATGAGTAGTAATGGAGATTCTGACTCCTTCATGAGCATCACAAGCACAAAACACTCATCCGACCGAAAATGTGCTTGATGTCAGGGCTGTAACTTCCACTGTTTGACTGACAGCTTCCTGAGGCAATTTAATTAAAGACACAAGAGTGCTCGAGAAAAATCATTAATTTCTCTTAAAGAAAAATCTTTGCCGATAACACCTGCCTGGTGCGAGGCTGCGAGGAGCGGGGCTGCGCTCCAGCAGTCATTGGCACTGGAATCCACACCAGCACTAATCCAATCTTCTCGTGTTCCATCCCTGCAAGCTCATTTTAATACCATCTGTCAGCGATCTGAACCCCTCTTATCACTCCTGTAAGACCATCAGATAGAGGCCAGAGGGTGCACACAGCCACTGCTGCACAAGCTGCAAATCCACCCAAATAGCTGTGCCCTGCAGCATCCATCCCCAGGATGTCAATGTCTCCATCACTACCATCTTGCTGCAGAAACAAGCGCAAATATGTCTAGCACTACAAGGATACTGGTGGCACTGGGAGATGCTGATTTGGTTTGATTTTGGCTGTTCTGCATATAGGGCTGGTGGTGAAGTGGGGCTGACTGCGAAGTGATGCTGCTTTGAAGGGCTGCTGCTGCTGCTGCTGGGGCATGTGACCTGAAGGGCTTGGGAGTTAGGGGTTATAGAGGGTGATTGTGGAGGCCTGTGGTCATCTTTACTCAAGCAACAGGGAGAACAAGGGGAATGAAGGAGGTTTGTGACTGACTGAATCACAGTCTCATGAGCAAAGCAGGATGCTGGCACTAGCTGTGGGCCAGGGCTGGGGAGATTTCAGGATGCCCTGGATTTACAATGCACTGTTTGTGGTCCCTGGTTTCATTCTGTAGCATACAACTCATCGCCTACCACCATGCTCAGGACTTTCAGACTGCATGCGTTAGCTTTCAGGTATCTCTGGCACAAACATAGCTCAAGACTGGTGCACCAAGGCCATGGACAGACCTGCAGCATGGGCTGGATGCCCAAGCGTGGGCTGTTGGACCTTCTCTGGGCTGTGTTGCTTTCTCCATGCAGTTACAACTCCAGCATCCCAGCCCTGCACACCCACCTGTCCTGATGCAGATATCCCTACATGATACTGAATGACTCTTCCCTTCAACTCACTGTGGGGGAGTGGAGGGGGGAGGTGTCACTGAAGCTATCCTTTGCTTTTGAGGCCCCTCAGTGCTCCCCAGCAGAAGCAATGATCACTCAGCTGCCTGGCCTGAGCCCAGGTAAGTCCCTGCCTGCCTACCTCAAAAATTGAGACTGGCTGTGACTTTTACTGGCTTTAATTAGCAGCAGTCTGAAATGGGAAATGCAGCCCTTTCTCATTGTGCTCTGCAGTAGGGAAAATGGAGAAGGGATTTTGCCTTGGACACTCTCACAGCAGCTTTTTGGAAGTAGCTCACAGTCAGGAATGTGGCCCTTCAGAGCACAAGCTAGGTTTGAGTCTATTTTCCAACTTAAAACCAGTGGAAAATGGATCAAAAGTTAATTAGCAGCAAGGGAACACGCTGCAGGTTTATTAGGATTTTCCCCATCTGTGGAGCTGCCTGATCAATGGATGGGCTACAAAACACCCTAATACTTCCAGCACTGCACTTTGCACAGAGCACAGCCAGTGACCAAAGGATGAATGAGAGCAGGGCAGAAGGGTTGTGCAGAAAAGGAGGATGCTTGCTGAAAGAGCTGATGAATCCCAGGCAGCATCCCTTGTTCTGCCAGTGGCTAACAGCAAGATCCCTAGCTGGGCTCTTTATCTGTGAAATGACCTAACCTCTGAGCTACTTTAGGCTGTAACAAAAAGGCTGGTGTGAGCTCTCACTGGTATCACAGCAACAGTAGAAATGTTGCAGAGCAAGCTTGGTTTAGCTGCAGCCTCTGGAGTTCTGGGGAACAGCTCTTTAATGTCTGCAAATGTGCTCTGAAACCCAGCAATGAGAAGCGTTTGGAAGTGAGAGGACTGTGGTTATTGAAAACAACAGCTTGGAGAAATCTCTGGAGGCAGAGAGATAAGACCCCAAAATTGAGCCATACTTCCCAGAGAGGATGTACTTTGCCATCCTGGTCCAGGGGAGCAGAACATTGCCGCTTCCCAGCAGCACTGATATAAAGCCACAGGAGGAGAACCAGCTCTGCCATTCTCCTATTACAGCAGCTTGATGGCATATTTTGGAAATTGAAGCTGTCTGATGATGCACAGAGCTCAAAATCTCTTCCTTGCCAATGGCACAAAAGGCATAAAACGTTTTAATGGGACCTCTGATGTCCACCAAAGCTGTTTGTAGGAGAGACTGCGGGATTTCTCAGTTTCTCCTCCTTCCTGAAGCAGTACCCCAGGTTATTACACTTATTAAATTAGGAGCTGTAAAACAACTGGGTAAATAATAAATTGCCAGAAGGAAAAAAAAAATAAAAAATGCCACCCATTTCGGCTATTAGTCCAGATGAGTGAATTAGGTATTGAAACAGCAGCTTTGAAGTTCGACTCATTAAATCACACACCAATTCAGTGCTTATTAGGTCTCCAGTCAGATATATAAAAGCACCAGGCTGATAGGTTTGCTGTTAGCAATAGCCATTACTTTTTTTTCTGCTGTGAGCCGCCTGTGGGCCTCATGCTGCTTGCTTGTCTGTGAGAGAAGAATTTAAAGCACCAGCTCCCAATGCCACATGAGAATTTGGGAATTGTAGGGTTTGATCCTGAAGGGGTACAGAGTCTTTGCTGAGGTGAAGAATGGTATGAGAAGTTGCTGTTTGGTCTTTGGAAAGCAGAAGACAGATACGATATGCCAACAATACATTCTGTATTTTCAAATCAGTGACACAAGTCTTCAGATGTAGCTGCAGATTGGGTTGGGTGAAATGGTGCGCTGCAACATGCTTCAGGCATGGGACAACATGGTGTCTGTAGAATTACAGTGGGTTTTAATCAGGCATTCAAGTCTAGCAGGACCAGCAGACAGGTTATCCTGTTTTCCATCATCTACAAAATGCCTGTTTTGGGAGAGAACAGAGCCACCTAACCTTTGGTAGGTATGTCACAGTTGTAACCTGGACCCCAGCACATCCATCCTACACGAGCACTGTATCAAGAGAGTATGTAATAGAAAGCATGTGATAACTGCACAAATGTTCACAAAGAGTAAACTAGATGCAGAAAATAAGCTGTGAGGAGACTTTTTCTCTGTCTGTCCCCAAGAAAAATCAGTCAGTACATTCTGTCTAACTCAAAGTTCTGCCCTTCCATTCAGTAACATGGTCTGACACTTTAGAGGCTTTCTCTCATATCTCCATCCATCCATCCATCCATCCATCCATCCATCCATCCATCCATCCATCCATCCATCCATTTACCATTCCCTCCTGAATGTTGTCTTCCTTGCGCATCTCCTACGTGGGCCAGTAGCAGAATTCTCACATACCAACATTGCTCAGCCACCAGTTGGGCCATGCATGATCTAAACTGTTATAGGCACTGAAGTAGAGCCTGTTAAAAAAAAAAAACAACCTTCCTCTGGCACAGTTCTTATCTTAAAACACAGACTGATTTTTTATCAAGCCTGACTCCTGAAATGTACATTATAATGTGTTAGAGTGATCTTAAAATCAGAGATCTCCACTGGAGCTGTATTTAAACACAGAGTACTGAGAAGTCCTAAGTGAAGTCTTCAAAGTTATGAGGTTAAAAGAATAATGTGTTCTGCATTGCACACGTGTCTCATACGAGCAAGGGTAGGGTCATGGTTTCCAGCATTTTTCACAACCATGATATTTACGAATATATTTTTTAAATTGAAAATTTGCATCCTCAGTTAATAACACAATTCTGGGAGCTGAAGCTTTAAGTGAAATGCACTGCAGGACAGAATGAATCCATCACCAGCAATGGCACGCTTGTGCCTGGGAATTCCCAGTGCTCACACATTTATAGGACCAGAGCTGTAACCAATAGTTCTGACCACGAACCCAACCCCGCTCTCACTGGGAGTTTAGCATTTCACCTCCTAACCCAGATATTTCAGCCGGAACATTTCATTTCTTTAGAAGTGAAGCAACTGGGCATGTCTGTGGCCTGAACTGCCTTTCTACTATCAGCTGAAACTGGGGGAAGACCTTAGATAAATAATACATGGAATATGGTCTCATCCACAGCCAGCTCCTGCTGAAACAACGTTCCTTCGATAGCTGGTCTGTAATTCAAGGAAGGCTGAAGCTGACTCATCTCACAGACCTTTGATGAAATTTAAAGCCTCTGAGCTCCTCCAGATCCCTGATTCCTCCCACACTGATGTACAAACTCTGATTGAGGCAGTTAGACTGGGGAGGAGCAGAGGGCAGGGTCAGCTGCAGGATCAGCCCCGGTTGCTCTGATTTCATCCAGTCTGGTCTTGATGCCTTTCAGTGGGTGATGTGAGGAGAAATCAGGGCCACACCACCAAGGGGCTCACAGGAAGGCATTGACACAGCCATGGATGACACATGTTGACCCCCTCTTGGCAAGCACAGAGACAGCAGTTCCAAATTTTCCTCCATAAAACAGAGGATAAGGCTGTTTGCATCTTTTTGGTGATGCAAGCCAAAGCTTTCACTTAATCATCTGGGTTCAGGAGCTGTGGATTTACAAAGAATGCACCTGATTAAAATGAAAAGCACGAGCTGAATCTCCGGGCTTACCCCTGCAGCTTCCTGACTTCCTTGATTTTATGTCGACCTCATTTTAGGCTCTGAGGGGGCACTGATGGCTCCAGCTGGACACAAACTTTGTTATTAGGTGATTTTTTTATTTGCCTTGCTAACGATCCAAGAAATATCAGCAAGGAGAATGAAGTCATGCTTTGCCTGCCAGCACTCCCTAGGAGGGATCTGCTGCAATCATCAGCAGGGGCTGTCGCACCGAGCATGGTTTTCCCAGCCTGTACCCATCGTGTGGGTCCCACACCAGCTGTGCATGTGATGCCAGCAAAGTTTTGGCTGCTGGCATGCAGTGCTGCATGCACATCCTGCAGGCAGTGCAAAGGAACAGGGTGCAAAGCCCAGCTCCACACCAATGCCCTGCAGTGTGCTCATCCACTGTGGCATCCTCCATCCCTGCACTTTGCCCACCAGTGCCATGCCTGACCCCTTGCTGGCTCTCTTCTCCACCACCCTTCCCTTCCCTCCCTCCCCTTTTCCACTCTGCACACAACAGTCTCCTCCTGTTGTCATAACAACAAGCATCAGTCCGTGACAACCCCTCCAGCACAACACCTTCCTCGTGATCCCTCCATGCAGAGGAGCAGGGGCTATTTCCCCCCAGCCACGTTTTCCAGCACTCAGGGTCAGGCACACATGTGTAATGAGCTGTCTCCTGGCCGGTCTCTGCAGCACAGCCTTATCTTGCACATTATGCTACTCTGCTCCTACAGCATCCTTTCCTCTGTCTATCTAAGCCCCAGTAAGTTGACATGAGATGTCCAAGGCAATAAAGGCAGCCTTTCTTCTGGCAGCCTGTGGCCAACAAGTGGTGGAAGTCACTCAAGGGGATGCTGTTACACCCGGCGACATGTGGGACACAGATCACTACAAATAAAACACCAAACCTGCAAGGTCTGTGTGCTCTTTATTCAATCTTCATAAGCCTCGTGTGAGCTACATTCAGTCCAGAACTTCCATTCCAGGACCAGAAACAGTGCTGTCAGCCTCTCTTTCTCTGTTCTATTCCACCCATTCAGGGGACAATTCACAGGTCTTTGCATTGATGCAAGGATAGAAAAGCAGAACTGAGACCCAACCAAAGCTCGCTTGCTTGGCTGGTGCTACTGTGGCCATGTGCCCACCTGCATGCCATCTCTGCTGCTGTCCCTGTGCTCATGTCTTACTGTTACTCCTCCCACAGTGACAGCTCCCTTTTTTGAAGCTCTGTGAAAAAAAATGCTGAGCAACTGAACACAAGTATGCAGTTTGTTGGTTAAAGCCAACCCCTCTCTACACAAAGGCATCTGCTCTTCTGAGGCTGATGCTGACCCTCATCTTCCAACGTGGTGCTGCAAAATCCAGCACCTAGCACGGTACTCCATCTCCTTCAGCCAAGAGATGTCTAGGATCAGGCTCCTGAAGGTGCTTTTTTGCAATGCACAGAAAGGTCTGGTTATAACAAGAATTAGTGGTTTAATGGGACGTGGTTCAGTGGGCACAGTGGTGTTGGGTCAACGGTTGGACTTGGTGATATGGAGATCTTAGCCAAACTTAATGATTCTATGATTCTAATATTTTTTAGGCTCTCAAGTCAAGCTCCTGAGCTGCAGGGAGTGGGAAAGACAGCTTCACCACAGGGCTTGCATATTTTGGAAGAACTGAAGAAATTTTAGGCTCCCAGAGCAAAGCATTGATTTCTACAGCTTTGTCCCACCCTCCACAAAGCAACGGGGAACTGCATTTCATATTTTGAAGCTGCTTTTGGCTTCACAGGGGAGGAAAAGTCTGGTCTCTGTGTCTTGAGAACAAAGGGGGAAAGAATTTCTTGGGATATCTGATGCATTGGAGCCACTGGAGATTCGTGAAAACCAAATTGGTTCCAGGCATGGGAGATTAGCAGGGGTTAGTGCCGCGTTCTGCAGGCAGCTCTGTCTGTCATTAAAGACTCTCTTTTTAAGAACTGGATAAATTCTTTTTCTTCTTTCTTTCTTTCTTTCTTTTTTTTTTTTTTTAAAGGAAAAATTATTCCTCCATTAAGTCGCTGAAGCACACATGGAGGGGCTGGCAGTGTGTGTGGAACAAACGTCACCTGCCCGCGGCCGTCCGCCAGCACTCCTTGCCTTCTGCTGCCATAAAGGACAATACAAGGTGTTATTTGGGCCATAAAGGACTGATCCTCTGCAGGCCGTGACTCTCACACCTTTCCCCGAGCCCAATGGGGCTGAAAATGGTGGATCCACACCTACCGCACCTTGCACAGCCCTGGTCCTTGGAGCAGGGCACCAGGGATGCAGAGAGCAGCATTCAGAGCTCAGCACACAGCACCCAGACCTCTCTCAGCCCTCCCATCATGGGAGATCCCCTGAGGAACTGTCACCCAGTGCTGCTCAGCTCTGATGTTTGGACATGAGCAGCTGATTCTGCTGACTGATGCAGCCCCAGCTGCATGGTGACAGCTAGAAACCAGATGGAGATCACCATCCTTGACCTATTTTGAAAAGCCTCCCCTGCATCAGTCTCTGAACTCGTCTGCAGCTGTCCATCAAAGGCCGAGCAGAGTGCAGGAGGCGACAGGGTGAAGCTGCACAGTGGGTTTGCTGGAGCAGAAAGGGAACGGATGGGCTGAAGGCAGCCTTCTTCCTCAGGAGGACAATTAACAGGGGGAAATCAAGGCTTTTCTTTTCTTCTATTTACTTTTTCTATTCTTTTTTCTTTTTTTTTTTTCCTTTCCCTCTTTATTTATTTATTTATTCAATGGCCATGCTCATTTCAGGAGCAGCGCTGGAGCCTCAGCCCTGCACAGAGCATCCCATCATCCCCCACCTGGAGCTGGGGCAGGGATGGCTGCACTGGGAGCTCAACACATTGGTGAGGATGCATTAAGGAGATGGGACAAAGACATCCAAGGCTTGGGGGGGGGGGGGAGTGTCACTTAAAAAACCCAACCCAGTGCTGTGTTCCTTAAGTGGTCTCCCATTGGTGTGCTGAGTTGGATCTGGCCTCTGCAGAGCATCTGCAGCTTAATGGGGTATCCGAATTTGCCTCTGTCGTCTCCCAACACAAGTCTCAGACCGCGATAAATAACATGGAAATGAAAGACCGACAGCCATGCAAATAGTAATATGTTGGGATTTTGAAATTTATTCCAACATGCTATTTTTTTAAAAATACGCTCAGACTGAGCAGACAATCTGAGCGGTAGTAAAGGCAATATTATACTTGTAAAAACTTCTCATTCACAGTACAGATGTCATTTACAATAAGAGTCACAAACATCAAATACTGAGCATTTTTTTCCTCTTCTTTTTTTTTTTTTTGTCTTTTTTCTTTTTTTATACATCAGACTGTGCTTTTACCTGCTTTTTTTTTTCCTTTTTTTTTCTTTTTTTCTTTTTTTTTTCTTTTTTGCACTGATATAACCATACAGACATTGCAAGATGCAAGTGTAGAAACCAGAGTTAAAATAAACTTACAGGCAAAACTACCAAATTACATTGTACGCTGTACATATTTACAGTACCTTTTTGGAATGTATTGCCATTTTAAGAACATATAGAAACTTTCTACAGACTATTCCACTTACAGAATACATACACCTTTTAGAAAAAAAGGCAAATATTTATCTTACATGAGACCATGTATATTAAATTTGCGTACACATTATTATTATTATTATTATTTTTTACATTACATTTACTAAAGTGATCGTAAGTGCCATCATATCTCAGTAATGAAAACAGATTGGTCTTATGCCATCAGGACTGATTTATTTTTATTTTTATTTTTTGTTTTTGTTTTTTTATTATTATTATTATTTTTGTAAATAATTTACAATATGGTTTTAGTTGTAAATACTGTGCAACAGATGGAAATACAGGGGGAAAAAGAAAGTAAAAAAAGAGAAGCACGTGATGAACCCACATAAGCAGTGATATTGCAAGAACACAGAACAGGGCTAGATCAAATTCTTTAGGATTTTGCATGGAATAACTAATGATTTCCACATCACCAAGTATATTGCTTCTTCAGGTGCTGTTTCTGTGGGCTGAAAACAAAAAACAGGTAGAAGTGAGTGCTGGCTTCAGGGAAACCCAATCAATGGAGCTCAATGAGCACAGAAATAGGGACAGGGGGTGTGTTTGCCACCACCAGCAGTGAGAGAGACCTCACAGACATCCTTAGTGGCAAGTGTTGAAATGCATTTCACAGCCACGTGCCATCAAGTCATGGCCACTCCATCACAACTTTAAGGGTTTCCTGCTGGAGTCCCTGGGTGCCCAGCCAACAACCTGGGAGTAATCAGAGTTGGCAGAGAGCTGCCTCCAAGGATGGGGCCATTTTTGGGGCCCTGTGTCCCGAAAATCACTGTGACCTTGACAAAAACAGTGGAACTTGGGCTGAGCTCTAAGCAAAAGGACGTTATGGGAATTTGTGGAGCATGGGAATTCGTGGAGTGCTCCAGCACAAGTCCATGTATGAGTGCTTTGTTGACTCTGGATACTCAACAAAACTGTCTCAAGTTGTTATTTAAGACTATGGGACAAGATCTGCTTGCAAAGTAATTTTTTGGATGTGAGACCAACAGTTTGCTATTAAGCACCACACTCACAGGCATGGGGACACCTGGCTGTGCACTAAGAAGCTCTGTCAGATGGAAAGCAGGAGGGCTTATTTCCACCTGCTGACGAAAAGCAAGGGTTGAGCTTTGGTTTTTCATTTGCCTACTTGCGTGACTAATACATTCTCTTAGAAATTGCGCTGCTCCCTGCCTTTGCAAAGTGCCTGCACAGAAACCATCTCACCCATCGGAAAGCAAATCTGAATTTCTCACTGTCACTTTGCAGACAGAGTGGACACCCAGCGTGAGGTGAAGAACTGCAGTTTGCAAAAAAAGCTTTCACACAGCAAGAAGCCAGCGATAGGAGGTAACCAGAAGGGACAGCGGGTGCTCCGGGTAGGAAATAGCAGGAACAGGGTGCTCCAGACCTGCAGTAAGGTGCAGTGCAGTGCCAACACACATGCTCTCTTGGCTGGGTGTGAGGCACTGGGGGCATGCGGAGCGCTCAGAGTTCTCCCATTGGGATGGGGCAGCTCCGGGACGCTGCCCTGCCCGCAGGCGGAGATGCTGGTGCCCTTCCCGCAGAGCTCTGAGCTGTTGGCGGGAGTAGTAGCCCTTAAATATCCTTTATTTATTTATGTATTTATTTTTGTGATTCTTTTTGCCTAGAATAGGCCATATTGCGCCCGTTGGGTATCGCGTGAAGCACCATGTCACCCCAGCCAGAGCCTCCCCACCATGCCCGCTGGGCAGCAGGACCAGGCTGAGATTGTTCACCTTGCCCCTGAGTTTTTGGCTGTCCCTGCATGCACCTGCTCTGTGGCTGCAGGGCACAACCCATGCAGCATCGCTGCTGCACAGCCCCTGCACCTCGATGCCCCAGTTTTTGGCTGAAGGCAGGTAGGATGCAGAGCTCATCTGGAGCTTCAGGAAAAGCTTCTAAAAAGTCATCATCATAAGAAAAAGCCACACCAACAAAACAAAAAAAAAAAACACAAACAAAACAACAACAATGGGCTGAAGGGCTTCTAGGTTTTGTTAGGTTTTGTTTTGTTTTTCTTTTTCTTCTGTTCAGAATGGCAGAAGGAAGAAAAAACCCACACCTGTGCCAAGTGCCAACAGGTCAAGGATTAAAATACTATTACAGAAAGCTGAGCAAATTTGATCTAGCCCAAAGCTCATGTCAAATGCACCAAATTAAACCAGGATGCTGAGTGCACAACTGCTGCATTGTTTTTCTTTATGTACAGTTGCTATAAATATATATATATATATGTATTTATTAAAAAAAAAATTAAATACAAAAAGCTACCTTGGAACTATGTTAAGAGTGTGACAAGGCAGAAAAAGGTGGCAAAAGCCAGGAAATCAGAACCCAGTGCTGCATATGGGGTAGGGTTAGTGTTAGGTTTAGAGTTAGGGTAAGGGTTAGGGTTAGGGCTGGGAATGCTCACAGCAGAGACATCACACTTCAGTGCTGTAAAAATGGGTGGGAGGGATCTAAGCTGGTGCCTAAGGTTCCATTAAGCAGACGCACTGGGCTGAACTGGGCTTGCAGCCTTGGCTTCTGCCATGGGACTTGACTGAATATGGGAGCAGAATCAGATTTGGGGCCAGGGAGATGGGAGAAAGGGGAACTCATTAAAAGTGCTGATTAAGGTAGAAATGGGTTCTGGACATCATTTTGGTCAGTGTCACAGCCTTAATGCTATTTCCATGATATCTTCTTTTGTACTTAACTCCCTTTAAAAGAAAAGCAAAAAATAAAAATAATTAAAAAAAAAGTCACAGATTGTTAAAAAATCTATAGGATTTGCCCGTGAAACGGGAACAGTTCGTAGCTCATCAAGTCTGGCAAGGAAATATGTTCTCATTCACGGTTTTCTTTTATTTTTTTTTTCTTTTTAATTTTTTTTAACTTTTTTTTTTTTTTTTTTTAAAGTGTATTACGTACCCGATAAATTGGAACAGCTCTGAAAGAAGATAGAACTGATCCACTGGTTAAATATTTATATCATCTTCTCTCTCTCACTCTCTCTCTCTCTTTCTCTTTTTTTTTTTTTTTTTTTGTTGCTGCTGTTAAAAATAAAAATAAAAATAAAAGGGTCTGTACAGATTTCATAGATCAGAAAACCTTCTGCAAACCCTCTGCTGTCCACTGGGGCAGCCGCATACCCAATGGCCGTGGTTCAAAGCGCACGGATGGAGCGACTCCGTCAGTCTCTGTATTTGGTATCTGAGGGCAGCGGGGCCACTGCTCTGCTATGGGAGCTCAGAGGGGAAAGTCTGCTCTTGGAAAAGTCACCGTGCATGCAGAATGTGCTGACTGCAAAGCACTCAGCGCTGTAACTTTTCCTTCCAAAATACTCCAAAAGGGCCCATCTGCTCGACGAGAGCGACACGGTGATGTTCTGCTTAAATAAATAAATACAAAGAAAACAGAGCACAGAGTCACCAAGCAGAGCACAGACTCCTCCAGCATCCCTAAAGCTCAAGAAGCAAACCCATGGGTTGGGATGGAGCAGCTCATCCACCACCTAAAATCCAGGGAGGAGAAATGGCTGCGGGGTGAGAACCTCCCTTAGAGCCAGGGGTACTGGGGCTCCAGGACCATGGAGAGGGCTACGGGCACAGCGATGGGGATGGAGGGATGAAGCCCAGCACGGGGCTACATTCGATACATTCCTACCTTCTTGCAGGCAAATCTTTGAAGAAGAATTTTTTTGTGTGTGCGTGTCCCTTTGTGGGACACACACACGAGTGCTTTGATGTTCTGCAGGAGGGAGAGATGTTCACGATGAGCTTTTCTCTCGGAGCGACAATTTCTCTCGCTGCAAACAGCCTCCCCCTCCTCGAGGAAGTGCTAGCTTCATTTACAAGTTCAGGGTAAACACATTTCTTAAATGTAAAGCAGTCTCAAGTGTTTAAAGCACAACCGTAGGCAATCAGAGGGATGCGAGAAAAAAAAACACAAAAAAACAAAAAAAAACAAGCACTTTTCAAGAATTAAATAAAGCATGTAATAAATACGAATCATAAACTTCTGTACACAGGAGCGAGGGTTTGGTTTTCTTTTTAATCATTGAATCAATATATATAAAAAAAAGTTTTTCTTTTCTTTTTGTTTTTGTTTTCAGTGCATCTTCTTCCTCTTAAAATGCTTAACCCTTTCCTTTCTGCATCTCTCAGGCCCGTAAGAACGCACACCTCAATGGCAAAAAAGGTCTAACAAACCCCTTTCCAAAAAACTCTAAAAAAATATTCACAGCCTCAAACATTTTTGTACATTTCAAGCAACAAAAGGTATAGAAAAAGGCACAAGTAACTGCATACATGTGGAGATAATACCAGACCGGGACAAAGAAAACCAGGAAACTTCCATGGGTTTGGTCATTCACTAGAGTGCTTTGTATAGCGATGATTATAACTAAAGGAAATAGTGTTGAAAATGTCTGTTGATTTTACATAGGAAGCCTAAAGGTGGAACAGATGGCGGGGGCTTAAGCACTGCCCGTGCTGTTGTCCGCCTCTGTCTGAGCGTGACCTACGCCTGTGGGCTCTGTGCAGGGGCTCCTGGGGGGTCCGTGGGTTTCTCTGGAGGGCTGCGGGCTGTGGGGCGGCGGTGGGGAGGGGAGCTCAGAGGTGAAAGTGCAGTGTGGTGATTCCAAAGGGCTGCTCGAGCTGCCACATTGCGTCTTGCCCGGGTTAGTCAACGGGTCGTCCCCACTCGTCGAAGGCTTTGGAGAGGGCTGGCGGGTGGTGCTGGGGTTGGCTGGGGATGCCGAGCGGCCGGGTTGCTCTGCAGGGCTGGGCTCAGCAAACACTTTTACCCTGTATTCCTCCGGGTCTGGCTTTTGCTCAAGCTCACTAGTCCTCATTTTCTCCTCCAAGCACTCACTGCTCGTAGGCTCTGGGGACAGCATGTATTTGGAAACCTTTGCCACTGGGGAGACAGATGCAGATGAAGGCTCCCGTGGCACCCATGGCTCCTCAAAGCCACTGCCTCCAGGCGCAAAGTGTCCCCCTGGGAGAGACACCACGGAGCTGGGCACCAGGCTGGGGTGGGTGCTTGGCCTGGCCTGGACCATCTGGATGCCCCCAATAGGAATCATGGGGTACGGGGTCCTTGCAAGCTGCTGCGAGTGCAGTGGGAGGTGGCTGAAGATATTCTCTTCTCCTCGGTTGTGGGCATGAAGTTCGTGAGGTGCCTGCAAGGGTCTGAAGCAGATGGACTGCATGGTGCCGGGTGAGCGTGGTGGGCTCCTGGGTTCTATCTTCTGCACCAGATGAGGAAAAAGAAACGGCCGAATCAGAGCAACGCATGAGGTACAGCATCAGCATCACTAGTACTCATTATAAGGATTGACTCTGTGCACATTTTATTCTAATTTGGAGAGAGATCAATCAATTCCAAACCCTTAAGGTAAGGAACAAGACAACCCCCAGTGTTTGCCTTCTGGTTACAAGCAGGCACTCAGCCTGTTGAGGGCGCAGACCCAGGACCATTATCAGTCACCTCAAAACCCCATCAAGAAGATGTCACTACTCCCTGCATCATTGCATCCCATAGTACATGGATTACTTCAGAGCCCGAACCAATGTTATCCATTTTTAATGTATTTCCTTAAAACAGCATTATATCCTCATGGTTGCTAATTGTAAGGATATTTTGCACTGAGAGCATTAACTCTCTTCTGACACAAAGCACTCCCGTCAACGGTCCCCACCACCACCCTCATGGTGTGGTCTGCAGAAATCAAGGTTGGTGCCCTACCAATTTACCTTTTCCTTTTTCTCCAACCGGTGCTTCACATAGTTTTCCTAATGTACATCATGGAGAGATATGTGGCTAAACAGAAATGGATTAATTAGTGATGAGGTTATAACTTAAACCCTAAACAGGACTCCCAGGAAGAGGAAGCAATAGAAACAGAAATAAATTTTCTGTTAAGATGGGGTTATGGGATTCGTGGATTCACTGGAGGAATCCTTTGTGGAGCTATGGAAAATTGCCTAACCCTGCAAGCTGGATCTCTGTGATAAGGCAGCAGAGGAAGGCAGCAAAAGAGAAAGGAAGAAAGAAAACAAGAGCCACAGAAGGTAGCAATGACTTGGTCAGCATTTACCAGCCCTAACACCTGCTCAGTGTCGCTTATCCACACAAAGTTCTGGCAGAACTGCTAAAGGGTTGCTGGGAAACCCCAAGCAAATTCCCCTGGTGCAACAGGCACCAAGGGGAGAGATGACATGTTGCAGGAGCCTGTGGGAAGAGGCATGGCTGCAGTGAGACCTAATGCACAGACCTGGACAAAAGCCTATGCCCCAGCTAAGACCATTTTTACATTTCTAAGTGATGAATGCCATTCCCACAAAGGACACTAGTTTGGAGAACAGGGGTCCGTGTGGGATCTGATGAACCCAGCTTTGAAAGGAGCAGGACAATGAGCAGAAAGGCAAGTTAGTGTAAGCAAAAAGATGGGAAGGGGTAGATAAGCAGGAATAGGTGCTATTGCCTCCTTGGGGCACTAGGAAGCTTAGAGGACACCAGAGGGTAGTTTTCCTAACAGTTGTTTCAGAGCAGAAGGAATGGGATTTTCACAGCCTTGAGGTTCACCCCAGAAGGAAGTTGAGAGCCAAGGGAAATAGCATTCAAGTGGGCAAAAAATTTGAGGCTAAAATGGTCTCTGGGAAAGTAAGGAAAACACTCACAGAGGAAAACAGGAGGGAGGCAGCACCAAGAGATGATTCACTGTTGTGGACACAACAGAAAGGCAAATGGGGCAATGGGGATTTCTGGGGGAACAGATGAGTCAGCATCTGTGTGATGGGTCCTCCAGGCCTGGCTCTCATGGTCATCAGCACAAATTACAGGAGAGCCAGGCACCTCAGCAGGGATGGGAGATCTCTTAGCACTCCACCAGACCCAAC
Source organism: Callipepla californica brunnescens (assembly GCA_023055505.1). NCBI lineage: Eukaryota > Metazoa > Chordata > Aves > Galliformes > Odontophoridae > Callipepla > Callipepla californica. Next base: position 1,120,058 of record JALIRH010000078.1, read on the forward strand.
GTCTAATTTGCCTGCAGCAGTGGGAGGAACAGGCAATTTTCCTTTACCCATACGATGTGTTATGTCCAACAGAGAGATTAAATGATATTCTGGATGCGATGGGAAGCACCCCTATGTGCTGGAGAGAGAAGTGAGATAAAAGCAGTGATGTCCAAACCAACATTCGTCAGCAGTTAATCAAACAGTGGGCTGCATGCGCATGTAGCCCAGGAGAAAGAAGCAAGGTGTGAGACCCTTGGCTAGCTCAGATCTGGTTCAGGACACTGACAACAGAAAAATAGGTGGAGTTTCACTCTAGATTGTGAAATATAAGAAATGGGTCTGAAACTCCCAGGGAAAAGATCTCTTTATGACAAGTTTTATTAAGCACACATCTTTACTGCTTGTCTCAACAGGAAAAGCAAGAATGGATTAGGTCAGGAAGAGCTGCAATGAGTTGAAGAGAAGACAGTTTTATTTCCCCTCACCTGAGATGGGCAGACCAACAGGTGCAAACCCTTCGCTGCCCACTCTCACTTTTCCCTGTTTACATTTACAGTTTCTTTGCACTTTTGCATCACAGAACTCAATTAGAATCACACAGCAGCATGTAGTAAGGGGAAAGAGGGGCTTGAACTTACCAGCTTGGATTCATAGAGCTGTACATTTTTGCCAAAGAACCTGTGAGGTAGAGGCATAGAAGATAAGATTCCATGCTGGGCTTGATATGAGCTTTGAATTTTGTCATCTGCTGCTGATCTGCTTGTCCCAGGCGTGTCCTCCTTGCCAGGGGATGGGTACCTGGGTGCCTCCGAGCAGCTTGGGGGCAAGGTTTTCTTCAGCGATAAATACCTGCCCGATGGCATCTCTCTGCTGGGAGACGAGGCTTCTCCCTCTGGAGGAAGGTATGCTCTGGGGGACAGCTCTCTCCTGGGGGACAGATGCCTGGTGGGCGACAGCTCGAGCCTCGGTGACACGCACCGCAGTGGGGATGCCTCCCTCCTGGGAGACACACGTGGGCACGGGGACAGTCCCCTCCCTGGGGACAGGCACCTCAGAGGAGACATCTCCCCAGTGGGTGAAAACCGTTTGGGTGAAGTTTCATTTTTGGTTAACAGGTGTTTTCTCGCTAGCATTGGTCTGCTGCTGCCGCCAGCTCTGCTGGAGTCCTGGCTCGGAGACCACCTTTTCCTTGGGGAGGTGTCTTTTGAGGTTGATAGGTCCATAGCTAGGGACATGGGTGGCCTGGTGACAGACTCTCTTTCAGCAGAAGCCAATTGTTCGGTGGAAGTCAGAGCTGGTCTGTGGAGACTCAGGACACTGTGGCACACGACGATGTCGCTGCTGTCTGCTGACCACCTGGTTTCCAGCCCACAGGAGGAGCCCTGCTGGCCTTCACCGACTTTTTGGCTGCTGGAAGCAGTTTCTTGGGCTAAGGATGATGCTGTTTCCGTGCCTTCCTCTTGAGAAGCTGGAGAGCCACCTGAAGAGTGCATCAGTGGGGCAGGGTGTTTGGCTTCTGGCAGCTTTAAAGGTGGCTCATCTTGGCTCTCCTCTTCTTCCTCGTCCTCATCATCTTCATTGTCATCATCATCATCAGATTCCTCTAGGTCTGAAAACTGGTGTTCCTCAATAGGCTCGGATCCCTCCCGCCCCTCAGAGTCCTGGAATAGGTCTTCACTGGTTCCTGCAAGGCAGACAAACACAGAACAAGAAGTATAAGACACAAACAGAGGGTGTTTTTTTGCTACACCTGCTTCAAAGTTCTCAAGGGACAAGACGAAGGAAGACCCAATTATTTCCTAGAACTCATACTGCAGCCTTGTCCTCTCTTCCAGATGCCTTGAGCCCATGAATCCCAACACTGGGATCCCACCGCTGCTCTGCCCTGATTTTGGTGCCAGCCACTGCCCTGCCAGCACTCTGCCATCAGCCCCTGCTACTGCTGTACACCATCACACAGCTTCCATTCCTCTGGGAACACAAAGGAAAGTCTTCCAAGATATGGAGATAGGCAGCACCATTATCCTTTGATGTGCTTTTTACTTTATTTGTTGCAGCAGTGCCTATAAAACATCTACAGGTGCCAAAATACAGGCAGGCAAAATTTTGAGCCTGTCCTGTCTAGATTATATAACATTTAAATATTAGCAAGACAGAGCGTTTATTAAAAAAGAATGAACCTCAGTGGTTTTCCCCTTATTTTGATCAAATCTAGCTGCAGCACAGACATGTCTGGGGTGCTTTAAGGAATAAGAGATTGTAAGTGGTGGAATATTTAAGAAAACTAATTGTGAATAATTTAAAATAGAGTATCCCATAGAGTATCCCATGGCCCATAGAGAGTCTCTCTTCTACTCAAAGAGCCAAGAGAAGCTATACGAGGTCAGTAGCAAGCTGCTGGCTCACCCTCTGCTTTGCACAGAGAAAACCTGCATTCCCCATGTCAGATGTGCAGCAGGGCTGGATAAACAAAAACACAGCCTGCAGAGGTCCGTTGGGAGCAGCCACTGGATGTCACTATAGCTCAACAAAATGGCATTGACGCTTTCCACAAGTCCCCACTGCTCTGGAGGGGCCCATGAAACACCACTTTCTCAAACCATGCTAACACCAAGCACCAAGGCGATGGGTTCTGCACTGCTGAGGCATGCTTGCTCCCCAGTTGTGCAAGGGAAAGGTTGCTTTGACACCTCTGCACTAATTGCAGCATCGCTGACTGCTTCTCCCCCCCCTCCTGTTCAGCATAGGATGCTGCTCTCCTCTGAACTGAAGTTTTCCACATAGGGCTGCCATCAGCAGGATGAGCCAAGGAGAGACTCCAGGGATTCAGTGTGGAGCTGGACCACACCTGGTGGCTTGCAGGAGGAACGTGGCCACACAGGGAGAAGCCCCTGAGATCAGTGGATAAATGCCTAATTCAGCTTACTTCAAATAACAGGGCCTTACTGGTAAATGCTCACAGAGCATTTGGCAACCCTCAGATATCAGTCGAACAAGACATGTATTTAGTAGCTCTGCACCAAGAGCATTGTGCAATGCTTGTATAACGATGGGGTTTGCTGGGCCCAGGATCCAGCACTGGGTTATGTGCAAATTCCCGAAGGAGCTGACTTCAGAACAAATATTATTCCAAAAAGGCTCCTTCTCCCGTGCATATTTCTTGCCTGGAAAGGGAATGCAGCTCAGTACCAGAGCTATGAGCTATCACTGTCCTGGTTTGTGGGGTCAGCATCTACAGGCGCAGGGACGGACAGACAGCCCTGCTGCTGTCTCCTGTGTGGTCTCCTTGTTTTGGCCTCAGTCGCACAGACAGCAAGGTCAGAAGGACAGAGTGAGGGAAATGCGAAGCCAGCTCCACGCTGGGGTGTTGTTTGCATTTCCCACAGAGGGGAACAGCTTAGTGAGCCTCGGGGCATCCCAAAGGGACGGTGCTGCGGGATCCTCGCAGGCTCCATCGAGAGCTCAGACCTGGATCTCTGCAGCAGAAACACATTTTGCTGAGCAGCTGGGGAGAACAAGGGCACTTCAGGAGAAAACAGAGAGGGAGAGGAAAAAAAAAATGCCCCACTGATGGCATTTAGGGCTCTGCGTGCTGTTTCATTACGTCTGCGTTACCCTCACGGTATTGCACAAGTCTGGTGCAGTCACACCAAGCCAAACCAACGCTACAGTGAAGAATTATGCTCCAATCTCCTTTTATAGTCACACCCCCTTCTTTCCCCTGCCCCTTAAATAGAAAGAAAAACAATCAAGTGAAATACGGCTCAAGCTGAAAATAATCCAGGGAGATGTAGGAACGGCTGTTCCCTCTCAGCCTGCCCCCAGAGGGGAGAGCAGCACTCTTCCTGGGCTGGGATGTGGCACATTTTTACTTTTTTAATTAAACTCCTCAGCAGCTGGCTCTGTTTTGAGCCTCTTCGGGAAGAAGAGAGACAGACAAGGGTTCCCACATGGGAAGGAGATCTCCAACCCACCACACTGCGACACAGTGATTCCTCACTCACTGTTCTGTCATTCCTATGCTCTTTTCTCATCCATCCACATACCGCCAACGATGAGAGTAGCAAACATGATTTTCTGACCTTCTTGGCTGCTTTATTTAGGGTTCACTTGGCATTTATGAGCAAAGGACCTCCTGAATATTTGAAATTTTGGTGTTAGCTTTAACCAGGTGAAAAAGAAGATGGGAGGAGAGAACGGAAACGCTTCACTGACACTGTGCCTTCTGCTTCCACCTTTCTGCATTCCTTCCTGGCAGACGGTCTCTTTTACACAAACACGAATGGTCTCCATCAATGGGAGGAAACGGGGACTGTATATTTTTTGTAATTCTAAAATTACACAGGTTTCTTGCATAATGCAATGAAGTCCAGACAGTGCAATGCATTCCAGCAAGCTGCTGTGCAGCCAACAGCAACAAGGCGAGGAGCTCTGTCCTGATGCTTGTGGGCTCCCATCCCTCCACAGGACCTCTCCTCACTGGTATCCATGTTCCACTGGGGAATAATGATATAATGATGGCCAAAAAATCTCATCCTCAAGCAGACTGTTCCAGCCTTTCCTTTGAGCTCTCAGCTTTACATCTCCTTTCTATGAGTGAGGCTGAAAGCTGAGAGCAGCTCATCCTCCTCGTCTGACCCTATTTACAAGCACTGCTCTGTGTGCTGCCATTTATCCTGGTGTGAGCCTGGGGGGAACGGCTGAAGGAACACGGAACAAAGCATTCCCCCCAGCTCACACAGTGAGCCCTCGCAGTTCTGTCCTCAGAACAGAAATAGGACTTCTGATCTGCAGGTTTTCAAAAGTGGCATTCCATTGATTGATTAATTAGTTCTAATTGACTATAACGGAAAGGTTTAAAATAACAGCTGTTTTTCAGGCTCATGCAATCAACACTGAGAATTATGGAATCCTTAGTGTTGGAAGGGACCTTTAAAGATGATATAATCCAACTCCCCTGCAAGGAACAAGGGTATGCACGGTTCCATCTGGTTGCCCAGGGCCTGATCCAGCCTCCAGGAATGGGGCAACCTTCGCATCTCTTGGTAACCTGTTCCAGTGCCTCAGCACCCTCACTGTAAGAGACTTTTTCCTTTTTCCTACACTTCAGGACCCTCTTTTCTCTTTCCCTGCCTGGATGGGAGAAGAACTGGGAGAAGTGGGAAAAGAACTTGGAGAAGAATGGGAGAATTTGGAAAGGGATTGGAACTTAATGAGCTTTGAGATCTCTTCCAACTCAAGCCATTCTATGATTCTATGAACTGGGAAAAGAAGTAGGAGAAGAATTCACTGAGAGCAACCCTGCAGAGAAGGATCTGGGGGTCTGATTCAGGGCAGCTCCTGCGGAATCCCCAGCCAGGTTCCCTTTTGGCCACGTCTTCCTGCAGAAAGGCCAGAGCCAAGCACAGTCTGTCTCAGTCCAGCCAGAAGGTTTCTCCAAAGAGTTGGGCCAAAGCCAAGAGCCCAGAAATTTCAAGAGGATCAGAACCACCCCTTGAAGCACAGCAGCATGCTGCTGGCTGGGTGAGTGAGATGGCTTTAAGGAGGTTAACTGCAGGGGCAAAGGAGATACAGAGAATGGAAAAGGCACTGTCTTCCAGGGAGACTCTGGAAATGCCAGTGGAAGTGTGGTAGGGTGCTTCATTTCTCCTATGTCCTTGTCCCCTGACCACCCAGTAGTGCATCCAGCCTGAAAGAGACCTGAGGGTGCAGTGCTGCTGCCCACGAAGACCATGGGGGGATGGGCTGGTGAACCTGTGCTGTGCCAGACCCAGATTCCTGCTGGTGAGCTGAGCGTGACACCCTGGTGGCAATGTTTTGATAGTTTTGGGGAGGTGCATAGATAGCCTGAACTAGGCTTGTCTGCAGACCTGCAGCTTACTCTGGGATGACTGCATGCAAATGGCCCCAAACTGCTTGCTTAACCAACCCAGGGACAAAACACATGGGCTACGCTGTTCCCACTGCAGGACCTCACTTATGACTTTTAATTACCTACAAAGCAGGAAGCATGTGACAGTGCCACACCCCAGGAACCAGTCCCTTTCCCAATGAAGCCTTGGATGGACTTGACCTCAGCAGGGGAGCGGGGTGATAAGCACTGTTTGTTGTTCCTGCCGAGTTAACATTCCCTGGCTCCCAGCACCGTCTACAGAACTCGCTCAGCTGATGCTCACTTTATAAAAATAACCGTGGTGCTGCGTGCCTTATGGAGCTCACATTAACCCGTTGTCAGGCTGCAGCAGAGAATATCCCAGGGTCTGGGGAACTGGAATGATTTGGGGTGAAATGGGAGGGAAAGAATGGAAAATAACCCGACCCTTCACAGCCGTCAGACCACAACCTCCAATAATTGGAGTAAAAATGTTTTTTCTGGCTCAAACAGACACAAGAGACTTCCCTGTGTCTTTCTGGAGACCTTCCTCACCTTTCTGTCAGTGTTTCTGAAGGAGGTGGAAGTGCTCATGGTCACCTAGCTCCTGCACCAGAGTTGGCCAGTCTACTCGCAGGGCTGCTTTTTGGGATGACTTCAGGGGAATTCCGCTGCACATCCCACTATAAACCTGGGCAGAAATTACTAAATGAGAGAAACACGTGCGTTTCTCACAGCACAGACAGACTTCTGGGTTATAGACCCTTGGACAAACTCCGCGTTCGCTCATGAGCGGATGAAAGAAATGAGCAGGTGAGTCAGGGTGAATGTATCTTGTAAAGCATTCAGAATAATGCCACTAAATGTCAAAGCGTCATGTTATTTTGGTTCTGTTGGCTCTTCCTCTGTTGAGAGACATCCAGGTCATTTTAGGGTGGCTCACCTTCATCCTACACATAGCAATGACCTGGGGATGAGGGAAGCAGCTGTACCCATCCTGGTTTAATGATGCCTCAGTAGTGGGGCAGAGGAGCTGGACTGTCCTGCTCCTGTCTCAAGACACTGCCCATGTTTGCTACAGTCAGTCAGAGTTCCCTGGGTCTGCACTGGTCATTTGGAGTGTTCTGGGGTCAGACAGCCAGTCAGATGGACAGGTCCCTCAAACATGTGGCACTTGGGAACAGGGTTTAGTGAGCATGGTAGTAATGGTTTGGACTAGATGATCTTTGATGTCTTTTCCATCCTCAATGATTCTATGATCCTATTATTGTAATACAATCTTGAGGGAAACATCTTTCCCTGGAGCTCCTTTCCATGTGGCAGAATGGCACATCCTTGGCTGAACCATCAGGGCAGCAGCACGAGCCTCTGAGCATCTGCTCATTCTCAACACTGCAGCTCCAGATCCTAATGAGGGGGCCAGGACTGATCTCTTAACCTTCAGCCACAATGTTATGCTTGCAGCAGCAAGGGAGAGGTTACAACCCCATACAAAGCTGGAAGGAGCAAAACCACCCCACATCTTCTGCTTGAATGGAAACTGCTTTATCTCAGAGGCAAAAGTCACATATAAGGGATTGTAAAGGATTTTACCTTCTTCGGCTTCCAGATCCACCAGTGAAGATACCAACACGCCCATCTCCTGACATTTTTTGCTGTGGGCTTTTGACTTCATATGCTTAGTCAGATTCCCTGGAAGCAAGCAGAAAACACATTTTGGTCAATACGAATTTTTAAAATTATTGATTTTTTATTTATTTTGCAATCTCATCAGTAGCATGTTAATAATTTGACTCTAAAGAGGAGATTCTCAGGTTAGTCCCTAGCCACAGTCCAGTGCAGGTATCCCATGTTGCAAGGCTGAACACCTGATAAGCCACCAGGGGTACGCATTTGGTTTCAGGGGGGAAGTCATGGTGCAACAGAGAACAATTGTAGGAAAGCAGGGAAGAGGAAGATGCTCCCCAGTGCAGTGCAGTGGGGAACACTTCTCACCCTGTCCCAGCTTTGGGACAAGTGCTACCAAAGTGAGCACTCCAGATGCCAGCAATGTGGATAAAAAGCAGCCCAAGCTGGAATGAGCCTTGGCTGCCTCTGCCTGAACAGCTGGATACAACTGTAGATAAAAGTAATTAGAGCAGAGCCAGCTGGGAAATGCCATTTCCACCCTGAGGAGCAGTTTGTTGCACTGGGGAGTGAGTCCTGTGGGGGGGTGGAGGGGAGCTTCTGGGCAATTTGATCCATGCTAGTAATTACTGAAGGCTACATGCATGTGAAGCTGTCTGGAGTGAAGCAATGCAGATGCACATCCCTACAACTGCACAGGATGGCTCTGGTGGGCTGCCACACAGCAAAGCAGCAGTAGGGAAAAGCTCTCAGTTCCCAGAGCAGAAGCCACTGGTACTCCTAAATCCTGTGCACCAGCTTTGGGCATCATGAGCAGCCTGCTGAATGCTAATGAGGCTGCCTGGGGCTGGGGGTGGGGAGAGCAACCCCTGCAAGGGGGCTATGGGATGTGGGATGCTCCCTGCTGCCCTGAGCTGGGATAACCCACAGGCACACAGCTGGGAAAAAACTCTCTAATCCTTAACTCCCAAACTGCAGGCAGGTTAATTAGACAGTTATTAACCCTACTTATCCACCAGGGAAGCACCGAACCTCTGTTGAAGGGGAAAATGAAAATAGGTGGAAAGGGAAGGAAAAAATGAAAGGTAGGAGAAATAAAGTGAAAATGTCCCATTTCTCCCTTTTCTTTCCCTCATCTCTCCATGGATGGAGCTGCTGATGAGGAGAAATCCCCCAGGGCTGTTTAATTTCCCAGCAAAGCCCAGGAGCTGGCGGAGGGTTTTGAATTCTCTGTGGTGATGCTATGTAGCATTGGCCCTCCTATGAGCTGAACAAGGGGTTTGTCTTTCTCTTCCCCCTTCTCTCCTCCCCCAACTCAGAAAAAAAAAAAAAAAAAGAGTCTTCTCATGTTTATTACAGCCTTCAGTAGAGGACTGAAGTTGTCTCCTGCATTGCAGAGTAACCTGTTCCCAGAGCTGGGTGGGACACAGAGAAGCTCCCACCAGCCTTCCTGTGCCGGTGAGTATAAATAAATAAGCCGAACCTGTGATGCCCTCAAAGCTCAGAGGAGTGCCACAGTCATCCAGCTAGCAAGCTCACTAATTATTTATTTAGCCCTTTTTATACAAAATGGAATGTCTTCAACAGGAAAGACCAAGGAAGAGGGACAAAGACTGACTCTATATCGTCGTGTGTCTGGCACCCATCTAGGGTAAGGATATGATGCTTGCTCCAAAAGGGTGTTTAGTAATTTAGCTCCAGTAAGAAGAATTTATTATTTTAAAACTTCATGCCAATGTACTCTTAGCCCCACAGTGTGACACTCAGGTGTGAGGATGAGGCCACCTTGGCTCAGAGCTCTCTTTCTCTGCCTTGGACCAGGAGTCTTGTTGCAGGCCCAAATAAACTAAGTGGGACAGAATTGTGTTCTCATGGACACCGCTCATGACCGTGAACGGCCATTTTTTGTAAATGAAAAGCTGTTATGCCAACAAGTATCCAATGAATTCAAAATTTTGACCTCATTGAGCTGGAATTTAATTTTGGACCTAGCTACCAAAAAGACAAACTGACTCAGCCTGCTGCCTGTCCATCACGACACATTGCATCTTGATGCCAAAAAATGACCAATTTTTGCTCAGTACCACAGCATCTGACTGGTTGGCACACACAGCAAATAAACCCCAGCAGGAGCTTGGTGGGAGCTGGCTAAGCTATGGCACCCCAGGAATGGTGGGAAGCACGACTTGGGGAGGACCACCAAGCACACCTTCAGGCTAGCTCATAAATCCACAGCAATACGTACATCTGGATTTGTCAGAGCAAAGCATGAGTTATTCAGTGGGACATAATGTTTTGAGCAAAACTGCATTAAAACAAGAAAAAAAAACACTAAAAATCCCCATGGAAGTGAACGTGTGCCAAATCCCTAAGAGCAGCTCATTGCAAGTGTTCCTTTCTTTTCCCCTTCTACTTCTTTCTACTCTGCTTCCCCTCTCTTTCCATCCTTGCTGGGTTACTACGGGCAATTCCCACATGCTAATGGGGAAGATGAGGGTGCAGAGCTGTCTGTAGCAACCCCTGCGGTGGGGGCATTTCTCTGCACATACACAGAGTCCCACAAAGTTGGGAAAGCCGCCTGCCTTTATGGGAAGGGAGGCTCAGGGGGTGGACTTCCATCTGAGCTCCGTTTGCATCATTTCACGGAAGCTAACAGCAGAAAGCTGCTTTAAAAGTAAGAAGCAAAGTCACCATCTTGGGAGCAATTTGGAGGAGGATAATGTTTATCTTATCAGGGTTCTTCCAACAGTTTGTGTTTTAGGACCCTTTAATTAAATGTCATTCAGCACATTTCCAGTAAAATCAACACTTTTTACCAAGTAAGAGCTGGACTTGGATCCTAGAAGGAAGGGCTCAGCTACTTGTTGCCTTGCTGAGTGCTGGTTCCTAACTTAAAACAAAATAATAATAATAACATTGCGTCCTTGGAAACAGTTGAAAACACATCTGAAGGAACAAGAGGGAAACTTGCAGGCAGGGGAGCCGAGTTTAGGCTACAAAACAGTCAAACCCAAACCTATGCAAGTGAGTGATCCTTACTGAGGTTCAGGAGAGCTCCCAGATTTGAAATCAGCTGATTACACTGAAATAAATTCAGGAAACTGTGCAAACGGTGCCTCCCCCACCCCAAGCACTGCTGCAGTGGAGCAGCACAGGGACGGACTCTCTCTTACGCCTGCGTACAACTATGTGCTGCTGGCTGCTTGAGCTCTTCTGCTGTTGTGAGGTCTTATTCTGGACTTAAAGCAGCTTAAACGCTTGTGTTGTTTTGAGAAAGCTAAAACTGCACTGTTCCAAAAGCAGCTTAAGAGGGACTAGAAGTGATTTTCCATTTAAATTAAAAGAGGGAAATTAATTCTTCAGAACGTCCATTGTAATATTTTTAAAGGTGGTAGAGTTAAAATAAAAATCAGGGGATGGAAATATCAAGATTCTTGGAAAAATTAACTTGTCCACATAGGACACACACCGTGCTTTCTGTTTCTTCTATTAAATGTGAACAAATTAACAATAATAAATCCCAACGAATACCCAATGGCATGGCCTCGGCATCCAAGGCAACATTGTGACACTGATACTCACTACTTCTCAGGATTTGAGATTCTTCCTTTAAAACAGTATGGAAGGAGAGCAACAGCTACTCCCATTTTGCTGTGAGACACTTTCACACCCGGAGGATAAGCTCTTCATCCCAGATAAACCCTTGAAATAGGGTTGATGTGTGACTTAAATAGTGCACAGGTCTCTGTATGGAGATGATGTCCCCTACTGAGGATCTCAAAGAAGGAAAGCTTTAATTTGGATCATTTCTTGGGCAGGACAACCAAATTTGTTTTAAATGGTTTTATTGTCTTTTTATATTGACTTAAAAGATTAAAGGAGAGAATCGATCAACCAGCCTGCATGGATACAGGCTATAAATCATCATCCATCTCCTGGAGCATGCCGTCAGCCTGTGCTAACTGATCTTCCAGAAGGATACCCAGGCTGGGGTTCAAAATCCAGAGAATTAGCACATTTCCCATGGAAGCTTGTGCTACACTTAATAGCTGCCTAATATTTCACTTGAACTTGACTTTCAGCCTTCATTTTTTTCTATTTTTTTTCCCCTTTTCTCAGTGTTCCTCCTCCTGCTCGGGCCAGTGGGTCCTTCTCTGTTCCCAGTGTCATTGCGGGGATATTTGGCAATGCAGCCATCACTCTGCCCTGCTGTAGCTGAGTTGATTCTTGCAGAGATTTCTGCCAGTTGGACCTGCTCTGGAGTTTCCAGAGAAGCTTAGCAGAACGCTGAGTCTGTACAGCAGTAATAATAATAAACTGAACAGCAATAACCCTGCCTTTAAGGGCTGAGGGGTAACGCATTCAATGCATTAGCACGTTCAATAACCCCAGTGTCTGTCATGCACTGATTTAAGGAACTGTGAGCTAATTTATTAAGGGCTATGGCTGAGGACATGGAGAAGTCTGGTGTCTGGGAGCTGGGCGTGGAGCAGACTGTCAAACGGGGATCTCCAGCCAACATTTCTGACATGAACGCCGAGCTCCCTGTCCCTTCTGACCTCTGCACAAAGATGTGGATATAGTCTGCTGCTCCACATGGTTTTTCCAGAAGTTTTAAGAACTATCAAGTAAACCAGACGTGCTACAAAGCTGAAAGCAAACAGTGACTGTGGGAGAGGACAATGTGTGCACAGGGTGGGAAATTCAAGTGTCAGCACTGACCCAACTCTGGGTCACCCATGGAAGGGAAAGGGCAGGGACAAGGGGACAGCCTGCAGCTCCTTGTCCTTCCCAATGGGAGAACTTCTGGACTGTACCTTTTGCATTTCCTTCCTGGTAAGAAACAATGAAGAAGCAGCTTAACTGCTTTAAACAACCTCTCTGAGGCCACAGAAACAAGCCTCATAGGAGAGCACTGCTACAGAGTGGAGGTAGAGACACCTCATTAAAGAGGCACGTTGATTCCTCGTCCAGAAATGTGAAATCAAACCAAATTACAAACCAAATTTCCAAGGCTGCTGTTTCCATCAACTGAGCGAACAGGAGAAAAAAAAATCTCATGGAATTGCTTTAAAATAATATAATAATAGTAAAAAAACATTTCCCTGCAGTTCTGTAACTCAGAAGAACAGCTTTGCTTGCAATGAGAGAGATGCACAAAAAGCAGACAAACAGCATAATTACTGAATAGGGGGAAATTCTGAAAGCTCACTCTTGCAAAAAGTTTTCCCAGCTCTTGGAACACAAGTATGGATTTTCAAGGGGAAGAGGGGCACATTTTAAACAGATAAAGATCCTTATTAAAATTCTCATAATAATAATTAAAAAAAAATGTTAAACCACTTCCAGCCTACTTGAAAACTTCAAGCATTAGATCATGCTGGAGAGATCTACCACAGCCAAAATGCAGACAGCCCCATAGATAATCCCCTTGAGTTTACACTGAACACTAAAATTAACCTTGGAAAGCTGATTTTTAAAAGAGCTTCGGCTCAGCTTATATTTTCGCAAGTGCAGTCCAGTAGCAAGAGCTCCAGCTTCTCCATTCTGCAATTAACTGTGGTTGCAAAACTGCCCACCAGGAAGGAGGATCCTAATGAATCAGGGCCCCAACCAACTTCTTCTAGACGTCTGCAAAATGAGCTGTGAAACCTCTAGTTCTGCAAACCAGACCTCCGCTTCAGACTCCATCACCAACTGCAACAATTCTGCATCTGGGCTTTAACTGATGATGTTATCAGCACACTTGCTTTCCAATAACAGTTTCAAAGGTCCTTATGCTCCCATCAGCAAAGCAAACCGATTTTATCCAAGTGCTGCACAGTTATGTGCAGTATAAGCATGCCTGCAGGGCTCTGAGTGTCACCCCACTTCCAACAAGGACCCACGATCATGCAATTCCAAATTACCATCATGCAGCCATCTGACCTAAAATTGCTCTTCCCAGAAAGTTCTGCCCCCCTCATGCATCCATATGCAAATGGATAAATTTGCATTGAAATCCCAGAGCAAATTGATTTTGGAAGGAAGCATTCCCATGCTGCCTTCCCCAGTAAGCTGAAGAAGGGAAATCCTTTGAAGGCAAGCATCTATTTGCAGGTGTGCTTCAAGGCAGCAGAGATGGAGAGCAAAGCAGCAAGAGAGATGGTGGAAAGGATGGATTCATCTCATCACCCTGAGCAACGACCTAACAGAAGTATGATGGAAAGCAAGGTGAGGTGATGGGAGAGGTTGAACGGATTCACCTCTCAAAGGAAAACCTTGGAAAAAAGGAACCAAAGCAAGAGGGAAAGAGAAAGAAAATGGATCAGAGAGAGCTCCAGGTGGGGAAGGAGAGGAAGAACCATGACTCGGATCTGCTGCATGCTTCTGACAAGAATCTGGCCTCAGACATGGTATCACTTCCCCATGCCCACATACACTTGCTGATTCCCAACACGTTGTTACCCAGAAATCGCCCACAGCTCAACCTCCAGCCCCAGGCATGGCCCCAGTGACTCACTGAGCAGTAGGGTCACTGATATAGCACTGTGGCACAGACATGGCTACCAGCAGCACTTCTGGGTCAGCAGGCGTGACATGGCCCACGAAGCACCCAGGGCCTCTTCCCATGTCTTTGCTGTACCTCTTTCTTGGGTAACAGTGGGGTTTTGGGTAACAGTGGGGTTCTGGGGTGCTGATGCTACTCTTGAGAAATTAACTCTGCCAGCTCTTCAATTTTCTGAGGTTTGCAAGGATGGAGATAGAGATGATGGGAATTTTATACTTATGTCGAGCTACAAGCGAGACACCGAACTCAGCATCTTTATTGTAAGACTTGATACAACCAAATGTTCCTGACATGTTCTACTTGCACAAGGTCTGAGGCAATGATGCAGGCTGCTTGTGAAGAACAGCTGGAGGCAGTGAGGCTGTGGGTCAGTAATGACTAGATGACCTGGGATGGAGGTCTCTAGAGAAAAGGTCTGTTCATATGATATAGAAAATGCTGAAGTTGCATGCAACTGCGAAGGATGAAAATGTGCAGCGCAAATACCGATCCTGAGAGCATGAGCGTACAAAGCCACCTAACGCCTGTCTCTGGGTGCTTGCCCAGGGACCCAGGAGCTTGCCCTCATGCTGGGGTGGAGTTGTTCACAAATCCCTGGCAGCAAAACTGTGCTTCCAATTTTCTCCTTTAAGAAACACCAAGAGGATGGAGCAGACTTGGGATGCGCAGCAGATTCAGGGCTGGTCCTGTTGGGTAATTCCAGCCCAGTTCAGACTCCCTCGTCCCCCTCCCTCTGCCTCATGGGGTTTTCAAGGCCCGGGAAGGCCTTCCCTTCCCCTCTGCAAGCACCCCATGAAGTCAGTACACTGAGCAGAGGAGCTAGGAGCTGACTGTCTCTTACCTTTGGTTTTAAAAGCAAAGTTACAGTACTTGCAGACATATGGCCTGACGTCTGTGTGCGTGCGAATGTGTTTCTTCAGCATGCTGGGTTTCTTGCAGCGAATTCCACACTCCTCACATACATACTTCCCTCTTCCACGGCCTCGCACATACACATACTCTTCGTTTGATTTGTACCTATGAGCAACAGGTGTCATGATAAAAAAAAAAAAAAAAGAATATTCCCACCTCAAAAGTAGTTATAACTTTCCTGGGTTAATTCAGCATGTTATTGACACCACCAGTCTCATTTACCATTTGCTAGCTCTGGGTAATTAGGCTAAACGCAAAATATCTTCTACTCAGAGGCCTTCTTCCTATTCTGGAACAGATTTTTAATGTCTTACATCTTCCTCTGTACAGACAAATAGACCAAAGCCTGAGGTCAAGTCACAAGGTCACCCAAATGTCCTGATTTTCCCCATCGTCAAACACAAAGCACTCATAACAGTCTGAATAATACATGTCTCAGTCCAACCCGGTGGCCTGAATCATCTCACTCTCTCAGCTGCGCTATGCTTTAAAACATGCGCAGTCTGTCACTGTCCTCTGCAAAGTACTGAGGAATACATCTCAGATAGATCTCTTGTGACACAGCCTTCACACCCACTGGGACAACAGCAAATACCATTGGAAACAACCACGGTGACGCACTACACCTGGAGTAAAATAAGAGTCACCCAGAAGGGACACAATGCAAGAAAATACCATTCTTTAAAAATATCATGATAACCCTAAATGACCACAGACTCAAGGCTCTTATTTTCAGCACAATATCACGACTTGGATTTACCCAAGTTAGCCATCCTTCCTTCACATTATAAATCCACTTATTTTCTGTCCACACATTTGCACATAGGGAAGGCCACTTGATGTAGGTTTGAAAAATATTTGCGAGTGAGACCAATCATTTAGCCTCCTGCAGCTTAGCAAATGGAGTCTGTAATTTCCTTATGTGCAGCACAAGAAGAATGCAACACAAAGCTGGCTCCTGAAGAGGCCAAATTGTAAAGTGTGGCACTTCTTGTAACTTCTATTTTCCCTTCAATATGAAATATGTCTGGTCTTCCAAAAGCCCTGAACATCCACTCTCGGAAATATCAGCTTCCAGAGCATCTTAATAGGGGACCCAAAGACACACAGCCACCCTCTAGCATTTGATAAAATCTGTTCCAAACAGGATGTGGAGAAAATTGCATCTGCTCTGGAGAGAAAATGAATAAGAACAGCAGCACAAAGTACAAGGTACGCTTGAGCACTTAAGTATGTAGGTATAGCTTAAAAACAAATAAAACAATGTTGAAAAAGAAGCAAACTACCATTCAAAATAGAGTAAGATATACACAGACATCATGGATCTGGCCCTGAGCTGAGATTGTGACAGCAGTATGGTATACACAGGGTACATCCAAGAAACTACACAGCAGTTACCCACAGGTGTGGATTTTAAAGTAAGGAGGTCACAATGCACGAACCCTTTCATCTCCTACCCAGGCAGAAAGAATGTGGCCTTGACCCCATTTCATTTCATTCATTAGAAAGCACAGAGGTAACTTCTATTCAGACCTTGTGGCAAGGTACTTCTTAGTTGGCCAGGAGGGACAACTAAGCTGGTGTCTGAGGGGCAAACACAGACACCAGGCCCGTCTAGCTCTCTCCATTTAACCTTACAGATACAAGTATAGCCATAACTAATGGCTAAGAGTGGTCAATGGCCCTGTTTCATTCAGAGTACCCATAATTAATATCCAAGAGTGGCCAACAGCACTCCTTCATTCAGAGTACCCATAATTAATGGCCAAGGGTGGCCAATGGCTCTGCTTTTTTCAGGACACCCATAATTAATGGCTAAGGGTGGCCAATGGCCCTCCTTCATTCAGTCAGTGATTTAATGGGAAAGCAACAAAAGGGACCCAGGAATCCTGATCCTTCTGTTCCAACTCATGTTTCAGGCTTCCTCCTGCCCCTCCTTTCTTTCTGTCATTGCACTGGTAATCACACTGCCATTTAAAAAATGAAATTGCACCTTTATCAGCCTTGTACTTGCACTACCCTTAATTACACTCTCACATGGAAACCTCTAAGTAAGTTCTTTGTGTCCAACAGTCCCTCTGTCGGCCTCATTAAAACTATCAGGGCTGGCTTCCCCTGGATAAAAAGTGACACGTGATTTAATCTGAAATTAGCCTTGCAGTTTATCTGACGCTGTGTGAGACTGAGCCATCCTTCAGTGCAGATATTTTTCTATATCTCATGAAGCAGAGAAGCAGAGAAGAAAAGGTGATCCAAAGAAATACCAAACCAAATGAGGAGAAACAAGGCAGGTGAGGCTGCCATAAAGCAGGGACTGCTACAAACGCCATCTGTCTGCACTGGAGGCTGTAATATGTTTATGGAGATAATTGCTTCAATATGAAGCTGGTTTCTCGGTGGATCTAATACTCTCATATGATTTGCATCAGAAAGACAAATCAATGACAGCTCGTTTCACGTGAAGATTTACCCTGGACAAGGGACCTTCCTGCTCCACTGCGTGTGCCGTAACCGGATTCCTCTGATATCCACAGTTGGAGTTTGTGTCAGCAAATCTGTGCTTCTCTTCTACAGCATTGTGGAATTCATAATCCTGCAGTTAGCAACTTAAACCTCCTATGGTGCCACGGCTCCAAACTAATGCTGAGATGATTTGAAACCCAGGAGGCTAACTGGTCATTACGAGCTCGGAGACTAATTTGGAAATAGCTCTTTGAAACAGACACACGAAAGGATAAAAATTCCGTTATTTCATGCATTTTTTGAAAGCTTATTTGCTGTGTACCGCCAGCAAATACACACGTGTTGAGCTTCCTGCAACCACTACAGACGCTTCTCAGGGCAAAGGGGACTGGCACAGCCATGGCACTGGCTCCCATACCAGAGACGAGGAGGCCCAAGTGGCTGCCAGGAGTTGGGATAACACCAAACTGCATCAAATTTTGTCTTAACTCTTTCCCTTGAACTTAGGGGAAACCTAAAACCACCAAGTATTTATTCCTTCGTGAGTTCTAGAAGGTTTAGGTTTTACTATTTGCTGCTACGAATATCTGGCTATCCTTTTCAGCCACAGACACTTCTTTTTCCTTTTTTTTTTTTTTTTTTTTCAGCGCTGTGAGCTACATCCAAAAATCTTCATGTGGCTGAAAACCACATGACAAAGGTTAGGGAGCAGAGGGGGAAGGAAGTGTTGGTGGTTGGCAGGTTTCGGGGGGACCCATCTCTCCAGACACAGCTGGGTTGAATCACTCCAGCTTCCTGCAGCCACCAGGAGCTTTCCTTGGCCCTGGAAGGCCTTCGTCAGTGTCATTTTGCCTCAGCACAGTAAATAACTGATGTTATTTGCCAGTCAGACTTAGACAACCCAACTTTGCCAATATCTAAGATTTTTAGCTCAGTGGTACAGAACACCCCCAGTCAATTTTGCAGTGAGTGAACAAGTATTTCCTCAACGAGTTTGGATGTTTGTTCAACTCCCATGTTTGCTTTTCAGATCTCTGGTACTCAGTATCAGGAATCAGATATCCGATCCTTCTCCGAGCTGCTGCAATTAGTTCTCGGTCAAGTGACCCGAGCAGCTCCAGTTGTTGCCTTTGGTGTAAGGCCTCTGCTTTTATTGATGGCCCATTTTATCTGTCATCAGGCTGCCCACTCATCTGGCTCAGCTAAATCCTTCGGAAGTCCCTGACTGTCTGCCCTGGTATTAGCTGATCTAATTTATGTCTTATGCCACCTGCAAAATGTGCCAGATTGCTGATAATGCATAGCTATTATAATGTCACTAATTACCGAGACGTTTATTGCCTTTATCACAGCTCCCCACTGGACAATCGGAGCACTTCTCCCATGGTGATACCAGCAATACCCTCTCTAAATCTTCACAGCACAAGTACTAATCCTTACCCATTGCATGCCCTACAGAGGGAAGTGGGAACCCTTCACAGGTGTGTCCTGAAGGCCAGACAGTTACTAGAAAATCTCCCTTAACTCAAGCCAAGAGACAGCAGAACAAACAGAAGTATTTCTTTACAAAATCCAGACTAGACAATGTCATTTCCAGGTTTCTAAAAGCATCATAGAAAACTTTTAGTATCCTGATGTACCAGACGGGAATATCGCACCAAGACAAACAGGAATTTCTAAAGAACGATGCGGCAGGACAGGGTATGGATATGGGATCATCTGGCACAGAAATCTCCCAGTAATTATCTTTTGGAAACAGGCCTTGCCAATCCCCAGACTCTGTAATGCATCTTACGGCCAAGCAATGAATGCTGATACAAACACGGGGAACATTAAATCATTTGGAAGATTTAATTTCAGTACATGAAGTGGGAAGTTCTTCATTGAAACCTCTGTGATTTCCTCCTGTGCACCAGGCCTTCTGAAATTTTGTATTCACACCTCACCCATGTTGAGGGTCTGGAGGAGCAAAACAACTGTGTGTCATTTACCAGTAAATATCGTTATGAAATATTTGTAAGGCATTGAATATGAATGCATTACCAGCAGACTGGACCTTCATTTGCCTTCATCAGGGGATGCGCTAGTCATGGATTACATGTTGCTGCTTATAACATTTACCAGCATTGAGTAATCCTGCTCAGAGAATTGAATAGGTTAAGTTAGATGACCACCAAATATTGTTATTTCAATGTCAAGTCACATCAAAAGAAGACCATACTTTTCCAAAGTATTCTAAAGTATTTTGCATGTAAGACTTACAGTCCCACAGCTATGCAGTGCCCTAAAAAGGAAAGTGTTCCTTATGATCATCTAAACTCTATGGGAAATAAAGAAATGGTCGAAGAGCTGCCAGCTTTTCTCCATGGAAAAAATTGCCTGTAGTTAGGGACATGGTGCAGCGGGCAATATTGGTGGTGGGCGGATGGTTGGACTTGATGATCTTAGAGGGCTTTTCCAACCTTAGTGACTATGATTCTACAATTGACTGAAGGACCAGCACACAATTCATGTGGATAGAAGCACGGGATAACATGACTGCTCAGATGGAAGCTCCTTGGCAGGGCTGTTGTCCTAACAAGCAAAATGCCCATTAGCTCCTCAGCAATGCTGGTCACCAGGACTGCAAAACATACATGGCGCCAATGAGGAACTCTAAAGACAGCTTCAGAAACAAATGCACACCACTCGTTTCCTCTCTGTGGGAAGCTGAGCATAGATAGGAGGAGTAGGAATTCTATGGCACTGCAAAAAAAATCCAACACAAAACAAAACAAAACAAAACAAAAATCACACAGGGCAGCTTCAGCTGAAGTTACCGTCTGCTTTTTATAACATCCATGGTGGGTCCTCACAGCTTGGATTTTACCTAGGGCAATTTTCCACATTTCTCTGAATGGGAAACAATGAAGTGGGTGTATCCCCACACTGTGCTCCTTGTGATCATGGCACTGTCTGCACGACCTTGGTGGCACTGGGGCAGTGTGGGACATGTCAGCTGCTTCAGAAGCAATGCAAGCACCATGGGTGGGCACTGTCCAAAGGCAGATCAATGATCCTTCAGTTTGCCTACAAAAATGAACACTGACAGTGCCCATATATCATGGAAAAAAAAGCCACAGGAGTCTCTTCCTATAGCTGTGCACTGTGACATGGCATCCAGGCCACCAGGATTTGGGAAGGTCAGTGCAGGAACACCAAGTCAAAGGAAATCTCCTCAACTGACCACATTTAGAATACTGTGCCCAGGTTTTTGTGTTTCACAATTGGAATGACAAAAGCAAACCAGAAAAAAAAAAAAAAAAAGAACAAGAATGAGCGGGAAGTAACCTTCCTGATGATGTAAAGATGAATTTTGGAGGAAAATATGCAGAAAGTTAATGGTTCAAGCAACATACAAAACTGTAGAGAAATGAAAGGGGTAGAGGCATGTTAATCATCTGGAGAGACGTGTGCAATGGTCAGGATGAGGAGACATTTCTTTACTATCAGTGGTCCTTCTCAGCCGGGGTGAGTGCTCTCAAGGAATTCTCCCACTTTGTATATGTATCTGGGATTATCTCGACACAAGCACAAAACCTTGCACTTTGTTTTGTTGAACCTCATAAAGATCACACGGGCCTGCCATTCAAGTTCATCAGATTTCCAAAGAATCCTATGAACTTCAGAGTGAAAACAAGAAATGGGAAATTTAGGCTGAATATGAAAAAGATGGGCAGCATTCTCAAGCTGGTTTACCCTGAACAGAAGTATGGCACGGATTTAAGCGGTGTAACACCTCCCACGTGCTGAGGCTTTGCAGCACCTCTCACTGGGTACAGCTTCCTGCTGCAAATCCACTGGAGGAGCCGACAAATTTTGACACCTCTGTAACACACACAGTAGTCTCCAAGGGCTGACAAACAGCCAGATTGAAAGCAACACAGAAAATATGCCTGAACAACCCAAATCCACACAAGGAGCTTTTACTAGCATAAAAACACCGAACACAGAATGCCTTTTAAAGGCATTTCCTCACCATCAAAAGCAAATCCCTCTGCCAGCAGAGCCTGTTTTGACTGAGAAGAAACAGGAGGATTTGTGCCCTTGGGAGCTGGCCTGCACCAGCAGGGCAGCTCCAACACCCTAACCTGGAGCAGATCTTAGGGCAGTGTGATACACCCAGCACCAACCATGGAATCTCCTTCAGTTCAATTGATCCAGCACAGAGAGAGCCCAACCCCAGCAAATGTTGTATATGGATATAGAACTGCAAAAACGGCGCAGTGTGTTATTACTCCTCTGAGTGTTATGCTTGAGTGAAAGCTTGATTTAATTTTGGGTTCTGGCACCAGACCTTTTCTACTCTATTAGAAGTAAAATTACAGTTATACTCATTATGGTTCTATCTGCTGTTATACAGCTTCATCCTCTCTACACTCTAATCACTTAATTGTCATTCCAAGCTGCTCTAAAAACACAACTATTTCAGGAAGAAAAAAAAAATTGATGTAAATAATACTGCGCTGCTTTACATAAGCTGACAACCTGGCCTTTCATTACTGAAATGCATTTAGAGATGAAACCAGACTGAAAAATGAAAGTGCCCTTACTGCAAGGTGAAAGCATTCACTGCACAGCATGTGCATCATCCATGCAAAGTGGCCAGCTTTCGGCACCCGGCATGGAGAAATGTGGAATAGCACTGATAATCAGTTCCTTCTGGGCTTCCTTTCCATCAAGCCCAATTAAGCCCATTAAGAGCAGAAGTAGTGAAACAGCTTCCATAGCTTCTCACTTCATACTCAGTCATGTGCGGACCATCTTCAGAGCACGGCACACAGAAGTCAGACAGCTACTGCTGGACCTGAGCACCTCATCCCACCCCTGTAGTGAAAGATGAAAGAAAGAAACTAAAAAAAGTAGCAATTAGTTTTGTAACAGCAGGGATATGGTGGCAGCATCACAAAATGCCACATTCACCTTCCAGTTCTATGCGCCCATTTCCCTAAACATCATTCCAACATTGGAGCATTGGAATGGTGCTGCTCCAGCAACACCTATCCTTACTGAAGATCAAATGCAAATAGAAAAAAAACAAAAAACATCAGATTAAAAAAACAACCGCCACCAACTCATACAGCCAATTCATAGAGAAAATCTAGCCTGGAAGTCCCAATTCCATTTTTTCCTCCTCCACTCCCATCAGGATCAATCAAACAATTTCCAGATAATCTGACATGGACCACTCTCACTTGAAGTACTGACACAGATACTCTTTGTTCCCAAAGCAGGTCTTTCTGGGACTATTTTCCTAAGTGCTACGAGTGATTCTCAGTTCCATGGCTGTTTTAAGTACAGGCTGCCTTCTCATCCTTCTGTTGCTTTCCATGTCAAGGAGGAAGGACTGTGTTTGATGGCCTTGCTCCAGGACTTCATTTATCAGCACCAACTCAGTCCCTGTAGTACCAGTACTTTTTTTAAGCCCATGATGCTCTTACTAGCACTTACTAGTCCTAAACGGATTGTTAAATTCTTGAAGAATTCTATGGATTGAATTACAGTGCACGGATTATTTAAAACTGTGCTGAGTACGTTGAAAGGATGCATCCAATATAAGCATGTAGTAACACATTCCTCCCACTACTCTTCTTGAATAGTTATAAGCTCCTGAGAGAGGGTCTCTGTTGCTGCTGCCACCACACTCTAAAGCTTATCTCAACACAGTTGCAAACACTCACAGAAATATAATTTTTTGTGAGAATTTGGCTTCTGAAAGTGTATTAACATTAATGCATTTTTGATGCTGTATCTTTGCATGCTTGTGCAAAGAACCATCCACCATCCATTTTTGATGGAAGGTACGTGATACCTCATTGTTCACTCAATACCATCATATTTTTGATACTTCCACATTTATTTCAAGCATTTTTTTTTTCTATACCACTGATTGAGCAACCTGATCTGGCTGTATATATCCCTGTTCATTGCAGGGGAGTTGGACTAGACAACCTTCAAAGGTCCCTTCCAATTCAAATTATTCTATGATTCTATAATACCATTTCTGGATTATTTTTTTTCGTTTTCCATCCCCTCCTGGTCTCAGTGGGATATACTCAACACCTGTAGGTCTCAGCCCTGGGCTGGGCTGGAAGATCATGTCCTGTCACCTGGAATTGGCTGTCTCCTTCTCGCACTCTCTGTGTTGTGCCTGTTCATTCTGAGAGGTCCACAGTACTTTGCTTGCTCCGTTTTTGACCCATTTTTGCCAGACATGTGTCAGTAGGATGCAGCACAGGACAGTGTTGCTATCAGACTGCTCCCAGTCACCTAACCTGAGTCAAAGTGAAAAAATCTTAATATTCCTGCCATGGGACAAGGTGAGGAACTATTGCGCCATGTGACTGTGTTACAGAAATGCATTTTCTTCTTGTCTGACAGCCCATTAGGAATGAATAAATATCCCATTTACAAATTGCACCTCAATGGAACACATCTATGGGGACAGGTACAGCAAAAAAATAAAAATAAATAAATAAAAAATCACTGCTACCTCTGTGTGCTCTGCATTGCTACATCATTTACTTTTAAAATATTAAGGAGTGGAATTTCATCATATCCCTCAGGAAACTCAACTGATGCTTAATAGAGGGTTGGAGTGGGGATTTTTTTGAGTGTTTTTCTTGTGCAAATCTGTGTCTATTTTGTTTCATCCATAAATTGCTTAAATTTCTGCAAGTAATTCCTCTGCTCTTCAACATCATTGGATCTCAAATGGAGCTGTTCCATCTATGGTCACCAGAATTAAGGGTAGGCAAGCAGGAAAAGAAAATGCCATCTAACGCTTTTATAATGAATCTAGCATAGCAACCAAGTGTAAAGTCTTCAATATACAAAACATATTTTTTGCTCAGCCTTAAAGCTAATTGCTTTTGTGATACAACTTATAAAGATGATACCTAATGAGGTTAGTCCCTTCTTCATTAAAAAGTAAAGAAAAAGGGGGAAAAATAAAGAGAAAAAGGAAGCCATACAGCACATCCGTAGACTAAAACACCACTGTGCTAAAAAAAAAGCCAGATTTCTGCACATTATAAAAAACAGTAATTAAGACAGACACCACACAAGGGAAATTTAGCTGCATTGTTCTGCTGCATCTCTGGAGCGAGGTGCTGCGAGCTGGGATCCCCTGTGCCCCATTCCTTGGGTGATTATTTGCTCCTCCACAGCGGGAGCACGATGGGGCAGGCAGTGCTGCAGATCTTAATGGGAAATTTGAAAACCACTTCACGCTTCACTAAGTGGGACAAGAGAAAACTGAGACCCAGATCAACATCCACTGTTAATTCAGCTTATGTTATGTCCTAGAAATTACCTGCTTTTAACATCACTGGAGAGCAGCAAGCTGCAACATGAACAGACCAAAGAAATGGCAAAGATCTCAGTAATAACAAGAAATACTCAAAAGTTTTAAGAACTGAACAGGCCAAACTTATCCATCAATAGCTGGCACTATTTTCAATCCATCTTTATATTACAAATGAGAAATGCTTGGCCATAAATACTACATTCAAGGCCAGGCTGGATGGGGCACTGAGTTCCTGATGGAGCTGTGGGTGTCCTTGCTCATCGCAGGGGATTTGGACCAGATGTTTTTTAGGGCCCCTTCCATCTCAAACTATTCTACAATTCTGCAGTTCTATGAAATTAGTACATACTCCTTATATATTTGCCTGATTAACCACAAGTCTTATGCATCTGACTACAATTTAGATGGCGAGCTTTTAGGTCTTATTCTTCATGTTGACTAATCTTTGGAAGAGATGCGATTGATTACATTTCCAAATTTCTATTGTTATTATTTATTATTATTATTATTAATTTATTTATTTACAGCAATAACTGCATCTCATCATGAACATTTCTAATCACTTGGATGAATAATGAAGAGCCTTCAGGCATGAATTAGGTTGCATGACAAATGAACTGCAGTCAGAGCTACACAACATGGTATTTTAATAGTATTGGCAACTTGGAGACAATTTCATTGGCCAAGAGTCCTGTTCACTCCTGGTGTCCTTGGTGCTGAGGGCAATGGATGTCCTGACCTCTAGGATCTTCATGTTCACTTACTGTTTGGCCAGGCCACTTACTAAAATTCCCTGAGTATTCCAAGTGAGAGAAATTTTCACCCATCCTTATTTCAGTCAAACTTGTAAGGTGTTTCATGAGACAATAAAAAAAATGTATAGTCTGGTGCAACTGATTTCACTCAAGCCACCTATAAGCAGCAGTTACTCCCTCCTCTCAGGAAGACTGCAATGTAATACAGGGATTGCTTCTTACTTTCACTTTCCCTGCAGTATCAGCCAACTTTGTTATTGTTGATCATGTTACAGGTAAGATATGCAGAGACAAACAAAAAGAAGGGCTGATCTCACCATACAAGCGAGCAACAAAAATGGCTCAGAATAAATCCGTTCCTTCATCCGTTCGCTTCATCACAGCTGCTTTCCTCTTCTCGTCTCAGGGGACTTCTGTCCATCTTCCTTACATCTAAGCTTATTTTCCAAAGGGCTTTTGAAGCAAGGATGCCATTACAGTGACTTCCCACATCTTTGTTCCCATCACTCAGTGACAGATTTTGGGAGTATCACAGGAGGAGTCGGTACAAACAACCAGGATGGTGAAGGAAAATAAAACTTCCCCTCAAGTTTCTCCGTCTCCACCCTCCGAGTGTGACACATGGGATAAATTCTCCCAGAGAAACTCAGTCTCCTCCAGTTTGTATGAAGAGGCTTCAGAGCTCAACTCCCCATGTAGGTGTACAGAGGAATAGGAGGAGGGTGCTGTGCAGGAGCTGTTTTTATCCCTGTCCTTTTGTTACTTAGCAATAGAAACCCAAACACTGCTCCTCCAAGTGCAGAAGGCTTCCAGCAGCTCCAGCAGGCTCCCTGCGGGGAGTATTGAGTTTCATTCACTTCTTCACCAGTGACATGAATACCCATCCATAAACTGTTGGCACAATAAAATCTGAATGTCTGAGACTGCCTGCCATTAACAATAATGCAAACCCCATCCAAGTGGCGGCCTGGTTACGCTTTGAAATAACAGGAAGTGCTGCCTTGATTTCAAAGAATCTTGGAAGTGAACCCGATATGCTGCACATTATGGAATAACTTCTTCAAGACAAATGCTTGATTTCCAAATGTCTTCACAAGAAAGCCCAGACAACCCCTCTGCCAACCCCATGTGAAGCTCCAGCAGGAGCCAGGGAACCAGTCGGAAACAGCAGGGTGTTTTTCCAGGAGAAACGATCCCTTTGCAGTATCGAAGGGCAATAGAGACTGACCGAGAAAGAGCAATGGATGGGACTGGAACCATTGGAGCAGTGGAATATACTGGTTCCACCAAGTCTGGCATTTCATGAAGCAAGGTCCAACCCCCCCCAGTGAAAGTTCTTAATAAGTAGTAAAAATAAATAATAATAATAGGCTAGATTTATTTCTTTAGCAGAGAAGCCAAAGAGCCTCTGGCTAATATTGAAGCATAGTAAATAAAAGCAAGTCCAGCTGCCTGGTCCCCTCTTTCCCAAAGGCAACAAAACAGAACACAAACACATAGTAAAGACAATCTGAAAGCCACAGTAACCCCTTAACAAAAGCACTCTGTCAGTATCACGTTCCGGTCAGTTCTTGCCCTTATCACCACTGGGTATTGATGGTTGATGAATTTCCGCTCTCCTCCTGATATAACTACAACTGACAAAATACCCAAAGCCACTCAGGTTATTATGACATCTCAGCATCCTGGAGGATCGAATGGATTGGGCTTAGATTATCACCTACCAGCAGATCATCATGTCAGCCCTTGTCCTGCTCTACAGCACCTAGGGGTTATAATTATTAATGAAATTCTGTACAGTGTTCCCGGAGATAGAGAAACGCTTCGAGGAAACATGAGCCTCAGACTCGTCCCAAGCCTTTACCCATCCTTCAAGTGAGATCCAAGACAAAACAATTTTTAAGAAATGATTTAATTATTTCTCATTTCCTCTGCTTCCTGTCTCCTGTCAAGGCCAAGCAAGGAAATGAGGACTAGTCCCAAGGAGACCTGAGATACCATCAATCCAACTGGACAGCAGAAACTCCAGGAACTGCATAAGAAAGTTTTATCCTATGACTTTTCAGACCAATTCTAGAGCTGTAAGAGATTCCAGATGAGCTGGAGCAAAGCATCTCAGCTCTTGGGCACTCATCTACATTAGCAGGAGCAGAGTTTAAGGCCTCCTTGATTCAAATAATAGTGACGTATCACTGTGTGCAGTGCACTGTCCCGTGCATTGTGAAACACCTGGCAAGAGACATTAAGTTGTCAGCCTCACTGAATCTATGTACATCCAGGTACACACTGGCAGAAAATGTTTTTTCTGCAGCCCAATCCAACCTGCCCTCAAATCAGTGCTGGCAGCAGGGTCGGGTGGAGGCTTCATTTGGAGGGCAGCAGCTGAGTCCAGCATAGTGCAAACCATTCGCCTCGGAGATGAATTCTTACCCACTGGGCAGCAATTGCTATCCTCACACCTGCACATCACTGGAAATCCCTGAGGACCATCCTCTACGCATGTTCTGCAGTGCCCACGGCTCTCCAGGATGTCTCACCACATCTGGGGAGTGATTCTGGAAGTTCCCCCTCCCACCCCGCTGCTCCTCCCTGGGGCACGTTCTGAGTCAGAAACTCTGAGCTCAGCAATTTCACAAAGTTGTGATTTTCTCCATCTTCTCTCACTATCCCTGCAAAAAAAAAACAAGGCAGCCCAGAGAGAGGGAGCTGGATCCTGTTCTCTCTTTCACATAATCAGCGCAACAATTTAGGCAGCTCCACTCATCCTTGCAAAGCAATTGAAGGAAACAGGGCAGTGCAAGGGTAACCAGGGGCAAAGCCTGCATTACCCATGATGATGTGTGAGGAGGTGAGCAGAGCCAAAGTTGTGCTTGCAGGACCTACAGCTCAAAACCCTCATCTTTTAGCTTGGAATCAAAAAACACAGAAGATACCACAATTGTTGAGGAAAAAATCTGGAAAACCCATAATGCATTTTTTTTTTCCCAGTCATTTTTCAGCAACTGAACTTAAAAAAAAAAACAACCCTAAAAATCCTTCTCTCAGGCATCTGCTGTTAGCTGGTGTGTTTTATGACTTCTGTACAGAACATTTCAGTGCATAATGATTATAGTAATCAGAAGAAAAAATATGACTGTGCCAAGAGCACACTTTTCTGTAGCCTAAAGAGTATGCGTGCACAACCTAGGTGATTTCTTCTAGAAGTCCCTAAATATTCTTAAGCCACACGATCCCAAAGCAGCCTGCTAATTTTAGGAACCGATTCTACAGATGCAGGTCTATAACTTCAGATAACGGCTGTGTGCTTCTGCAAACCCCAGCAGTGGTGCAGTTCTCACGGGACAGCGCTCAGTGCTAACGGTTCTCCCGTGGGGAAACTCCTGCTCCTTCAGGATGCAGAAATTCCTGCGAGGACCGCGGGACCACGCCGCTCCAGCTGTTCCCAGCCATCCTGCCACGCTCGTGGGTGAGATCAGAGACACAACAGCACAGCAGCTGGGAAAGGAGGAAGGCAGGGATGCAGTGACTCCATCCGCAGCACGGAGATGCATCGGCAGAGTGGAGGGAGGAAGGATGAGAGCAATTCCCAGGTCACTGATGGAAAACGCTACGGGTCCGGTCACCTCCCCTGTGGGTTGAGAGGGGCTGTGAAAGAAGTCCTCCTTGGAAAGGTTCCCATGGAAGTCTCGCAGAAGAAGAACGTGCCAATGGTCGTGTGTGCTAATGGTGAAAGACCATAAGGTTTGGGGGAGAAGTTTAACCAGGATTTAAAAAAAAAAAATTAACAAGGTCCTCTGAGAGCACATGACCTTCAGGGCTTTCACTTGGAGCACCTCCAGGCTGAAGCAGGAACAACTGAAAGAAGCTCTGAAAAGGAGTTGAGCTCTTGCTCGTGTTCCTGCACCTTGAGCTGGTTGCACTCATTAGGTTCCCTAACGAGCTTCGCACAGCCCTGCCAGACCCGTTCTGCACAGAGCCTTGCACACATGAAGGAGTAATATTTTTCAAAGACAGATCCCTATTATTTGTCTTAACACAGTGCCTACAGGTCTACCGCGCAGACACTGAACACAGAGTGAAAAGCTAATTTACCAAGTTCCTACCCCAAGGACATGCAAAGAGATAGCAGATGGGCAGTGGTGGAGAGCACAGGAAAACAACAGGAGGATGTAGGTTGGTGTGATGCACTGGGACATGCAGCCTAAATGCTGCCATCATTTCTACAGACAGACGTCTCAGAGCAGAGGTGAGTTGAAGGAGGAGGAAGAAGGTTAGCAGATGTTTTCAGAGAGCTCTTTTCAGCAGGGAAGAAAGGTACATGGGGAGTGGAGACTGTTATCACCATTCAAAGCAGGAAGGGATATTTGGTCATCAAAAATGGATGCAAAGAGGGCTCTATTGCAGACAAAGCAGAAAGAAATTACTTTTTCTTTCAGATTTTCCAAAACAGAGACAGACCCAGACTGATACTGTGAGCATGCAGAACAGGACTACAGAGGAGATGGATGAGCAGCTGGTGAATTTTACTTCTGTATATGGGCACAAAAAGTTGCACTTCAGAGCCATTCTGCGAGAAGAATTGGCAAAATACAATAAGTAGGACTAGTAGTAGCTCTACACAGAGCTCCCCCAAACATCATCAGGAATGGTGCTGGCTGCAATCTACTGCTGAGGATGGAGGACTTGCAGCACAGTGTGTTTTTTTTCCAGCAGTATGAGAACCTAGGGAACAGGGAGAGTCCTCCTTTGTCTCCTTCAAAAGGAGTTCTCACCTGGACAGGATTTGGAGAAGATCAGCAGTGAGGGCTGATATCAGACAAGATCCAGTCTGCTCATAAAGTGCTATATTCAGGGAGCAAAGACCATTCTTCACATACCTCAGGAAATCCCTCTCTGCATCAACATTTCAGCATATTTTCCTTCCAAATAAAATGAAATGGTGAAACATCACATAAATTGTTGCCTGGAACTTTTTCTCGCTCTGTTCTGCATCACTGCATGTCAGAAGTGCCGGCGCATCACGCTCAGTTCTGCCGGGACCAAAATACATTCCCGTTTCTCTCCAGGAAGTCACAGCAACACCCGTTTGTGTTATTTCTACAGCTGTGGCACTTCTCCCAAGGACACGCACAGGCTCCAAGGGGTCTCTCACCCCCACCTCTTCACATGGGTTGGGTGGGCTTGCTTCCAGACGGGACTACAGCGAGACGTGCTGCAGCCCGAATCCAAAGCCCACAAGAATCCGAGGCGACTCCTCCTCGAAACCACTCGCCTTCCCCTTTCTTGGGTAAACACAGCACAGCAGGAAGCTGCCCGCAGCCACCAGCCCCCGTGGGATCGCCATCCAGCCGGGACTTCCCTGCACGGGGCCATCTGTGGAGGAGTGTGGAGCCGTCCCATTCCAGGCAGGGTTCGTGAACCCGCTGCTCCAGATGTGACCTCGGCGGTGCTGGTGACACTTCAGAAGAGATGGCAGGAAGGCTGTGGAGACTGTGCAAAAATAACCAGCTGCTGTTACTGCTGACACGGCCTCTGGTCGCCAGAGGAGGACCGTGAAGTCCCCTTCCAAAGCGGGGCAGAGCTAGAAGCTGTTTTAAATCTCTGCTCTTCGCTGCAAGAAATAAAACCTCCATCAGCTTTAGCAGAGAGGTTTGTGCGCGTTTTATGCTGAGGTGCCTCAGAGATTTATACGCTGCAAAGCAGGCGATGCACCAGGGACCGGCGGTGCGGTATCAGAAATCGCTGTGGCTTTCTCTGCTAAAGAAGTCAAGCTGCAAATTGTACATGTTCACAGGCCTATGTCTCAAGCACGGGACAGGACTGGCGTCTCCCAGAGCTCCTCTATTTCCGCAGCCTGCTGCCACCTGCAAGTACCCTTCACCACGTATTAGCACTTTCTTAATTTATCGTCAGCTTCAACAGCAGGCTCATGCAGCAGGGCCACAGTTTTCACTCTTGGTTGCTGTGAGTTTATTATGACCATTTGGTGACATCTACAAGAAGATCCAATTTGCAAAGATACAAATACCCACAGTTAGAGCAACTGCAATCAGCCCTGCCCATTGCTCAGCATCTCGGAAGATTAAGCCTTGTGCTCAGCTTTCAGCTCAACAAATTGAACTCAAGATGCAACGTATGAAGAGCTGAATTCCTAATAAATTACTGCTATAAATAATACTGTGCAGTAAAACCAGCACACTTCCACTCTAGAATTTCAATCCATTGTTAGTCTGGGTAAATAGACTAATTAGCCTTTTTCTTGTACTGATTTCCTATATTCCCACATGCACAGTTCTCACTATGGTTCTAACATTATAGTGGGGAATAAAAGGAAAATATTCATAAACCAAGGATGTACCAAAGCCAAGCAAAAAAGAAATCCCTTGTCCCATTCTACAGCACCATGCCAAACATCCCTTGTCCTTTCTGAACTGTGAAAAGTTGATCAATCCTTACCCTAAACTCCTGATGTCCCACTTTTATGTAGCTCCGAAACAGGGACTTCATGCCATACAGCGTCTCTCACCGCTGCCCACCCCAAACACCCGCAGCCTATGGGTCCCTGGTCCCACCACAGCTCTCCTGCAAAGCAGAGGGATTTATTTTCAGGACCAAAGGGTTTTGCTTTGTTCCCATTTGGGATAGGTTCTCATTTTATCAAAAATCAGGGTGCTCTGGCACACTTCAGCTTTACGGAGAACCTAATGCTTGAGAGTGCTCTTTGGTCTTGTAAGGGGACTGAAATGCAATGAGATGAATCTCAGTTCTGCAGTTAAATGGTTTGTTTGAATAAGAATGGCAAGATACAAACACTGAAAACCACTGCTTTAAGTGTTGGACTAAAACATTTGTGAGAAACACTTGCTCTTTGAAAACATCATTACTATGCATAAGTCTACCAAGAATTACCCAAACTGGATCAGTTGTGCTCAGGTTCTACCAGAAACCAAGGCACACAGCAAATAGGAAGGTCTCTAACAACTTGATGGGAATGGATTGACAGTTGATGATCTCAGAGATTTTTCCCAACCTTTATGATTCTATGATTCTACGAAATCAGCTTCTCACACCTGATGACCCCCCTCATTTTTTTATATACCATGTGCAGAATGACAGGACCCAAGAAATCAAAAACACATGAACCTCTAGGAAGCCTGACCATGCAGAGCTCCCAGGTGAACATCACCAGAAGAACTAGGCAGGATCTTGCTTGTTACCTCACAGTGGAGCACTCCTGTTTCCAATCTAAATAAAGCTTGCTATTCTTCAGTCTTCTGGACAAAATAAACAGCAAAACAGAGAAGCAAAAACATCTCCCTAGGTCACACAAGTCTACTCACAAAGAAGCAGCTACAGTTTGTCTGTAGCCTGGATTCACATTTTTCCATACATATGCTAGGATTTCTCACATGTTTTTAATGGGTGACAGCCCATCTTACCTTCCTTTCTCACTCAGTTTATTTTGCATAAATGCCTGAGCAGCAGCAGGTCCTTCAGGACAGGGAAATGACTTTAAGCACCTGCAGTTTGCATTCACGGTTTTTTCCTTCTCCATCCTGGAGAACCTGAGGTAGGCTGACAGCTGCTTTACAGCGCTTTATGACCAAGAGATCACTGGGCTCAGATCAGCCCCAGGTTTGAGATGCTTCTGTTTATGTCCCTAGTGAGCTCCTCCTCAAAAACAAGCTAGAACTGAAAACCAAACTTTTAAATAGCAGAAAACAGGTTGAGAAGATGCAATATCATTTAGGCGTATTTTACTGTCAGACCTCTACCGTTCCTTCAGCATCGTGCAGAACAGACCCAAGAATTTCACATCCATCTGCCATCCCTGAGATTCTCTAAAGACAGTTGAAAATCACGTGCAACTTCGGGATGAGTTTAAAAACAAAACAAAGCAAGAAAGAAACAGATGAGCAGGAATCAGATTAACATCTGCCTTGAGAAGAGATCTATCTTCTCAAAAGCAGTGTTTTCATCGTTAGGAAGGGCCACAAAAGGAAGTCCCAGTCAGAATTATATTCTCAGAGTCATCTTCCTGCCATTTACCTAGTGGAATAGGATTGAGCAATAGGCAGTCAGGTCTGGGTCTGTCTGTTTGAACACTGGGTTTCTAATTGATTGCACAGTACTTGGAATCTATTAAAGGGTGTCTATTTCCAGTGCTGTATAGGACAGTCTGCCTAGTTGTGCAGATGTTAAGAACTGGATAATCCTAAGTAAAGCTGGTAAAAACGTTTGCCTTCTCAAATTTTCCAC
This sequence comes from Callipepla californica brunnescens, assembly GCA_023055505.1. Classification (NCBI taxonomy): domain Eukaryota; kingdom Metazoa; phylum Chordata; class Aves; order Galliformes; family Odontophoridae; genus Callipepla; species Callipepla californica. The sequence goes on from JALIRH010000078.1 coordinate 1,153,825, forward strand.
TGAATTAATTGGAGAGATTGTGTCACTGAATGAATAAAGTGCAAAGCCCACAGTCTTGACGTTTGCCACAACCCCATACACAGTTCGCTCACATGGAGACTTTATTATTCCAGACACTTGGCCATATCAGACAGCAGCTCACAGTAAGACGTTGTGTCATGCCTGTAAGTCCAAGGTGCAGAAGGGCAGCACAGGAGAGCACAGTCTCACTTCAGGACTCACACAGACTCTTTTACGCTATTGTTTTCAGAACTTTGACCAAGGAAAGTACCCAATTGCCTTTTATTAAACAGAAAAAAAATTCTCTTCATCCCATCCCAAATCCTCTCCCTTTGCTGAGAATGCTCATACCTTCCAAACCCTCTCCTGCTCAGATAATTACAATCTCTTTTCTTTTAACTAATTTCTACTTTCTCTGTCCAAACTCATCTGCCAAAACTTCCCCATCAAATCACACCTTTCCTTTCCACTGGCTTTCCCTCAACCCACCTCACCAAGGCACTCTGAAATGCCTGTGTCCCTCCCTCTGCTCTCAAATGTCCCAATTTCTCTGATCTTTCACATCGCTCTGTCAGTGGCCCTGGTCCTGCAGTCCCCACTGTCCCTTCCTGCCCTAAATGGGAGAAATGCCCTGAATAGAAATTGTAGAAAGGGGGAAACTAGTCTCTTAGCAGTGACAGGATGAGCAATGATGGCCTTAAGTTGCACCAAGGGAGGGTCAGGTTGGATATTAGGAACAATTTATTCTCAGAAAGAGCAGTGATGCATTGGCACAGGCTGCCCAGGGAGTGGTGGGGTCATCATCCCTGGAGGTGTTCCAGAACAGCGGAGATGTGGCACTGAGGGACATGGTCAGTGGGAATGGTGACATGGCTTGGGTCAGAAGTGGTGATCTTAGAGGTCTTTTCCAACCTTAATGATTCTGTGACTCTATAAATGTTTTTTTTTAATTCTGCTTGGTAACTGTTGTGCTGAATGCATCCAGCACACAGGTAACCATTTATTTTCCCCATAATTAATCATTATTTTCCCAGACTTCAGTGTCACGTAGGTTAGAAGCAACACCTCAGACTTGTGAAACGGTCTGGTCAGTCCTCAGGAGAGATATGAGGCCTGGAACAAAAATACCCAACACCATCATCCTTCCTTGTCTCATCTTCTGCAGACGGAGGATGGGGACAGCGAGAGGGTGGTAGATCTTCAAGGTCACAAGACTTTGTCAGGGCAGAGAAGAGAAGCCCCAAGCAACATAATGCTCCCATCCTGAGCATGACCTGAACCCGTCTTTCCACTGAAGAAGGAAAGAAAATGGTGTTGTGTATCATCCCACTCACTTGCTTGTCTCTGCTCCTGGTTACCTTGCTGGACTTAACATTGGTTCTACCAAGTGTCATAAACCCAGCAACTGCTAGAACATATGTAATTGCTAGTAGAATTAATTCATTTAGTGCTACAATAGGAGACTGACAATCCTGGCCGCTGGAGCACTCTGTTCCCCAAACAAGATGCAGCACAATGCCAACGAGGCAAGTTGGCCATCATCAGACACCTCTGCATGGCATCAAAGATACTTTCTTGCTTGATATCATTTAATTTTATATTTTCCCTCATTTGAGGTGACAGCAAATGGGAGTGCTCCTCCTTGTGTAACATGGAGGAGGTTAAATGTCACAGTGAACAGAATTAGGGGCTGGGAAAATCCCATAGGGAACTCTGTGCACCCAAGGTCTCTCCCCCACTCCAAGTGTACTGCACTGGGGAAGCCAATGGGCAGGCTGGACGGATGCTCACAGGCATCTTTACTCTGGACAGAGCCCCATGCAGAAAGGTGTACATCCCACTCACAGTCATATGGGAAGCTGAGATAATATTTCTTAATAACTGTCTGTGGGAAATTAGCATCAAGCAGCATTATGAGCGCCTGCCAGAAAGATGTGTTAAGAAAGTGGGCTGGCTGTGCAGAAAATAATTTAGGAAAAATAATAAGGAAAGCCAGACAACAACCCAGACTGAATCCTTCTGTGTTTGTCTAATTTCCTGGGAAAACAGGCATAAGCTGCAGAATGAATCCAATTGTCGAGAGAAGCAACAAGATATTCAGGGCAGGAAATGGGGTAAAACATTAACAATTCCCATCAAGGAATATTAAGTTATTTTAAAGACAGCAGATAAGCATGCTTTGCACCAGGTGAGTTGGTGTCCCCTCTCCCAAGGAAGGGAATGGGAGCACAGGGAGCAGAACAACTTATCCCAGAGCCACAGTGAGTCATGGGCATAGGAGGGGTGTATAGCCCACATCCTGAAGCCACACGTATCTGCTCCAATCACCATGCTATCTGCAGGATATGCTCAGGGAACAGCCTGTTCAGGAATTGCTCATCACAAACACAGCTGGTGCTGAAGGAGAGCTGGCAGCATGCAGGGACATCCTGCCACCAGGACCCAAGGGGCGGGCTGGGTGGCATCACAGCCAGTGTGAGCACTCCACGTGCTCACAAATATTGCTTTGCCCAGGGGAACACAGATTAGTTGGCCAAAGTGTAGAGGATGTAATGCACAGAGCCTTGAGGAGCATTTATGGTGGCTATCAACTCACAGGGTGTAAACACTGTCATAAAAGCAAGGAAATACAAAGTGCTTCAAGTGCTAGGCTCTGTCCCAGAGGCCCAATTGGGATCTTGCATGATGCTTCAGCATTGCTTACACAACCAGAAGCTGCTCCCAACAGACATTAATATCCTGTTTTCAGGTTAATAACCCAAGGATACCACTCCATATTACATGAGGTTACTAGTACAAGAGCTCCTGGCTCATGGCACCATTTGTGAGCAGTGGGTTCAAGGGCTGGAGCCATTTCAGAGCCACCCCCCATGTTTCCTCCAGAAGGAATCCCACACATTGACAGAGTGAGGTCCCCAGGGTCACAGCTGAGTGAGTGGCACCTTGGCTTTGCTCTCCCGAGCTTTGCTCTTTCTTCCTCTTCCACACTCCATTTCCTGCTGTGTACCTCGTAGCTCCCATTCCAATAACGGATTTCCTGAGCAGACCTCCAAAAACAACCGATTTTTTCAGTTTCTTGGCAACCACCTGAGTTATCAGGCAGAAACGTTGCTTAAATAAGACCAGAATTTAAAATTTTAACAAATACAAATCTTCTTAAAGACATACTATGGGGTGGGGTGGGGAAATCATTTGCTCCGAGTATGAGTAGAACTTTCTCTCCATATAGCTTTTAAAGTAAGAAAGCAATGATTTCCAAAGCAAAAAGTACACATTCCTTTCTTTTTGAAAATATTTTTTCTTTAGTTGCCATTTTTCATTGCTGCTATTCCTGAACGCAGCCTTCAAGCAGCCTTCCTCACTGCCTGCAACCTGGCTCTTCAAACCTTCTCTCCTTTCATCTTGTCAGCAGCGGTAACATTCATAAATCCGTCCTTTCTTAATTTGCCACCCTGTGTCTTGTCTTCTTGGGATTTTTAGCTTTTTAAGCAGAAAATGTGCTTTGCTTGTGCTATGAAAAGAAAAAAAAGAGTGTAAACGTATGGTGCCCAATGAGATCTTTTGTTCTTTAACTGCGATGAGGCTTGTCCTTCCCCAGTAGAACCATGAGCTCAGATCCTGTTGAGTGGGAGCACCCCAACCCCACAGGCTGCTCCCAAACCCAATGAGTATGGATGTCCCGTCCAGGGAACTTGAAGCTACTTTGGAGGGGATCCTTGGAGGGCTGTGATAATTCCATGTGATATCTCATTTTCATGCTGCAAAATCAGGGAATATTCTTCCCTTCCCTTTTTCCAGCATGCCCAATCCATGCTGGCTGAGTGCTCTCAGCTCTGTCTGGGCAATAGGACGGCAGGCTTCAAACCTCATGGCATGAAAGCTCTCCATTTGTCATCGAGTCTGATGTGTTGAAAATTCACACATCTGCTTAAAGATCCTTTACAAAAGCAGGATAAATACCTGTGCACAAGCTGATGACTGGGCTTTAGAAGCTTTAAAACCACATTTTAGAGTGCAGCTTGACACAGGTAGGACCACATTTTCCATGGGGCTGTGCAGCCACAGGGCATAGCAATGCCTGCTCAGCACCCCTGGAAGCAGGGAAAATCCAGCAGCCGACCACAAGATGCTCAAATTAACAGCAAGAGGTCAGTCTGCCACCTCTGAGCCCAATGGAAAAGTATTCTTACCAATTCCACCCTCCCCTGCAGAGCAGCAGGAAAACCCCTTTCACTTTCTATTTAAAATGAAAACTTCAGGAATTCTTTACTTTCACCCAATACGTTGTAAAATATTACCGTTTCATGTAATATGTGAGGCACCACCCCAGGGCCATGAAGTGCATTCCCCCATAATACTGGGGCTGGTAAGCAAAGGAGCACCATGCACTGCTGATGCGCAGTCCAGCTGGATGACACACAGGCAGACTCCTCCTCTGCTGCTAATGTGTGCATTCAAATTAATGTCTTTGGGATAAATGGTTCTCGCAAAATAAACACAATGAATTCTTAGAACTCAGCAGAAGAGGAAATCCCCTGAACAAACCGGGTTCGGCGAAGGGGTTTGGGGTTACACGCTGAGAAACTCTGCTTGTGGAACAGAGAGGGCTTTCTCCAGGGCAATAAAACTCTTGCATTGTTGTGCCAGGGATTTTCCGGGAGGTGTGTGTCAGCGGGGGGTGGGAGCTGCAGTTTCTGTGGCCGGTCATAGAAGTGGAGTGAGATCACCCGGAGGAACCGACCGCAGATCCCAGCGGCAGCGGGAGGAGAGCAGGGAGGGAGGGAGGCTTGCACACAGCTAATGGGTTGCAAAAGGTTGTATTTTTTTTTTCTTTCCCTAATTAGTAATCGTGTTAAAGTCTGATAAAACAGACCCAAGGATTCTCTGTTTTCCTTCGGCGCTGGGAAAAAAATCTCTAACCAGACAGGCTGAGGTTCATGCATGCCCTCACTTCCCTCCTGCCTGCCTAAAATCCCATAAGCAGCCCCACTGCATGTAGACAGCAGCCTCTCCCCTCCCAGCCCCAAGGCTTTCCAGAAGCACGGTGGTCGGCTCTCTTGCAATCCCCCTAGTTATATGCACTGTGATGGTCAGAAGGGGCTGTGGGACAGGAGTCACTCTGAGTCGTGGAGCAGTGGTCTAAGGTGGAGGAGATCCATCACTCTGGTTCATAAGAACTCACGACTGGCAATGCCACAACCCTGTTACTTAGTGGTGAGGAAAAGGAGTGAAGGGCACAGATTCATGTCTTGTCATGTCATTGGTCTGGTCTGATTCAAGACCAGACCAAAGTCCAGAGAAGCCTGGGTCACAGCAGCACTAAGAGCATCTTTCCCAGTGTTAAGAAACCCTACACTACACCACTATGGGTTCTTCTTGCTCATGTGCAGATTTGCACACATGGGATGGTGCAAATGAAAGGAAGTGTTGGGGCTGCAACCATTAAGCTGCAACCATATGTTTGTTTTATTTCCCGATTACAGAGAACAAAAAAGCATGGAGCAGTTCCCCGCAGAGAGCACCTCTGCCTTCCCTTTGAAGTATTCATTTTACATGACACTGCTTTGAGGGTGTCAGTTAGTGTTAGCTGTTCTTAACCCTTACTGTATCTTGGTATTGCTTTCCCTACTAGTTGCAGGCAGCTACACCAATGAGCCAAGCAATGGTCTCCATTAGAGCACAGAGATGTGGCTGTGAAACAGAAGGACACGTATTGACCCTTACTACTATCAGATTTCATCGTGGAGACACTAATGCACAGTAAACAGGCAACATTTCCCTACAAGTCCATGATACCATCGCAGACCTCGCTTTCAAATCAGGTCGATACTGATCTACCGTTTCATGATGTAAGATTTCAGAATGGTCCCAGTGCTCCCAGAACCCCAGAGTGGATTGATGAAGGTGACACAGAGTCAGAGAGGAATCACAGCACTTCTCCTGAAGCCGTGCATGACCTTCAGAGCACATTTGCACTGCTCAAAACCACCATGGCATCCCTGAGGGCAAGGCCAGTGGGGAAATCTATTTGCTCCTTGAGGAGTACAAGCTGCCTGATGGCATGGTTCTCCCAGACACATCCTAACAAGGCAGTGCACTGCCCAGTCTGTGATGAGGTGGAATGCTGAGCTCCCACCTCTTTGCTGTTTGTTTGTACATGGGTGCTTGTGATGGGAGTGAACACTGGCCGCAGCAGAGGTGTACCCAATCCTATGAAATTCCAGGATTTTCCATAAAATGTCACTGCTGAAATTACATATAGTATGGTCTTAAGACTTGTTGGCAAAGAGAATTCACTCTACAAACAGGAGACCACCCAAAACTGCACATTCCATCTACATTTAACTGTGGAAGAGCCAAGGGAGAGCCACACGCACTCCTCCTGCATCCCCAAGAAACTAAAGCCACAACAGAGAGAGCACAGCTCCTACAGCCTCCAGCAGGTTCATCAATTTGATCCTTAAAGATGGGCAGCAGGTGTGATGGAAGCATGAAATGTGGCTTTCCTTGTCTTCTCTGACAGCCGGGGAATAAGGTTCTGGCCAGCAGCAGGGGAAGGAGCAGAGCTGGTCCTGGGTGCTGTGAGCAAGGCAGCAATGGGAGAAAGGCAGCAACAGGGCTGGAAGGAGAATGTACAAGATAGGATGTACAGTGGGAAAAAGCAAGTGCTGAAAATAGCATTGAGAAGGGGAAGAGCTCAAAGAAACAAAAACTGAGAGGGAGATATTGCTAGAAGAGATACAGCAAGTTCAACTTGAGTAGGAGTACTTGAATTTCTTTATAATCACCCTTCTTGGTAGAGGCAGAAAAGCACAGGTTGGCTCCAAAAGATTTGAAACCAACTGCTCAGCAATGGAAGGCAGGGTCAAGCCTGGGAGAGATCACATGAAACTGATAAATAAGGGAAGAATGAAACAAAGAGGAAATATTTATGGGGGGGGAAATAAAGTAGGTGAAATAACATCTTGAGGATGGATGCACTTTTGGTGAAACATTTGCAGGAGATGGCAAGGAATAGGTCTGATCCATGAAGCATCTTGTGCAAAGCACTAAGCAACCCACAGATTCATCAAAAAACATCCTTGCAGATCTGATCTGCTGAGACCAAAAGATTCAATATCAGAAAGCTTTTGGGGCTCAGACATGAAGCACCAGCCCTGCACCAGCACCTCGGGAGAACAGCCTGTCCTTCCTGACACCATCTTATTGAGATATTAAACACATTTCTCCGATCTGGTGCCTTACATTTGTGCCTGTGCTTGGCATTAAGCAGCTACTATATTCTGTCTTACATCCAGAAGGACGTCTGCCTTAAGCTGATGCTACAGGAACTTTAAAATAAAACATAGCATACGCTGGGGATGACTAATACATTCCCTGATCCTGGCTTATACAGAACATATTGGAAAAGTTGCTTTATTTTGTGTCTATCATTTAGAAAATGTGACTCCCCACTCATTCTGCTCGGGACATGGGGACACGGAGATGTGGCACTGAAGCACTGTCCCCAAAAAGCCTCCATGGGGCAGCTCTGTGAGGGGCAGGGTGATTTTCATCCACGTTAATGCTGAACCTCCTTAATAGCACTTAGACCCAGCTGAGGGAAATGGAGGCTTCTTATGGAGACTCGAGGCAATAAAACCCAATGCTCATTTGGTCCCATGGCCCTGCATGCAAAGGAAGGGTGACAACAGTGCACTCATCACACATCCCAATCTACTATCTCCTTGACATTCTCTGGCTCCCTCCCTAGATCACTTCACCATAACTGTTACAGGTTGAGGGCAGGGGACAGGGAAGGGCTCTCCCTTTATGGGTTGGACCTTGGTGCTCCTCACCACTCATTGCCAACACGCGCCTAAACCCGAGCTGAGCACACAGTGCCTGTGTGCTCACCTCTGGGTGAGAGGTGAGCAGTCCTGAGCCAACAAGCAGCTCTCCTCTCACAAAGCACTGCTCTACTCCTCTGGTTAGATGGGTTGATCATCTGCTAATGAAGCAGTTTAAAATAAGTGCAAACTTCAACAGGTAACAGCAGAGAGAAAACCACAACCACTGACTAATTAAAGCTTTTTTCTAGCACACAAAAACCAAGACCACCCAATGGCAAGAGAAGAACTGATGAATCCTGCTCAGGATTCTGCAACACACAGGAACGATGATCTTGAAGTATGAAACTAATTGAATCCTACAGACATGCTACTCATTAACTGATTTTTCATTTTTGAAAAGATAAACAACAATATTAGACCAGTACTGAATTACTGAAAGGCACTCTGAATTACCTGGACCTAGGAATGAAGATATACAACAAATTTAGACCTTGCATCCTTTCTGAATTGATCTACTTCAGTTTGAGTGGGTTTAAAATCACAAAGATACAGTGGTTCTTTGCTCCCCCATCAAAAACGCATGGAAAGAGCTCCCCATGTTCTCATCATAATGTCAACAACCATAATGAACTTCATTTTCAGGAGAAGGCTCTGGAAGGATACAGAAGACATGGAGAGCACCCCTGCCACATCAGAGACAGCTCCAGGACGCATTTGTGCTCTTCAGCTGTCTTCACTCAACCACCTGGTCGGAGATGAGATCAAGGGGGCTCTTAATTGAAGACAACTCAGAAAAGAACATGAATGCGGACCAAAGTATCTGCTGATCTTGGGGGGTGGGATTTTAAGGAGGCTACAGAAAGAAATCTGGAATCCAACTATATCTGGCTTCCACACGCCACCTCCACTGACTTGCCATCAATGTAACCAGTAACTCCTATACAATTGGCTGTGATACAAAAAGAGAAATAGAATTGACACTTACCCTCCTTCAAAGATCTTGATCCTGACAGGCTCCCCTCTTTTGGTTACAACAGCCTCTTCTTCTGATTTTCCTCTTTTTTCCTCTTCTTTCTCAGTTCTAGTTATATCTTTTCGACCTTCATTAGAAAGGAGCGAAGGCAAATGAACCTATCTCCCCAAAAGAGCAAAACAATCATTGATTACATACAACATCGCTCTACAGACTCCACAGACCAAACACTGCAGGTTGAACCGGCAACCCACCACACAGGCTGCTCGTGAAAGGACAACATCTCAAGAAATAAGGCTTCTGCTTCTGAGCCCTGCAGGTGGAGTTCTATTTACAATGACCTCTTGGAAGTACTATTTAGATGCATGGGGGCTCAGGGCTATCTGGGAGGTGTTGGGGTGACTCTGAGCACGTGGCACAGCCGCAGATCTCCATCCCCAAATCCGCTGCTGTCCTTGGATCATCCTCAATCTTAACATACACAAAGATCTTGAGAGCAGACCTCACTAGAATTCATATATTTAACCTCAGCCCCTGGATTTCCCCCTTGCACTCACACACTCACACAGTTTTGGACTTGGGCCATCTAAGCTTGATGTAAATCACTTGACAGTCAGAGCTCGCGGGTGATTTCCTTTCACCAAACTCTGCTGCTGAGGGCACTGTGAACAGAAAGCCACAAAACCAAAGGGAGAAAACAACCCTCAACCTCCCCACATGTTCCCAGGACGAGTTTGCTTTTCTCACTGCTACCCCTGCCACCCTTTGTTCATAGCCAGGTCTAAGCCAAGTGCTGACATCTCATCTCGCACGTGTAAAGTTATTTGTTAAAGTATATGGACTGAAATGTTAGAGCTGCCTCCCTACCTCTGCCCAATGCAAGTGGAGCTCTCACACCTGGAATGGAATCTTGGGACGTTTCCCTGCTAAAACCTGACATTACACATAATGGGTCTCCAAAGCTTTGATTAATGGGTCTCCAAAGCTTTGAGAGAGGGAAGCAGGCAGCCTTTTACCCAGGTTACTTTTTACATAAATGCAAAAACACCTTTGAAGTACAACTGAATCACCCACATTCTCACTTCATATATTATTTATTGAAAAAGAGTGAGGGTTTGAAAGGCATAGGGTTAGGAGAGGAATTCTGGCCTATATAAGTTTAAATCTGAGCTGGTCACCTTTGTCTCTATGGCCACTGCAGACAGGGTGAAGAAGCCCTTATCTCATAGGGACTCACGAGGTGCCTCTCTCTCAAGCTCAAGAGAGACCTGTGAAGCTCCACAGGACCTGGGGCTGCCCTCTGCCCTGGGCCATATCACACAGATGATCCCAACTCTAGGCCATCAACCCCATGCATGCTTCCAAGATGCCTCCTGGGAATGATCCAACCACCCCAGATGTGCACTGGGCACTGCTTGTGTTATCCATCCAGGACAAAGCAGGGCCAGGCACCATTATGACAGTTTAACAGCATGGATGGATCTCTATGATTCTATGGGATGGACTCTGTGCTTGGAGCCAGTCAGTGGCACCTCCAAAAATTAAACTTGGATCACTATGGCTTCATCTCCTGATAGGAGCTACACGTCCACAGCAGTGCTAGTGAATGCCTTCCCAGTTCAGTTCCTTGTTTACTGAGGAATACAAAACAATTGACTTTCTAGATGTAGCATGAGGTTTATTTATTGCAACTTTTGAAAGCACAAAACATAGACAGATGAAAGGCACCGTGGAGAGCCAAAATCATACAGTCACTACTACCCCCTGTTACAATCTTGTTTAATTTACAAACTGCACAAGCACGATACAGTATAATTAACCATCCCTACATGCACGCTGCAGCCTACAGTCACTCCAGAATTGATCTGCTCAGTAAATCCCACTGGTAATTTAGAAATCAAGCCAAGTACGTAGACAGTATACACAGTACTACTGCTCGCTGGTAGCTTGCTGCATGCATAACTGTACAAAATATTAGAGCTTTTTTACATTTTCTGCTGCGTTGACTGACAGCTTATAGTTCCATAAGGAAGAAAAGATTTAAGGAAAGTAGCTGGAGTTAACTGAAGGTTGAACTCTCAACCTTTGATTGATGCTACTGCTATGCAGCTCTGGGTAATCACGTCTTCCTGAATAACCAGCAACTTCCTAATCTGTGCCAGTCATAAGCATTGTAGAGACTAAACTGGGGATTTCACTCCCACTGATCATCTAATTAAAAATATTTCTTTACTTGGCATGAGGTCAATCTATCTCCATTGAAATTAATGTAATTCTTTCAAAACCCACTCCTTCCAGCAGCAGGTATTAATATTAAAATTAGGCTACACTGTTTTCTAGGTGAATTGTGCAGGATAAGCCCTTGCTTTTGCAAACTGCGTTGAGAAAACAGCAACTTCTGCAGGGTTTTGTCTAAAAGGTTTGTCAGCCTTTGAGTAAATGTACGCAGTGAAATAGGTGTTCGGATGAGTAAGGGCTGAGCCGCACCCGTGTAGATCTGAACTTTTAACTTTGGGATATGAGGGTCTCTCGTATTTCTGAAACACAACGCTTTGTGTTCCTTTCAGCACCACGTCAAAGAGCAAAGTTCAAAGGAGCACAGGCACTTCTATTAGAGAATGAAATCAAGGATGGTAGAACACCCTTCAGATAAAATCCACTGAAAAAGAGTGCATAAATATCAAGCATTTGTGCGGTTATTGCACTGCACAGGTAATTATCTGCCCCCAGGCTCCAAGAAAATCTGCCTTTTGGATTTCTGCAGGAGAATGATGGAAATGCTGAATAGAAATAAAGATTTATTGAATCACAGCAACTCTACTGTGCATTTTAAGACATATTTATAAGCAGCAGCTGCAGCAGCGATTACGATAAATTTAATATTCAGAGTTCATTTCATGATTCAGAAATAAAATGAATAATCCATCAATATAAATTGACTTGAGATGAATATCAAATTGCAAAATCTTTCGAGCAATTCTGTTTGCTAATCTACATGAACATGACCTGGATTAAAGGGATCTGTATGGTTCAGCATTAACTGAGAGAGAAAAAATCTGGCCTCAACGTGAGATACAGAACTCCAGACAGCAGAAGCATCTTAAAGACTTCTGCACCCATGTGGCCAATGTCTTTGGCGAGCTCTGCCTGCACAAAGCCATTTAGCTTGCTCCTCTTAATTCCAAAGATGACATATAAAATATCCTTAGGTATCCAGAAAAGCAGGCAGACAGCTAAGGACATTAACTAAATGGGCTAAAAGACATGGGTGTTTTCACAAGGCTCCATGTCTAACCTACTGAGGCACTTTTATAAATGTCACTGCATGCCTATACACTTCTTTGGGAGCCTAAATATACTTGCAAATCTCCCTTTAATATTTTTAAATACTTTTAAGCATGCCTCTCCATGTTCATTAACGTGAGATCAGTAGATGCACAACCAGACAGAATCCCATTTCCCCAAGGTAATCCTTTTTCATTTATAACATGCAAAATGTAGGGAATTATAACAGCATTTATATATATATATAAAAAAAAAAAAAAGTTGTAAAGCTATTTGAAATATCGAGACAGAAATGCAAATCAAGTCTAATCCTTTGTGCTCGAGCAGTGGTGGTTCATGGTGCGGTGGTGATTCCTACATGCTCTTTTGATTACAAGGCAAGTAGAAACTGGAGAACACAAATACAGCACATTGCTTTGGAGCAGGCTTGCCTTTTTTTTTCTTTTTTATTATCAGTTTTGGGGGGGATTCTAGTGGGTGTTAGCTTCTTCACTCTATAAGTTTCACTGAGAACTTACCAAAGTGAGAAAAGGACGAACAAATTCCAATTAAACTAACAGTAGCAATTCCCCATCCCTCGTCCCCCTCTTCCCATGTATCCAAATAGATGAGGAGAAATATATAGGATTGCATTACCTCTGTCATTTTGGGCTTCCTGGAGCTGGACGGGACAAGCCTGCCTGCCTCTGGCCGCGGAGCAGTAGCCATGGTGTAGGTTTCCCTGCTCACCTTCTGCTTGGACCTCAGGAGGGACAGGGCAGCTTTAGTGGATATACCCGGAAGGTTGGGGTTATACAAGCTAATACACCAGCTGGCATACACCGAAGACCGCCGGTCGACTTGCTGGATGTGATTTGGCTTTATGTAGTTTAAATAGCACCAACTGACATTAGTGGTTGTGTGGAGACTGGGGAACTGAAGTACCTTCTTCATATCCGTACCTTCTCGAGACTTCATTGCACTTGGAGGAACCTCGGACAGAGGTGCAGGGCTTGGAGTGCTTGGTGGAGGCTGCTCCACCGGCTCTTTGGAGTCTTCTTTCTTCACGCTTTGCAAAGGTGCCTTGCTGAGGGGCTGCTTGCCAGCAGGCTGCTGGTACTCCTCCAGCGCCTCGAAGCTTGGAGAACCGGACTGGGACACGGCTTGCTGCAAAGTACTTGGGGTTTCCTTTAGCTCTGACTGCTCTAAGGACAAACTGGGTGGTGTTTCAACCTCAACCCTGCCTTGGCTTTCGGTAAGAAAGTGAGCTTTATCCTGCTTTTTCCCTTCTTCTATTGCACTGGGTGGCTGAACCACTTCCAACTTCTCCTCTGCTTCTGACACCTCCTCCTCTTTCACTCTTTTCTGCTGTTGCGTTTCCATCGTCAGCTCCAAACTACCTGCTGGAGAGAGCATCCTCTTGCTTCCACCAACGGTGGATGGGCCTCCCTCCAGCCCGAGGACACTGTCTGCTGGGGAGGTGAGTGGAATGCAGCCCTTTCTCTCCGGTAGGGGTAAGGGCACCCTCAGATACGGGCTCTGGAAAATCCTTTGCTCTTCTGTGATCATCTGTGCCAGATTGAACCCAAGACCGTGCACATCAGCACTGCAGACCAGGGTGCCCTTGGGTTGGCAATCATCGAATTTGGGGAGTACAATAGAGGAGGAACTGCACTGGGATTGAGTGACCAGGATCTGGGAAAGCGTGGTGTACATGGCGCTCCCATAGGACGGCATGTTGGTCTGAATGCGGACGGGGACCACGAGGGACACCATAGGGTCCGACCGCGTGGGAACGACAAGCTGAGCCGTGGACACGGGCACTGAAGGGCTTGTCGTGCGGGTCAGGGGGTGCAACCGAGTGTCCGAGCTGTATTCAGTGCATGGGGAATGGCTGGAGGTCCCTGCTGCTGGGAATAAACTGGATTTGAGCTGCGGTATATGTCCCCCAGCTTCTGGCAGCTGGAGAGCAAACTGAGACTGAAGAGGCAGGAAAAAGGCAGAGGGGATCGGCGATGAGCTGGGGTAGGGCACTGGCAAAAAGGAAGGGTGCTGCCTGAAGGGGACCTCAGTGGGGTGTGGCATCAGTGGCGGAGCAAGGTGCAGTGGGCCTGGGTGCAGCAGCGTCTGCTGGAGGGGCAGCGGAGGGCTCTGGAAGATGGAAGGGGGAAGCTGAGGCATGGTGAGCTGCGCAGAGAGGAGGTCGGACATGGTGTGCGCAGCAAAGAGCTCCGCAGGCTGCCCTGGCTGGGGCAGGAGGGGCTGGTAGGGGAAGATGGAAACTTGTGGGGAGAGGTAATGCTTTTCGTGCAGCGTTAGCTGGGGGATGGGGTGGAAGACCTGCAGGGCTTCTGTGTAGGGCTGGGTATATGAAGGCTGAGGGCTGTCTTTTGGCTGGCTCTTATCGCTTGGGTAGGTACCGTGAGAGGGCAAAGGGGATGAAGATGGTGGCTGATGGGGTAAACTTGTCGAGGGAGATTTGCTTGAGGAAGGAACTGGGTCTTCTGCCTCTGGTCGGCCTGCTGGAGCTGGGTCTGGCTCGTGCTCCGGATGCCTGGTAAGGGATGCCTGCCTCACCAGAAAGCATTTCCTCCTCTCCTGAGGAGCTGAGGAGGTGGAGGGGCCAGGTGTGGAGGCAGGCGTGGAGGACAAGCTCCCATAGTCAAAGGACTTGCTGCGGGTCTCCGACATCTGGGAAACATGGGACACATTGGGCGTCTGCTCAGAGGCAGATCTCCGCATCTCCCTGGAATGGTGGTGGTGGTGGCTCGGGACCATCAACATGTGGGAGCCAACACCTGGAGGCTTGGAGTGGGATTCAGGAGGCTGGCTGCTGGGCTCCGTCTTGCTGTGATCTTCCCGATCGAATGACACAGAATGGCTGGAGCCATGGGATATGCTGCTCTCCTGGCTTGGACTTCTGGTGAGAGAGACCGACTCGAAGCTGGACTCTCCAGAGGACTGAGCCATTTCTGCCAGTCGCAGCCTCTTCTTTTTTGGTGGGAGTTTCTCTGCAGGGAGCTGAGAAAGCGTTTGGCTTCTCTGAGGCCATTGAAATTCCTCCGTTTTTTCTGGCTCTTTTGGAGGAGGCTCTGGCTCTGTTTCTGGTCTGTCAGGCTCTTCTGTGACCAGAATCTCTGGGACCTGAATGTTGGGCTGTCGCACCAGCTTGGGCTGCAGGGAGTGATGTGGGCGGCTGTGCTGTGTGGTTGGCTGAGACGGGTACTGCGGTGTGGGCTTCTCTTCGCCCTCCAAGCCGCTCACCTGCTCTATGGAGTCAGACTTCTCAAAGGAGCTTGTGTGCTGGATGACAGAGATCTCCTTCGAGGTTGTCCTTCTCTCTTTGCCCTCTGTACTTGAAGCCAGTTTGGTATTCCTGGAATGGAAGCTGGCACTGACATCAGAAGCTATGGATTTCCCTGGGTCTGCTGGTGACGTCATGGATTCACGGGTTAGGTTTAAAACGACGTCAGATGATGCCGGGTTTGCAAACTGAGCCCCTGGCCCAGTGCTGGAGGAAGGAGTATCTGACAGCTCAAAAGCTGGAGGGTCCTCATCATCGCCCAGGCTCTTCTCTTTTCGTCGTTTTCGGAGCGGGGTAAGCTCCAAAGTGCTCCCTAGCTTGTAATGCATCACCTGGGGCCATGTGTCAGGATCCATGACATTCTTCTCAGTCTCTGAAGAGGTATGGGAAGTGGAAGAACGTGGCTTTGAGAGCTGCAGTTCTGAACAGTAGTATTTCTTATGGGCTTCGTAATTATCCCTTTTCTTATACCGAGCACCACATACGTTACATTCGTACATGAATCCTTTAACTTTCGGCCCCTTCCGTGATTTTTTGGTAAGATCGCTTTCCTTGGTTTCAGGCTCCTCAGGAGGTTTGGAAACAGTTTCTTTGCTCGCAGAGCTAACCTCCTCTGTGACATATTCTACTCCCAAAGGTAGCTCGATAGCTGGTTGTCGTTTTAGCATTCGAGGATGGGAAGAAAATGCTTGGCTGCGGCTTAAGACTTCAGGCTCCATGATGTGATCATCAAATGAATAGCTACCTCTAAAGGTGTGTGGGGAGCTTATAGTGCATGCAGCAGAAGGCATTGAGTGGCTTCTTAAGAGAGGCACTGTCTCTGTGGCACTGTGGGATTGCTGAAGTGACAACAATGATTGTTCGGGCTTCATTTTTTCACCGTGGGATGTCAACGCTTTAGAGGCATCCAACTGGCTACTGGAACCAGACTTGATATCAAACTGAAATGGTTCCCTATAAGCAGCAGACTTTGGAGATTCAATGCTGCTACGTCTAGATAAAGAGCTTCTTCTAGGCTTAACACTATCTATTTCACTTGTATCTACAACAGCTTCATTAATTGTAATTAGCTTAGTGATGTGTTCAATAACCTGTGTTCTAGGCACAGATAACGGTACCATACTGGGTTTCTCTTCGGTAGAGAGATGTGGAAACCCCTGTGTTGTGTTTGTAGACAACATTGCAGTCCTTTGCCCAATTCTACCACATTTCCCAAAAATGATTTCTGCATAAGATTTTGCATTAGTATTTGGGGGGCTGATCTGCTGCTCTGCACTTTCTGACCTGGAGAAGTAGCCTGACTCAGTACTTCCTTTGCTCCCCGGGCTCAGGAAAGCTTGTTCATCTATGACCTTCTTCCGTTCGCTTAAGCGGAGTGCGAGCTTCTGCTTTATTGTGTGGGTATCCTCCGATTTATGGCTCAGAGCTTGGTCGGATGGCGGCTCCGCAAACTGGCTGCTGTCCTCGAGTGACTGAGACATACTGGAATGGGACAGGGAACAGCGATCGTGGCTGGAGCCTTGGCTCCCACTGCTCAGCAAGCTGCTGGACAACAGAGTGTGCTTCTGCCTGGGGGAGAGCTCTGCAGGGTGGCCCGACATTGCTCCCGTCTCCTCCTCCGAATCTGTGCTTTCTCCTTCTGTTGGCTCCTCAAAGTCCTCCCCACCAATCCTCTCCATTTCCAAGCTCGACGGATACATCTCTGCTCCTATCCCTGAGGCCAGCCCAGCTTTTATTCGATGAGCATGAGACTTCCTATGCTTATACAAATTGCTCTTAGTCTTAAAAGAAAAGCCACATGGAATGCAAGGGTACGGCCTCTCACCTGTGTGTGACCTGATATGTTTTTGGAGCACACTTGGCTTCGCACAAGGCCTGCTGCAGTACTGGCAAATGTATTTGCCTGGCTTCTGAGGTTTCTTTTCCTTCTTGTGCACTTCCTCAGCTTGTTTTAAGGAAACCTGTGAAGGGCGAGGGATGTAGACCTTTTGAACGGACGGCATGTCCTCTCCAGGAATGATCGGTGAATGGGAAGGTAAGAGCTGGCCGTGATGCGTGTGAAGCCCAGGAGATGGAAAGGAGCCAGAGGGACCTGGTCTTACTGGATCAACTAGCTGCCATGTGGGACCTTCAAGGACGTGCTCAGGTTTCCCAGGAGACATGAATGCTGGTGACATTGCGTGCTGCTGAAGCTGCGAGACGTGGGGAGGGTGTTCAAAAGAGGAAGGCTTAGGTTGCTTCTGATGTCCAGTCTTCTCCTGAGATTCCTCTCTTGGAATCGGCAAAGAGCCAGAAAAGTGCTGCTGTGATATGAGATCTCGGAGAGGAGTTCCTTGCGAAGAAGTGGAGCTGCCCTGATACGTAGCTGCAGATGAAATACTGGCTTGGAAAGCCTCTCCTTTGGGAAGCCTCTTTCTTGGACTTTCCTCAGCCTTTTTTGTGCTCTTCTGGCTTTGTTCAGGATCCATGACCTTAAAAGGGTCTTTGAATGCTATTTCGGGAAGGTTTTGGCAGGCTTCATTTACGAATAATAAAGGTCTCTTCTGCAGATTCCCTGTTTTGCCTGCATTTGCTACGAAGCTGGAGTCGCCAGGAGATGGTTGTTGATTTAAGATTTTACTAAAGTGTCACTAGTTGCTATTTGACTCAAAAAAAAAAAAATGTTTCAAGGTCAATAAAGTTCACATTGGTAACACATGACAAACTACTTCAAAGAGAGAAAACTTTCCAAAACTTTTAGTCCAAATATTTTCCTTGTGAACTTGGTTAAGGCTTTAAACCTTGCCATTTTATTTCAGTTGACAGTGGCAAGCCTTCAAAGTCAAGATGCAACCCACAATGTGTCTCTTGTTTGTTATGCAAACCTTTGAAAACTTGAGACTTTAGTGCTCATCTCATAATGATCTTTTTTTCCTGTGCAAGGAAAATAATGTTGAACGGCGTACGTCCCCCCGTGTCTTCCTTCTGTTCCACTTCTGAGTTCAAAAGCCTTGGAAAAGCATTTCCAGCATTTCTGCAATTACATCCAAGAGAAAAACAAACAGAAAAAATTACTTCAGCATTTGTATTTAAGTAATTAAACAGTGCTACTTTTACAGAGAACAACCGTAAATATTTTGCAAGAAGAAATTCAGAATCACTGATTGAATGTCTACAATTTATGAGGCATCACTTGTAACTAGAACCTAAACATAAATCTTACTAAGTCAAACCTCAGGGACTTAAGCTCAGTGTAATGTACACATAAGCTGGCACTGCAGCGGTAACCAAATACAGTAACTTGAAACACAGTCAGATCTGAAAAATGTATTCAAATGGCTTCGAACGTGGATTCCTCCTAATCTCCTGCAAACATTTAGAGTTTTACAGTTTTCTGTAATTGCGCTTCCCTTCCAAGCAGACTACACAGTAAAACTAACTATATACAAAGCACTGCCTAATGCAGCGCATACATTCACTGACGAATAAAAAGCAAATCCTTCTGCATGAAATCCGCTCCTAAGCTTGCAGTAATCTTCTGTGTCACTTACAACAATAGCCGGCAAAGTGAAAGGACATGCACTCTTTTTACTGAAATTTTGTTGCTTTAATTTCCTGCCTTTTGCTGCCAAGCAATGATGCAAGTCCAACTCCTATACTATGCACAGATTTCATATGGGCAGGATGTAGAAACTGCTTCTCTATAAAGGCGAACCCACCTTACAATGGGAAGCTCTACAAAACCTACCATGCTCGTCAGCAAATACAGCTATTAATGAGACACTTGGAGACGAAACACTCTGATTGCAATGAAAGAAGACAGCATCTCCAAGAGATGGAATAGAAAGTAGGAGGAATGCTCACTTTTTAAGTGAAGCAAACTGAAAGGTATAATTTACAATGAGATAGAAAAGAAAGCATTTTCCTTATGAAAATATTCTCTGCTTTGCTACAACAGGATGGCACTGGTTTAATGGGAACTTGCTCAAAGCCCTGCTGCTTTGCTCTTGCCCCGTGCAGGGGCAGAGGGCAGGGATGGGGGGGCTGAAGAGTAGATCACACAAAACAGAGTGAGAATTTAGCTGCCCAATAGGCCAGCCCCATGCAGAGCAGCATCAGTGAAGAGCCAGCAGAAGAGCTTCATTATGTTCTATGCAAAATTCTCTATTTATCTGGTCCAACAACCTTGTGGATGCTCAGCATTCCATGAGAAAGAGCAGATGTGGGGTGTAAGGTAATTTAATTTATCAGTGTCTGAAAACATGGTAGCATCCAAACAACCAACTTTTACAGGAGTGGTTCAAAGTTGTCTATTCTTTGGGTGGGATTGATTCTTCTAACCTTAGATGGGAAGAAGTTGGGGTTCAAGTCATGAAATTCCCTATCCTCTCTAACCATCACTGGGAGATACAGATGTCAGTGAGGGACCCCATGGGGACAATGCATCCCACGTCGAGGTCTTGGATCAGTGAGACTGCCCTGATTTGTCATCTCTTAATAACTGGAGCAGTGACTTACTTGGTCTGTCCTGACATCCACATGTACAGAAAATTCACTCCTATCTTAATGCTTTACTTTCCTTTTTTCTGATCTCCAGCAAAAACTTTGCTTCTTCCCAGCCTTGCACTTGCCCTGACTCGCTAGGAAAGGTGCCTCATGTTTATGTGCTCATTACTACGAGGCATAATTAATTACATTTTGAAACCCCTTTTTGAGAGTGCTGGCTCCTCTGTGCTGACCAAGTGTGGTCTGAACTACACTTAGAGCACTGTATTTACAGCACAGGACTTACTCAAGATCAAAGGCAGCTGGGAAGCTGATTTATCACATCCATTTTTGCCCAAGATTGTGTTCTTTGTCCCACTTGTGACGCACAGAGCACATTAACTTGGTAGAAGAGGATTTAAGATGAGACCTTTTCACCAAGCACAAACTGAATGCTGCCTCCCACGTGCTTGCACACTCACACTTAAGAATAGCCAACAAAAGAAAGCCTGAAAAACATGTTACTACTGTTTTCTCCTATAGACTCTATATCCACTCCTAAGTGCAAAATAATTGGGCCTGTGAGATAGCTTTTTGAGATGATTCAATATCATCCCAACTGTTCAGAACATCCTCAGATGAACACATGGGCTGCAGCTGGTTTAGTCAGTAACTCCGCACCAAAGTTAAAGAATTGGTCAGCGAACAAGCACACCTGCTGCCTACAGCAGCGAGTACGACCATTCTGGGGCAATTCAGGCTACTTTCTACATATTTTTTCCATTACTGGAAATGGCCCCTGGAATGGCAATGGCAAAAGATAATTCTCCTGGCTGGATACCATTTCATTGGATTGATGCCTCTCCAAGGAAAATTCAACAGCGTGGAATAAAGCAGCAGAAAAACATGAAGTACACTGAAGCTAGAAATTGTGTGAGTGTCTTTCTCCCATGAGCTTGGTAACATGATGGGACAAGGGAATAAGAGCTTCCAAAGGGCTGAGAGTGGATGCCCAACCCTATGGTGCCCCACTGGATAAAACCCAAGATAGCAAAGGAAGGTCACTATGTAGACAAAAAAGCCTACTGACATTTCATTTTTCTTCAGTTTCTATTTGCTTTCCCTCGGCCAAGATCTGCCTTCAAAAACTCCAGCCTCTTTATTTTCATAGACTCACAGAATCATCAAGGTTGGAAAAGAATTCCAATATCACCCAATACAACCGTCCCCCTACCACCAGTGTTTCCCCACTAAACCTTATCATCACACTTATGCTCCTTAACATGACACTTTCCTCATTCTCCCATTATTATTTTTTTTTTTTGGTCAGATAAGGCACATCTTCTGCTTTTACTTTAATCTCCGCCTCCATGTCACCTGAGTAGTCTCTTTTCTCTGCCATGTGCTATGCCTATACTCTTTTTGCTTATCAATGTTGACCTTCATTTAGCTTGTGCTCCACACTGTAGATCAGAACAGCAAGGCAATGCATAGCATTGGCACAATGTCAGCAAATCCTTAAGGAAAAAGTCACATGGATTTTATGGGACGTGGTTTCCAGCTGCTAACATTGCATGTCTGGGGCCAAATCCAAAGTACAGGCATTAAAATAGAGGACTCCAGCTATTATTTCTATTCAAACATAATTTCTCTGGGTTTTGCTTGAACTGCAATGGAGCGAACATGAACAGAAATGCCCGTTTCATTTGTAAGACAGACACAAAGTCTTCCACCTTGATGAAGGAAATCAGTGAGAAAATTCCCTCTGATTGAATGGGACCAGAGTTTCATCCCTAAAGCCTCAGATAAAATGCTCAGGAACGCTGTTTTAGACAGTCTTGTTGGTATTTTGAATTACCTTATTATGGCTGCAGTGGATTTCTGTGAAGATGCACAGGAACACACACTCTCCAAATCCTAAACCTCACCTATGCTCTCCTAAAGTACTTGAGGAAGAGCCAACCACCCAGCGCCAAGCACTGACCCCATGTGTGCAGGACCACCACCGCATATATGCCCTGAAAGAAACTCTTTGACATTGGATTTGGAATGGAAGTTCTCAGGAGTTGGCAGAGAAGTGCTGCAGCTGACACCTGAGCCCCTAGTGGGAACATCACTGAGAAGACGTTTGAAGGGATCCTTCATCTATCTTACGGTTGGTCTCCAGGATCCATTCCTTCAAAGTAAGATGTGGAAAACTGGTGCCTGGCTATATGCTGATTGCCTGTTGCTTCCAGCACACTAAAACATCTCATTACAGTGGTTCCTTAAAACCTTCCTGGTGGCAAAACTCTGCTGTTTGCAATACCACAGCAGATGGAAAGGTTTTCTATGCTGTTTGGACCTGTGTAAGACAGATTGAGATCCAGCAGGCTTAGTGGGAAGTTATTCCAACAGAAACCCTGCCTTTCCGTACCATTCCAACCACAACAGACAGCATTTTCTTCCACACACAGAATTTTAGACTGTTTTTAAAAAGTTGAGAGCAGATGATAGTGCACTACTGGAAAATCTGCCTGGTCACTTCCCATGATAATTTTTACACCATTTGGCCAGCTTCCATCAAATTCAAACAACATCTATCCTAGCTGACATATAAGTATATTTGGAATCTTACAAGTCTTGTGAAAATGAGTGAACTAAGCAAAACACAAGTTCCTATTTTCTGCTCTGCAGAAAGGTACAGCTCCCTTCTTACTGGCAAGTACTAACACTCTGCATTTTCCCATTTTTAAACTATAGAGTAATCAATCTGGAGAGACACAGCTGAGGGAAACCAGATCCCTTTTTCTCCATAGCTCACTGAGTTCCTTGGTTCTTACAAAGCTCTGCAAGGCAATGTCTTATCAAAGCAGATATGGCTACAGGCAAAACACAGAGCATTCTGCTGCCTGGAGATCATGATCATCACTATGAGATCCCAGCTGCAGCTTTGAATGACAGCACAGATGCTCCCTTGGACTTTCAAAGTGATTTATGGCCAAAAGGGGTTCACAGTGTAAATAGTGGGCAGCACTGGTAGATCATTACCTCTTGTAAATATGCTCGGTAATATAAAATGCGGATGCAGCATTGGCAGGACTTGCCAGGCAAAATTTTGTCATGTTTAGCAAAGAAAAAGCAAAGTAAGGCAGACAAAGAACAGAACAACTGCTGTTTCCAGGAGCTGAGCCCTCTGCAAAGGGTAGTGCACACATCCAGAGAAACTCATTAGGAAAAAGCAGAGGCTACTTACAGTAGACTTGATAGACTGTAATTTTGATGGTGTCTCTCCCTCGTCTGTCCAGGATTTATTTCAGTCTGTAAAAGAAAGAGCACATTGGAATCACAGTGCTTGGATATTAAAATGCCATCTCAGCAGTGAGCACACAGGGTTACATCAGGTGCCCTGATGGAGAGGATTGCTTGGTAACCAGAACAGTACACAAACGGAGCCCTAACAGCTGGAGAAGCCCTTGGTGACTGCACTCACCTCCTGCAGCAAGTTCATCCTGACAGTGATGTGCGTGCTGCTGGAGCATAATGCTATGGGTTCTCCTCCTCTGTGGACACCACAGATACGCAAACACACATTCAGGCCACCTCTACTTCATTCAACCATTCAGTTCTTCCATACTTACCTTCCACTGACCTTTTAACATGAATGCATTGATCTGCACAGGGGTCAGGCTTAGGCAAAGCAAGACCCCAAGTGAAGATGCACTCTGGAAAACAACCCAGAGCATACGTTGCATGCAAAGAAAAAGACAGCTCCTTCACAGACATGAGCATTGCAATTCCATGGAAGAACATATGGCTCCCCCAAGGCAATGGCCCACCACCAAATCCCATGCTCAGTGGCACTGTGCAATCCACTCTGCAGCAGAAGGACTCAGACCCACAATAACAGCAAAGGCAAGGGCAGAACTAAGCAGAGCTCTGTGTGGTTGCAGCTCCTCTGAAACACAGAAGAATATAGAACAGTGGCAAATTTGGGTTACTGTTCCCAAAGTTTTAAATGGGCTTCCCTCCTGCCACAACCCCCAGCTTGACTTTAGTTGCTGCCACGTTGACTTTTATTGGTGCTGCATCCAGCTCTGGATTGTGACTTCCTTATCCTGCTGAGCCCTGTACCACAGACCTGCACATGTTATCCAGAGCCCCACAGTCCCATTCTCTTCCTCCTTACAAATGGAACCCATACAGGTCTGTGTAAATATGTAAATGAGACTAAGTCTGGAAACTAAATACTTAGGCAAGCAGCCTCCTCTCACCTGATGAGTGTATTCAAGCACACACATGAGAGAAAGGTCATTTTTTCAAAGCTCAATTTTGCACTCCTGTTTTGCCATCCTGACTCCCAGAAGCTCAGGAAGAAGCAGTAGATGGGTGGAATGGCAGTGCCTGAACACGTCCCTGTCTTCTCCCAGATCTCAGGCCAAAAGTGGAAACAACTCTGGGGAAGTGTTATAAGCATCAATAGAACCTGGCAGCCACCAAAAACAATGGTGCCATGAGCCCTCATTTGTCTTAGAGAGGGTTGAAATTCCTCCTCCCGTGGCTCTTTGCATCCTAAAACCCAACCATGGCTCACAGCACAACTTAAACCACTGAGTATCATTATCTGCAATTGAAGACAGAGGAGAAACAAATGGGACCTTCACTCCACTGTTCAGTGGGATGGAAGAGAAGAGAACAAGAATAGGGCCCTGCTTCCAAATTCCAACTCATGCTTTATGGTTGAAGAGACACAGGTTGGACAGACCCAGTGCTGAACTCCATGCACAAAGAGCAAAGTCACACAGATATTTCCTGTTAATATACAGAACCGATGAAGGGATTGCACCCAGCAAGCAGCTATTTCCACAAGCCACGGTTTATCCAGATGTGAGTCCCAGTGATGTGCTCAGTGACACGTATCACGGCAGACAAAGGAAACTCTAACAGAAGAAAGAGGACATGCTCACTAGATGCAAGTAGAGCAGATGCGTATAGGCACTGCTGCAGAAGGACACGTCCAGAAGGGGTTAATGCCAACAGGCTCTGTAGAAAGCCAATGTGCTCCTCAGGGACAACATGAGGGTGTCTATAAGCACATATCCCCCACAAGGTGGGCTCCATCCTCAGCCCCCTCTCCTCTCTCCTCACCACTCCAGTTCACTGCTGGGTTTCCCACCTTATCCTGACCCCGCTGCATGCAGCAGCAGCCTCACGTTTACAGCTACAACCTCTGAATGAACGCGCCGGATTCTCAAACCAATTCCACACGCGCAACATCTGCTGAGCAGCCTTGGGCTTGCCAAGGGCAGACAGCAATCCAGGGCTCAACTCATGTGACCTGGGCTCAATTCCCACTTCAGTTACATGTTTCCTGTGTGAAACTGGGCAAGTCATACATCTACGACCCGCGTTAGTCCCCGCTTCTAAAATGGGGATACTTCCCTATTTCGCAGATGTGATGTGAGTCATCCGTGAGTGTCCGTGAGGCCCTTGGATACTACAGGAAGGGAGAGACCTGCAGAGATAAAGTATCCTCATAACTAGAAACAGACGGGGAGACCTCCAGGAGACTTTCTCTGCTCATTAAGAACTCAAGGATTGAATGCTGTGTTGGTTCTCTTCTGCTTCTAACCCACGTGGCTTCAGCATTTCCCCTTCTCACCAAGCTGGGCAGCCACGGGCACCTGTACCAGGAGGAAAACAACTGTGCGTTTGGTCCCCAAGGCATGTACAAATGATGACTTTCAAAGCTTAGAACAGTTTTTCTTTTTCCATTAAAGCATCCAAATTGAAATCAAGTTAATTATTGCAAAATCTGTTTTGGCTTGGTTTTTTTTTCTTTTTGAGCTAAATATTCCAAGAAATAGCATCACTGAAATTAGGAAGGAAAAAAAAAATGGAAGAAGCCCCATGCAGATAGCAAGCACCACCATTAGCAAATGGGCAGCTTGGAGAGAGGCTTTCTGCCCCAACAAACCTAGGTAAGGAAAACACCAGTTGAGATCTCTCTTCGTCCTAGTCCCACAAATGCAGAAGAGAAGGCAGGGCTGTGCTACCCCCAGGCACACAGCTCTGCCCCACACACCGCTGACCTCTGGGGCAGGTTTCAGGCAGAGCAGTGGGCAGCCCAAGGGTGCTCCATCTCACCACAAGCACGTGCTTGGGAGCAGGAGACTGCAGCAGAGTCACTTCCATCATTAAGGACAACTGGGATTCGAAGCTGGGTTCCTGCAGACAGGAAGGTAATGCCAATAGACCGCACTTATATCCCAGAATGGGATTTTTTTTTTTTTTTCATTTGTAATGTACCTAATCCTGTTTTCTCACGCACAGAACTCAAGAAAATGGAGTTCTTTTGCAATTTTTAAGACGACCCTTAAGAGCCATTCAGCACTGGTGACTGTGAAGTGGGATTACGTGCATCACCATCACGTCCCTCCCGAGAGTTGTAACAATCTCTGCTGCTTTCACTTCTCAAGAGCTCATTGGTGCAAAGAAGTCATTAGTGAACTAATATTTTGAAACTACTGCTGTGTAATGATTCTTTCAAAATTCATCTGAATTCAATGCTCCAGACCTGCCAAACCCTGAATGGGAAGCCAGCTATTGGCAAGAGGGTGGTTCTTTCCAAAGGTAATGTGACTTGCATACAGCTCAAGCAGTAATTGCCTTTCCCCGATAATACCTTCCCCCTGCTGAGACTTAGGGTTAAACTCATGTATTGAGAAACCTTCCAAAACGTTTCTACATAGTTTCAAACCACAGGAGTGGAAAAAAAAAAAGAAAAAGGAAAAAAAGGACAACTACAGTTCAGATGGAGTTTACGATTTCTGCTCAATCTCATAATTGCAGGGTGAATCAGTGGGGAATGAGGTCTGAGTCAATCCCACAGCCCCTGGTCTCCTGGCCAGTGAGCTTTGTGGAGATCAGCTGAAAATGGTTTCCCTTGACCCTCCCCTGACTTATCGATGAACTGCCTCCTCTTCCTGCTGTAGATTCACAGAGCCATGGCTCAGCAGTCTTGCTGCCTGCTCACTTCTCCATTTGTGCTAAATCCAACCAACTAACTGGTGGATAATGCCAACATAAAAGCAAAACCCAGGTACACCGTGTGTCCCAGGTAATTTCAGCAGGTGAGAAGCAGAATCTCACATCTAAACCAAGCTTGCCCTTCTGCAGGACTGCATACAAAGCCTGGACACCCCCACGGAGCAAGGTGCACCCATGCCACTGGTTCTTGGGGTCGTGAGATTGATCCTGGCTTCATCTATTTATGAGTATAAGTGTATCCTCAGACCCGCAGCAGGCAGATAGAGCCCAGGTCACAAATCTGTTGCTTTGCATGTGTAGGAGACCAGGTTCATCTTGCTTATCACTGCACACATCTTGTAAAGTCCCATGCAAATGTACCCTCCTCACAGAGCCCGGTGCTGCAGGCAGAGTGCATCGTCTGCATCCGCAGTATGCAGCAGTGATTTTAGCAGTCAGTGCAAAAAAACGGACCCTATGGCAACAAGCAAAATGAAAACAAGCTCATCCCAACACTGCTCATTTCACCCTGCAATGAGGCACTGGAAACCCCAGGTCCTCACTCCTGGCTGCCCGCCTGGAAGGACTGAGTTTATCCCACCACCAAAGAACCTGTGGCTGTGTATAATTTTAAGATTAATTCCCACTGCAGAATATTCCTCAGTGTTTTACAGGCACAATTTTAGCCACACAAGGTTTGGACCTAACTCCAGACTACATCACTCCTGCATGGTTCTGCTTCATAAGGGTTTACAGAAAGCTGTGCAAAAAGGTGGCAAGTCTGCTCTTTTCAGACTGGAGAAAGTAATAAATTGGACTGCAGGGGTATCTGACCAAGTGAAAGCATGAGCCATGGCACATCCTCCCCATGGGGAACTCATCCTGCAGCCAGGTGCAGGACACAGATGGGTGAAGTCACCTCCAGGACTGAACAAAACCAAATGAGGAGTATAAAGACAGCACACACAATGAAAGGCAGCTTCTAACATTCACATTTCATCAATGCTCCTGGACAGTTTTACTCCGCAAGCTATTCTACAAACTGTTCTTTGTCTCATTAACAATAAAACAGAAGCAATTAAGCAAAACGCAATAAAACCTCAGCAAAATCAAATTCAAGCAGCCTCCAAGATCATTGTATAACCTCGCCAAAACGACAAAGTGATCTTTCAAGTTGACATCACAAAATGCTTCCAGGTTGCTTTGAATACCGAAGTGAGGGGAAGAAATGCTACAAAAAAAAAGCCTGTATGCAAACACACATCTCCCTGCGAGTGGGGGCTGCTGGTGTACGGGAGCTGCATTGCTGCCAAACCCCATGCAGAGTTACTCAACTCCGAGGCCATGGTAAGGCCCCTTCTCTTTGCACAGAGCTGACTATGCAAAACAGGGATGCAAAGCATCCGCTCCAGAATGCATTTGCACCTCTCTGTGCGTAGACCTCAAAGAAAATAATAACGCACAGCTCAAGCAAGTTGACAAAACAACAAATGCTGAGGTTTCGCTGGCTTGGGTTCACTGTTCTTTCAATGCTGACACATACATACATCCTTTTGAGTGTCCTTTTTGCCAATGACCTATGTATTTCTTTTTTTTTTTTTTTTCCACCAGTTATACATGGTTACACACAGGAGTTTCAATTTTCTTCCCTTTGGAGGCCTACAAAACGGAGTGCTCTTCTTCCAGCTGCATGTCCCTGGGGCAGCAGAACCGAGCCCCACACAGTGCCCTGCAGAACTTAGAATCACAGAATCACTGAACCGTCATAGAATTACACACTCACAGAATCACAGAGTAATAGTTAAGAGCGGAAAAGTCTTCTAAGATCATCAAGTACAACCATCAACCCACTGATGTGCCATGCCAGCTGCAAGGCTGTGATGTTCCTGTGTGGCTTTGGCTAGCTCACACACATTGACTTTTTTGTCATATTTTTTTTTCCTTTTAATGTTTTCTCATTTACACTTAAAATCATTAAATCTCTCTGCGTTTTTGTCATTTCCTTTTCTGGGAAAACAAAGTTAATTCACAGGGCTTTAGCGAACTCTTGGAACACGCACGGGGCTGCATCCTTCCAGATTTTAATGCCAGTCCCTGGTAAAGGTGAGAGGCGTTTGAAAGGCAGCCAGGAAAATCTGGAGTATCACATTTGACATGCACAATGTCGAAATAAGCCAAAAGCATGCAGGCCACAATCTGCAGAGCTCCTCACAGGGACAACCAACGGCTCTGCTCACCGCAGCATTCAGCAAAACCAAAGCACGCTCAGCAGAAAGCTCCCACAAAAGAAAAAAAAAAAAAAGAAAAGAAAAGCTTCGTCCTCTCAGCTTGCTGATTTTTTCTTTTCCCCCTGTGTACAGAAGGCTGATAAAGTACTGATATAGCACTGCTGCCATGGAGTTTGCCATTGCTTTGGCTTTAGGAGCACCGTGCTGATTGAGAAGCACTGTGCTGATTGAGGATCAATGCTGAGCTGCTCGTTGCTGTCTCAGTCCTTTGCTAAGCCATTGCCCAGGGAGCTGCAAGCAGGAGTGGAATGGAAAGAACATATATGAGATATGGAAAAGTCCTGAAAATGAAGAAAGCAGAAAGTCCATGAACTTCTGCCCAATTAAATGTAATATCATGGCATGCAGGAAGGGATACCGTTTTAAACTCCAAATGACAGCTTCCTATGCAAAAAAAAAAAAAAAGTCCTACCACAACACAGTGATATTGAGCAAATTAGAACAAATACATCTCATCTCCTGCCCCTTGGATGCCTAAACCTTGGAGTAGACCCAGGGTAACAAAACTGACCTGCACCTCCGTCCCCAGGGGAATGAGACGTCCTCCAGCAATGGCTTGGAGAGGTGGGAGCTGGTCCCTGTCCTGCCACAGCCGTGTGCTCAGCCAGGTCATCCTGCAGCACAGAGCCTGTGCCCTGCACCATGTCCCAGCAAGGGCACACAGCCAGCAGTAGGACACCTGCCCTGGATGCTTGGCTCCAGCAATGGGATTGGGTTACAGCCCTGTGCACACCATGCACTGGGCAGAGCCAAAGGATTTCACTTTTACACGGCAGGGTCCTGCTGTCACTTCTGTAACTCCAGGAGGACCTCCATTGACACAGACTCATCTCTTGCACCACCCAGAGGGAGCACTACCTCCATGCTATGGAGGATAAGTTCCTTGGTCTGCAGCTTGCCTAGGGGCTCACACCTGGAAGAAAACAAGCTCCTGCAGAAAGGGAGCTCCTTTTTCTGCCTTCAGCTCCTCATCTGGTCTCAGTAGGACCGGAAAGAGTCAGGACTTTGCTGGAAGACCTGTGGGGAAACCCAGGCAGAGCCCATCCTGGCTGCCCTACCCAACAGCATCACCCCAGGTTGCGTGGCTGATGACCGTCTGTGATTGAAATCTAAGGCCTCGTCATTACAGATGTCAGAAACCTTTTTGAGCAATCACAGCCTGAAATTCCCACAGCCTGCTGATGGGAGGTTTGTCTTTCCTTGCTGACTGTGCTCTTGCCCAACTGCCTTCCCTCTGCTTGCAGGGTTCTAGCCATGGAAGCGATGCACTGAGTTAACCAGCTTCTTAAGAGATGTAATAAGGATAGAAAGATAATACAGATATCTACATGCTTTATTAATTCTTGGAGCAAGGATGATGCAAAAGCAGAATGGAGAGAGTCACTGTCTCCGTCCACAGCCCCCATGCAGGAAAAATCAGGAGACAGCTCTTCCAGAGCAGCATGCTATTTTCTGGATGCAGCATCACTACACAACGCTGTATGATGCCAGTCTGGAATTATAGTGAAAATAATTGAACAAGGAAACTTCCCCCAGAGATTCAGGACCAAAGAC
Source organism: Callipepla californica brunnescens (assembly GCA_023055505.1). Classification (NCBI taxonomy): domain Eukaryota; kingdom Metazoa; phylum Chordata; class Aves; order Galliformes; family Odontophoridae; genus Callipepla; species Callipepla californica. The sequence goes on from JALIRH010000078.1 coordinate 1,184,512, forward strand.
TATCTGCAATATCCCTCAGATGTATGTGCACACACACTGATGTGCATCAGTGATCCTGCACCACACACAGTAAGGAGATATCACTGTTGGCAGACCCCAACAGGGCAGGGAGGTTTGGGTGAAGGTTATGTTCTGAGCTCTCATGCTGATGGGAAAGGCCAAGCCAAGTGACAGAAAAGAGGAATAATTTTAAATCAAGATAAAAGTTTAATGGGAAAGAATGAATAAATATGAATGAGTTTGGAGGAAATGCTGGTAGCTTTGTCGAAAGGAAAGAACCAAGACTGGACCTTGTTTGCTTCCTTTCTTGTCATCACAAAATGCTCCTGTATGCACATACAAAAATATACTGAATACAGAACGGTTTTGGGTAAATTTACAGGTGATTGACCTCCTATTAACAGATGCTTCTTGTGGATGAACACAAATATTTAGGTAAGGGACCCCATCGGCACTGCATCCGCCTGCTGCTGTTTTTTCCTCATCAACCTGTTCCTCAGGAACCCGCAGCACCAGCCCACCCTGCAGGAAAACAAACAGAGCAGGGCTTTCCACATCTCCTCTACGCCACAGAGTCTTCATTCTTTTAGATCACCTTAGAATAAAATATCAATAAAAATCCCCAAAAACTCCCACTAAGGATGCAGCTGGACCTAATATTTACTCTGCGCCACTGTTTCCAATAGGCTCCCAATGGGCTGCTGCGGCTGGGGTGGATTGGGCAGGGGAAGCTCTTCCATGTCGTAGATACAGTGGGCTTTAAAAGTCAATTGTAATAAAAAAAATGTGTCAAATTTTTAAGAGGATTGGTTAAAGTTTCAGAAAGAAAAAAAATCACCGAAAAGCCTACCTGTCTGAGTACACCTTGGCATCCATGAGAAGCAAGCCACTTTTTTTGTGAATTTTATTAGAATTTAATTGGCCACTGAAACCGGCTCCAGATGGAACTGGTGGGGTGAGAGGGGACACTGAGAATCACCATTTTTTACGGAGTGCAGCTGGGAAGTTTCATATCTTACTTCAATTCATGGAATCACAAAATGGCTTAGGTTGGAAAAGACATTCAAAATCATCCAGTTGTCACTACATGCTGTGTACCGGTTGCCCCCCACCAGATCAGGCTGCCCAGGGCCCTGTCCAACCTGGCTTTGAAAGCCTCCAAGGCTGGAGCATCTCTACGAGCAACTTGTTCCAATGAAGTTGTAGATACCCCATCCTCTGAGGAAATCACATCAAAGAGAAAGGGAATTTCTGCACACCTTTCAGCACCATTCCTACAGAACACGAATATCCTGCTCTCACATCCAGAGCCTAGAGAAATACCCATAGCACATCAGAGCCATAAGCAAAATGACACCTTAATGCAGATCAGGAGAATAAGAATGCTTCAGTAACACCAAGTTCCGCTTTCTAATCCTAATAGACCTTATGGAATTTGCTTCTAACAGCTAATTAATTGAGAATCAGCCAATTGTGTGTACATTTAATATCGTGCCTCCAACGAAATAAAGTGTGGCTTCAGTTTAATTAGAAATGAGCTCACGCTAGTGGCCACAGACACCTTTAAAACATCTTTTAGCATTTTTCAGTTGAGCTCTGAGTTGGAATGCCATTAAGGAAATGCCTTGGAGGTCAACTATAACTGGTTTCAATGTATATAAATATTTTTCAAAGCTTGGTCTCACATCCCTACTGAAGAAGACTGATATATCCGTGCGCACAGTCATCCAGGAAATCTGAGATAGTATTCCTTCTGCTTAGTAAAGGGCTCAAGAGAACCCTCGTGGGCTTCAAAATGTTTGTTTAATGATATTTGTAAAAGAATTGTCTTTGGCAAGAAAAGAAAGGATAAGGATTTTTCATTAACACTTCCACCCTGGTGTTGTTGGGGTTTGTTTTGTTGTCTTTTTTTTGTTTGGTTGGTTGGTTGGTTTTGTGAGGTTGGTTTGTGTTGTGTTTTTCTTTTTAAAGCAAGTCACCTTTTTTTAAGAAATTAAAGAGACAGGTCTTAAATGCACAGAGATTCTAGATCCAAGAATTATCTCAGCTGCTAATTCAAAAATCTTCTGCCTTGTAAAGTCTCAAAAGGAAGAATTCCTCAAAAAAAAAAAAAAAAAAAAAAAGACATACCCAAGAAGAAATCTCCTATAGATTAAGCTGCTAAGAGATCACAAAAAGCCCTCATTATTTTAGCGTAAGCAAGAAATCCTCTGTCAAATTCCACAACATGCTCCACATCTAAACTTTAGATCAAGTGGCTGCTAAAAACAAAACTAAAAATAAATAAAATTAAATTAAAATAAAAACAAAGCCTGTGATGGTTGGCAAAAAGGATATCCTGCCTGCCAACACTGTCCTTTCCTTTTGGCTTTTCCGTATCATCATGAGAAATATCGAGAGATGTCTGTGGCAGTGCTGATATACCAGTGTTTGTCAGACACTTCTGCCAGACCTAGTCAGGGTTGCAACAGGTTCTCCTGGAGCATCAGGAGCAGCAAGAATGTCTTGCAGAATTTCACCCACAAAGCATAGCACTGAGCCTCTAAGCAGCAACTTTTTGGCTAGAACACGACTGAATGATAGCCATGGCTACCTCCACCTTCACTAAAGGTAGTTTATATTATTTATGACAAGTTATGTTTGCTGGGTCCATAGAAATATGTCTTAGAACTATCCCATTCCAAAGCACCAAGCATTGTAACAAGACTTCTGTCTCTGCCTCCACTTCAGTGTGCCAAGCAATGTTTGCAGATCAGACAAGTTCTGGAATTGCCTCCAGCCTTTTTAGGAAAGGGGTTTTGGTTTTGTTTTGTTTAAAAAAAAAAAAAAAGATGAAGAAGAAACAACACATTGTTGAAGGGCTAGCATTCTTGCTTTATGCCCAGCATTAGTAGGCAGGAAAATATAGCTACAGGCCTTGATCTTCGTCTGCTGATGCGGGTCTGTTTTAAGGCTGCTATCTCTGCAAGCTTATGCAGCATGCAACAGAGGCTGACTTTTGTCTGAGCAGGACAGTTATAGCAGCACAGGCATAAAATGGTGGCGGACAGGTTCAGGAAAAGGTGCTGGGTGAGGTTTCTGCTTGCCCCTGAACAGATGGTTCTAGTCACATCTCATTAGGGTCATCTCTTCTTAACATAGCCAAAAGTGAGGTCGGGGCTGGAGGAAGAGTTCACAGCTTTAAATAGAGTGAGTGACATCGTCAGAAACACCCGGTCAAGCCACAGCAGCCCCAGTACAGGTCAACAAAGCTGCAACATTTGCAAGAGCAAGCCATGAAAAGACTAGAGTTTAGGTTTCCCCCAGCATCTTGATGTTGGCCATGGGCCACCCAGGAGCCTCACTCCTCTGCTCCCCAGATGCAGCACCCAGTAAGAATCTCAGAGCACACCTTCAAACACAGGCCCACCTCCTTCAGCCTTTCTTCATTGTAGAGGTGCCCCAAGCAACTCATTGGCCTCATTGGTAGGAGCCCTCTTCTAAGGAACCAGAAACGCTGACTTTGGCTTTGTGCCTTGCAAGATTTGCTTTTACAGTTTTCTATGTTCATTCACAAGGAACAGGACCATGTGGGAGATTTATAAAAATACGTCCCTGCTCTTGTAATGGAAAAGATGCTTGGGTAGATGAGTGGTATGACTGCACTGCCGATGAGACAGAAGTGTACTTTTTTTTCCTTCCCTTTCCTAAAAGTCACATTTAAAGATGTTGCTCCTTCCTAAAGCAAAATTAAAGTGGCATTCTTAGAACCAAACCCAAAGGTTAAGAGGGCCTAAGGAAAAAACAAAACAAAACATCATTCAAGAAGGAGGGAATTCAAGCCTGGATGCAGAAGTGTTAAATTAAAAATACACTGACTGCGTGATAGTTCCACAAGAGCTTGTTTGTTTTCACAGTTAGGCTCTGAACAGCTCACAAACTAAACACTGTGACCAGCGGAGGCTACGTGGGCTATCGTAACAGCAATGAACTGGTGTGCAGTAAGTGCAGCATTTGTTTTGGGAACTCCTATTCTTAGTTCTAGACAAAACAGCAAAAAACATAAATGCTACTACAGAGAGATTGTTTCAGGAAAACGACTGCATCACATTTAAGGTCTTTGATTTCCTTGGAATGAATGTTTCCAGGAAGATTACAAATTTGATTTTCAAAAGGTGATGCCATGATCTCATGTGGTCTTCAGAGAACCTCAAATATAAAGATCAGAAGACAGCAAGATAAAGGACAGAGTCTCACTAAGTGCTCAGCACAGGCCAGAGAACTCCCTGACATATCTGAATCAAGACTATTACTTGTCTTTGACCCTCAGTATCCCTTACAAAAAGCAAAACCAGCCCTGATTTAAAGACTGCAAACGATGGTAGACAAAGTGATTCTCAGTTAAAATGCTCCACTGACCAGCTACTCTGCTAAGACTCTGTTCCTGTTTTCTAGTCTGGCTTCATGGCCCAAAGAACATCAATAAAATTGCAGAATAGGTTTGGGTTTTTTTGTTGGTTTTGCCCTTCAGTGAGAAATACCCTGTCTGTCACAAGGTCAAGAACAGATCTCCACGTGCCCTCCCTAAAACCACCCATATATGTTGTAATTCCCCACCTACGATTACTATTTGAGATCTGTGTGGGGCAAGAGAAACATACTTCAAATTTTAGACCTTACACAAACCAAAACACAGAAAATTCTTGGAAACGCACTTCTTCTCAATCAGCCTTCTATACATTGAGCACAAGCTTACTAGCTGCAACTGGTTCTGTGGTCTGCAGGGCTGACTGTGACACTGTGGGACAGCTTTTGATGAGCAGCAATGGTCAGGAGCCAGAAACCATTGTAATTTTCTCTGGCCATTGAGACCTTCTGGTGCTGACGGTCAACAGGAAAGAAAAAGGCATTTCTATTCTTTGCAAACCAGCTGACTTTCCACCACCAACAAAATACTTTTCTTTTTCTGCAGCACCAAGATTTGGAAAAATGTTATTCTTGAGTACTACAATAAAAAAAAAAAAAAAAACAGTAGATATTTTTATTTTTTTCCTTAGAAACTGCCAGGCCTAATAACCACAGAGCACCCAGGACCCCAAGCTGAACACTCTACAACCACCAGCCCCGTATTTCTCCTCCCAGCTCCCCATTGTGTGTCCCGAGGACCAGTGCTCTATGTGCCAATGTTTTTAAAGTTCTGTTCCAGTTACTTAAAGCAACAAGAACTCTGCAGGGCTATTATAGCAATTTAAAAAGTAAACTTAACAGGGAAACGATGCTGGTTCCATCTGGGCTGACAGACTGAATGGAGCCGAGATGCGCTCGCTATTTCAGGATGGACTCGGGGCAGGGACAGGCATTGAGAACAGCTCACCCCACGGCATAGAGGCACTGGTTTACCCAAAGACACTGTATAAATATTTTGCTGAGCTGCAGAAGGAGGAAGCTCCCCGGCCCTGTGCCGCCGTGTGTCACGATGGGTTCCCAGGCACAATGCTCAATGAAGGCTATTATGGGGAAGGGTGTTTATTTCACATTGCAAAGCGGTTGCCAGAACACACAATCACGCATCTTACCCAATGGCCCTGCGGGCTGCCACGGAGAAACTCCTCTCTGAAAGAGAAGGAGGCGATTATGTTGTGATTAACTCTTTGGCGGCGGCACTGAGGCATCCCCACTCCCAGCGCTGCTTAAACACCAGACAGAGCAATACTGGGGGGACAAGCCTTTAATTTCATTACAGACAGGTGAGATCAGGGCTCTCCTTCTCAGTGATTTTATCCTTTTGCCTGCTCATCATCAACTTTGAAGTTCCACAGATGATCTCCTTTCCTCCTTGGGACAAATGAGCTGAAAGGGCTGCACTGTAGCACTAATCAGGGCAGATCTAATCATCAGCTGAAGGGCTGCTGGTTTGTGATGTTGTTTTGTTTTCTTTTCCCCTGAGTATTTAATTTTCACTCCAACTGTCATTTACTTAATGATGACAAATGATCGAAACACCCAGTTAAAAAGCCTTGTCCTTGTAAGTAAAAACACTGCTCAGCCTCAGCTTGTGTCCCGCTGTGCACGCTCTTCCTTTGATAACAATTCTAATTTGCTTTAAATGTTTTTTTTGCTCCAGGGTGAATGCTGTCTTTGAGGCAGCCACTCCCAAAATGCACAGTAAATAGGATCAGAATTAGGCCCAATTCAAACCATGGCTCCTATCCCAACTGCCAGTTCAAGACTTGATAATTTTATTGAGAAGTCTTTATGATCCCAGGATCCCAAAGGCAATACCAGGCAAATCCTTGATTTCACAGAAATAAGAAATTATCATTCCCCTATTACAGCAGCAAACACAGGATCCTGCAGAAGCATTGTGTGACAAGCTGACAGCAGAGCTGCACCCAAACGTTTTGTCTCCTTCATCATGATAAGCTTCTTTTTCCATTCTAAAGAAGCACGCTGTGAGCAAGCAGTGATGCTTTCCTACCACTTCCCATTCAGCAATCTTTCCTTTGAATACTGTGCTGAAGTCTTTCTGCTTCTTCCAGGGAGGCAACAGAATCGCCAGCTGCTTTGGTGCAACGTGCTGCTGGTTAAAGCTGCCTGGAGTTTGACGTGGTGACAAGAATCCTGGAGGTGCCAACAAGATCTGAGTGGCATATTCACAGGAGAAGATGAAGAGGTGGAGGTTCACACACGCTGCCTTCAGCACGGCTGGTACTTGGATTGCTGTCTTGAACGTAGTAGACTGGAGATCACCATTCTTGAGAAACCAAGTGTTTCAAAGACACCTGACTTCAAGATGACCACTCTGAGGTCACATCACCCTCATGGATGTAAGAGACTTGTGGTTATTGGCACTGGTCTCATAGAACTGTCTGAGTTGGAAGGGAATTTTAAAGGCCATCTGATCCCACTCCCAGCAATGAACAGGGACACCTACAGCTCTATCAGGGTACTCAGAGTCTGGTCCAGGTTGAACTTGGGTGTCTCCAAGGATGGGATAATCCACCACATCTCTGGGCATCTTGGTAATCTGTTAAAGAGACTTGAGACATTCCTGATCCTTGGATACCTTTGTCCCTTTCTCCTTGTCTCTCATTCACCTCTCAATCATATCTGGAGCACACTAACTCCAGGAGATCACATAACTTTGCACTGGGCAAGAGACAAGAGGTTTCTCTGTGAGGTGTTGGGATGGCTGGCTGGGCAAGGAGGGGACATGATGTAGCACAACAAAGATTCTTCTTAACATTAAAAGGAGGATGAGCCTGTCCAATGTGCTCCAGCAGAGGAGCTGCTCCTACCCCAGATGCTGAGATATCTGATGACAGCATGGGAGGGCAGAGTCATCTCCTGCTCTCTAGATATCTCTGTAATGCTTCCCTCCACCTCACTTCATACTGTTGGCTCTTGCACTTCTTCCCTGTAGCTCTGAGCTCATGCAATAAGTTTTAAATCTCCACCCTGTTTCCCAGAGTAACCATCTCTCTCCTCATTACTCCCCTTGGCCATTATTTGTCACTGAATGTGACAAAGGCATCAACTCTCAAAAGCACAGTAGGATGCTCTTCATGTACGGAATGCGTTGTGTTAGCTACCAAACACCTACAAGAAAGAAAGCTTAGAAAGCTTATCCTGTGTTCAACGTGACACTTCAGCCCTAAGGGAAAAGCCAGCTACTGTAGTTCTAATGCAATCTTCTCAATGACAATCAGCAACTCGCCAATGTAGCTTCACCCTGGGGTAAAACTAGTAAAGCTCATCTTCTTTCTATGAATCATCCCAAGAAAACAGCCACTATTCAACTACAAAACACTGCTGTCACAATGCCAGCTTGTGTGGGACTTTATTTTTAGAAGCAGCTTAAAATAGAGTGTTATTACCTTGTTAAAAACATCGCCTCTGTGTTTTGGTGAAGGCTGACATAAAGGTGACACATGTTGCTGTGCAGAGGCACTTCACAGCATGCGTCAGGAAAAACTGAAAGCACAACAAGTGTGCATCCCTGACATGGAGGGTGCCTGCTCCAGCTCACTCCTGGGACAGGGAGCTGAGCACATCCTTACTCAGGTGTCCACCAAAACCCACTATGGATCATCCGATCTCTGCCAAAGCCAAATTCCCGCCCACCTGGCGCCTTCTTGTGCTCTTCACCTTCCCATGAAAAATGGAAAATTCATCAATAGAGACACTGTTGGATCCAGACGAAATGCAGAGGATATACTTCAAAAACAACAGAGGCTCATGGCGCAGTGAAGCCAACAAGAAAAGAAGAGCTGAATTAAAATGAAAGGAAAAACAGGAGTTGAAACATTTAACTGACAAAGAACACTGTAACAGGGTGGGGAAAAAGGTCTTGTGTTCAGGCTTACAGAAACCCAAAGTCATCTTGATATTTTGGCTGAAATGTTCATTTTTGAGTGGTGAATAAATACGAAAGGAAAACAGAGGGATGAATCTGATGGAAAATTGCCTCATTTGTTCAATGCTGTTCTGCAACTTTTGCTCTAAGCAGATACATATGGGCAAGCACATATGCAATGCCCTACAGTTTGGTTTTGTGAAAATCTGAACAGCTCTTCAGAGATGGAAAATAGCAAAAGAAAGAAGCATTAAAAAAAAAAAAGAGAGAGAGAGAGACAGGAAAAGCGAGTGGCTTATGCAAGTGAGAATAGCTATGATTTTTGGTGATACATACCAGTGGAAAATTACAGAAAGAAAAAGCCACGTGTGAGATGGGGCAAGGATGCAATGCAGACAGTGGTCTGGGTCCTACCAGGAGATCAAAAGCAGAACCAGGATGCTGCCAAAAGGGGAGATTCGGTGCAAGTGTTGAAAAAAGGAGCAGCAAGAGAGAGGAACCTTGGGTGAGGACATCACACGGGGGTAGCAGAGCCACCTCTGAACAGGGACAGTGGCAGGAGATGTATGTAAGAAAAGATGGAGAACCAGTGGCTGGGTGTAAGTGCTGGAGGCAATGCCATTCTTCATCAAAGCCCAACCAGCCACAGACTGATGCACTGCACTGCGTGAAAGTAAACCTAAAATATTACTGAAACTCCTAGAGGTTTTGAACAAAACTCTTTAGACGTGTTGCTTTTATAAATAAAAGCCAGACAGATAAATGAACCATAATTAATCTGATTAGGGTTACTGCAGTGGTAGGAATCATTGACTGCTACAGTAAGCAGTTTTCTCCCCTCTCCAGAAAGAAATCCCTTTGTGCACCTGCTTTTAACACCACCATGCTACATAGCACATCCAAACATAATTCAATTACAGTCAGGAGAGATTTCATCCACTCAGTGAAATGCAATGAATAAACACAAAATCATTCACATTATGTCCTCTCTACAGGGATATTTAAGGCTGTTTCTTCCATAGTAAATCAGTTTTATGTAGTTAGTGTCCTTGAAAAGACCACATTGCAAGTCTTTGTTCACAGAACTCCATTTCTTCTCAAGTTCTTGTAACTTTGGGTGAGATACAGATCACAGAGGAGGGGATGAAAAATCAGCATTTCTCTTCCAAGCTGACTCTATGAGCTTAATGCAAGTGCTGCCCTTCTGTGCCTCAGTTTCCCTCTTTGCAGCATGCAAGCAGTATTTCTGAGCCTATGATACAAGGGCTGGAAATCCTCATTCACATTACATCTATGAAGTCAGAGATGAAAGATGAGAGCTGTTCCAACTTAAATTCCCAGAAACAGCAGATGTCACGGAGGAGGTGAAGTATGAAACCAAGAGCTGCTCTGACAAACACATACACTGAGGTGTGGCTAACAGCAAAACCCAGCTCTATGCTCTTCCCTTGCAAGGAAACAAGACACTGCCTCTTGTCTGAGCTCATTTTCCTGCTAATCGCCTTTGGGCTCCCTCCACTGTTTCTGTTTTAATTTCTGATTTGTTGAACTCTGACTGCTACAGGGTCATACACAGTGGCTGTGCACCCACTTTTTGGTCTCTGTGGGCACCATCTGGCTCTGCCCCTTTCCGTTGTAAACACAATTTTGGTCTGTGAAGCTCAGTTTATGAGACTCCATGGAAATCCATAAACCCTGGAGTATCACCAGTCATAAAATCATAGATTCACCAAGGTTGGAAAAGATCTCTAAGATCATCCAGTCCAACCGTTAAATATTTCCCACTAAACCATGTTCCTCAGCACAACATCTAAAAGTTTCTTGAACACATTTGCCACCAACAACACTGCGGCTCTTTAACCACCAACTGCCTGCTGCACAAAAGGGGTGTGAACAGAAGGTGGGTTTTCCATACAGAAGGCAAGAGAAAAAAAAAAAAAGAAATGCAACAAACACTCAGGAGAAAGCCAACTTGCTGATTCTGTGACAATTCAGATCTTCTGCTCTTTCAGCCTCCCAGCCCTGCACAAAACCCACACTGTTCAAGCACCGCATGAGAAATAAACATATCTCTCATGACAAAACTTGAAAGGGGCTGATAACATCTCTCGCACTGGGACACAAGTCTCATCATCCAGTGGAGCCTCGTTGCTTTTTGTACCTGTAACAGGGCTGGACATGGGTGTCCTGGGGACTGTCCTAGGTCCAGCATGACTCACTGTTATCAGAATGGGTTGCAATGACGGAACATGGTATGCTTACTAAAAGTGCGGCTGATACCAGGCTGGGACGGGCTGCAAGTACTTCGGAAGCCAGGATTAGGATTCAAAATGGTCTTGGTAAGGAGTAGAAATGGTCTGGAAAAAAAAATAAAGAGAAAAAAGAAAAAGACAATTCAGGAATGACGGGTGAACAGTGCTAAGGCAGGAATAATCAATGACAAGCCAGGGGAAATAACTAGCAACCTGCAAGGATCTTTATTGTTATTATTATTTATTTATTTTTAGGAAAAGGATCTCAGGATCCCAAAGGATCGCTGACAGAACCAGAGCTGGACACTATTGGGTTGCTGCTGTATGACCAAGCATCACTCTGCAATGCACAGAGAGATACTGCTCACCGGGTACACAGAGGGGAGCACTATTAAAGTCCTGATACCAGACACTGCATCTCAACAGAACTGTAAAGGAAGTCCCAGTGTGGACAGCAAGAATGATGAGAGGCCACAAAAGCACAGATTGAGAGTGGTACAATCTGAAAAAGACTCTTGGGAAATATTAAAGTATGCTCGACAGAGGTCTTGCTTGAATATCCACATATGCCTCGCTTGTGGCTGTACGCAATAGGATATCACACTGTTCACATCTTTGAACAAACCTGCCTTCCCACGCAACATGCAAAATATTTGTTCACAGGTGAAAGACTGCACTGTGAATTCCAAAAGCACTGATTCCTCCTGAGGAGTAACCTGCACATTATGGGATGGGGCTGGAGGGAGGGGTTGGGTGACGGATGCAAGCACTTCTAGCAGTTGTTCTGTACATCTCACAACCTGGCAGGTTGCTCACCAGCACAGGGAAGGGGCTTGCATCTTCCTACTGCCATGTTGCTCCTCTACCACTAAATCATCCCTAGGGCATCTCTAGTCACAAAGAACCACCAAAATGCTATGGGAATAACAATTGGCCTCGTGCCTTGCTGATGCATAAACACTTAAACAGATCAAGCTCCAGGTTTTATCCCAGTTTAGCTGGGAAGCATCCTAAGATACAGATATGTTTTCACTGATAAACTGTGCCAATCTGAACTGGAAGGCATCTGGGTTGTGAACACAGGATATCGGATTAAAAGGAAAAAAGGGGGAAAAAAAAGAAGAAAACAACAACAACAGCAGCAACAAAAAGCAGCAGCCCGGACACTTGAGATAAAGTAGCTTTTTTCACCCTCTCTAACGAGGCCACGTGCTTTCCATCTCCAGGCAATGACACTCTGCAAGCAGTTTGAACACAGATTAAAAATTCATATCCCTGCCACACTGCCCTCACTGAGCCAGGGGAGGGTCGAAGCTCCAGTGCCCTTCCTCTGCTTCTGGAAGAGAGTGGCACTGCCATCAGTACCGGGAGGTCCCTGCTCCACCTGCCCCAAGTCAGGTGCCCTCATGCAGGGAAGGGCCCTGGTTTTGTGCTAAATAAATGCTTGCAAAATATGGGGAAAAAAAATAACTGCAAAAGCTGAAAAAAATCTCTATTTGAGGTTGAAAGCGACTTCGTATATCACACAACTGCTCCAGCACGGAGATGTCTGCAAACCTCCTTTGCAATGGCTCGCGGCCATCACCAATCACTTAGCGCTGCTTTCTGACAGAGCTGTAGCTCCATGTTGCTGCTGGTGGGACATCTCATCTCCCCCAGCAGTGCAGCATCCCAAGCAGATGCACAGGTCATGATGCCGCCCATTAAATGAGAAACTGAAAGCACCTCAGGTCTTGGTGCAGCAGCAGTGAACAAGAACTAGCGATGCTCCACTTCCCAGGGGTGACACAGCCCTGAGTTAGTGGATTTCTGTAGCTGCTGTTCCTCCACTAAGAAGAAAAACTTAACATTAAAAAAATCCACCATTTCTGTGCTATTTCACCCAGCTGACAGGAAAGAGCTGGAAAGAACCATTGCTTCTGAGCTTAATTACATCCGATGCTTCTGAGGGTGAGGGAAAAGAGTACTTCATGAGCCAAAACCAAAATGTTAATATATTATACTGCAGCAAGAACACAGCAACTTCAAAGCTTCTCCTCCCCACACCCTGAAGTGTGAAATCAGAGATTTTTCCCCCCAGTAATGCTTTTTGCTCATTTCCTGCCTGGCTCCGTACTCTTCTAACAATGAATCAGGGCTAATTAACATCAGTGTCAAGATTAAGATCATGTCTAACAAGGACTTTCTTGTCATCTTGTAGGGAATTAAAGTAATGATGGGCTGACCACACTGCTGACTTGGGCTAACACCCTCCACCCGTGGGGAGGTGTTGATCCCAGGAGAAACCAGTCTGCCCCTGAGCACTGATCCCTGCTCTGGGAAATGCAGAGCATCTCCCCTAGTTGGTTTTCCATGCACCTCTTATAAATCCATCCTCACCATTTATTTTCACATTCCTAGAGGGGAAGCAAGAAGTCATGTAATGGCGTGAAGCTGAGGTAAGCGAGGTGCATTTCTAACAAATGATCTTGCAAGCCACCAGCAAGCAGGAAAAAGTGAAAAAAAAAAAAAAGAAAAGTCTAGCAACATCTGGAGTTCTGAAATCAGTGATAAGCAGCTGAGAAGAAAGTTTCTCTGGATTCCCCTCCAAATACAAACTTCTGACCTTACTAGGTTCCATGTTCTTGTAAGGTCATAGAATCACAGAACCATGGAATGGTTGGGTTGGAAGGGATCTCAAAGATCAGAGAACCATGAAATGGTTGGGTTGGAAAGGACTTTAAAGACCATCAAACCATGGAATGATTGGATTGGAAGGGACCTTAAAGATCACAGAACCATAGAATGGCTGGTTTGGAAGGGATTTTGATTCAGGTCACTCGTTATCAATTGAGCTATGAACTTACAGGTACTTTGTATGACCAAGACCATCAGGAGGACTTGTCTTTGTCATCTACTGGGCTACTTCAGCTCATATCAAGTGCGTTCAAGGAAAATGTGATGTGCAAAGGTAAGATACACTCCCTAGAGGCGACACAGACAGATCAGACTTGACCAGGTAGTGCAGCTATGACCGTGGCTTCACTAGAAGACCCATGGGAAATCATGAGCCCACCCTCTTCTCTCAGGTTTTACGTACATACTTAAAACGCAATGTTCTCAAAAGAAATCTTCCACTGTCAAGCATGACATAGAGTCTACAGCAGTTCGTCCAGCTATTCAGGCATCCTTCACTCAGCCTCATCAACAACAAGAAAATGATTTATGTGGCACATCGCTGGTGCCTGTTGATTTTATTTTCCTTCAGTATGGTGTTTTAGAAGTTTTTCAAGGCGTTAAAAAAGCATGACCATTGCCTTCATCATAAAGGATGAACAAAGAAGAAAAGAGAGGCATGGGTTTGTGCATTTTAACACTTCTGCAGAGCAAAAGCACTCTGATAAACCAAAGGAAGTGGGGCAAGACTATGAACTGAGATTGAACCAGCAGTTCATGGGACTTGAGACAAAAATCAGTGATAGGAAAGAAAGTAAAAAATAAAATATTCTCCTTGCAGAATTTTGGTCTCCATCACATAGGCAATTATCGCAAGTGAAACCTTGCCATGTGAAAGACAACACAAAAATGTGACCTTCAGCACCACACTCAGGGCTGATACGCATTTTTCTGTTCCTCTCATGTCACAAGACCCTATCTGTACAGAGCAAGCCTGGGATGGTTAGTTGGTTGGTTATTATTTTTCCTTACGATAGAGAAAAATGTAACAATTTTCTTCTGTGCACAAAAGTTCTGCTGTACTTTGCTGGATGACACACCAAAGAACCACAACTGCACAACTCAAAGGAGACAATCGGCTGATGTAAACGGAAAACAATGCAGTAAAAGGAAGTCTTTCTGTAAGGCAATTACTTTGTTCTTTCAGGGGCATTTTATTTTTTTTGGGGGGTGCCTTCTTTCCATAGAAAGTTTCCACAACTGTTATTTAAATGAAACTTACACGTATTTTTGGCCACAAACCTATCAGGTTGCATAGCTGGAGCTCTACAATGTGTGACTGCAGATTTCCAGGTTCCTAGGTCAGAAACCTAGAGAAAATATGAGGAATTCACAAAAACCAACAGCAAGTCATTCTCTTAAACTCAAACCTGGAAAAGAACTTGGCTTTTCATATAGCGAATCCACCGGAGATGCTTTAGGGGAAGACACAGCTGCAAGAATGTGAGAAGTGCAGAGGTCCCCATACAGGCACACAGGGTTTCATAGGATGGGGCAAAGCTGAGAAAGGGCAGAGCTTAACAAACAGAGGGAAAGCTCTGGGCCAAGAGTCAACCCATCACCTGGAGCCTCTCAAGACAAAGCTCCCTGCACTGTAGGGTTGGAAATGCTGATTCTCAGGATGGAGATCATCACCACCATCTCCACAATGGGCTCCAGTAGATTCAGACCTCTACAATACCATGCAAAGGGAGCACAGCATGGGACAGAGCTTCAGACCCAGTGATCACTCCAGGTGATTTGGGAAAGTCTGTACGTGTCCCTATGAGTGAAGGTGACTGCATATGAAAGCAAATTTGCTTCCTGGCACTGCACAGCAATGCACTGGTTGTGTGCAAAGCACAACCTTGCTGTAGAAGCCTTCTAATCCACCTTGCAGCCACCTAAAGGGGTTAAATAGCACAGCAAGGGCGGGTTTCTGGTAGAAAAATGACTCACAGGAAGG
The DNA here is from genome assembly GCA_023055505.1 of Callipepla californica brunnescens. Lineage (NCBI taxonomy): Eukaryota > Metazoa > Chordata > Aves > Galliformes > Odontophoridae > Callipepla > Callipepla californica. The sequence goes on from JALIRH010000078.1 coordinate 1,199,759, forward strand.
ATGGCAACAATGCACTGCTATGAAATATTAAACATAATAGGTCTCACGGCCCCGGAATGAGAGAATAAGAAACAAGGTAAGTGGACCTGTGTCTTTTTCCTTGTTCTCAAAGTCACTAATGGCCCTCTGGGTTTCTGAACAGATGTACTGCAGGTACCACATTTTATTCACTGCAAATTATTGCCTGGCATTTAATTAAAATTTTATTGTGGTGATTCCCATCAGCTCTCTCCACAGCACCAAATAGGTTGAAAAGTGCTTCTTTGGAGTCGACAAGCCTGGTTCATCAATAAAATGCCATAGATCTGAAAGGGGGGGGGGGGGGACAAAAAAAAATTTATGGTGAGAGGTTTGGTAATTTAAGGTTCTTTCCTGTATGGGGACCCCGTGGGGCCATTCCTGGCACTACTGTCTCATCAGAAACAACTGATGTCCAGCCATGGATCATGCTGTTTGGTTTGGCTCACTGAGGTAATGCAGGATCCTTTCAGGAAAGAAGGGTGCAGAGGTTCTATAGATGAAAAGGATGAAAGAAAGTCTACCCTGTGAGAGCATGGACACAGTGATCCTCAGTTTATGAGCCAAACAACACAGCCAAGAAAGGAAACATCCATGAAGCTGATGCTCCATAGCACCAAACTATCTGGTTTGGGACACTATCCCAAAAATTTTAGTGTCCCACCACCAGTTGAGATCAATCTTGATCCTTCAAAAAAGTGGTAAAGAGTCCAAAACCGAAACCAAATATTCTCAGCTGCCTATGCAGCGAGCAAAAAAAACCTTGCACTACTGGCACCTGCAAACAGCAGCTCTGACGCAGCAAAAGCAGTTTCCATGCCAAACTGTGAGGGACTGCAGACTGAGAAGACAAACTGAGGCAACTCCTCTCTGTCCGTAGCCACCATGAAATGGAGGAAAAAGAGACTTAGATCATCAGCAGCACCAAGGCCAGGATGGATTAACACCATCACCTGCCCTACAGCTCAAAGTATTGGGAAAAACTCAACTCTTTGGGCTTAAAATGAAGAAGCTCTGGAAACCTGACAGCAGCACTTCTCTGAAGTCTGAGGGGTTAACATGCAGAACATCTCTGCTCCAACCAAAGCTACAAACCCCCTCCAGAAGTATCTTGCGATGCTTTTCCTCCCCACACAACTACTCTGGAAAGGCAGGGGAGACAGAATGAGAATGATAGATGCAAAATTAAAAGCTCAGTTAATAATTAATTGATGAGGTCATCAAATTGGACGGATCTGTCCATTTTGCTTTCTCTGCTCTGCTGTTAACCAGACCAATGGTGGGTGAAGTGCTCCTGGAAGGACCATCATTCCTGCACACCGCCGCACGACTCTGTCCTGGGTGCCATATAATCAATAGTAATAAATCTCTGCTGAATGCCGTAAAGACTTTAGGAGCGTTAAGCAAACAGAATGCCTCCAGAGATCCAAAATAAAGTGAGAGGAGGGTTTGAGTAACTTATTAAGGTAATCATTAAAATGCATGCTTGTAAAACATCAAATATGTATAGCACAGACAAAACCTCCTTTCCTCTTTCCGGTATCAGCCCTTCCACAAGCAAGAGTGAAAAAGAGCACTCTTAAACACCACCAATAAAACACAGCACAGGAGAGCTAGCAAGCCTTACTGCCTCTCCACCACAACCCTTTCTCTTCCCCTACACATGCACATTTCCTCTGAGTTTTGCTTTCAATGATAAGCTCCCTGAAGCTGTGAAAACAGGGCTAGTTTATCCGATATGTGCAATTTCTGGTATGCGATGGTTTGGCTTTGTTTGTGAATAAGTCGTTAACAAGAATGACCACCAGTGCTCAGACTAGAACAGGTTTGTCCCGTGGTTGATGTATTTATTGCAAGGCTTGTAGCATCCTACATGGATGGGCTGCTGGGCAAGGTGACCTCATGTGTTCCATCATTTCAGTTCCTGCAGCAGTAGCAGAATCCAGCCTCTAGACCAGGTCAGGGGGATAACAGCCCCCCAATATGTGAAGTACAAACAGAGGAGGAGTACGACCTGATCCCCAAATTCTGACCCAGGAACCAGCTGGAGGTGGCTCGATGCCACCAGCACCGCGTCCATTCCAGCCCTCAAGTAAAGGGAGCCCTTATGAAACCCGTATCACAGCCACTTGCTTAATACATTTCTCCCTAGAAGTACTTACAGAGTTTCCTTGAAGAACCCCCAAGCATAACAGTTTCCACAGTGATTACAGAAAAAGCAGCAGTGCCAGAAATAACACAGCTAAATGGAAAACATCCCCTGCACTCCTCTCGCACACGCACACACCCATCGAGCACGGCGAGACGATTCCTCGTGGCGGCTGATACCGCCCTGGGCAAACGCAAACAGAGATGGAAACTGACTCAAAATATCACTTTTTGATGGCACACCAGGTACCCTCACACGTGCAACAATGTGCCCTTGAATTGCAGTATAACCCATGACCAATATACCACGTGGAATCCATGACCATATTCATTGCTTCCCAGCTACGATACTGAAAATACTTTGCCTAAATGTCCATGGGATGCCATGCCCTGCCCTGGGAGAGGCACTTTCTTTCTAATACAGATTTGATGCAGAAACTGAAAAGCAAAGCAGTGAAAATCAGAGCTTATTTAAACTCTCTCCTGTCAGCACTCACACTCAGAGGGAAGAGGGAAGGGAAGGGAAGGGAAGGGAAGGGAAGGGAAGGGAAGGGAAGGGAAGGGAAGGGAAGGGAAGGGAAGGGAAGGGAAGGGAAGGGAAGGGAAGGGAAGGGAAGGGAAGGGAAGGGAAGGGAAGGGAAGGGAAGGGAAGGGAAGGGAAGGGAAGGGAAGGGAAGGGAAGGGAAGGGAAGGGAAGGGAAGGGAAGGGAAGGGAAGGGAAGGGAAGGGAAGGGAAGGGAAGGGAAGGGAAGGGAAGGGAAGGGAAGGGAAGGGAAGGGAAGGGAAGGGAAGGGAAGGGAAGAAGAGACACTGAGAGCATCCAGCTTTGATTTTCTGTGTTGCATTCAGTGCTTGACACAGCCAATGGACACATCCACAGTCAGAAGCTCCCAGGACAAGTACTGCCAGCAAGACTCATCTCAGTTGGCAGGAATGGGATCTGAGGATTTCTGTTACTTCAGGTACTTCATTTCTGCCTTTACACCTGTTTACTCAGAAAAATTTAAATGCTACTTTAACATTTTGGCATCCCATTTCCTATCTGCTGAATAATTCTGATTAATGCAAATATGAACACAACGCATTTTCTAACTTTGCACAAATCCCCACTGGTGGATGGCAGATCAAAACATGAAGGTAGCAGACCATGTCTACGGCAACGAATTACAGGCAGAATCAAAAAGCAGCTATATTCCACAGAGACCGTAAGGCAACCAACACCTCATTTGGGACTTTCCCTTCGCTTCTTTAAAGACCTAAAACCTGCATAATGCATAATAAAATCAACACTGCAGGCTTTTTCTTCAGCAGAAAAACAGCACAGTGCTGCCTTAGGGTTACGAAAAAAGTTTGGTTTGGCAATAATGGTTTCAGCCTTCCTCACTTTGCACTTTCTGAATGCAAACGGCGCCATTTGAAGCAAGGTTGGAGCAGGCAGCAATTTTAACAAACACTCTTTGAAAAAGGATGACCTGTGTGATGGCACCAACCAGCACAGTACACTCGTGGGCAGTGAGCTGCTATCATTGAATGCTCCCAAGGTGGAACTCCCACACATGTTGGTCAGCTCATTGAGCACGTGGAAAATCCAAGACCATTCCTGGATCTCTTTTACCCATTTTGGCAGATTTTGGGGTAGCTGCTGGGCCATCAGTGCTGAAAAGCAATGGTTTCTGCAGCGTCTGTGAACCGTAATGGTGAATCTCCACCATAATGTGTTTTCAGAGTTATTTGTAGCCACTCACTGTAGCATGAAGCACTCAGAATATTATTAGAAATAGTGTCCATTTACTTCTATTTAGCATTTTTCACACCGATGGAAAAAACTCTGTGGCTCTTTACAGACTGCTGTGGACAGAGTGTGGCAACTCCGTCCTGGGAGGGAGGGAGAATATTTTTAACCCCATTTTACAGAAGTGGGAATGGAGGCACAACCTTTTCCACAAAGAGACATTGGCCTGAAACACTTGTGAATTCTTGCAGGACTCCTTCCAGCAGAGATCCTCGCTTCCAGAAGAACTGTGCACTTCTTCCAAGCTACAGTGGTCGTACTGTTGTGTCCTGGCCAATTTTCTCATGTAAACACAGTGGTGAAATGGTGGGCAGAGTAGTTTCTCTATGGGTTTTGTTAATATTAGCCTGAGAAAATCATGAAGGAAATACCTAAGTATGGCACGCAGGTTTGGGGGAGGTAATTAAACACACAGCTTGACTTCCCTTCCAACCCAGAAAAGCTTCACATTATTCTGTATCTATCTGTAAAGTTATTTTTGTACTTGGTTCAGGCCTGACCTTCCATTGCACTGTTTTGTCCCAAAGACAAACACTCCACATCTTCAAAGTGAAGCCAGTTTTGTTTCAATCACAACCAACATTCTATCTACTTCTTTAAAACAAGCAAAAGCCCAACAGATTTTTGGTCAGTTTGAATGCACATGGGAAGGCTTTATCCTGTCCTTCCTACCCTGATGTCCCCTACAGAGGTCTTCCACTTCAGACCAATACTCGAACTGAGTTGCCAAGAGACTTCACTAACCCATGTGAAGAAATCCCTTCACTATTTCAACTTGTGCCAAAAGGAATCGCTGCCAACAGCCCTTTCAAGGAGAACCACACAGTGCTCAACCTCCTGGAGGCTGCATCTCCATAAAGACCAGGCATCACCTCCATCCTTCAGTGCTCATCCTCCTGAGGGCTGCATGGCCTCCATCCTTCCTCATGCCAAGCCATCTGATTACCCTTAACTTGCTCCTTCCCAAGTGTCATATTTTTCAATAAACACTTAGATGTTGTGCTAAGGAATATGGTCTAGTGGAGAAATATTGGCGGTAGGTGGACTGGATGACCTTGGAGGTCTTTTCCAATCTTGATGATTCTACGATTCTAACACCTGGTGTGGCCAAAGACCCTCCAAAGGGGTTTACAACATGGTGGCAATAGGGTGGCAACTGCAAATTACTGTCCCACTCCCAGGTTACAGCTGAGCCCAAGCATCCTGCAGCTGCTCGTGTGGTACAGGTGGTGGGGGCTATTCCAGTGCACACTGAAACTTGTGAACTTCGTGAAGCTCTCTCATTGTTGTTTTTTGTTGTTTATTTCTATTCACCTTATTTTAGCTACACTTTCAGTTTTTCTAGATTTTTAATTGGCGTTAGTAAATGTCCCCAGAAAGGAGCAAACCCAAGAAAACCGAATACGGTGCGGGAGGAAACACAGGAAACCCGTGGGCAGCTATTTAAAGATCCAGCGATGCCTCATGGAAAACTCTGAAACACATCCAGGCAGTGACAAACCCTGCAGCTCTGGGTCAGTGTCTCCTTGGGGTCCCCACTGCCCCCAGACAGCAGGCAGTGGGGCTGATCCTCTTCTTTCTGCAACCAGAAGGCAAGAGGTCCTCCCACCCACAAAAGCCCCTAGGACTACTCAAATACAATTTGTGAGCCCTGTATGATATTAAAAATAGTGACCACTGGTTCACCTTCACCAGATCACATGGCTGGAGACTGCACACCACTGCTGCCAGCAGCAACACAGACCACAGGCATTGTCCATAGAAGAGACTACCAACAGAATAACCACACACCCCAAGGTGAAGAAGGATGTTCCACGTCTCCACGAGACCTCAACCCACCAATAACTCCTATGAACAGTGACAGCAGGTGTTTATGCAATTAAAGGCTGTGTCCACTTTGGGCCTTTTGAGTTCTACAAAGCAGTAAACTTCAGGAGAGCCCATCTGAGCAAGGCAGTAGTTGGATTTCCATCTGGAGCACGGCAATAAAGGCTTCAGGGAACTACGACACTTAAAACCAGGTTTGCTGGGAAAAGGGCCAGGCTTAATTTTTTGGGATTCTCTTGAGATTTCCCCTCTAAAGTGAACCACCAAATGAGGGATCAGCAAACCCCTCCAGGTCTTGACGCATTCGAGAGCAATACTGCCGCAGGAACCCAAATCCCATGTCTGAATTCAGCTGGATCTAGCCAAGTTCTGACACGCTTCACCTTCCTGCCTAAAATCTGCAGGTCTCATATTAAAGCAGAGCAAAATAACAGAAACCCCAAAGCCTCCCAGTGCTGCAAAGCCTAATAATGGTTTAATGAACAGATGACCCTCCAAAGTCCAAGGGAGGATCAAGGGAAGGGTGGGATAAATGGTGTGGGAAAGACAACTTGGGATCTGGAGACCTTCTGAAACTGAAAATCTCATTAGCACAAAAGAATTTCTATCATCAAGGTACAATAAGGCTTCCCACCACGTTGGAAGTGCTGGAAGGGCTGCGCAAAGAAAGGAAGGCAAGGCAGGGGATAACAAAGGTTTATTACACATTTACTTTCACCAAATGCTTTTTGAGTGACTGAGTAATCCCCTTTAACACAGGCCCTCCCCACACAGTGCTTCCTTTGATGCTCATTAAAAGGTTCACCTTATGCAGGATATGGAAAGGATTAAAAAAAATAATAATCATAAATCCCCATTCTGATTACAGCGCCAATTATAGAAACTGAGATCCCAGCTCAGCATGCAAAGCCAGCGCGTGGGGGAGACCCCGTCCCGCGCTCCAGCAGCAGCAGTGCCCACTGCAGAACAGGGAGCACCAGGAGGAACGGTGCTTCCAGAATGTGGAAGGATGCAGCAATGCAATGTGCAGGATGGAAAATAGCAGAAATACTTGCCCTGCATCGTTCCTGGCTGCACGTCCCTGCAGAGCTGTAAGGAACTCCTAACAAGCAGTCTTCTTAAAGTCAGAGACAATGCCATAAAATACATATTTTAAATAAATCGCTTTCCTTTCCAGAGCTTTTCTTTTTTTCTTTCTTTCTTTTTTTTTCCCCTCCTAAGTTTGAACCCAGTGCCAAGAAACTAAATGCTTTAAAGCACTGCTGCAGAAATGGCAACTGCTGAAACACTTCTTGCATTCACCATGTGCAGCCGGACGTGGCCGGGAGGCAGCAGCAGCCTCGGCAACCAGGGGACATGGGGAAAAGAGGCAGAAGGAGCCTCCCAGCATGGCCAGGGGCCATGGGCATGACGTGGGCAGGGAGTTCCCAGGAGCCCCTCGGTAATCCCCTAGAGCACAGGGACAGCGGTGCTTCCCCAGCCCTTCGCACTTCCCTGCTAGAGCAACCCAGGGCAGCTGGTCCCTGCGGCTCGGGAAGTGCTGCTCCCAACAGCGCTTGCGTTGTCAGCTTCCGAATAAATATTGTTTTCGAAACTGTTTCTCAGGGGACTCACCCCACGGAGTCCCCGCATCCGCTCACACCCTCTGCAGGGCGAGCACTGCCCCAGCTCTGACGGCCGCTGGGGAGAGCTGGCTGCAAGCCTGAGGTCCTCGTGGAGAAATGAGGGTTAAAGTGCTCACAGCCAGTGCGGCCCTTTCCTGATGCTCCATCCCCAGGAGAGGAGAGGGCCCTCAGAGACACTTCCCAGGGGATACAGCACAGGTGCTGGATGTGTCCCATGAGACACAGAGCTCAGAGCTGTGCAAACAGCGTGGCAGCAACACGAGCATTAATGAACCAGTAACTTCTGGAAGGCTTTTTTCTTTGATGCAGTTTGCCCAAGTCCTCCACAAGCACTGTTTGTCCTCTCCTTAGTGACTCCTCCATGGGATGAGGACCAGGCTACAAGCCCTGGGAGCAGGCTGCTCTGCAAGCCAGGACCACATTTAAACCTTACAACAGGATCCATCCTTCTCTGAAGGATGGGATAGAGGGAAGCAGCCTCCTAAGAGCTGTATGCAAAGACCAAGAAGCAATGGGTGCAGCAATGCTCCCTGCCACGGGAGCCAAGAGAGTACCAGACATCCCACCCCACACAAATCCCACCTGCTCATGCTGTGAAAGCACACTGACAACACCTTACACATTTTTCCTACAAAACTCCAAAGTTTTCCGAACACCGAGGCTGCGAGAAAACCCCTCCAGTCCAACAGGCAGGGGATGGCTGGAGCCCGGTGGGACCAGAGGGTGTAACAAAGGGCAGTGGGGGACACCTAGACACCAAAGTTAAAGCTGACTCTGCACGCTGACACTAACAATCTTTCAACACCAGGGAAACCAAAAGCCTGTAAGCTGCAGGTGATCCCCAGCAGCGGAGCGAGGGTTGGGTTGTGTTGCTCACACCATCAATCACCGTGGCAGCTGCCCCGGCCACTTCCACTCACCGCAGCAGAGCCGGGAAAAAGCACCAGGCACCTCCACGACACTCGGCCAATTAGCTCCAGAACGATGAAAAAACAAATTAATAGTAACGCACGGTGCCTTTCTTCCGGAATATCCATCCACACATTTACATAGCGCAGCACAGCGCGTGGCTGTGTTTCTGATCACACCTCCGGGTGCATCAAAAGCGTTATTAATTTCCATCGAGGAGGCTAAGAGGCTTAAATCATTAGCGCTCATTTAGTTAGACTTAACGCATTTTAACGCTGCCTCAATTTAGGCTGAGAGGTAGGCACCTATGAGCCAGGAGAAAAAAAAATAAAAATGATAACAATAAAAAGCTTAAAGGGATAAAAATACCCCGGGGTCCACCCCCAGGTGCCCTCACTCTGTGCACCCACAGAAGGTCACTGCCCACAGAGGGTCACTGCATCCCCTCCGGCAAAGCCCTGCGATGCTGGGCTGGGCTGGGAGCACGGAGCCCACGCAGGGTGTACCCACGCAGGGTTTATCCACGCAGGATTCTGCTCGCTGCCGTCACGTGGCGCTCCCCGATCACTTTCCTGTGAGATCGTTAAGGAGGAAATCCGTCCTGGACAGACGGACAGACACAGGCGGACACACGGCTCACCCTGCATTACACGGCCAGCGCAAAGCCCGCGGCTCATCCGGACCTTAATTAGAGCTAGACGCCAATTAAGACCCCCGCAGCCAGCAGCGTCCCGGTGCTCCCCATCGCGCTGCTCTCCCCCCAGCTCCCCTCTGCCCCAAGGAAAAAAAATAAATAAAAATGAAATGAGATAGAGAAAGAGAGAGCACGGGAGGGAGGGAGCGGTGCCCGTTACCTGCGCTCGCCCCCCGCCCTGCAGCCGCGGCTCTGCCATTGCCTCTGCAGACCCTGGGACTCCGGGGGGATCTTCTGCCGGGCTGCAATAGAAAAGGTTCGTTTCAAGCTCCTTATTTGGGCAGTGATGTCAGGGGAAGTTGTGCAGGCGGCACCACCCCCTTTTTCCATTCACTACACATTGTTTCCTGTTGTCAAGAGCTCTCCGCGGGCTGAGGACGGGCGAGGGAATACTGCAGCCCCCGCCGGGACGGAACGCAGCGACGGGAGGGGATGGAGGGGACCTAGAGCAGGGACGGGGGGTACGGGGAGCAGAGGGCAGTGCCTCTTTCCTCCCCATCCCTCCTCCCCGTCCCCTCCCCATCTGCCCGGTTCCCCCCTCCCGGCGCCTCGCATCCCCTCTTCGGGACACCCGGAGCGACCCCAACCCGAATTCAGGGCTGCTGCATAGGGACACGCAGAGCTCAGCCCCGGGTCGTGGAGTGGGATGGGGGGATGATCACGGCGGGTTCCGTGTGCAGCCCTCGGGGCAGCGAGGGACAAGGGACCGGGGGGAGGGGGGATGCCCACGCGAGATTTCCCCACGCGGGCCGCCCCGTGGACACGCGGGGTTCCCAGCGGGACCCCGCACCATCCCACCGCCCAACCCCCCCCCTCCCCCCTTCGCTTTTGCTCTTCTGTCATCGTTATTCCATCCTCAGATGCCTCTTTCCCTTTGGCTCATCTCTTAAGCCTGCAGTCCGATAGGATTGTGGCTGGGCGAGAGGTTTTTTACGGTTGTCTTTTTGTTTATAATTAAGCTCTGCCCGTAACAAACCTTGTACTATACGGGGGAGACAGCACGCTCCGACCCAGCACTGCGAGCCCCAGGCCGGGGTGGTGGGGCCGGGTGGAGGGGGGAGGGGTGGATCTGATGGGGCTCTTCTGATGCAGGCTGCACAGAGACATCACTAGTTTCAAAATATGTATAGATATGTATATGTATACTGCCAAGCCGCTGTTCCTATCTGACTCCAGAATTTAAAAAGTCTGAGCTGAGCCAAAAATCAAACCAAAAAAAAAAAAAAAAAAAGCCATCTAAGTAAGGATGCTGTGTGGTCTTTACGGCAGGAGGAATCGTGCTGGCAGCCGGACCTGGCATGATGTTCTTTTCAGAGTGAACATCAGCACTGTTGTCATTTTGCTCAGCAAACAGCATGTTGCTTTTCAGAACAGTGAACGATTGGAAACCTGTTAGTGTAGCATCGATCAACCAGCCCCCTTCCCTCCCCCCCCCCCCACCACCCCCTGCTCACTGCCTTCCCTGGTGATTTGGTGCAAAACCCAAGAAAATACCATCTAACCCAGGGTCTAACCCCGGTGCTTTCTATGGGCTCATTAGTAGCCCAGCTTCACGCCCCGTTTCTGCATCTTCTGGACAGGAGAGAGAATAAACAATGTGATGTAGCAATGTTTCACAGTGTTACGTGTTTAATTTTGCTCCCATGGTCTCAGCTTGAGTCACTTTGCCATAAGTAGGTGCAATTCCCTCGTGGTCTTTAAAGCACTGTACAGATGCAGACGATAGATACGCTAAGTGCTGATATATGTAATGAATGAAATATGGCTCAAGGAGAGCATGGGTAGAAGACACAGCCTCAGAATCCATAGGAATAGCAGCAAGGTGTAGCACACAGCACTGAATACAGAAGCCTTGAAGTTTTTCCTCAAAACAAAATGGTGTGGGTATTTTTTCTTTTATTTATTATTACTTTTAACCAGCACTTTAGCATCTGCCCATCACAGCAAACACCCAAACTCCCTCTTGCCATCTCCCAAAGTCACCTTCCGTGCCTCAGCACCCACAAGGTGCAGGTATTTTTCTCCTCACCAGCACAAATGTGGCCATTCAATGCAATTAGCACAAAGGTGTTTGCCCGTGGCGGTGCCTTTTCTTGGGTGGAAAAGTGTGGTTTTGCTGAAATGGGAAGCGGAAGGGCAGGTTCCCCCTGGGGCTTCACCCTGCAGGGCCACCAGGGTGAGTTTTGTGGGAACCCTTTGTTCCAAACCAATGTTTGATTAGGAGAGAGGCCATGCTTGGGTCGCGGGCGGCCAACACAACCACAGCTCCCCTCACACCCAAAGGTCGGGCTCTTTTCCTTCCGCTGATCCCATCCCTCACCCACCTCAAGATGGGTAAAAATTACCCACTGCCTGAAAAGGTCTCTTGGAAGCTGTTCCTGTCCAGTTTTTTTGGAGCAATGTCATCTTTCCACCTTCCCTGCTGCATACAGGAGCTCCCAAGCACTGTGATCGCAGAGCACTCACTGCCCTATGGCTGCTCACACATCCCAATCCATCCCTCTCCTTCCCATTGCCAACTCACGAAGCCAAAGGCTGGGTCACCACTCTCATCTTTTCCATCTTTACCATTGCTAGAGCTGCCTTCTTGGTTAATGGAGCAGGAAAGGAGGTTCCCTCAAAAAACCCTATGCTGCAGCATGGGAATCTGGACTGTTCATATTCATTCTTGAAGTCACTTCACCTTTCTGTTGCAAAGTTTTCCCATCTGGGAAACTGTCCGGGGACTGTCAGAGGTTGTTTGCCTCAGTTTGTTTGTTTGTTTAAAGCCTTCATGTCCAACTCAGAGCAATCATGCTCCTGATTGAAGAGGGCACTGGGAATACATTTCCCATGTCATCCTCCTGCTTAGGAAAGTCGCAGCAGCAGAAACCCACAGATCCAACTTAACATTTTGAGACATATTTAACAACTTTTTACGATCTGAACTGTAAATCCCTAAAAGTGAAATAAGACCTCCAGAAGCCGCAGGCTCATGCCCCCCAGCTGGCACCAGTAAAAGCCCAGCACTGAAAAAGCTCCCCCTACCTTAGGAAATCCCATCGCTCTGTGCACTGACGGCAGCTCATGGCCCTTCCAGCCCTCCCACCAGCAGCTGGAGGCTCAATGCCCACTGCAGGCTGTGACCTTGTTCTCCCCATGCTGTCCCCTTCCCAGCACTGGTTACTCTGCATCACCCTTTCCACATCTGCAAAGTGGGAAAAATAGCTTTGCTCAACTCCAAAGGTCCCCGTGCTCATTAAACATTTCAAAAGCATGCGGGAGAATCTACAATTATCCAAAAAAAAAAAAAATCACTGTGAAGTTTCATTATTATTCCAACACTTACATTAAAGACACATGTCCTGGTAAGTAGCAGGCATGAGGAATCATTATGCTAATTTTAGACAGAGCATCTGCTCAACGTTAAATCTGAAACTTTGTCTCGAAGATATAATTTAAATTATTTTTCTTCAGAATTGACATTTGTCAAACAATATGTTGCGAATAGGAATTGCAGCCAACTCTGAGCAATCCGAGCAAACACACGCACTGCACTGCACCGAAACGCACTCGGGAAGGGAGGAGAGAGGAGGTTGGGGATTTTGGCAGGAGCTAATGAGTGGAAGAGCCAGGCTGCTGGGTTTTCTGCCCCTCAGACGCTGCTGCCAGCATGTGCTGGGGGCACACAGGGTGTTGTGTCCCCTCCTAGCCCACAGTAGGAGTTGAGGCTGAGCGGGTTTTGAGGTTCCTTTCAGCCCAACCTTTCTGTGGTCTTCCATCTTGAAGCTGCCTTCCAATCCAACTGAGTGCAGACCAAAATAACTCATCCCAACATAACCCAACTCCACCGAACTCAGCCCAACACAGCACAGCCCAACACAACCCAAGCCATTCTATGGTTCTTTGATCTTTAAGACCCTTCCAGCCCAAATATTCAATGATCCTACAATTATATGACCTTTCCACTTGCTTGATCCATTTTTCAGGGACAGGAGATATCATCTTCAGAGCCAGCACTTCCTGCTATGCTTACACTGGAGAAGGGACATGCCTACCTTCAAGCAACACTTATTCCCTTCTTTCTGCCTTTTTCTGTACAACCTTCCTATTCATCTTAGGCCAGTTGTTCCCAGCATGTCTGGGAAGCCCTGGGGATTCAGAAGAAACTTCTAAGGGTTTTGTGATTTGTCACTAAGGAGAGCAAAGCCAGTGTCCAGAGGCTTAAATTTGCTATGCAAATGACTGCACCCCACCATAAAAATGTAAAATTTACAAATCAAAAAATGGTTGGAAACCACTGACATAGACCAGTGAATGGTCAATACCCCAATAACCACATCAATACACATGAAACAAGGTATTACAGAGCGAGTCCACATCCAGCAGAATGAGTGTCTATACATAACAGGCATTAGTTTGAGAATTAAACAAGCATTTTCACCATATAGTTCAGATTATACCGTGTGCACAGAGTCGTCTTCTTCCACCCCCAAAATACTTCACAAATGAAAGTTTGCTTTTCAGAAAGGAAACAGAATGGTCTCAAATTGCTGTCTCAGTGCTCCCTAGTCACAGGGTCTTCTGCATTCCACCAAGCAGAACTTCCAAGACCCATCAGAAATTGCTCATCTCAGAATTCCTGAATTCCTGGTTGTGAAATCAGCCTTCAGACCCTGAGTAATCTCCTTTCTGGCAGTACCATATGGTTGTAGTGTACAAGGGTCTGTCAGCTTTTTATACAAAAGATAGCATAGAAATAGCCATTATCTCAGAGGAAAGGTGATAGCCTCAGAACTGTGGAGATGTGGCATTAAGGGGCATGGTCAATGGGCATGGTGGGGATGGCTTGGAGTTAGCCTAGTCCATGAGTGTCCAACCTATTGGCTTATCTGGGCTGCACCGAGTGAAGAGGAATTGTCTTGGGCCTTACATATGTTGGCTGCTCTGAAAGTAATGCCTCCTATTTATTTCCATGGAAACGACAACCAATACAGAGAGCACAATAACACTATTTAATAGAGCAAATTCTCAACTACAAGACACTATTGTTCAAAAAAGTCATCACCATTATCCATGTATTTTTGCCAGTCATGAACAAGAGCCTGCAGGCTGCGCTTGTAGAGTGGAGGTGACCCACTGCCACTGTCACCACTGTTGATATGCACCACCTCCTGCAACACTGCACTCACATCCACTGCTGGGTCTCCATAAATGCTCTTACAGAAGTCTAGTAGAGAAACACAATCAAATTTTTGAGTTCAATATCTAATTGCAACTCTATACATTCTATTTGAAAACAAGCAGGCAACGGAAAATGGAGTTGCAAATATACCAAAAAGTCAGTGACTTTCTTGGCAATCTTGAAACCTGCTCTCAAGTTCCTTTTTCAGAACAGAAAGAACAACTGCATAGCTTTTGCTGTTCTCATTTCTGACTGAAAAAATCGTGTCCCGATCCCAACATCCCGCTTAGATTCCTTTTACCTTTAATGCAACACAGCAAAGGATGCTCCCATCACAAATTCCCAGCAGGGACAACAACATGCTGTCATCAGTGGGAAATCCTCCATCTCAGAGGACAACCTGATGCAAAGCAACCGTTGGTTACTTCTCCCACCCTTGCAGCACACAATCCAGCCATCGTCTGCTCCATCCTGGACCTCTGTCACTTGCTCCCGTAGCAGCTGGCTCTCACATTTCGCTGTCTGGCCCTGCTCAGCTCAGCAGCATGCACACAGCAGGGGAGCCCTGTGCAATGGGGTAAGGTCAGCTCTCTGCAGGATTTTCTCATTTGCTCCAGCTGAGCTGGCAGGTTGCATACTATTTTAGTGTATTTTTAACAACTCCCCCTGGGCACCTAGACCTGGGGTTGGATGCTCTTTCAATATCACTTGTAAGCAGGCAGGTAAAGAGGAAGGCTTTGCTAACAACTTGCCCATTTGTTTCAATGGTGAAGCCAGGCAAGAATGCATCAGTACATTTCCTTGGGAAAACTATCTCCCATGACCCACTGTTGCTCCTTGCATTAATTGCATTACCTCAATTTCTGCTTCTCACTACAGAAACTTGCAACACTTCATTGGCTCATATTCTGTCTTTTAAGGCAGAATTAGTTTCTCCCCACACCAAATGTATAGCATTTGTTCCTTAAGTACAGGAATCTGCAACTAGTGAATAGCAAGAACTGCTGCAAAACTGGTTCCTGCAGCAATCTTGCCTCTGTCCTAAGTGACCTCACAGTAGAGACTCCCATCACTGTGCTAATTATGTATTATTCAATTGTGCATCATTCTTCAATGCAAAGTATATATACATAAATTTTAGACAAGGAAATCTATCCCCACCCCCCCAAAAAAAATACAAATAAACCTTTCCAAATAAGGTGTTGTAGCTTAGAATTTTTTTTTTTTTAACAGAGGAGATTAAAACTGCACATCACATACAAAAATAAATCCAAATAGACACATAGGCAATGAAGGAACCCCAAATTCTGTGACATCCTGAGCCGATGCAGGAGATGGTAAAAATGCCAATGAAGTTTTTGTGGCTCTGGATTAGCCAGAACATGAGCTGCCATTCTTGGTCAGACTCAGCCTTGACCATTTTGAAACACACAGTCCAAGATCCCATCAGTCTCAATGCAACCATTAATTGCTGTTGTTGTTTTTAAGCTGCCTGTCCTGTAAACAAGACAGCAACACATCTCATTAAGGATTAAGGGAGTTTTCCCCACCACCAGGACATCCACTGATAAACTCACGGGACATGAGAAGGTATCACCCTCCAATTTTTATCTTTTCCTGCTGTTCTACATCCTTTCTCACGCATTCAGGGTCACATAAGCAGCTGAAAGAATTTGGGTTGACCATATTGCAGTTCCCTTCTGCAGCCCTCAAACAAAGGGAAAAAAAAAAAATAACAAAACCCGAATGCAAAATCGATGCTTCAAACTCACAGCTCCTGGAGAAGAAACAGGGAGAGGCAGCACTGCCTAAAAATGCGTGTTTGAGCTGTCAGGCACATATGGTGGCCAAATAAAAGGGTGCCTTTCTATGAGTGTGTGATGATTTATTTCTAGATGCAGGGAGACAGGACAGGCACACAGTGAGTTCCAAGGCAGAAAGGGGCTGTTGTAAATCAGGCTGTCATATTTCCTATCTTCTCAAAAGAATCCCAGAGAGGCTAATTTAAGCAGCGAGGTGTGTTTCTCCCTCTCTCAGTGCTCTTCTCTCCCCCACAGCTCATGGCAGAAGTTAGTTTCTCACTCACCCTAAGGCAGGAAAACAGAAAGGGACTGCTGCTGGAGAGCAGCCAACACTCCACGTGGGGCATCCACAGAAGACGGAGAACATCATTCAGCTTTAGGTGATGTCCAGATGTTTTTGCATCTGCTTTGGCTTCTCTGCCTGCCATCGGGATCTGATGTGTGCCCACGTTCAGGAACGCAATCCAGCAGTGCCATGCACTGAGCTGCAGAGTCTAAACTTGATCAGAGGCCACATGGAACCTAGAATACTCCCTTGGAACCTGTTCGTACTCGTACTCAGGCACATAGAGGTGCTCAGAAATGCCCCAGGCTTGGGGCCAGATGCTTTGCTTATACTTCATCAACATTGTAATCCAAAGGGAGGGCACCTGCTCCACATCCATTTGCCATGGGCGGCCCCCACACTCAACACAAAGCACGTAAACTGCACTCCAATCTAAGAACTGCTGATGTGCACTCAACTCCTGTCCAGTACTGATACCAGTATGAGTTCCATGATGCTGCCTGGGAGTGGGGGGGGTTGTAGTTCCCCTTGCACATCTCCTCCTGCTCTCCTCAATTCCCACTGGGAGAGGTGGGACACATCACCCTTGGCCATCTCTGTGTCACGTTACATGATAAATATCTTCCCCTACACACCCACAAAGAGCACGGAGATTCCAGGTGTGGTGAAGGGACCAAGTAACACCCTGCTCACCCAGGAGCCAAGGGCCCCTCCCTGCCCATCTCCATAAACCCAGAGAAGCACAGGGCACAATAGCAGGTGGGGACCCAAATTACGGGCTCAGAGGAAGGGACACCCAGCCCAGGGCTGTCCCAGGAGAGCCTCAGCCCCAGATCCAGGTGTGAAATCCATGATGACGAGAGCCATGACCATGCAATGAGTCAACCTGAGATCATTATGGACTGGGGCGGGGATGGGACGCTTGTTGGAGAGCAGGGGAAGCACACCTGGAAATTGCACAAGGCTTACAATGGGATGTCTGGGGAAGAAACAAAAGCTGGGGAAGGGAAAGTTCAAGGTGGTTTGGGGAAAAACAGATGTGGGAATACAGAGGGATAAAAAGATAGAAAGGATCATCCCTGCACAACCAGTGCTGGTCAGTGCACTTCTCCAGACATGCCCAGTGCATGATGAGTGCAGCCTGTTCTATCTTCTCACTGAACTCCATTTATTACAACTTATTCTGCATGCGGGACCATTGCTAGCCGCTGGTGATGGGATGGACTGAGTCTAGGCTCACGTACTACAACAATCCATATCGCACATATGTATAAATATTTATTGCCTGCGGATGGACCTCCATTCTCAAGTCAGGCTGTACAGTAGGAAAAATGTCTTCTCTGAAAGATGCATTGGCAAAGGTGCCCAGGGGGTGGTGGGTTCACCATTCCTGGAGGTGTTCCAGAACTGTGGGGATGTTGGCACTGAGGGATGCGGTCAGTGTGGTAGGGGTGGGGTGAAGTTGGTCTGGGTGGTCTTTTCCAACCTTAATGATTCACAGAATCACAGAATTGTATGTGTTGGAAGGGACCTCAAGAGATTATCTAGTCCAAACCCCCTGCCAAAGCAGCTCCCTACACCAGGTTGCGCAGGTAGGCATCCAGGTGGGTCTTGAACATCTCCAGAGAAGGAGACTCCACAGTCTCTCTGGGCAGCCTGTTCCAGTGATTCTGTGATTCTAAGTTATTTTTTTTCTCACACTCTCTCAGACTGTTGGTTGTCGATGCAGGATAACCTCCAGAAAGCTGCATTCTGCTACCAGCAGCACTAAACTTCCTTCCCTGACTCTGCTTACATGTTTAAAAGACTAGTGCAGAAATTTTTCTTTTCATATATTTTATTTTACAGCTTCATATCCACAGAGAAAGCTCCTAAAGTTTTCCTTCCAGGGTTT
Source organism: Callipepla californica brunnescens (assembly GCA_023055505.1). Taxonomy (NCBI): domain Eukaryota; kingdom Metazoa; phylum Chordata; class Aves; order Galliformes; family Odontophoridae; genus Callipepla; species Callipepla californica. The sequence continues at coordinate 1,217,918 of JALIRH010000078.1, forward strand.
AAATCTAAGTAACTCCAAGCTACAGCCACACAGTATATGCTGGCTGGTACAGCTCTCTTCCCTGCCAGAAAAGCAGGTCAATTATAAGCAATGAACCACATTACCGGGAGAGAAAGCTGGTTTGAATTCTGCTCAATTAGTGCTTAAAACTGTCTTGGAAGAAAAGGGTAAATTGAGCTAATACAGCCCTGCACGGAGACCTACATGTCTCACCATTGAGCACAGATGGCAGAGGCTTAATTTCCAAGATGGCAGAAATTAATGGTGTTCTGGCATAAAATCAAGTTTAAACCTGCAGGGTGAAGTTAGTGAGGCTGTCCCACCTGCAGAACACAGCCAGCACTATGCAAGAAGGAGTACTGTGGCTCTGCTCTCAGCATCCTCTGGATGGAACCCAGCCAAACATGACCTCGACAAGCATTAAACCCTAATGCACTCCGCATCGCAAACTGCCCCACCACTGCACATCACCACGTGGATTTACAGTGGCACAAAGCTGATTAAGTATGAAAGGAATCAAGGAGCAAATCTCTGCCTGGACGCAGAGCATGCCTGCAGGATGACTGCATAGTTGGAAGGTCCATCCCATTTTCCTTCTTAGCGGATTTTGCTTGGGCTAGCTCCAGCACAAAGTGGGGTTTGTGGAAGCAGGGTTTGCCTTACGGCCCGACACGTGTGGCTGTAGTTCTTAAGCAGCCTTACTTTTCTTCAGCTCACACCGAACAGATCTATGCATCATTTTATCAATAAAAGCAGTGTCTGTCTGGTTTTTTAAAGTGTTATTAAGGTCCACTCAAAGATTTTCCTTGGCAGTCAACTCCAGGACTTAATTATGCACTGCGTTAACAGGCTTAGTGTTTTTAAATGTAATACCTAATCTTGTTACGGGCCACGTGCTCTTGCATTTCCAGGGCAGGTTAAATAAGAGCAGCGTATCCTGCTGTACACCTCTACAGGATGGTTACTGCACTGACAGAATTTCTGAGTATCTGACACGTGGCAACTGCTCTGCATCCTTGACGTGAGTCACCCCCTGGAAATGCTGCACTGATTTATAGAAATCCTTCACATCCATCTCCTTGAATGCCAACTAAACTGAGAACGCCTGTTGTTCACTCATCCCAGTGATGCTTTCTGCACGGTGAACAAAAATACAGATTCCTACACTCATTTTCTTCAAACAAATACTTGACGTTGGCTCTCATGCTGCCACAACAAGCAGATGACCAAATGCTATTGCTTGCAGTTGACAGCAGTATCACCCACATTTTCTGCCATCCTGCCCACGTCTAACATTTTTCATGTTTCTTACCTGAAACATCTAACATGTTTCAGGTAAGAGTTCCCCTTGGTGTGAGTTGGGATCACATACATGCAGTTGGCTTACACTGGCTGCCCCTTGGCCAAGGGACAGAAGACAACGGGGAGATACTGTGCAACCTCTCCCCCATGCAGCAGCACCCACATTTCCTCATTAACTCCCCCATCACATTGATATGGACAACCAGATCTAATGGTGATGAAGGTTAAATGGATGCACAGGATTAGCTTTTTCTTGACTGTACACAGTCAAGTCCACGCCCGCCTCCCATTTTCAATATTCACACTCTCGATACTGTATTTTCTTTCTGTTCCCAGAATAAATCAGAAAAAAAAATAAACAAAAAGAGCAAGAATAAGGGTTTTTTGTACGTCTATGTCAACACGAAGTTCTGCTGGTGAACATCACTCTTAGAACTCAAGCATCTTGAGTTTAAAAGTTACTTTGTCTTCCAGGATTACCTACGCAACTGTGGTCACATGGAATGAAAGCAATCCTAAGCATTAAAAGAGCTAAATACCTCCTTGACTCAATGAGAATAAGCAAATATTATAATTGCTCCTCTGACTACAGGATGGAGCATGAGTTTAAAGCATAACTAAGGATGATGACACAGAGTGAGGGAATATCTCACTGAAATAAAAGCCTTTGACAGCAGAGAGCTCCCATGCTACGAGCATCAGCATATCAATTTCCACTCTGGGATTTCCACTCCGTAATACATGAATTATTTCAGCATCTGAACTTGATGCATCGTATGGAAGCGAATCCATCATGGGTACATTTAATGCAACATCCTTCCCATTGACTGAAGATGACCTGTTACTCACAGACATTAAAAGCCACACTATTTCCTTTCTCCAAGGGGCTCAAATACTGAAATGCCTTGAAAATTCGTATGCTTCTATTACAGGAAACTTTGCCAGCTCTCTGCCAATCCTGTTTGATCACCCACATGTCAACCGTGTACATGTAAGGAGCTCTTCTCCTGAATCTGATGCTGTATGGACATTCTGCATATATTCAGTCACTGCATTTCTACAACTTTCAAAGAATATCAGAGCTTTTGAGCAAGCACAAATTGTTGTCACACAAATCTGTGTACAGATGGAGAATGATTTTATTAAAATAAGTGGAAACATTCTGCAGAGGAGCTTTAAAATGATACAACAGAGTAACAACATATAACAAAACCCAATATACTCAAGAGCATGCTATGGATAAAGTTACACTGCTGTACTGTTAGCTTTCCAAATGCTGTGTATTTAAATGGTTATGGGTGAAAGACAATAAGGTATGAAAAATGACAGTGGAAATGACATTGGAAGAAGCTCACCTTTTCCTGTTTGCTTTGTTTGTGGCTTCTTTGCATAGGATTGCTTATGTTCTTTAGGACATAAATGCTTTATGAAGCATAACAACACTTTCCCAAGAAGTAAATATTTCAGTGTGAATTCTCTATACACCTTCAATCTGTGAGTTGGAGTACACAAATACCCACTGTTAGAGCAGTAAAAAAAAATCTGAAGGACTTTAAGGCAAAGAGGATAGAGTAAAAGTCTCACCAACAAAGACATACACAAATGTCCAGCAAAACTTGCTTATTCTCCCCTATGATCAACTTTCCCAGGGAAAGAGGGAGCTGGTCTTTGCTAGATTGGACTCAGAGGCACCTCGCTGGCTGAGGACCAGGAAAGAATGGATTTGTGGATTACTCTGTTAAACTCTTAAGGCGAATTGCCATTACAATATGATTGGGTTTATGCAGTAATCGGGATCTGACAAAATAAAAGATGACCTTTCCACCCATTCTGACAATGCAAGTGGCTAAACACTGGAATTAGGGATCTGGGGGATGACCAGCCCCATTCTGAGCAGGACATGAAGCCAGAGAGGTATCCTGCAGGATCTGATATATTTTGAAGAACATAATCCTTTGGAATCCTTCTGAATTAAGATTCAATTTAACTCAAAGACCCCTGGGACAGTTTTGTACACAAGCTTCCCAAGCAGATCAGTGGAGTGAGGAGGAGCATCTTGGGAAAGGTGCTAAAAATAAGTCCTTTGGTTACCACAGCAAAGTACCCAAACAGGCACAGAAATAGTTCAGTGCAAACAGAACCTGGATTTCACTCTTTTCTGTCCCATCTCCCAAGCCCATGGTATGACACAGGTACCTATAAGTAAAACTTGGTATCTTTTCTCTGTGCTGAGCTCCATGCTGCTCTTGCAACTGTTTTGAGCCTCATTTGCTAACAGCTGCCCAATGTTTCAGCTCAGCCAAACAGCTCCTTTCGTAACTCTGAATGAACGAACCATCAACAGCTTTCTAATTTTGGATCCAAGAACAAATCTCAGAGGCCCAGGAGCTCCAGAAGACCAAGAAAAGTCACATTAATAGCTCCACTTTGCAACACGCAGCCCTCCCTAGCCCTGGGATCCAGGCAAGCTTTACAAATACTGAAAGAGCATCTGGATTCTCCATTGTAAAAGGCACATCCTATTGTCAGAGCAGGGTTAGTGGTCAGTGAGTGATTTCTGAAGGGTGACAGAAGGATGATGTGCAGCTGGATGAGGCTTTCAGCACCTGTGCTTGCTGCCTGGCTATATCCAACATCTCAGCACCAAGCAGGATGCAAGGTGTTCTTAAAGGCTTCTGCTGCTTCAAAGAATTGGAGAACCAGTCTGTCTCACTGGAGAGATGTCCCTTTTGCATCTGGACCAGGACAGTGAGACAAACAGGAACAATGGCCAAATGCCAGGAGCCACAGCCCAAATGCACAGGCCAAGAAAAGTCACTCAAGTCAAGATGACTCCAGGTGAGCAACAAATGGGTTTCTGAATCTCCTGGAGCCAATGGGGTAACGTACACAGCTGTGGTCAGGGGGCACAACCTCTTTCAATCAGAGGTGGAGATCAGAGCTGCAAGCAAATGAAATGACCGAGACCTTCCTTGCTGCTGGAAGATGCTCATGATGTCTTTATCCATCCTACTTGTTCATAATGCAGCAGTGCACTAGCACTGGTAAGCAAATGACAGACACCAGTGTCCTACAGGCTCCAGGTGGCAGGAGATGCCAACCTGTTCTTCAAAGTGTGAGTTCTGGGCAGAGCCACATAGGAAGGTGCAAGAAGGAAGGAATCCACCAGGATTAAGCTCAGAACAACACTCCAAAAGCCATTACAATTAACCCCAGAAAGCACTGCAACAAAATTCTCAGTGCTTACTTAGCCTTCGTAGAAAACTAAAGGCACTCCAGTAAAAACACAGCCTTATCCTGGTAAGAAATCATCCACACATTTTAATGTGCCACCTGCACACGCTGCACAAATCTACAAGGCCCTAAATATAAACAGACAGCCCTTTCCTGGCTGTTAAAATGAACACTACCTCGGCTTGTTCTCTGAGCAAGCCAAAATTAGAGCTGTTTGGAGATCAGAAACACGTTAGGGTGGGACACTTTCTTACCCCCCCCCCCCCCCCCCCCCCTTCTTTTCCCTGTGTTTGTAGCTTCATGAATAGGGCATTCATTGTGCCCTACCCCAGAGATATACCCACCTCGGAGGGAGAGCTAAAATTAGTGTTAAGTTTATTCCTGCAACTGTCAGCAGAGAAGCTGGCTCATGTGGGATGCTCTGGATGCGGCAGGCAAAGCAACACCCTGGGAAGGCTGCAGCTTCTGCTGCACCTCTTCTCAGAGTGCTGAGGGTTCTGCGTACACCCCACGTAGGCAGACACAATTCCTGCAAAGTTCAACAATGGAAAGCCATGGCAGCACCCAGACACCTGACCAGATATCTGGGAGCAGAGCAAGCCTCAAGATGTGACAGTGTGAGCAACGAGCTTCCAATCCAGAAGACTCCAAATCACATTACAGGCAGTAAATCCAGAGGTGGCATCCCTTATTATGAAATAACAGGCAGCTCTAGATGGAGCACGCCACATCCATCAGCACAGGGGCAGCGAGAGGCCAAAGAAACCCCTTCATCACCGCTGGTGCTGCTGGAGAGCAAGAGAGAGGAATGAGCCAGGCGCCTTGCACAAAGCAACACAGAAGGGGATGGAGGAAGCAGAGCCTCTCTGATAGCCCAGGCTGGAGAGAAAACCTCACAGCAGGCTGCTGCTGGATGTATATGTGTACATACATATATACCTCTATATCCTGAGCATGCCCTCGGTGCTGTGCCTGAGGAAGGGCACAAAGGTCCCATGACAGCAGTGCTGGCAGGCAGCTCGTGCCCCTCCTTTCTCAAACCTTTGCTTACATTTCATCTAGTCTACTCTGATTCCAAGGTTTAATAAAATTGAATCCCAGCATGTCTTGAATTAATTAATTAGATCTCGTTCCAAGCCACCGTGCCAATCTCTGCAATTACACTGCTGCTCACAGGAGAGCTCGGAGTGGCTGAATCCGTCCCCAAACAGCTACAGAGCAGCCAGGAGCTGGGAGCTGGGCTGGGGTGCAGCAAAGGGGTTGGTGTCAAAACTCTTTGGCTTTTCTCCTCCTTCATATGCCCACCAAGAACAAACTATGGAAATTAGGAGCAACTGAGAGACTTTGATGAGACTGCAGGATTGTTCTCTGTATCACTCTTCCCCAGCAGCTGATTTTCAACAAGTGTGGCACTTGATGGAGCACCCTCAAAGCTGGCACAATGCTCCCAACACTTTTAGTAATCTCCTCTCATCTTCTCTGCTGCAGCTGAGGAAAGAGCAGCCTCAAGTGCTCAGTGACCACCATCATAAGCACGATATCATGGTTGGACTTGGTGATCTCAGAAGTCTTTTCCAACCTTTATGTGGAAGATACAAGGGCAGTGGGACGGGAGATACTTCCATTGCATCACTGACCATTTTGCACCATTTTACACCATGTAATTAATATTGACCTCAGAAGAGTCTCAGTTTTGCCTGCTGCCAGTGCACTGGGCAGGGACTCTGATGAAGAGAAGTTGTTTACAAACACATTAAAGTGTATTTAAAACCCATTGTTTCTTGCTCCAGCTGCCCAAGTACTTTTTGCTCAGCTCCTGGACTCATACCAAAAATAAAAAACAACAGATTGCCAAAAAGGACAGAGACAGAGGGGTGGAGGAGGGACGCAAAGCAGCTAGACAGCACAGCAGATGAATTTTTTATCCCGCTGCCTCTGGGAATGGAGGTCAGGAGCTGGAGCAGGCTGAAGAAACACACTGCAAGGAACACTTGCAGAATTAAAGGTCAGTGAGATAATGAGCAATAACAATCATGGAGCAAGAAGTATTTTCCCAATGGAGATGGCTCTGAGCTCTCACTGGAATCAGGCTACCTGCTGCTGCCACGGGGCAAAATCTGTCCCCTTCAATTACCATTGGCCACTGAGATGGAAGATGAGGCCACACCATGTGGCAGCACCCTCCCTTCATTCTCCCCTTGCTGCCAGGCCAGCAGCTTCTCCCCCAGACGTAGATGCAGCTTTTGCAGGCAGCAGTGCCACCACCTCTCCAGCCCATCTTCCCTCACCCCCCATGGCTTTCCTTCACTTTCAACCATGCAGAAATGCTGTTTTGCTGCCCATCCCATGCCACCACATTTCAGCTCTGAATGCAGAGCTGCGCCGTACCCTCTGCCAAACCACCAAACTGTTGTGAGGTGTGTGCCTCTGAAGGCTGCATGCCCCAGAGCAGGCAGCAATCAAACCAATTTTCAAGCAAGGGCTACATCTGTGTCCTATCAGCTATGAGAAGAGTCTCACAGTCCCTAAAAACCTCCCAGTGCACAGCAAGCCCTGGGCTGTGCTACCATAAACATGCTGTAGTCAGTGTCCATACCCAGTACAGCACCTTCTCTTGTAAGGTCCTCTCAGTGCTTCACATGCTTTATTTCCACAAATTTCCCTGAAGTTAAACAAGCAGCATCCCTAAGAAGAGTGAATTTTCACCACTAAGTGAAGCAACTTAAGGAAAGTTGCAAGGTGCACTGCAGGGAATGGGGAGGGCAGTACAGGAAGACAAAACCTGGGTACCTTGGGATGGAAAGTATCGCTAATAGCAGGGTGGCAAAGCTACAGCAAATGAGAACAAGCACTACATGATGCCATGATGTGGAATACCAGTACCAAAAAATCATAAAACCACGATACAAGCACAAACGGAGCAACCACAGACACAATGACAAAGAACTGCTTATCTTCAGAAGGCCTCAGACAGGCAAGGATCTCCAACAAGAAACACCCTTACCTCCACTGCCAACCCTTAAATGAGGTCTGGGAAGGGGTGGATCCTGGCTCCAGCTCTTCCAGTCACGCAGGTGCATTGCATGTAACTAAGCTCCCCTGGGTTGGCCTTGCTTTCCTACCAGGTGCTCAATCACTGTTTCAGGATGGAACTTAGCATTTCTGCTACAGTACCTGATGGTCATGTCCTCATCTAAAAGGCACAAGAAGCAACCACAGCCTCTGTTTCTAAATATTTCATGGGAGCCAGCTGCTGGTTACAGCATCAGACAGAAAATCTCAGCGCAGCTGAGAGGTGACCTCCACATCTCCTGGGCTCAGACAACTGCAGCAAGGACCTGGACAGGAGCACGCTTCTGGCTGTGCAGCTCCAAACAACACCAGTGGCACAAAGCAAGCAGAAATAAACAAGTGAAAATGCGAATCAGACCTTGCCACTCTAAACATCCTTTTGAATGATCCATCACCATCCATCTCATCCTGAAATTGCAAACTCCAGCAAGTGCATCACCTCTAAGGGGTGTAATGCCAGCAGCAAGCCCTGTGGCAACTCAGACCCCTGAACACCCTGGTGATGGACCCTGCAGCACACAGCACCAAAGCCAGGGCTGAGCCCCCTACCTGCTGCCCACTGCTATGGGTTCATCTCCAGCCCTTCGAGGAGACTCAGGGTGTTCGTACGGCGACCTGGGAGAGGGAGCCTGGGGAGAAACACAGGAGACCAGGGTGTAAGGGGTGATTTTAAATAAAAAAAGTCATTTATGCCACAGACACACTGGCTGCCATGGAGACATTGGAGCTTTTCCCTTGATCTCTGGGGTCTCTTCCAACCCAAACCATTCTGTGATTCTACAGTTCTATGATTCTGTGGTTCTACAATTTAACAATTCTATTCTCACACTTCTGCTCCTTTTCTCCACCTTTCCTGACACTGTTTTGGCATTATCTTTAGTGGCATCTTTCATTTTAATGTCCCATGTGCTCTCCTCATGAGAGAAGTGCCCCTGACTGGGCTGCAGCAAAGCAGGTTGACCTGCTCCACACTCACTCATCACTGCCACTTCATGGTCCCACGTTACAGAGTTGCTCCCAATCATTAGATTTGAAATGGCTTTTGATGAGATTTCTTTCACACATGACAAGTCTCATGGACAGATGCACAAATAGAAGGCACACACTGGTCACGGGCTTTCCAACTCCTCTAAAACCAAAGACCCCAGATGGGAACCAGACCTCATCCTGAACATTCAGAGCTGGACCATGGCCATGCCACAGGACCAGCTGCTCTTGGCATGGTCAGGAACTCTTGTTCCATCCTAACCTCAGGGCCAGCAGGGCTAAGCCTAAACAGAAATCCATAAATCACCGCAGATTATGGGAAGATTCTCGGGAAAAGAAATAAAAAAATCAAAAGGCTGGGATTAACTTAAAACAGAACTAAAGAGCAAGTGACTCTTATTTTTCTTTAGCTCTTATTATAGACCTAAAGAGTAACTTACTCCTATTGTCTGATTAAATTCATTTTTCTCGTTACATAGGAGGAAATATCTACTGACAGTTCATACTCAGAGGATTTAATGGGCCTAATGCTGTTAGCCCATCCAGCAGTTCTTCAGAGCATCTTTCCCACCATGCCTTCTGCTGCCAGCAATTAGATTAAATAATTTCAAATCTGCATCCTTCTCTTGAAAATGTGTTGGCACACGCACAGCCTGTATGAAGGTACAGAAAACTCTGTGCAATGTCATTGCAAAAGACACACACAAACACTGTGGACAGAGCTGATTAAGAATAGTGAGAGTACTTTCTTGTATTGTGAACAAGAAGTGGAAGGCACCGGTGAAGCAAAACCCTCCTACTTAATAATGCCTAACAAAGGAAAAACAAAAAAAAGCATTTATACCTTAATCTTGCAGCTTTCTTACAAAACAAATTTGTTTGAATTCAGCAAGCATGAACGACCCAAAAGTGCTATGAAATCGGTTTAACAACTCATAGAGGCAGCGAGTAAATGTTGGTTTTACCTTCAGAACGTGGCAACAGGGGCACAGCTCAATTAATTCCTCAAGCACGTGCTGTACACAAACATCCCACTTCTCTGCTAAGCTCTGTTTAGGGGCTTGGCTATCACCTTCTCAAACCTGCTCTTACCAAAGGTTTCACCCAACAGGACAAGCAGAGCATCAGTGCCCACTGGGCTGTGAAGGAGGGTGACACTACCCACAGACAGTCCCCTGCCACTGCCCCATTGTCCTCAGGGCTTGCTAGCAGTGCCACAGTGACATCTGTCCAACAGCATCCCACAGAGCTCAGCACTCAGGGCATCACTCAGTCCCAAATCCACTCACCCCAAATCCAAAAGCCATAGGGTTTGTGTACCCGTCGTGGATTCACCTTTGCAGACCAGGTAAAGAAACAACCTAACATCGCTCTAATTTCTTCCAGCACTCTAACGAGCCAGCTCAGCCTGCTGGTTGCTTCCTTATCCCTCCTGCTTTACTTTGCCTTCCATTGACTTGCAGGGAGGGCTGTTAATTTTTGTATCTTGCAATAAGAAAAGCCTTAAACTCGGGCTGGGCATTCACTGCCTCAAAATGGGGCTGAGCCCCACGGCTGTGGGGCTCTGTGCTGGTGCTGAGCCTGCAGCCCTGGTGTGCCTGAGGGTACCCACTCCATTTGCTGTTGACCAAAGCATTTAATTGCATGTCCCCGAGTGCACGTGCGGGCTCCTGCAGGCGTTGCTTGGGGAACGCGGGGAAAATCTGGCTCTGGCACAGTGTTGCTCTATTTTACCTTCTTTACTGCTCGAAAAACATTTGGCCGTTGCTGAAGAGAGCCAGGCTAGACGCATACATTACAGCCTGCTCCAGAAATAGCACATGCTGGCTTGCACAATTTTTGCAGCTAAAAGTCTTCCTTTCAGCTCAGCAGCCTGTCCCCAGCCATAGAGTGCTCCAGGGAAGGCAGAGTGCAGCCCCAGAGCTGTGGGATGAATCGTTTCAGGAAGGCTTCCTGATGCTGACTGCAGGTGAGCAAAGCTGGAGTCCACTGAAATCACTAATGAGCCTTCATGTAAACCAAAAAACATGGTTCGTATCAGGAGGTATGAACCAACCACTTGACTGGAGCATGTGCATCACATTCCCACATCCACACTCACCCTGCAGCACCTCCAGAAGGCATCCAGCTCCAGAGAGATGGATCCAGCTTACCACGTGCTTCCAGACTGCACAGATCCATCCTGCCCAGACATTCGTGTGTTGGGAAATTCTATACCTCTAGCAATCCAACTGCAGCTGGTTTCTGGTCTACTTCATATCTAGAAATCCCCAGACAATAATCAGAGCCCTTTTTTCCTCCATTCCCTCAACAAAGAATATGGATGGGAAAAGAAGTTCTAGGGCATCCTAGACATCACAGTTTGTACAGAAGTCATCACAAGATCACATTTTTGGATCACAGGGAGACAAAGCACTGCCTGCAAGAGAGAAGCAGAACTCCCTTCCCTCCTCTGAGCTTGTTTTAAGGCAAGTCTGGCTTTCAGACACAGGCAAGATGAAGACAAGCATGCAAGGGCTGGCACACGTGTCATCTGGTTGCTGTCCACCTCCTTTCCCTGCAAGAAAACCCCTCATCAGGGGAAGACAACACTTCTGAGAGCACCCTCATTACTCAGAGAACAAAATAAAATACCGAGTGTTAGCATTCAAACTGCTCCAGGGGACAAATGCCACTGAATAAATATCACAATTGTCTTAACGAGTGGCTACAGCTATAGGGAAGGGCTTCTTGTAACTAACAACCCCTTCTGCTCTTAGCAATCTCTGGCTGTTGATGCGCAGGTTACATCATTACTTTGGGTTGGAGGCTGTGAGTCCAACTCTTCCTCACCTGTGATCTGCGCTTTGCTGCTACCTAGTGCTCCAGGGACACCAAGAGCAGCCCTCCCATTTGAACCTTTACACCATGCCATGTCAGAGCTGGCTGGGCTGTGGCAGACACCAGAAGGGCAACCAGAGCTTGTCTTGTCCTAGTGAGGCCTTACACTCCATGGTAGTTAACCCAGATGTTTTGCATCGCACACCTGAACTTCTTTTTAGGGGGAAAATCACAGTCTGAAGGCAGCTGTTTGCCTCCTGGACTGCAGCACACCTTAGGTGCTTTGCAACCCGGAAAACAGAGTCCAACATTTTTTAGAAGTCCTGGCTGGTTGTTATAGCAACATATGCATGTGTGTACGCGTGTGCATGTAAAACAGGCTCAGACCCGGGTTGTCACGGGCAACACGAGTCAGCTCCAGAGCAGAACCAAACTTGCTGCCTCGCCTGGTGTCACCCAAAGACAGCAGCCAGCCCCGAAGGGACGGAGCTGGGAAATATCCCGATGTCCCACAGCCCGTGCCAGCTGCTGGCAGAGAGCTTGCGGCCGTCTCGCAGCTGATTCAGCTCCTTAAGAAGAGGGTAATTTTCTTTATCCTGTTTGCTTCCTCCTCCCTCGCAGGCTGCCACAGCACCTTAACCCAGCTGGGTAAGACAAGCTCATGGCTCCCTCCCAAACAGATGGCTGCAAGGAAGGTCCAAAAATAATCTAACCCATTTGCCTGTGCATTCAGAGCCTGCTCTGCTGATTGGCAGACCCTCTGGAGACCACCAGAAGAAGCAGATGGTCAAGACATGAGATCAGAGCTGGAGAAGGAGATGTCAATCTCCGGGCTGCAGTGCCAGGCTCGGGGACGTGGCAGGGAGCAGGCGAGGTACGCGGTCCCGTAAGGACAGCATGTGAGTAATGAGGCTGGCTGCAAAGTCTGAGGTTTGCTTTAAGAAGAAAAAAAATAAAAATACATTGCACAGCCTCGTCATGCTACAGCAGTCAGACCTTGTATTGCTGCACCCCTGGAAGGCAGTTGAGAGAATGAGACTCTGTTGGCCTCCCCATCAAAATCCCAAGCAGAGGCCAGCAAAGAAAAAAGAGAAACAAGAGCAGGACAGTAACTCAGGAAATCACAATGCTTGCAATTCCTCTTGTAGAAGGGTTTGCAGTAAGCCTATTTTTCTGGATTAAAAACATTACGATATTCAGCATGCCTTACTGGGGCCTGGACTACCACCTGGTACCACAAAACAGAGCATCGGGAACAAGGCAACAGCAAAATGACACCTCCACCCCCTTACACATGACAACTCTATCCCCTTTCATATGACAACTCCATCCCCTTTCATATGACACCTCTCCTTACACAGGTTTTTTGGCCAAATGTCTCAGGGTGATGCAGTTCCACAGTACCCTCTGCACAGCAGTGTAACTCAAATCCCCGGGCTGGTCCAGGAGCACACATGGGATGAGCGATGCAGGCTGAGATGCAGTCAATCCAGAGGAGGTTGTGGAAGGCAAAGTTTAGCTTAAATAGCACACAAGCGCACTGACAGAGAAGAGAGACAGAGAGGTGTCTGGAACACCTTCTAATATCATATTTATCATCAGTGCTACCAAACAAGCCCGAGGACAATATGTTCCTTATGTATATCCCCTGCCCTGCTATGTGGGCTTGGTTTTCCTATTTTCAGTGCAATCAGGGCACAGTTCTGCTGACCTCCCAACAACCTCCCAAGCCTCTCAGCATCCACGAACTTTACAGCTACACTGTAAGGCTCTAGTCTACTCCATACAGCTGTAGCCAACCTATGGCAACACCGAGTATTTTCACTTGTGACTTACTTGATACGTTCATTGTCAATGCAAAGTCCTGCTTTAACAGACTTGGAAACATAAAGCCTTTTTGTTGTAAAATCCACAGCAGGAATCCCCTCCACCACCCAAATCCTCCTACCAGCTTCTCAGGCTAAAACAGTATTTCAGCATCATTCAAAAGGCACATGGGCTTTGGACAGACATCTTTGCAAAAAAAAAAAAAAACATATATATCATTTTTTAAATAAGTGTCTGTGTATAAGGAATGCCCAGGCATACCACCCCAAAATCCCAGCTCTACACACCTGAAGCACCACTGCACCACTGCTGCAAAGCATCCCCACACTGCCCTGTGCCCACATTGGACACTGACAGCACTTCAAGAGCCTCTCTGCAAATAAAACCACCATGAATGCAGACATTTGTTACCCCACTGCTTTCTTTTTTAACCTGCGGTGCAGTGTTGCTGTAAGAAATTGAATCCTTGAGCATAAAGTATGTGTTACAGGGCTGCCTTATACAGCAGCAAAGTGATTAATTAAAATTTACAAGAGCAATCCAAATGCCTAAACATGTTTCTTGGCGGCAGCTCCCAGGACCCACTGCCAATAACATCTTGAGCTAATGACAGCCCCAAAGTCAACCTCTGGGAGCCATGAAGAGCCTCTGAGCTCAGCCAGTTGGTAACAGGAGAACGGAGAGCTCCGCGATTCCTCGGGAAAACAAAGCACGTGAAGGCAGCAGGGGCTGGGATGGTTGGCTCGTGCTATCCCAAGTCACAAATACTGGCCCTGGCCCAGGTTTGTTACATAGAGCACTGAAAATGCCGCGTAAAAAAGGGAAAGAGCCAAGTTCACATCCAGAGGTGGGAGCCGAGTGCTACCAGGCAGCATCTAATGCTTTGCATAAAGCGAACTACTCCCAGGGAGAGCTTCTTCTCAAAGCTCCAGAGGATGCAGACACTGATCATGCTCCTTCCCCGCCACCCCCAAATGGACCCGCTAATATAATCCAATAACATGATACTGTGGGTAACCTTTGAAAACCCAAAATTGCAATTTCCCAAAGGCAATTCTCAAGACTAAGTTAGAGCCGAGGAGGTAAAGCTGGGGTTAAAGTTGTTGATTTAAATGGAAGAAACAGTCGGGAAAATATCACAGTCAGCTGTGGCAGCTTTACAGAGGTGCAATCCATCGGAGCCAGTCTGGTCACTGGGAACTGGTTGCATAAATCAAACAAATGAGAGTGGAGAGACTCCTTAACGGCGGCTGCACCGCATTAGGCTCTTAAGAACAGGTTCCCTTTGCAGCAAATAAATGCAAAACTTTCAGCGTGCTGAACTCAGCTACACCACCTCTCAACTTCCCTTTATTTCAGTATCATCACTAAATGATTTCATTGTCTTCAAAGCATACCAGTTGCTTATTGGCAATGGCTTCACCACCACAGAATAAACACTGCAACGATGACTGGGAATGGTGGAAACACAGCTCATCTATAACTTTATTTTAGACACTTAAATTAGTATGGATCAACTCAGTCCTACTGGAATAATAATTTCAGCAGCAGTGTCAAAAAGCAAATGAGAAATAAAATGCCTTACTCCGAGTAAAAATAATGGTGCTGTCCAACCACTTCTCTAAAGAGCCCTCCAGCTCTCCCCCCTCCAACTGGAAATTTGTCACGGCACACGTCCTGCATTCAGGAAGAAGATCTTTACAGCTCTCGTGACAATTTCCTTCCTTCTGCCAAACTACACACACCTGAAAATTGTCATCTGCACTCACTGGGGACTCATGCCTCCGGTCTGACCGCCCAGTGCCCGGCTTACCAGACACACTTGAGACAGGAGCACTTGCTTCTCCTCCAGTCCCTTCTACTGACCCGCAATAGTGCCATGGTTTCCATTGGTTATAATATTGAGCAACAGCTCCTATTGCTCTGAAGAGCCCAACAAGTATAATTCAACCCTCATACAAATGAGATAGGGGAGATGTTGTGAAAGATCAGCTCTAGCACAGCTGGGAACAGAATCCAGTGCTGATTTAATCTGACAAATCTTCCCCAGCCAGATACATACAGGCTGTGCCACCTGCCCTGCTGGACCACTTCTCCATAAGGTCTTTTTTTTTCTTTTTGCCACTGAGCTAAGAAGGAATTGCTTAAGCTAATAAGTAAATTTCACCTGCCATCCCCTATACAATCATAGAATCACCAAGGTTGGAAAAGACCTCTAAGATCACCCACTAATATTTCCCACTAAATGATGTCCTCCTGTGCTCCCCGAAAGACAAGTTTCTGAGGCGGGTACAGCTCTCTCAGCTCTGCTCATTGCTTTTTCTAAAAATCATTGGAAGCGAGAGACGAGCTTTAATTAAAGAATGTTTATTTGCAAAGCTGAGAAATGCCAAAATTACAGCTGGCTCTACGAGCTTAATTTGTTCCATTGTGCATTTGAACAGGGTTTTAGGCAGATGAGGAGGTATCTTTTGTATTTTTTTTTTCCCTTTTTCTTTTCCCCCTCCTTTTTTTTTTCTCTTTTTTGAGCACGTGTTACAGGACTTCTGCCTTGCTCTGTTCCTGGATACCCAGTGAACAGAGCGGAGCAAGCCAAGAAACCAAAGCTAGTGCTATGTTCTATCAGACAAGGCTGACCTATTATCTAGAGTATCTTAATGTTCTTTTAATGTTGTTTTCATGCAATTGCACTTAAATTGTCAGATAATCCAATTCAAATGGGAATAGTTCCTCTCCTAAACCACAGTTCATTGTCCTTAAAACCCAGGGCCTGCTCAGGGGAGAGGAGCACTAATGACCGACAGCTGCAAGCTTACGTGCTTTTTCCCAGTGGGTTTTTAACTCTTTTCCCAGTAGGTTTTTTAACTCTTCAGTTACACACACTGACCGCTGCATTAAAATTTATGGCCTTATTGGGAACAATTTATTCTCCAAAAGAGTGGAGATGCATTGGCACAGGTTGCCTAGGAGTCACTGCCACTGCAGGTGTTCCACTGAGAGACATGGTCAGTGGGCACGGTGGGGATGGGTTGAGGTTGGACTTGGTGTTCTTAGAGGTCTTTTCAAACCTTAATGATTCTACAATTTGATGAAAATCCAGTATGGGCACTAATTCAGCAAAACTATCAACTGCCCAGAGCTCAGGTTTTGTCTGTAACCTCCATATTTAGTAGCAGCCCTGCTGCGCAAGCTCAGACACTAGATGTGACTAAGTGCGTGACATAAGTCCTGTTATTTGGGTGTCAACACTTGCAGAATTTGTCTATCTATAGCTTCAAAGTCACACCTGATGTTACTAAGCATCTGCATGTCTACACTTGTGGTTTTCACTGCATTTTCACTCATTATTTCTTGAAACAAAGGGAAATGTAGCATCAAGTGGGGGTGTAGTCAGATAGGGCCGTTCTGAAGAGCAGAGGGGCTGGGATCTGAGCCCAGGGATGCTATCACGCAGAAGGGGCATGGGAGCTTGGGAAGCAGCTCTATGACATGGAAACCCTTGGCAAGGAGGAGCTTCAGGTGTAGCATGCTTTGTCTTGATCTTGTGATACGAGTGGTGCAGATACCCATCTGCAAAGCCCATCAATTGCATTTCCTCCAGTTTTTTCCTTTAACACCTAAACAAGAAACTAAAGGAGTTCGTGGAACAGAGCTCTGGAACCCAATTCTTTGACTACTGGGCCCCAGGAATCACAGAATCACAGAATTGTATGTGTTGGAAGGGACCTCAAGAGATCATCTAGTCCAATCCCCCTGCCAAAGCAGCTCCCTAGACCAGGTTGCACAGGTAGGCATCCAGGTGGGTCTTGAATGTCTCCAGAGAAGGAGACTCCACAGCCTCTCTGGGCAGCCTGTGCCAGTGCTCCATCACCTGCACTGTGAAGTTCTTACACACATTTGTGCAGAACATCCTATGCTTCAGTTTGTGGCCAGGAAGCCTGAGAGAATTGGGTACCGAGTCTTCACCTATGGAAGGTGTCACAGTCAGACCTGGGAAGCTTAAATTCAGCACAAATCTGGGTCCTGACATGACAGCCTGGGCAAAGTAACCTTTACGAGGGCAAAAAACAACAGGAGCCAAAACTGCCATTGATCAAAACAGTAGTTCAGCACAGTGGTGATTCTCCTTGTGTTCAGTCTTCCTGCATAGAATGGCACAATGGTTTGGGATGCAAGGAACCATAAAGATGATCCAGTCCAAACCCTCTGTCATGGATAGGGACGCTATCCACTAGATTAAGTTTCCCAAAAATGTCTCAGAAATGTCCAATTCCTTCCCATGACCCTTAGCTCTGGGGAAATCCCTCTGCTCCAAGCAGGACCTGGGGGTCCCCACTGCCCACCCGTCCTGTGAACTGCCAGGTAGGAGCACTGGCATTTATCACTCCTTTACAAGGGCACTGTGTCAGGAGACCCATTTAAGCTCCATTATAACTCCTTGTGACTGACAAGCAGAGAGTAATGAGTGTCATTGCCTGAGGAAGGCCAGACGCAAAGGAAGCTCTAAATAGACCTGTCAGAGGGATGCTAAAGAGACTCATACATCAGCTAAACCAGCACCTGATACATAAAAATCTTTTAATCTACCGCTGTTTCAATTTTAAATGTTTACCAAGGCCCAGCATCTATAATGCTGTATAGGTAAGACTCTTTACTTTATAAATAATTCCAATGACCCTTCTAAGTGTATGCCTGGATTTCTTTTCAAGAAAAACAAGAAAAAGAGGAGGAGAGAAGGAGCGGCAGGCTGCCAGGGATCCGAATGCTTCAGTAGCTGACAAAAGACAAGAGAATTTGGGCTGATTTTCTTTTTTTTCCCTCCTCTTTGGAATGATGAATTCACAAGTTGTTATGGGAACTAGCAGCACAGATGATGCCCCAAAGGAGCACTGAAGAATGCCTATAGGATCTGGAGGGATAATAATGTAACACAGACGTCTGTAATGTGCATGGCCTTCCCCAGATTTGGATGACAAATGTAACCCAATGCTCACAGCGCACACTCTGTGTGCCAGCAGGAACCCATAACCCATGCAGCACATCAGCCCCAAACTATGTGGCTGCAGTCCTTGCTGGGGCGGCTCTGGCCCCATCCCAGCCGTCAGGACAGCATCCCTCCTTGTTTGTTTATTTATTTTGACAACACATTCATTTTCCTTGCCGCTACCTCACATTTTCCAGGACCTCTGTGCCTGCAGACTGCTGTGCTACAGGGAAGGGGGGATGGAGGCAGCTGGCACCTGCACCCACAGGGCTGGGGATGTGAGCAAGGGACACCCAGGGCTCAGGTTTTCCCCTCTGGAAGGCAGCCGAGGCCACAGCTCTGTGCAGACAACACAAGCTCTTCTCCTTTCTTCTAGCCTCCCTTCGGTGCAGGGTGGGGAGGGATTAGACCTTAGCACAGCTGATGATTTTCCCAGCACCGAGCAAGCAAAAGCCCTTGGATTGTTTTCTAAATGGGAAGATTTTGTTTGGGAACACCTTTATGGTCGTTTGCTTTCTCAGTGAGTTATAACACAGGCTGTGAGGAAGAGCAGAGCTCATATCCACAGGTCACACCTTAACTCAGGGTTTACAGATAGAGTGGGTGAACTGGATCTATAAGGGACACCCAAACCTAGACAAACACAAATTACAGCAGTCATGCGACTGTCTCAACTTCAGATAGCACTTGTAGCACACGTGACAGCATATACTCATCAGATTAGGAACATCTCCAGCTTAAATTCATAAGTCAGAGCAACACAACCATGCAGCATCCCTGGGACAAGCCCACAGGTGCAAGAGGCTTCCAGAGCAGGAGAGACATGTGAATGGCTTGAAAAGCACTCAGCATGTAGAGCGTTGCCATGGAAGATGCAGGATCCCAGCACTGAGATGTTGCTGAGCTCTGAGAAGCACTGCCGATGCTCAGTCCCACCTGCATAGCCCTGAACCTGTCCCCATGCTTTGGAACCACATCCTACAAGACATCCTGAGGCCATGGGAAAATGCTAAGTGATGTAACAATATTTCTAGCCAGGCTTGCCGTTCAGTCCAACTCCAGCGTCCACCTTCACTTAGAGGCTGCCAGGCCGTGGTTTGCCAGCTGTCCTTTCGGACTGTGCCAGGAGAGGGCTCTTGGTCTCCTTCTCCTTTGTAACCTTCAGCACACTAAAAGTTATAGACTGCATCGAAGGAGCAGAAAATGACATGTTCCCTGCACGACAAGCTTGCAGAAGCCACGCTAGGGAGCCCCATTTACTTGTGCAGAGGACAGAATCATTAGTGATTTTTATTTTTTATTTTTTTTTATGTGCTAAAAGACCTTTCCTGAAACTTGGGAGAAGCGGAGAACTGAGGGCTTTTAACACAGTACCTGCAGTTTGCATTTACCCAGTGATTTTCTGGAGCCTCTTGCCAAATGTCTGGCTGTGCTCTTCCAGAAGGTAATAAAAAGCCCACATCGTGCTTTCTCTGCAGAACCACTTAATGGGGTTAGGAGGTTTGTTCTCAATTTCACATGAACTCCATGCTTATTCTCAGTGCTTGCTATGCTCTCCTCTCTGCCCTATGCACCAAGCCCTTCCACGGACACTTTCCACCACTTGGGATATCCCATGACTGTAGGATGCTGAGATCCACAGTCCTCAGACCCTTCCCTATGGAGAGAGTAAGCACACGCTGAAATAAAACATAATGTTTGGAAATGCAGTGTTCAGCCATCTCCCTTACCAACATTTGTTCTGCTATGGATGAGCTTTCCACATTGGTGTGTTGCTGTGCCTTCGGACATGTCAGGAGTAAAAGGATAAGAGGAAGAGCTGCCTCAAGGAAAAGAAGGAGTGCGGGTCATTTCCAGTTGTAGTGGACATCTCAGGGTTACCAAGACTCTGCTCCATCCTCAGAGACAAGGCTTAACCCAAGAACAGGGTTTTTTATGAGTCCAATTTATCACTAGAGACAGTAGTTAGTGAAAGAGTATTAAACTGTGAACAGACGAAAATACAACAGTCTTCTTCAGAAAGCAACCTGGCCCTTGAGAGTAAGGGCACTAATGAGGGATTTAAATGCTTCTGCTTGATCGCAGTGCCAGTGCTACAAACAGGACAGCAATGTGTCACCCCAGGCACCGACCCCCTCTTAATTATACCTGCTGCACGATGGCAGATCATAAAGTAAAAGGGAAGGAGAGGCAGCTCATAAATCACTTCCTTTATCTTTGCAGGTATCACATGAAGAGGACTGAAAGGAATACCTGAGAGCTGAGGTCCTGGGTGCAGCCTACAGTTTGCACTGATAATGCCCAACAGTCTGCAGGGACCATTGCACTCCTTTGCAAGTGCAACACAAAGAGGACAGGCAGGCTTCCATCTGACTGTTCTCAAAGTCAGGATGAAGGAAGAGTTTCAGCACTGCCTTCCAAGCAGCCCTTTGAGGAGATAGGAGGATGGGTAAAAATAACTTGTAATTAGAGTCTAATGAATCAGCACCAGTTGTCTAGCCAACAGTGCACCAGCTCCCATGTGCTCGCTTGTCGCCTGACGTTCCTTTCATCATGCAGGAGCAGCACGCTGGAGGATTCATGCTCGCTGCCCCCACAAATGTTTTTCCTTGCACTTGCAGTGCTCAAACTCCATTTCACCCCAGAGAGAAACGGGACACAACTTTACCAGATGAGGAAGTCCAAGCCACCAGCAAGCCAGCCCCACTCATGGAGCTGCTGCACCTGGAAGCACATGAAAGCGGCTGCAGCTCACCCTGCCTTACCCATTTGCAGAGGTTTGCTGCAGCCAAGAATCAAGCTTTGTCAGCAAAGCCAAGCGCTCTCTGTGGCACAGTGGGAATCAATTCAAACTACCCCAAAATTCCTTGGCAGCAAGCCCCAGGCTTCACGGCTGCATTAACTGAGTGCAATTCCACAAAATGCTTCGCATTCTCACCTCCCTTTCAAAATACCCGCGCACAGCCTGGTGCCAGCCTGCTTTGGGATGCAGTCCTATGGGGGAAGGAGGACAACGTGGCTTCCTATGGGGTGGTGGAAATAAGGAGGCACAAGAGATGCCTCTAACCACAGCTCAAATAATGAGTGCTCTGCGATATGAGAATCAAATCCCTTTGCTGATGGATGGAGAGTAAATTTGCAATGTTTGTGAGGAAAAAAAAGATGTTCTAACTGCATATTCCTCCTGAGATATGAAAATTAAGCTGCACTTTTTTCCTTCTTTCATTCTGCATTAAAGACCATTTCTAAATCTTTCATTTAGCTTGTGGTTTCAACTAGGCCAGAGAAGAAAACTGATTTTCAACTGAGAGCACAACCAAAAATAAAAAAAAAGCTCAGGTTCGGTTAGGAAAGAACCGAAAGCGTTGTGAAAAATGTTGCTTTCTTGATTTCCATTTTGCTTTATAAATATCAAGACTAACAAAACATCAGAAACTTCTTTTGCTGGAGATGAACTGGGTGTTTTCAGTCTAGGTCCACATCCAACATGGGTCAAATAACTGATGTTTCAGAAATCAATTCAGTTCCTGCCATGGCCCAAACTTCCATTCCTGATTTTAGTTCCTTCCTCTCAGCTCTAGACATGGGAAGGTGATTGCCATGCCTTGTGTATGACCGATGTAATGAATGGGCACAGGGAGATGAGAGCCCAGGGAATGTGAGAGGTTCCTGGAAGGCCTCATCCCTCTGCACAGGACAGAAAGCTGCCTCAGTGGTACTGAGGGGTGTCCTGGGGGACCCTAGATTTTGGCGTATATCTGTAAGTTTGGTAGGTTTAATTTCCACCCTCAAGAGTTCAGGCTAAAGCATTTCTCTTATTGTACGTAACACCCCTGAGCCCCACCAATGTTTTTTTCTGAGCACATTATCTTCTGTACCAGATGATATCTGAGATAACAGCCATCTACAACAATGTATTACTCAGTGCAGTCTGACTGGGCACACAATATCCATAGCAATGCTTTTTGGATTTGTTTTTTTTTTTTTCAGTCTGCTTGGTTAAGGTATGCTAAAAACGGACCCCACAGAGAGATTTAGATAAGCATTAGCCATTAGTTATATTGCTACAAAGCACATGGTCAATAGAGGAAGCTTAAAATAAGTATTCATGTTGGTTTCTCACTTTCAAGCTTGTTATTTTTGGCTAAATTCCCTGCATTTGTTTTATAGCAAAGACCAGGTCAGAAGCTGACATCCCAACAGAGCAAAGCATTTTCCTTTTTTCTTCTCTCTCTTCTAATTCTCCCTTGTTCTGCAGCAGGAAGGCCACAAGCTATTTCCATGGCAAGGAAGAAAGTGGATGTCATGCAGTACTACTTTTTATTCCATAGAAAACAGAACCTATAGAAGAAATTTCAGAAGCTGCTGCAAGGAAGGACCAGAGCAAAGCCGTGGGAGATGGGGCTCAGGGTGCTTCAGTGAAGCCCAGATTGCACACTTCAGTTCAAGGGACCCAAGCAAGATATAGACAAAATACCAGGTTTTGTTGGGTTATAAGTCAGATTTAAATTATTCTATGTTCTCCTCCACAAAAATTCCAACATCACTTCCAGCACGAGTATCACATCTGATGAGCTCTGCTGGCTTTGCAATGATATCTGCTTTGGGATGTAGCACCCACAGTTAGATACCAGACTGCTCACCTCTGTCTTGCCTGTGCCTGTGGAAAGAGCACCCACAGGTTATGTTTGCTTATTAGTGCATATTAGTGTACAGAGTATAGGAGGGATCCATCTGCTTGGACTGTTTCATAGAATCATAGAATCATTGTGTATTATTATGACTCATGATTACATAAGTGAATGGAGCTGTGAGGGGTCTGAAGCACAGTCCTATGGGGAACAGCTGAACTCCCTGGAAGGAGGTTGTGGTGAGGTAGGGATCGACCTCTTCTCCCATGTTATTAGTGATAGGACGAGAGTGAATGGCCTCAAATTGTTTTAGGGGAAGGTCACATTAGATATTAGGAAAAATTTCTTCTCTGAAAGAATGGTCAGGAAAAGGAAAAGGAAAGGGCTGCCTAGGGAGGTGGTTGAGTCATCGTTCCTGGAGGTGTTCAAGAAACATTAAGACGTGGTACTAAAGGGCATGGTTTAGTGTGGAAATATTGGTGGTAGGTGGATGGTTGGACTTGATGATCTTGGAGGTCTTTTCCAACCTTGGTGATTCTATGGTTCTACAATTAATGTTGGAATAAACCACTAAGACCCAGCCCAACCCCAATCCATCCCCACCATGTCCACTAACGAGGCCTCTCAGAGTCACACATGCACTTTGCACTTGAGCAATTTTCAGCCAATGTCAGCGCAAGGGCAAATGAGCATCAGAGTGTGAAGCCTCACATCACCAACCAACTCTTGAAGTAACCAAGAGACCAATGAGCTAAAAATCCAGATTTGGGATTTGTTGTGCAGAACCTAAGGCCAAATAAAAGCACCTGTTGGGAAATCTTGAGAAAAACAGAAAATATGAGTCTGGTTAGCCCAGTTTCAGGCCAAGTTGTGACATCACGTCTCACAGGTCTCCTCACAGAATAAGATGTTCTTTTTCTGGACTAATAATAAAGAATTTTAGCCCTGAATAGAGAAGAAATAATATGGGAAAACACTTGTAATGTCTTTTATGAAGATTGTACATGGCATGCCCACATCATCTCCTTCACGTGGGCTCTGTGCCTGTCTGAATGCATCCTCACATGTTGAGTGACACAATGGTGGGGTTGTTAGAGCACCAAACAGAGAAGATTAAAAAATAACAGAGAAGGCGGACAGTATGTGGCCTCAAACAAGCAAGAATGACAACGGATAGCTCTTCTCAAAAAGTGGAAGCAAAGTCGATGGAGAAAGGCTGCCCATCCTAGAAGAACGGTGACAACTCATCCCAGCAGATGACAAAAGCAAGGAGATTGGGAGGAGGTGGGCTGTTTGCAAGCCAAGCAAGGGTACAGATGAGATATAACTGCTTTCACCATGCTGTAAATGCTTTGTACATTCTAGGAATGAGCTGATCTGGTTTGGTTTGAGCACCTTTTGCTCCAAACCCTGCCTCCATTCCCCAGCCCTTCTTGCTAGTGCTGGACCTGTCCCCAGCTACTCCAGGAGGCTGCAACCCTATTTGCAATGATAGAGCAGAGAGGTGGAGAAATGCCACCGGTACATGGCAAGAACTTGGCTTTGGGCAGAGACCACCTGGAAACACCCAGGGAGGGATCTCAGGCACAGTGAGCCATGGGCAGACCGGTGCAAAGCGCTAATCCAACACAAATTTTATCATTTCCTGGAGGAAACCCACAAGTCTGGGTTGTTTTTTTTTTTTGTGTGTGTGTGTGTATGTTTGTAGGAATGACAGAGAGAAGCTAGAGCAAAAATGTATGATGATGATAACAGCAGCATCTTTCTCTCTGCATGTATTAAAGTAACATAAGGCCAAGATCCTGCTTCCTTCAAGAGTTTTGACAGCACCTTAGTCACCATTAAGATACTGATGTGGCATTACTTTCTCCCTAAGCCCCCTAATTTGCTCTCAATTCATTGTTCATGGGATTAAGCCCATTTTTTTTTAATGAAAACACAAGAAAAGCTCAGTGACAGGAGGATGAAGGAAGTCTGTGCTATTCACCAGCCACCCAGCCACCCACATGCTATCTTAATTCATCAGCAGACAAAGCCAGCTCTTTGTCTTTGCAGCTCCTTCTATGCCATTCATTCACGGTGAGATATCGCTCCCAGTAATCAGAGCCTGCCTATAATGGAGGGGGGTGGGGGGGGAAGAGACAAAAACCATCTAATCAGGGCTTAGACTTAGCCCCATTGTCACAAAGACAGCTCCTTTTTTAAAAACAATGTATATATAGCAATAGATCTCTATTAAGCACCCTTTCCATGCAAAGTTAGACGGTCCCTTATGTAACAGGCAGGCAGCACAAGCACTTTCTGCATTTACAAGACTTTTTGCCTCTCATAGCAAAACAACTGAGCAATAGGAAAACAGTCATAATTCCCTAAGAATTACTAAAGAAAGGATTCCCTTAGCTTAAGATTGCTTTAACCTTTGCATCTTCCAATACGTTGTTCTTCTGGGCTTAATGAACCTCATATGTGGTTTGCAACTGCTAAGGGGTTAATCTCTAACCATTGTTTTAATTGGATCAACAATTGGCCTTCCGCCACTTCCTTTGGAAAATTATTCCACGATCTAATAGAAATCAGTGCCAGAAAGTATTTTCCTGAGAGTACGTGCCAAAGGAAACACTATGGGAATAGATAACGACCCAAGTTTCACAAGGATCAAATATTGCAATTATTATCATCAGCAGCCAGAGCCATGACAGCTAGAGCTGCATGTGGTCACACTTCCAAGGCTGCAACAGCTTGGGAACGAGGAGTTAGTGGAAAAACTTACTTAAAAAACTGATCTTGAACCAATGAAGTAAAAGGGAAAATAAAAAACGCAATCGCTAATTCTAGTTGTGCCATAATGCTTAGCAGAGGTGCAAGCACAAGCAGGATTCAGACCTCAACGCTTGGATATTTTCTTAGTGAGCAGGGTTAAATGTGGCTCAGTGCTGAGACATCACCCTGAAGTAGCCATTAGATTTTACACTGCCCTGTGTGCCTCAGTCCAAATCTACATCAAACCAGTAAGAAAAACACTCTTAATTTCCATGTGCTGCTTTTTGCTAGAACTTCTCAAATGACAAAAAAAAAAAAAAAATCCTATCAGAATAGAATATCTTGTGTAACTTTTAACTGCAACAGAAGTGTCACTCCTTCAGCTTGAGGAAATCAAGTTTTCATATGCCTGCAGGCATCGCCCCAGCACCGCACACTTGTGCAACTCACCCAGTGCCTCCGTATGGCTGAACACGTGCTGTGCTTCTCAGGCAGCTCACGTGCTGCAGATTTGCTCAGCAAAAGACATTCTTCTGGCTGGAGTTTTGTGACCTTACGTTTAGCCCATAGGCGTTAGGAGAGGGAGTGTACCAGCAGTGAAAATGCCTTTGAGACATATTTTTGCAGGATTTTTTTATTTTATTTTTAAAAGCTCACTGTGCAGACATCACTATATTCTGAATGATTGCTTGTGTAATGGTCTTCCATTACGATCTCTGTAAAGAGGGCTATGAATACATGCACATAAATGCATGAATAACACATCTCGTTTTTTATTCTGTGCTATGTGTGTCTGCTTATGTATCTCAAGCAATGGTTCACCTACATGAGCAATCAAATCCTAAATATGATGTATATGTTTTTGTTTTAAAAATGATACACACGCAGACAGTTTCTGGCACTATGCACGTGGCTGCTCTGCATTCAGTACTCATACTGAGGAAGGAGGAACATTTTAAGACATCTTTGCAAAGCTGGTATCGTTGACATTCAACCTGTATAACACATCAAGGAGCTGAGGTCAACTAGTTTTGAATTTTAAGAGAGAAATTTTGCTGCCCTGGGAAAACCAGAACTTCTGAAACAACACCTGAGAAAGTCCCTTTTGTTCCCCTTGCTCGAGCCTTCCTTCCATGGACCCAACAAGTCAAGACCATACTTGAGGACACCTGAGCAATAGTGGTCTTTCTGTGACCCGTGGGTTTGATTATGAGCAAAAATTTCCATTAGCTCTTTAGATATCCTTGGCCACAGCTTTTGCCTCAGCTTACTGCAGCCTGGGCTGTTTGCTCTATCCCTTCCTAGCCAAGGGCTTTTCTTCAAGTCCCAGCCCCTTGGATAATCCCCCATGGAACCATGTTCCTCTTGCAGATGAGAACTCAATCTGGGACTTCAGAGACAAGTTGCTTGCACAGGTTTCAAGCCAAAGGAATAAGCAGATAAGTCTAGGGCTGATGAAGAATCCTCTTAATTAGTTCCTCAAGCCTTGGTTTGTCTCCTTGCTCCACCAAGGGCTGAAACTCTCTGTTGGCACTTTTGAGACACTCTCATCTGCAGGCAGAAAGGCTAATTATTAATTAAAGTATAGCAGTGCTAAAGTGATGCCAGCATATTTCCTTCTGTCATACAGCTGCACTTATTTGCTATATCCTGTGTCTATAATTAACACCGTCCCAATGCTCCGCTCTTTGTTTCAATAAAACAGAGGTGGAGGGATGTAACTGAGTCCTCCACTCCACTGCCACACTGTGGTACCCTCACATTCTCTTCCCAGAAGGACGTCTGATCTCAGCAACAGTAGAAAGGCCCTGAGCCACTTCAGTAATAAAAAGATTACAAGCTTGAATACACTTACATATGTTTGTCTCAGAGAATAAGCACACGGCAAAACTCTCTCTCTGCTAAGAGCAGCTGTTGGGATCCACACAGCTGGATGAGGCCAACCCATGTTAACAGCATCTACATGTGTGTGTGCCATCCATCTCCTCTACGGGCTCTAAAATATTCCCAATATTTCTCATCAGTTTCTGACAAGGGCAGTGACCCTGTGCCCGTTTTGCAAGTAGGGTAAATGAAACACAAAACAGATGAGTGACTTGATTGAACTCAAACCATGGACATTTGGCTATAACCAAACCCCAGCAAATCTTGGCCTGATTTCCATAGGACAGTTATTCAGCACCTTCTCACGAGGCATTCCTTCAAAAGGTAAATGAACAACAGCTCTGAGGGTACCAAAAGAGACTCAATTTTGCAGAACACTTAGAGATGAGAATTGTTGGGTCAGTGTTTTTCTCAAAAAGTGGCCACTTATCACCAGTATGGAATCACTGCACCTCTGGTTTTTGGAAGATTAAAAAGAAATAATAAATCAGACAGATCAGACTGAAAATCATTAGGAAAATAAGCTTTCTGCTGAGAAGAGGGCTGAAGGCAGAGCAAGGGGGCTGGAGATGGCTGGGGCGGAGGTAGGGAGGAGAGGAGAGCCTCTGTAATCCCGCTGTTACAGGAAGATGATGGGAGGGGAGGAGAGGAACCACCAGGCTATGAAAAAGGAGAGTTGTCAAAGCCAGGACAAGACTGACTGTGTATTAATTCCAGTGGGACTGGAAAGGAAATAGCTCCTGGCTTTTGCAGCTGGTGGGAGCTCCTATGCACAGTGCGTGCTGCACCCGGGTGAACCAGGAGCACCCTTGGGATGCAGAGCTGCTGCCAAAGCCCTTCCTGCAAGCGGGGGTGGAGAGGGTTACAGACAAAGAGCAAAAGGTGGAGAGCAAGTCGTCAGCCAGGAGGGCAGGAATCAGATCTGCACACAGCCAGCTGCAGGGAGCGTTGTACCCTGCATGTTGGTCTGTCCCTCCAGCAAACCACAGGGACAAAGATCTCTTTAAAACTCACTTTGGGGCACAGGCAAGGTATGCAAAGCCTTTCAGTTTCCTGATCCCTGCAGCAGGCTCAGCTCAGAAGCAATGCACAGGCGTTGCAACCCTCTCCTCTCATTTGAGCCTGAGAAGCCCACTAATACACAATGACATTTGAGGGCTAGAAAGTGCTGTAAGCGCCCCGAGAAGATGAAAACCTCTGCAGGGTGGAGACAGCCAGCCCCTGAGCAGGACAGACATACACTGGCCTGCTGGGATGACTCAGGCTTCTTCTCCAGTGCATTCCACAAGGATAGACCAGTCAAAGCCAGAGTCCACACTGGGCTACTTCCACAACCCCCATGTCCTCGTTCGCTTGGCTTTTGAAAGCTTGTGTCTGTATATAACCATGTTGTATTCACTGATTCAGAAAATCACAGCCTAACAGAAAGGGAAAGATGGGAAAACTCACACAGCTTGCCCACACACTGATGGGAGGCAGAAGGCAATCGCTTCCTCTAAACAAGACCAAAACCAACCAGCCAAAACTGCAGAGCAATTTGGGACCTGAAAGTCACATGAAACTCTTTGAGCCCTCTTTCAGCACAGCAAGAGCACCCAGCACACCCTGATCAGCTCAACTTTCTTTAACATTTGCATGCATGCTTCCACACATCCCACACCCATCACCTAGTTGGGTAAAGGATCTGAGAGAGAAGCACCATTCAGCCTTCCTCAGATGACTCAAAACCTAAGTTCAAACACAAAAACACCTATTCCATTTGCAGAAGCAGACATGAAGGCTTGTGCCTTAAAGATCTGTATCCCTCCCTCCTTTGAAATCCATTTCATTCTCTGTCAGTGTTGGTTTCAGTTGTGATGGAATGAGAACTGCCTTTAGCATGCAACATTCCAACACCACACTGTACCTATCCTAAGGGACTACTATGACAGATGATGCCCAAAGCCAGGTACTAAATTTTAATCAGAGAATCACACAGTCATTAAGGTTGGAAAAGACCACTAGTATCACCTCGTCCAAACATCAAAATATCCTCACCACGCCCACTAAACCATGTCCCTCAAATAACTCAAACAAAACAACTCAAAACTCAAAGTAACTCAGCAGACCCTTTAGGATGGCTCAGAGACTAAGGGTTTGACTTTAAGGATTGGACTAAGACTTTGACTGTTTGACTGATGATCTTTGTGGTCCTCTCCAACCTTAAGAATTTTATGATTCTAGGGGACACTATCTGTGTGTATGTAACGAAGGACAGAGTGACAGAGTGATGATGCCAGTTCTCACAGGACTTGCAAGAACTGATACTCTTTGAGACTCTCTCTGCCAAATGCAGTTGAAATTGGCCAACAGGTGCAAAGACATGAGGAAGAGACTGATAGACAGCATGAGTGCCAAAGCCTCCGTAAGAAACCAAGCTAAAATGTGTTAAAATGTCTCACTGGTGCTTAGGTGGATGTGTGAGATTTGGGGTAGGCACAAGAATCAGGTTTGTTGCACAAGCTAGAAACAGCAGTGTAGTTAATTCACTGGGTGAGGCTGCACTTTAGCACCATTTTTTCATTTTTTCTCTAATCTAAAATTACTTCCATAAAGCACTACTAGTACTCATAGGCAGGGCTCAGTTTCGCACCCATCTATCCAGATAAACCCTTCCAACACTCCCAGTAAGGCACTGTGAAGATGTAAATGTTCCTTGTGGTACATCCCACGGTCTGTAACAGTGATGGGAGAGACATAAATGATGCTAATGCTCCATTTCTTGAGGTGCACCCAACACCTTGCTCAGCACTGAGCACAAGCACCCAGGAGAGCGGAAGGTGGAGATGATGAAGGTAGAGAAACCCATGCGCTAAGCAGGCTGGATGACTGCTACTGGGCAGAATACGTGTACAAAACCTGAAGAAAAGAGAATTTTCAGACTGGGATGGCCTGTTTGCTGGGTGAAATCTACTGACATGATTCAAACACATAACTTAAATGGAACTTCAACAGGGATCAGGAGCATTATTAATTCATATTCCATTTAGATTACTGTTTAAAAGTATTGTCTCAGTGCAAGCATTGCTAGACGCTGTTCATTTGTTTCTCTCCAAGAGCCGCAAGAAAAAAAAGAGATTAGGTAATTGCAATGCAAGAAAGAAATACAATCAGTGATTTTATGAAATCTAGCCTGTCTCAAACCACAGTTTTTATATTGTTCATAAACACCATCTGCAGACTGGCTTTGTAAACAAACATTACATTTATATTTTGTAAAAATATCATTTCCTAATGAAAAAAAAAAATTCTTTTGTTGGAGGAACCAACAAACCCAGAATCATTCTCATTCTCCTGCTTAGCAGCTCAATGCTTCTGCCTAAGAATTCCGAGAAACAAATTTAATCAGACACTCATGGAGAGAGAGAAATTACTAGAGGGAGACAGATGCTAACCTGAAAGGTCCACAAAACCATAAATACTACAGAAATACTTGGAAAAGGGTATACAAGTGCCTGTCTGATAGCAGAGAAAATAAGTTCCTTCAGAAGTTGTAACAATCCATTTTCCAATGGTATGCCTGGAGGAAGCTGCTGCCAAGCATTTGGTGTTCAGGTTGTGTTCACACACAGAGATAGCGACACTCCTACAGCACTTTCATGTTGGCTAACAATTAACTAATCTTAGCTCAAGTACGAGGAACCCAATCCACTCCAATCTCACACCCGTGTCACTGAGCAGACGTTCAGTAAATCGTGCTGTGCCGGTTACGGGTCTTTAAATTGCTTTTTCAGACTCAGAGGCTTTGTTTTTGTTCCTGCACTGCAGAAAAACCTCAGTGGGAAACTTGAGTTGGCCTTCTCTTTACCACTTGTTGCTTAATATATCCAACCAAATCATCTTTCCTCTTTCCCCTTTGGTTACCAAACTTTTCATCTTTTTTCTGAGGTAAACCAGCCTTTTTTTAGCATCTTAGCCCTCCTATCTGACATTGACAGAGACGCTTCATGACAGCAAGCCAAGACAGCACAGACATCAGTCTCAAACACTCTGATAAGACTGATGATTATTTTCTAGCCCACATGTTGTGCACTAAGTACTTTCTTTGCTGTTCTCAGCCACGTGCAGAGCTGTCCAAGCGGTGCTCAAGTCTCCTCTGCAAAGCTCCAAGCTACCGCAAACCCTACAGCACCAGCACAGCCTGCACTCCCGCA
Source organism: Callipepla californica brunnescens (assembly GCA_023055505.1). Classification (NCBI taxonomy): domain Eukaryota; kingdom Metazoa; phylum Chordata; class Aves; order Galliformes; family Odontophoridae; genus Callipepla; species Callipepla californica. The sequence continues at coordinate 1,249,612 of JALIRH010000078.1, forward strand.
CTCGAGAAGAGAGAATTTCCTTTCAACTACCTTTAGAAAACACCTCTGCCCATAACTAAACTTCTCTTTCAGTGCGTTTGTACGTTTTGCTAGCAACCTGGCACCCACTCTGAGTATCTTCAAGAGTCTTGAATGAGCACCCATCTGTCCCGCTGACTAATTTCTATTGCTGTTATCATTTTGCTCAAACACTTCCTCTCCCCACGGCTCGCTGACTAACAATGCCTCCTCTTTATTACTGAGAAGGAGAAACCTGGAGGAGTGAGCATGCCTCCGTAGGGCTGAATGCAACCTAAAATTCAGAGGGAATTTCCCACCAATCTCATGATTCAGTATCCATTTATTGTGACCCATGACATTTCGCATCGATACCCAATCCAGGTGATTCATTAAGCGGAGGAGCAAACAATATGAGTTTGTATCACAGCCCTCAAATCAAGATTTTTATGGCGAGTTGGTCCCCTTGCAATACTTCAAAGGAGGGATGTTACTGATACATCTCAGTGCCAGATACATAATAACGCATCATTCCTCTGTCAAAAATAACCCGTGTGACTGCCGCACACTTTGTTCCCAGCTACAAACCATTTCATTTACAGAGCACTGTGATCATTGCAGTGCGTATGAGGGAGAGAGAGATCACTGCCTCTTTCACTTACACATGCCCTGAGCACTCCACGGAGGAAGCTGAAAGTAATTGATGGGACAAAGCTGACTCAGAGAGCGGCCAGGGTGACTTCATCACAAAGCACACGGCCCTGTGCCGAGCCTTCCAGCTCTATGCACTCGCAAGATTGGCATAAGTATTGGTGACTGCAAATGGCAGCTTCACCATAGGGCAGCCCCCCCTAGAGCAGTGAAGTTTTTGCACCTCTACAGGAGAGCAGTAGCACTGAGCAGCGTCAGAATCAGAATCACACGATTCACAGACATTTTCTGAAAATGAGGTCATTTCCAGCGCAGAGAGGCACATGAGGCATTTGTTCCCAGAAAATATATCATGCTACGCTAGGGAAAAAGACAGAAAGAGATCATTCTAGCTCTGACTTCATTACATCAGATTTGGAGGGGATGAGGGAAATCTTTCACAATCCGCTCTACGGAGCAGTGCCCGTGCTTGCACACAGAGCACCGAGTGATCCTGCTTACCTCCCCTGCCCTCCAATCACAAAGCCCACAAAACAATACAAACAGCACATCCCTGGATTCACAGAGGCTGTATGCAATGGAGCCCTCCACACCTCTCCTGCTACCTATCGGGTGAGAACTGCATGTCCACGTAGGATCCATCAGCCATGGAACAAAGTAGGAGATCCTACATGTGTCTTCTCTGAGCAGAGAAGTGGGATTCTGCTGAAGTGGGGATGCTCCTTCAAGAAGCAAAAGCACTTCAAGGAACGTAGCTGCTTCCTTGTCTTATCCAGCAGGACCAGATAACACGCAGTAACTGGTTTTAGTGGGGATTACAACAACTCTGTGTACTTTCTGAAACACCTTGACATAGAAAAAGACTCCATTATGTATGCTTCAAGGAAACAAATGCCATGGAATGTTCCTTCTGGCTTCTTCCATGCAGAACAACCTGGTTATGTGGGTCTTTCCATGACTGACCCAAGGAGTGGGCTGCCCAGCATTTCTGTGATAACCTTTCCACTGATCTGTAAATCCAGACAATAGGTGACTGACAGCAAAGAACTGAGGGAAAGAAACTCAGAAAGGAACACTGCTAGGTAAAAAGGGAATGACCTGCCTTTTTTGCCCTCCTGTGCCTTGCACTGAAAGCATGGGGCTGGTCTGCTCCCTCGTGCATGCCCTGCAGCAAGTCCTACAAAGGCCAGGCTCCAGGCAACTTATCAGCACTGGATTTTTGGTGTTTTCCCACCCGCAGTGCCTTCTGTGAATCACCTTCACCCCATGGTGGCAAAGTGACGTAAAAACCAAATCACAGGATCATGATTTCACATCACCCACAGGCAGGAGGGGAACACGGCTCAATGAAAGCTCCTATTCAGAGCAGGGTGGGCCCACAGGAGAAAACTTCAGAAATCATCCAGTGCTCCGTCACTGTCCCTCTCTTCTTTGCCAGCAAAACAAAGTTGTCACCAAAGGCTGCTGTGATTGCAGGCTCACTCCCTGTGGCCGCCCTGGCTGCAGAGGACATCTCTGTCCTTGCTGTCACCCTTCCTTCCTCCCATCCTCGTGGTATATGACACTTGTAACCTCCACTCTCTGCTCTCTACTGACAACACTGGGCAGATAATTAGAATAAAAGGCTGAGCGGCAATAAAAAGCATTTCAAACACGAGGAAAAAAAGGAGAAAAAAAGGCAGCTAAAGGTTCTGCGAGCGATACATCACCGCCCATCTGCAATATCAGTATGTCAGCGTCTGTCTGCCACAAACATTAGTCCATAAAAACAAAGGGATAAATCAATGGACCTGTACACCCAGGCAGATTATCTCAGAGAACACTGCAGGGCTGCGGAGCACCCTCTTTATTTGCTCAGCCAGAGTCATTCACTCTGCTTACAAGGCAATGTTACAGGATGAATTATCTTGCAAGTGCCTCACTATATCACCATATAAGCTTGTACACCCTATGACAGCAGTTATCAAGTAACTTGGCATCTGAGCAGTTTGCTGCCCTGCTTATTGGCAATTTTCACATTTGTTTGCTTGCAAACGCCCCATCCCTTGTCCTTCTGCCACCCTGCAGCACTTCCCAGCAGAGTTCCCAGCACCTTGCTGGGGGCAAGGAGCCTCCATCCCCAGCACTGCCCAGAGTGATGGAAGAGCATGGTTAGCCTCTGTCAACATGCTGCAAGGTATAGGAGAAGCAGCTTTCCTCCTTAAGCTGTTTTAGCACAGAATTCTTCAGCCCCCAAGCAAGCCTGGCCCTACCCATCTGCTGCCCTTGCCCAGAGGGCTATTTATCTGTTCTGTATTCTAGCCTAGGGAAGCCAAATTTCCTTTATTTTACCACTTTCTGAAGAGACAACTTGAAATTTTGAGAAGAAGCACTCCAGTGTTTGCCTTCCCCTCTATAGGGCTGCCCAGGGCCAATTGAACAAAGCCTGTCACTGAGATCCCATTGGAGCCCCTAGGGTTCCCACCAGGCAACATGGAGACAGGGCCAGGCTACAGCTCTGACATGCAGCACACCCACCCAACAGGGTCTTGTTTCAGGAAAGACAACCGAGAAGAATTGAGTTTTGCATAATGACGTGCAAGGGGAGAAAAAAGGAAGCAGAACCTGCTATAATTAGAAAGTGCTTACGCCCCCGAAGGCGGCTGCCTTGGCCCACGCATTTCATCACGAGTAGGTGCTCAGCTATATTTACCTGCTGTCAGAAGTGTTTGACTGGAGATGGGACACCGAAAACCCCACCAGGATGTGGTGAGAGCGAAGGGAAGTTCACAAGATGTGATCTCTAACTGACATCACTCTGAAGCACATCTGAAACTCAGATGCTGTTGGGGGTTGGTTTTTTTTAAGGGCAAGACCCTTTGAAAAAAAGAAAAAGGAAAAAAAAAAAGGAAAGAAAAAGGAAGAGAAAAGAATGTGTTCTTAAAAATAGCTGCATCAGTAGCACAGTGTAGGAGCAGGTGGGATGTTTGCTTAGCAGCCAAGCCCTTCTGAACCTGCTGGCTTCAGTGCCCTGCTCAGCACTAAGTGTGACCCTGGTGACATCTGCCCATGGGCTCTGCACAGCATTTCCTTTCAGATCAGATGTGGAATACCATTCAGCGCTTTGCAGATGCTGATATACAAGGAGTAATATGGGAAGAGTTCCCAGCACGCTGCTGGGGGCAGTAGGACTACTGGTCCTGTTGGGAAAGCAGACTTCTCTTGTCACATCTTTTTTACCCTCCTTCACTGACCCTCAGCCTTCTGGGTGATACCCATATTCCATGGCTGGACAAGGGGGAATGGTTTTAAACTAAAAGAGGGAAGATTTAAGTTAGATCTGAGGAGGAAATTCTTTACTCAGGGGGTGGTGCGGCACTGCAGCCCAGAGCTGTGGGTACCACATCCCTAGAAGTGCCCAAGTGCCATGGATGGGGCCCTGGGCAGCCTGAACCAGTGGGGGATAGCCAGCCCAAGGCAGGGGGTGGGGCTGGGGAGGTCCCTTCCAACCCAACCATTCTGTTGTTCCATGGTTCTATGATTCTGTCATTTCCATGTTTCTTGGTGTCAGCATCTCCTAGAACCAGCATCTGTGAAGAGCAGAGCTGCACCACAAAGCCTGTCTCGTGTTGAAGCCGTGGGCACACATGGTCACCGAGCCTTGTTCCTAGGCCCATTTTATCCCACACCATTAACGTAGAGTGGTGCTGAGTTGGAGCCAAGCCTGAGAAACAATTTTCTGAGATCTTCTGGTGGAGAAAAAAGGCTCACATGGGAGACTGCAGCCATCTGAGTGCTGCAGAAAATATCTAGTAATGATAAGGAGGAAGGGCAGAGCTCCTGGACTGGGGGAAGGGCACTGGCCACTATTCAGTATCCTTCATACAGACCAGTGACTCCAAGGGAAGAGCGTCACACTTCACTGCTCTATGGCTGGGGCAGGGATTAACAACTGAAGTGGATCCAAGAGCTTGGCAAAGAAAGCAGAATAAAAGATCATACTTATTCATCTTGTTACTTTTGGAATAAAGGTTAACGCTTTCCACTCCATTTTGCACTTTCTAGTTTGCACCAGTCTTCCATTTATACTCAATGCCCACTTTAAGAGGAGCTCTAAGAGCTGCCTATTTCTCCTGAGGAGCTATTGAGAGCCTTAAATGATACGCTGGATTGAAACTTGTAACTTGATGTTCTTTTAATTGCATCACAAATCTCACCCCAACTTTTTGTGCCTGCGTCCACCCAGAAAGCATGATCTAACATGAAAAACTATCCATGGCTAATTCGCAGTCACCAGCATTAAATAATCATGTAGTCTTTGATGCACAAACAAAAATGAGAAAGCCCTGGACATCGTAGTGCTTCAGCTCCATCTATAATGTTATTAAAACAAATGAGACCAGAGGCACAGAGATCAACCAGAGGAGCGGGCTGCATGGCAGATCAGACATCTCCAGCCTGCTGCCTGTGGTGCCAAAACAATCCTGGACACTGAAAACCCCACAGCATCACAACTCCTCCAACCTCATGCTGTTGTGTATTTCCGTGTCCACACTCATCCCTATAAACACACCAAAACCCCATGCTGTGACCTATAACCAACCCCTCAACACTGACTCACAGATTCCTCCAAATCTCTGTATCCAACCATGATGAAAATTGCTCATTTTCTCTGCACAACCCACTGAAGCCACAGCCTTTCCTACACATTCACATGGTGAAGTCCCTTCAGCTTGATTCTCACAAGTGCATTATGCTTTTGTCCTTGACAAATGCAATCCTGTCATTCAATATTCTGCCACTGCGAGCATCTCACCTTCCATTATCTCCTTTATAGCATCAAACAAGAACAGCTTGTCACTATTTTCAGGGCCCTAGCAGCACCCCCAGCCCAATCTCTCATGGCCTTGTTCACTGCCAAGGTCAAAACTGGTTTAATGGACTGATCTAAGGAAATCTTCATTGCCGTTTATCTGTGTTACAGTGCATACACATATACATACATATGCATGCACATATATATATATGTATATACATCCTTTTGCTTCTTCTAATCCACTACTTCAAAAGGATGGAGTTGAGGCCATCTGTGAGACATGGCTTAAAAAATACAAGGAAAGAGAAAAAAGATAGAGCAGGCACGCGACAGCGTTAGTTATTTATAGGTAGCCTTCAACAACTAGACATTATCTCTTCATCAATATCCTACATAGGAAATACTAAGCACCTACCACATTCTGGAGAGATGTAGTGATGGAGGGTCTGGAGAACAGCATAAGACTTAGAATGGAAAGTTCTGTGCTTAACTACAAAGAAAAGAGAGCCTCTGTAATACTGCAAATTGCCTTTTTGGAGAGGAAACCAAAGGCTCAGCCACAGACCCGTGCAAGAGTTCTTTCTTTGAATTTCACTCATAGCTTAAAAAAAAAAGTGTTCTGCTATTTGCCAGAGCTCTCATTTTTGCCATGATGTCCCGATGAAAGCCAGAGCCACACAAATATTTCCACAGCTGCTCAAAGTGTTTGCTGGATTAAAAGGTCACATATAGGACACCACTTTGCTCTTAGTATAGAGTCTGTATGCTAAAAATGAAAAGTTCATACAAAGAATTTATTTTTTTTCTTTTGGCACTGGTTGTCCTCAATTTCAATGACATCCATTGACCAAAGCAAAACATCTCCCACCACCACCCCCAGGAATCCATAAGGATGCCAGGTTCTGTGAATCAAGACGTGTTCTTTCTCTTCCTTCGCACAGCTTCACGCCTCCATCCCAAACTCACCACCACTTCTCTGGTTCATAGGAAAGGCTGCACCAGCCTAAGTACCCAACATCAGCATTTTGAGGCCAAGCCGGACAGCAGTCAATGACAAGTGGTTTGCATGAAATCATCTGGGGGTTTTACTGTTTATCGGAAAGAACCCTGCACCTTCACATTTTAATTACAAGTATTATTGCTTTATCAGTTTTCACCTCTAGCTACCTGGAAAAAACAAGTAATACAGATGCACACACATTTGCTGATGAGCAATAATTGCAGGAGGGGCAGAAACAGGGATAAATCACACCTGTTCACAAAGAGTAATGGCTATGCCATCTCCTTGTACACTGCTTTCATTTTGGGCATGCTTTAAAGGTCTGCAGACCTGGTGGTTTCCACATAGCGAACCAAAGCTCTGGGGCTGTGTTGGAGGGTTTGTCACACCAGAGAAACCAGCATGCAGGTGAAAAAAAACAGTTCAAGACTCTCATTAGAGCACTGATTTCATAGATAAGCACTGAGTCTTGCTTAACCCAATCTAATCCCAAAGTGGACCTTTCCACTTTTCTATAGCATGAGATGTTATGCAAGACAAAATCTTTGCCCACTCTCACATCACTTTTCTCCTTTAAAATACCAGGGATGACTCTTGGAATTTAGAAAGCAAGAACCTCTAATTGGGTTTCTTTCATCCAAGTTAAGGCTTTTGATATTGTTATGCTCTTGGAGAATCTGATCAATTGATCGGGCACAGCAGAAGATTCCCTGGTTAAAAACAAAAAACAAAAAAAAACCAGGAACTGCTGCTTTCAGCTCTCTGAAGGAAGATTGTACAGTCACAGCTCCAAGAAAGAATGCATTATGAAGGGTTGTAATGCTTTGCGCCCTAAAGAAATAATGGAGCACTTTATTTTCCTCTATTTATTCTTATTTTGTGTCAAACACAGTGCAATAAAACTATAGTGCTTGTCACTGGGACAGTGCATTTAACATTCTCTAATACAACCTGGATAATGCAAGAGAAAGTTTTACCAGAGTCACATTCCTGCAGTCTAAGTGTGCTGCTGTTTGAGAATGCAAAGCTTTTCTAAGATCCAGAAGTCAGAAAATCCAGAAATTACAATTGAATATGGGATTTTTCAATCTGGTGTACACTCAGTGATAGCATCGAAGCAATGTGGGACACCAAAGCATGCAGAGGAGCCTTGTTGTGTAAAATCATGACCAAAGACAAATCACTGTCAAAACTTCTAATGCTTTCAAAAGCTTTCAGTATGACTGTGAGTTGACCTGTTGTTCTTTTTTGTTTATTTGTTTGTTTTAATTAAAAGCTTAGTCTTTTACTACATGACTGTAAATTCTCCACAATCCACACTACATGGCAAAATCCTGCGGTGATACTGGCAAAAACCTTCTTACATCCACAGACAAGAACATGTGGAGGCAGGAGTGACCTGAGGAGGGTGTAACAATCACATTATTTCTCTTATTATTCTTAATAAGGCAATTTGTGCCTTATTTGTGCCTGGTGTAAATTCATCTGAAATCTGAATCCTGTCTTAGTGGCCTCAAAATCAGTAACTGCAGAAACGAAGATGCCATAGTGGAAAGTGTGTCTGGAGTCAGGACATGTACAGCTGTGAGAGCCCAAGCTGCATTTAGACCCTAAGTAAGAGAGAGGAGTTTTATTCTTTCTCAAGTAGATTCTGTGTAACAGTGGAATAAAGATTCTTGGAGCCAAATTCTGTTTCCAGCTTGGTATGTCAGCTTCTTGGGACCTACCAGATCCCTGGTGCTCATGGGAATAAATGTTAACTGAACTCAGTTTAGATTTTATTTGCCAGCTTTGGCAACTATCAGAGCTCTAATACCTGGCAAGTGTCAATGGGTCATTATCATAAAGTTGCCTGTTAAAACAGATGTGACTGATAAGCAGATGGGATCCAGCTCCTGTCTAAGCGTATCACCACAGCACAATGGTTTGGAAAGAACTACTGAGGCTGGATCAAAATGTGGGAGAACTGTTTCTGAAGACAATCATCGTCTTCTAGACATCAATGTCTGAGCTCCTAGAAAGTACTTTGTGCTATAAATAAACTGCAGTGGCTTCGACAGACAAAGCCAGATTTTAAAGTCAAAGCAGGTAGAACAGAATTCACGCACCACTGGCAAATTCACACAAAAGTACATTGTTCTTCAGTGGCAAAAAATGTGCATAAAAAAAAAACAACTCGAATTTCCTTCAGTGCCTCTGTTGCTTGCTTACATGGAAAGGGAAGGGTTCTCCCGCAGAGGACTGTGGGCATAGAACAGGCTGCCCAGGGCAGTGGGCATGGCCCCGAGATGCCAGAGCTCAGGGAGCATTAGGACACCGCTCCCTGGGTTTGGGTTTGGATGGTGCTGTGTGGAGCCAAGAGTTGGACTTGGTGACCCTGGATGCCCAAGGAGGTGGCAAAGTCACCATCCCTGGATGTATTCCAGAACCATGAAGATGTGGCACTGAGGGATGTGGTCAGTGGGTGTGGTGGGATGGGTTAGGGTTGGACTAGATGATCTTAGTGGTCTTTTCCAATCTTTATGATTCTGTGATCCATGTGGGTTTCCTTCCAACTCAAGACTGACTATGGTTCTATGATTCTAAGATGCAACTTAAGCCCACAGAAATTGAAATAAAACTGTCACTGAAAACTAATTGACAGGACTGAGAAGCATCTTACTAAGCTATTGCAAGTCCAGTCTCTGACATCTGCTCTCATTCTGAGAACTAAATTTTCATTAATAATCCTACTAAACAAATCTCATGGAGAAAGTCACCATCAGACACACCTCAGCCCAAGACTCCTGTGCCAATATTTTTCCCCCACCTTTCTTCCCAGCCTTGTCCAATCTCAGCCATCCCAGTGAATGGAGCTATGGGCCCTTGCACAGCCCACTCGTGCCCCAGGTACATGCGAGGGAGCCCCCAGGGCTCTGCACTACACAAAGAGGTGACACCAAAGCCCTGTGGCTAGAGGATTCTGTTGATGATCCTTGAGGTCCCTTGGTGATATTTGGTTCCATTGATGATCCTTGGCAGTCCCATCCAACCCAAGCCATTCTATGATTCTGTGATTCTATGACTCTGATCTTTCCATCCACAGAGCTTGCCCTGCTGCCTGTTCCTCCAAGGGCCGCCTTCCCTGCTGGTGGGATGGCTGTGAGTTGGCACAGTGTAGGCAGTTTGCCACTCGGTGTGAAAAAGCTTCAACAAAGCTGCCCTTGTGTCAACATGGTGTGTTTACTTACTCCCATTCTATTTATAATACTTGCTCTGAAAGAAACAGCCAGTGTACATCCTCCAGGGGATCCTTTGGTGGTTGTAAAAGATATTTTGGGATGAGGGTTTAGGTTTGCAGGGATAACACATCCCCTCAGGCCTGTGCTTCCCCTGTCTTTTACTGCTTTGGGGGTCCAATGACTCCAGGCTGATTTACATTGCAAGTCATCTTCTTTAAAGCCTCCAAAAATTGTTTTTAAAAGGCTTCCTTATGTACCTCTTGGGATTGGACTCTCTACATCCTATGTGCGATCATAATCTCCAAAGAGTAATTCTATACTTTCCTTTTTACTTTCTTCTTCCTTTTTTATTTATTTATTTTTCCCCGTTATGAACTTATCAGTACAACATGCCAGCGTGTCCAGTTTTGAAGGTTTTGATAACCAAGCACAACCTGAAGCAACCACTGCTCCTAATCCACTGAGTTGACCTAGTATGTAGGAAATTCTGAACATGTTTGAGAAACACAAGAAACCAGAGGTCTTGGAAGAGTGAGGGACGTGCCAGAATCTTGCACACCAAGAATCTTCTACAGAGTTAAAAATGACCCCCAGTCTAAACCTCAAGCCTGAAATATGAGAGCATTTTTACAATCCTATGTATAAATGCACTTCGTACAGCCATGATTGTGGCTGCAACGTTTAATAACTGTCCTGTCTAGTAGAGAAAAAGAGAAAATACTGCAAAGTGCCTCACGAAGCAGCACAACAGAAACTGATGAGAAGCTCAAATAAGTTCCTAATATTTTTTTAAAATAATTCTTATGACATTGCATCCAATGAATACTCATTTCAGAATTAGTGGCCTCACCTAAGCAGCTTGGCTTTCTTGTTAGTTAATGGAGACACAGCACCTCAAGGAGAGTATTTTCTCCAAGAGAGACATTTGCTTGGAAGAGACTGTCCTCAGAGGTGCCACCATGCCACTGGTGACAATGGTAGGGTCAGGGTGACCAGCTAAGATGGCAGCTTTACCTTATGCCTGAATTCAGGAGAATGTACCATCTGTACCAATGCTGTTCTCTTCAGCTCTCAGACAACCCGTTATTCGGATTTGAAATAGCAGTTTCTTTCTCTTTGCTGTGATGCTGGTTTGAAGCATCCATCTCTCAAGCAGAGCTGGCATGCCCAGCGTACCCAGCCAACCATCCTCTTTCACCTATGTATCTCTTAACTGAGGCCGATTAGCACAAAGGAGTTAAGAGTTAGATCCAATAAAGGAATTAAGATGAGATCCAAAATAGTATGTAATTACCTAAAGTGCAGCGTAGGAGGTTTTTAGGGCTAAATTCAGGAAAACAATATAAAATCCACCTCTTCCATGAGCTTCAGACAAAAGTGATGAGATTCCTAGAAAAACATATCCATAGGTACCTGAAAGCACAATGTTGGCTCCGGTAAGGCAGTGCTTAAGGCCAACACAGGATTTGGTTAGCCACCACATCCTACAGAAAGGGACCCAGAGGACACTCTAAACTAATAGGAGAGTGGTTTAAGATAGGGAAAACAGCTTTTTTTCAACACAGTGTGCCTCCAGAGGTCAATACGTTTAAACAGGTCTACTCCTCCATCGTTCTCCAAAAACTGCTTACAACAAAATTATGAGGAAAATAAATCACAGATCACAGGTTGAGGCTGGGAGGGTGCTCTGGGTCCATCTGGTTCCTTCCCCACCTAAACAAGGACCCTGTGAGGAGGGCTACCAGCACCGTACCCAGATGGCTTTGGGAGGTCCCCAAGGAGGAGACCCCCCACAACTTTCTGGGTCCTTGTGCCAGCACTGGGTCACCTGCACAGTAAAGAAGTGCTTCCTGGGGCTTAAATTAAGTAGTAATCCATTTGCACATAGATATCCAAGACTGTAACTCACACACTTTGTCCCTGGTCTTGCTCAAGTAAAAGCATATGTAGAGCAGTAAGAAAGAGCAAAGTAATTCTGAAGAGTAAAATTGTGACTGATTTCTATAGGAGCGGGATGGAAAGTGATTCTCAAAGTACATGCTGGATGAATTAATGGCAGACCTAGGATGTGCCTGGATTCACGGGATTATTGATGTCAACATCAAGAACACGGTCCTTCATCTGCAGCCCTGCATCGAGTGATCATTCAGCAGCACCCTTGGTGCATTATCAAAGGGACTTCTTAATGTAAAAATGTGAAAAGCCCATCAGAGCCAGCAGGAAGCACACAATGCACAGGGTTGCATCCCAAGAGCTGAGGGCAGGGAGCACCACGGGGCCATGGGCAGCTGAGCCTGGCAGATGGGATACCGGAGCTGCCAGGGCCACACCGCGAGCGAGAGACGGGCAGAGAAATAAATTCAGCCTCGCAGACACCGCAGGAGGGTTGGCAGGGCTGGGGCCGAGGCTCCAGGCTGTGCTCAGAGGAATAGCAGGAGCAGCACGTGCAGCAGGGACCGGGCAAGGAATCAGGGGAGCAGATGAGATAAATGCAGAACTGAAGGAGAGAAATGCAAAAATTCGCCACGTTAAAGGGTTTTTCCCATCTTAAAAACTAGCTGATTTCTTCCATGTAGTCAAAGGTGTTCCAGTATGACTGTAGCTTGGAGCCTAATTTCAAGCCTACCTCAGTAATAAGTGTAGATAATATATAATAAATATAATATGTAAGTATAATCCTCTAGAAAAGCTTTTGGGAACCAAACTCCCTTGGCAGAGCATCCCAGTTTTTCCCCAGCAGTCTGCCACATCTGGGCTCCCAGAACAGGATCAGAATGAAGGAGCCAATGACCACGGTTTCTCTGATTCCATCTCTAAACAAATGCTCGCCAGGGAAGCCATAGCCCCGTGGGGGTTTAAGCAAACCCTCTTCTTGAGCCTTTCCTTTAAGTAATGCCAAACTGCTCTGTAACCAACAACTTTTGGGATCTTGGGAGGGAAAAATTAATTACTTATCCTAAAGAGGACTTGTATAAATAATCCCTGTGTCTGCAAAACGTTTGTGTTTGTGAGACAGATTCAAACTGTGTTTATCACCACAGCGTGGTTCAGCAAGTATTACAGTGATGAAATTAATTAGTTGCTTGCAGAAAGAATATAGAGGGAGAGTAGTTCTCTTTCAAATGGTAGCAACATCTTCTCTGTCCAAATACCTCAGAAAAATACAGCCCTGGCAAACCACAGAACTTGGCTCTGCCTGCTTTGTGATAAATTAAATTAACTCTTATCAGAAAGCTGATGATCAGAAAGAACTGCATACAGAAGCAACTCTTATGTGTAGAAGGAACACTTACATAAGAATTTTTAAAGCAACTTGCATCCTGTCAGGCAATCCTCACATTTTCTCCAAGTCCCCTCTCAAAACCTATTTTCCCAATGAAGTTACGGGGGTAATCCAGCACTGATAACCAAAACAGATGGGACCCAGATGCATACTGTGCTACTCTTAAGGCTGCTTTTGCTGGCAGACTGCACATCTGTGAGACAGTGTTTTAGTGGGCCTAAAATAAGGCCCACTGGTGTACTTGGGAAGGATGTCTGAAATGTGACGTGCACTGCCCTTGCTACAAACAGCTCAGCCTTTGGATTGGGGAAATACATCACCAACAGGAAGAACATCAAGTCTAGCTGGAAACAGAGCAGCTGCAACCACAGTTCTCTTACAGTTTGCAACTCGAGTTCCTTGTGAGTGTTTGCAAAGGGACTTTCCTTGAACACACGGACTCTTCCAAGAAAAGCAACAAAAACGTACGCACACATATATGTGTATCAATATAAAATTGAATCTATTTCCTTTCTTTGCTCCCCATCACCTGCTTCGTTACGCTGAACTTCAAATGCAACTAACAGGTGTCCGTGGATCTTTCAGGTTGGTGAACGTGCATTTTGAGCACATCCATTCACTTTTTCCAATCCCACCATCATGTTCAGCCCCTCTCTGTTCGCACATCCCCAGCCTGTAAGCCCAGAAGTCACCAGCACACAGACAGCTTGTATGGATCAAGGATGCCCACAAGTCAGCGCATCCCAAACCAGCCTGTGTGCTGCTTGCCATCATCCCTGAGGAACCCACAGGCAGAAGCAAGGCTGAACATCCTCTGGCATGCAGGATTCCCCTGCTGCAAGGCCATGAGCTCATGAGCATACAGTAGTGGTGGCTTTTTTCCCTTTTTAAAGCAGGGCAGCTTAGGGGACAAAATGGGTCATCTTTGTTCATCACAATGGATAGGCTCCCAATTGTTCGCAGTGACTGCAAGGGCTGGGAGTGTGGGCTGGGTGACATTCCCAGCATAGGAACCAAATTCTGTGCATGAATTTGGTCAAGTTCCTTAAAACCACAGCATCCAGGCTGCCTTATCTCTGTGCGCTGCAAGGGAACACTGCACAACAGCAGGCTTAGAAATGCCTAAGCACCCCAGCAAGAAATGAGCAAAACTGGAAACAGATTAGATTTATGCAACATACAGTAAATGCATATCATTTAATTAAATGCGTGCAGTGTATAAAACACTGATCCTGCCTATGTTAGCAACACACTTGATAGAAAATCACATCTATGCTCCACGAGCCCAACACTCCTTGGTCTGCACATTGGGCTCTCTGCAGTGCCAATAGCTCTTGTTTCACCACCATGGCCCTGTACCACTTGCTCAAGCACTGCAGATAGAAAAACAGACATAGCAAAACCCACTTCACTTGGGACTTTAAAATGAATGTGAAAAATCGGCCTAAAAACACAGCTCCAACATCCCAAGCAACAAGGGCACCCGAGCCTGGCACCTCTCCTAGATAATCCGCTGCTCCCTGCCTTTCATCCAAGTTTCTCACTTCGCGTTTTTGCCTCTGCGGTAACTAAAATAAATAAAGAAATACATCAAAACCTAACGTTTATTTTAACTTAGCAGGTCGGCAGAGATGGAAAAAAAGAAAAAGAGAAGGAAGCTGCATTTCAGTAGCGTCACTGGAAATAAATCAAACCAAATCTTAAAGGCCTGTTTCCAAAGAAAACCTGGACTTTAAGCCATACCAAATTCCCTAAACAAATGGACGATATTCTGGATGAAATGCAGATGCCTGTTCTGCCTGCTGGTTTAAGAAAAGATAAAAAAAAAAAAAATCCTTCTTGCATATTTCGGGACTAAGTGCCTGGGAAGATCTGCTCATCCCTTTCACCAAGTAGGTTGGTTCCTTCAGCCCTGTCTGATGTCCAATGGAAAATCCACAGTGCTGCGATCAAGTATGGGTTCAATCAGGGACATACATGAAAGCCTTTTTCTTACAAAAGGAAAGAGAAATGACAATAATTTCAAATTTCTTTAACACCTTTGAATTTTCTATTTCATTTTATTTGCTTCCCGTTGAGCTGAATTCAGATGAAGAGCTCTGTCTTACTGACCCCCGTGGCACTACTGTGGGGTATCAGCTGAAATTCACAGCCAACATGCAGAGCAATGGTTCCCCTGCCTTGAACAGGTTGGAGGAGTCTGATCCATGGGGAAGCAGCCCTCTTCTCTTCTGGTTTTGTGATTTGATTTGTTTTATTTTGTTTTCCCGTTGGTTTGGAATAGATGCACCATGTGCACCAACATGATCAGTGCGTATCTGGATGAAAAAACATTGCTTTGGTTTGAACACTGAGTGCAATATGACAGACAGAAGGGGTGAGGAAGCAGGTAACATACACATTAGTTGTACATGAGGTTAGCATGAACACCAGGACGTGGCATTCAACCTACGTGCAGATACCCTTTTCCTGTAACAATTTCGTTCTACAGCAAAGGACACTGCAATGCAGGTTGCATAAAGCTCATGCACAGCAGCTGACATGAGATGTTCTCCATCAGCAGTCAAACTTACCACATTCACTTTGTGCCCTGCTCACCAAACTCTTCCTATTAAAGCCATTAAAACAGAGCAGAAAACAAGTGCACGAGAAAGCTTTGCTCCAAAGCTGCAGGCTGTTCAACACATTCTTGATATGAACCCACAAGAAGGAAGGACAAAGGGCAAGTCAGCTGCTCTGCTGCCTCACTGCATTCAAGCACTTCATAGAATCACAGAATTGTAGAGGTTGGAAGGGACCTCCAGAGACCATCTAGTCCAGCTCCCCTGCCAAAGCAGCTCCCTAGGCCAGGTTGCACAGGTAGGTGTCCAGGTAGGTTACCAGGTACTTACCATGCTGTTGCCACAACCCAACCTCCATGACAATGCCAGCCATCCTACCTCTTCTTCCAGTCACTTCTCCATCACCTCCTTCCTGGGCATCTCCAGCTCAGTCCATTGATGCACACCGATCCAAAGCAATGTTCTAATGGCTTGCTTAACTTTCCCTTACTCTTATCATCCACAAACTACTACAATGTCAAGGTGTTGAGACACACCCCAAAAAAGTCTACCCTTTTAACTGAGATAGTATTGTCACTGATGATTGAAGGTTTTCCAGATTAGGACACCTACAATCTCATGCTGTCCATCACAGACTGAGGTATCTCGGAAGCCAGACAAAAAGATTTCTTCTGCAAAGCCACCTTTAAAAACCAAGCAGAGGCTGTGAAGAAACATCAGAGTCGATCCCAGGAAGGTGGATTAAATGATGCCATCAGACATCAGTGTGAATCTGCATCCAAAAATAGGGTTAAATTCAGTTTTTGCAGGAACAATTCACCCCCTGACCAGAAGAAAAAACTGAAGTATCCTTAACGTGAAAAGCATGGTTTTCTACTACGCTCCCTCTGATATCTAAAAGCTGCCATACAGTAGACATCTCTATTTCAATTTATCATGGTTATAACTGTTAAAACTCAAATTTATTTCTGTAAAAACAGTGCACATTCAAAAGCCACAGAACTTTATCGAGAAAATAAAGTTGAGACCAGCTGGGCTATTCACATGACTACCAAGCCTTTCCTTTGTTACCACTTATCAAACAGATATCTTCTTCATTTATTTTTGAAGTTCAAACTACACTTTCAAAATGAGCAAAGAGATGTATTTACCTGAAAAACCCAGAGCCACAAGATCCTTGAAACAATTTTTCTTATTCAGAAGAGGCAGCCAAAGAGAACTGAGTGAGGTCTGAATATCTAATCAAGCATAACACAAACAAAGGAAAAAGGAAAAGAAAAAAGAAAAACACAGTGCTGGCCCAGAGTACTCCAGCTTGTGTTACACACAAGGCCAGCATGAGAGAAAACACACGGGGCGTCAAAATTCAGAGTAAATCTTAATGACTCACCCGATATGCTCTCCTGGCTTCCTCAGCTCAGAGACACACAGGGATTTCAGGCTCCAAAGAAGCCTTTGAACAGCCCCAGGGGCAATGGGATATAAAAATTGTCCAGAAAGACAGCTGGGAAACATGTCAAGAGAGTGAAGCGGGCCATCTCAGAAAGGCTCATTTCCATCAGATAAACATGGGATATCAAAGCGGGCATAGGAGGGCCTTGTTGGGCCACCCAAGGGATCGGAGG
Organism: Callipepla californica brunnescens; assembly: GCA_023055505.1. Taxonomy (NCBI): domain Eukaryota; kingdom Metazoa; phylum Chordata; class Aves; order Galliformes; family Odontophoridae; genus Callipepla; species Callipepla californica. Next base: position 1,266,745 of record JALIRH010000078.1, read on the forward strand.
CTCAGGGAATGCAGTTGGCAGGCAACAAAACATGCACGATGCACCAAAAAGATCAAGAAAGAGCAAAATCAGCACTGCAATACATCTTGGAGAGGATATGCATTATTACGGCACTGTGGACAGCTGAGATCCACACCAAGAGTTGGTCTCAACATGGGAACACCTCAAGACAGCCTGGGAGGGGCAATCCCAGGTTGGGTCTGGGGACGTTTTCTGGTGGCCCTCAAGAAATACTGTTTCAAGAAGGACAAAGGGCTGCAGCGTCCTTGCCAAAGGGAAGCTCACCACAGCTCTGCTGTGTTTGGTGGAGCAGATGGGCAGCACCAGCACCCAATGGGCCATGAGGGATCCTCTCTGAGGCCATCTGTGCCTGCCTCACAAAATGCACCTCCAAGCCTGTTTGAACTGAGATGGCATGAGGAGCATGGGGGGGGGGGAAGAAAAACAGAGAGGAAGACTCAAGGTGCAGGGTATGTTGGAAATTCGTCTGAAAAGGCTGTCATAAAGCTACCTTGGGCATGGGAATGAAAGGTCAGGAGAATAATCGAGGCGGCACTGAGCAGTTTCTCTAGCTATTGCTAGAGACAGATTGGGACAGCCAGACAAAGAGCTAATGATGGTTTGCAGCATTAATTAATGCTCATGTTATCAAAGCACTGGAGATACCAGACAGGGTAGCTCCATGATAAAGTGTTCCCAAGAGGTTTGCTGGCTCAGAAATACTTCAGGTGGGAAGAGACAGATGTGACCAAGTGCTTAAACACAATCGAGAGGCACCCTAAGACAGATCTCCAGAGAATGTGATGGTACAGCATGGATAGCACAAACCCTGCCTACTGACAACTGCACAAAGCAACATAATGAGAGATCTGGTTGAGCTGAAGCAATACCGCTCATTAGAGAAGCTGCTCCTGTCCCAGCTGCTTCAAAATGGCTCAGACCCGTGCTTCAAGAGCATGTGCTCATCAGGTCAACCCAAAAGAAGGAGGTGTGTTACTGAACCTAACGAGAAGCTTTTGTGTCCATCACACACAGTGAGGGAGATCTGCAAAGTTAATGAGTATCTAATGATGAGAAGGAATTTCTGGACCACCTACACAGATTACAATCAAAACCTCCTGAAAATAGTCATTAATTTAACTACAAACATTGTAATCTATGAATCAGCAGTACGTGTGTGTTTGGAAAATGGGTAAAGAGAAAGATTTTTCTTGGTAAAGTATAAAATCAATTTTATGGTAGATTTTGGTCTATTCAGTTTACTTTGATTACAGATGCAGTAAATTAACTGTTCCTAGGAAAAAAACAAAAAACAAAACAAAACAAAAAAACTATTTAGGCCCTGCTCAGACAGAAAACGAGAACTATCTGTCAGGAAACCTTTAAGTATCAACAGACAAGGAAAGTAGATGGTTTCACCTAATGTAGATATCGAACAGCCTGCTAGAGTTTACATCTCCTGCCTTCCCACAGAACTACATTAAATGTAATGAGCTGTACAATAAGAAGTATCTGATTGAGTTGTGAAACTAGCCATATAAATTCTGATGTACCAGCAAAACGCCCATCGTGAGGATGTGGCGATTTAATGAGATGAATAAGCGCAATATTTGAGGTGTTTCCCATCCTGAGTGTTCAAGGTTTTCTATGACACAGACTTCAAAGAAGCAATGCTGAGTCTCACAAATATAAATACTAATCCTGATTTAGTCTTCATTCAACATACTTGGCTTTATAAAAAAACACGAACAATTAGGATGAAATTCAATCTACTATTCCTTTGGGCTATTTCCTATTTGCACCAATTATTGTACCCTGAACCAAAGTTGAAAACTATGCAGGAACAGGCAGAGGTGACAAATTGCTAAGAAGCAATAACCCTATTTTAGTTTAATAGTTTCCCAGTGATAAAAGAATGAGAGGAGAGGGCATGGTTTTCTTGATGTGAATAGATGGGAGTGACACACATGTGATTCTGCCAGCAGGTGAAAAAATGACCTGCAAAGCCACCAGAGATGACCAGGGTGGAAATTCAAAGCAGGGTCTGAGCAAGAAGGTGGTGCTGAGCATCACTGCATCAGCAGACAGCAGTGCCCACATCCCACACTGTGTTTAGAGCCATAGCTGTACAGTCTGCCACCAAGAATCTTGCAAAGTACAGCTACAAATAGCTTTAATCAAGGAGAAAACAAAGTGACAGCTTAACAACGGTGCAAAATCAATTTTAATGGCTCTGTGAGGACACGTGCTGCATGCACAATATAGGTATTCTATACATTGTCATGGCCTAATAAAAAGATTAGGAGAATCCGTGTTTTCTTTCTGGGCTTTTAGATTCCTGCTCTGCAATCCCCAGCTGCTAACCATACTAAGATATTTATTTACTCGGGAAGTAAAATAAGCTGAAAGCAAAAGCATTTTCCTGGCAAATCCTTAATCCCCCCTCATTCCTCTGCAGACACAAGTCAGCCTTAGCATCCCTGTCAAACAGGGCCAAATATCAAAGTGTTTCTGCAATCAGAGCCAAGGGTTTGGGTTTCAGGAGCCACGGTGGGAAGGCGGCACGGCAGTGACACAGCTGTGATTTCAGTGGGGAGGAGGCAGCAGCATGCTCTCATGTGTCCCACATCCAGCACCTCCAGCACTGGGGGGGAACTGGCAATAGTCTAAATGGAAGACCAGACATTTACCTCTGCCTTCCAGTGGTCTGGGTCAATATCACCAGCTTGATACACCCTAGCCCTGAGGCTAAACATTAGAATGGGCCCCTTGACACATGTGTTGTGTCATATACACAGCAGCACGATTCCTTTGAGCTGCCCTCAAAGCAAGCCAAAATGACATCAGACACTGCTCGACCAACCCCCCTCCCAGGGAGAGGCACAAAACTTCAGCCACGCAGCTTTCAGCAGCTCTGACCACAGAGAAAATGAGCACTACGTGTTTCCTCTAGACCAGCTTAATCCCATGAATCACACTGCCTGAATTATAGAATGGCTTGGATTGGAAGGGACCTCAAAGATCATCTAGTTCCAACCCCTGTGGCATGGGCAGGACTGTCACCCACAAGATTAGACACTACAGTGGTTGCCCAGGGCCCCATCCAACATGACCTTGAACACCTCCAGGGAAATGCTTCCATTAACATCCCTCCATAGGGTTAGCAAAATGCTGTATGATCAGGGCATCATGAAATCACATTAAATAAATAAAAATCAGAACACTCAGCATCTAAGACAACAAATACTATCTATACATCTGCCCTGGCTCTAGGTGGCCTTTGATATAATGTTTCTGGGCATAGCACACGCCTTGACACATGTTTTAAAGAGTTTGCAGAACTCATGCAATGCAAAACTGATGATGCAGCGCTGCCATCCTGCAGCTCGTGGCTCTGGGGCACAGCTCAGGTACAGAGCACCCACCCACACCACAACAAACAGGAAACTGTGCAAACAGTATCAAACACAGAACCAGAAGAAGAACATAAAAGTGAGAAAAACCCAGTGGCTCAGATTTTTTCCTCTCTTTCCCAAGAGCTGAGCACTCCACGTGGTGAGGATTTTTTTCTTCCCTTCATTGTTAAAATGTTGGGTTTTGTCTGAGAAAGATCATGGTTGTTTCCTCTTCTCACCAAGGAACAAAAATCCTGCTCATTCATTTGGCAAATCTGGCATTCATTAATATCTGGGAATTTTTTCCCTGCTCACTGCCATGAAGACATCTAATTCTGCTGGCTGCAACAGTCAGGAGGATTGCTAGGAGCTCAGTTTGTCTGATTTCAGCCATCCGAAATCCAGAGGCCCCAGCCAGGTGAAATTAATTTCTTTTTGCAAGTTAAAAAGGACATCACATATTGCATGACACAACAGATAGGGCAGTGGCTGCAGGGCACCTTCTCCTATCCGTTCCAGGAACATCCACCAGCCACAGTCAGGGAGAGCAAGGATCCACTTTCATGCTGCTCATTCCCAATCCCTGGGCACAGTCCTTACCCTTCCACAAGACTGCAGAGCCCTTTGCAATATTCCAGCCAAACACAGCCCAGAGAGAGCAGTTTGGTGCAGGGAACACCCAGCACCTTCCCCTCCCCATGAGAGCCCAGAGTGGCTTCACCGATCTTGTTTATTCCTACTACAAACTGTAGGAAAGCCCTGACCTACCCACCCACCTGGGTGCCTGTGAAAATGCTCTTCTTTCTCCTTTTCCTCCTCCTCCTCCTTCTCCTCGTCCTGCTGCTGCCCCCAGGAGCTCGTCCCAAGGGCAGCTCTGCTGGGCCACCACCACACAGTGTCACACGAGCAGCAGCGCACACCCGTTGCTCACCGCTTCCCTTCCTCGCTTGCAGGTTTCACACCCACTTCAATGTTTGGGCCACTGAATAGGAAGGAAGGGCTGAAATCATGCCCAGACACAAACCCATCCAAGGGAGGGGAGAAAACAAGCAGCCACTATTCCTCATCTGGAAAATTTTCATTCTCTGCTGGATGGGTTTTCGAGTCCACAAGTTTGAGCTGCGGAGTAATTTTGCAGTTTCGGTGTGTATATTAAAGAAGGAAATAGCTTGCTCTCAAAGACCCTGTGTTATTCAAATGAACCAAGGCTGTGATAAACAGCACCTCCTTGAAAAGCAACACAGTGCACGGGGTAGCAGAATCCAAGCTGAAGGTGCACAACCTCACACCACCTCATCGGAGTTTGCAATATTTTAGAATGCAAATGGTTGAGTTTGTTTTGGTTTGGTTTGTTGTTTTTTCTGTTTTGTTTTGTTTTTGCAGTTGCTGCATAGCATTTCTAAACAGGAATTCTCAGCTCACGAGTTAGAAGGAATCTTGAAAATCAGCCACGCTCCGTAATCTCGTATATCATTGTCAGAAAAGCGTGTGCGCAAAGCAAATAGGACGCCTCTCCTCCAAAGAGTGTGCAATCCAAAAAGCAGCATCACTAGCCCGTCCCAGCCAGTGGGGTTGGAATCCTCTGCATCCAGCCTTGCAGAGCAGCCAGACCACACTGGTGAGCCTGGCTGTGAGGCACTGGGAGCCGGAGCCATCAAAGCGCAGAGTGCACGCGGGTTATGGGACGAGGAAATGCTGCTTCTGCTCCGTCCTCCGCGGTGGCTCGGTGACTTCATCGTTCCAGATTCTTTCAATTTGCCTTTCCCACACAGCACCAGGGAAGCGTGGCTTCAGGGAACAACAAGTTTAGGAGAGTATGTGGAGATGTACATTAAATGTCACGAGTGAGAAGGAGATAAGAAGAACCAAGTGGGTATTGCAAACGGTCTCCAACGGATAGGAGAAGAAAGTCTGGATACATCCTGCTGTCTGTTTTTTTGTTATTATTATTTACAGATTTATCACCTTTCCCAACGACAGCAAGGCTAGGAGTTGCACAGAGCCTGTGGCTGCTGTGAGCCCATCACCACGAGCTGATAGATCTGTGAAATCCTGTCTGGAATCTCAGTAGGAAAATATTAACTTTCATTGGCCTTTGCAGCACAATGGAGTCCATGTTTCAGAAACACAGTGTGAGTGCTGCTTGCCTGAGAAGAACCAGGGAAAGAAGGAGGCAGAATCCAGGGAGGGCATCTGAGTGCTCCAAGTGAGGCTGCAATGGAGGAAACACTCAGGACAAGCCACAGGACCCCTCGTTTCCCATTTGCCTCCATCCTCCTCACTTACTAATGTCATCTTCCAGCGTAAGCATGATTGGTGACGCAGCCCTTGAGCTAGGGCTCTTTGGACCTACATTTTTGGAAAGGGGACCAGAGCTGCTCCCTCACCTCGCTGACAGGCAGCTTGTTTACTCAATCAGACGCAGAGCCCATGGCTGTGGAGAGGTTTCTATTCCAAGCAGGCAGACAGCAATTAAACGGCCTGACCCACACAGCCTCAATTACAGCAGTGCACAGGGCTCTGTTTACCCTGTTGGCCAACCGGCAATTACGGACCCTTCCACCGAGCCCTCAGACCAGCCAATTTCTGCAACAAAATATTTTATTCGCTTGCGAAAATAAAACGAGCACGTTCTGTTACTATCTCAGTTTGTTTATTAAAGGCCTGTTGCCAAGTTTAGGGCAACCATCTCAATATTTTGACCAAGCCCTATTCCATTACCTGCTCTTACTTCATTTTAACCTTCCTAAGTGTTCTGCTCTGGTCGCACCGGGCTCTGAGCTTGGCTGAGGAGGAGTGGAGATGCTGTGGGATATGGAAAATGCTCCTGGGTCAGTATCTAAGGCCATGGGGATCACGAAAGCCCATAGCTTTTCTGAAGCTATAGATGCAAACGCTGCCCCTTCTGTGAGCACTGCCATCAACCAGAGCAATGACACCAGTCAGGGCATTGACATCTTTTTGACTCATACACGCATTCCTTGCTGTTTTTCCTTAAAAAAGACATTCTTTAGGGCTCAAAGTGCTCTTCGACCATTTGGCCAACACCTTCAAGCAGCACCGTACTGGAGGGGGCTTTGATTTAAAGTGTGCCCCGAAATGGGCTGAAAAGTTGCACTTTGCAAAGTCAAATGCACAAACACTTGATTGCATTATTTTCAGATGTACACCAGTGCAGAACCATCCACTGACTGTCTGGAAACCAGCTTCACAGAAGCACTGCAGACCAGCAAGCACTGCAGGTGAGAAGTCCACAGTACTGGGGGCACCAGGAGCATCACTTCACACACTGCTGACACTGCACAAGAATATTTTTAAATGCACAAGTGGTGGGCAGCCCCGCAGTGGGCAGTTAATAGGCATGAATGAATGAAGGGCACCCAGCCTTTAGCGTTCATTTCCTCACGCTATGTTGAAATGGAACATGTTGACATTTTTGAGCAGCAAAATTGTCATAAAAATTGCTGATAACATGAAACTGAGAAATGCTATAGTGTTTGCCAGCCAAATGTATTATTTCTGCTCAAAAAAAAAAAAAAAAAAAGTCAAAATTAAGCCCATTTAGCCGTCAGCTGCAAAGCTTCCATTATGCCTCAATATTTCTCCACCATAGCAGGCAGGGAGCCAGAAAGATCAACAGATAGCAGCCAGGCAGGCAGACACACCAACGCCTCCATGTCAAACAACACGCCTGTGAGGGATTGGATGCACAGACCCAAAGTCCAGAGCAGCTCCACGGCTGTCAGCACTGAAAGCTGTGCAACAAGGCACGGGGGCAAGCACAAGATATGGGAAGCGATGGTCAAAGGGTTCTCCCTTCCCTAAAAGGATCTGTCTTTACCCTAAAAATTATGCTTTTATTGAGCATGGCCTGCACTATCGTTCATCCTCAGAGCTATGTCAGAGAAGCCCTTCCCCATCCCCAGCATCCTTTAGCAGGGAGGATGATGCTTACATGTCCCTTGCGATCCACCTTGACATCAGCAAGTGGAAAATAGAATTATAGCTACGGCTTCTATTCAAGGAAGATGATGGGACAAAATGCTGTAATTATACCACATTCCCAAGCAAAACTCTAAAACAATGCAGCTTTCAGTGATGCTGTCAAAGGATTTGGTGCCACTAGCATAGAGCAGCATGGCAGAATTTTATCTCTGTCCCATCTGTGTAAGAGTGTCCTGTTGGAGGCGCATGGGTAGAACCAAAGAAATCACAGGGTGAAAAAAACAGAGAAGGCAGGATCCTGACTGACACTCAGAGAGAATACTCAAAAGACGGTTGGAGCTAAATGTGATGGTTGCTAAACAAAACTCTTCATCCCGTGAGCTGCTGGTGCCCTTCTGCTGCACCCCCTCACACACAAATGCATTCACAAATGCACGGCCACAAAACTAACTGCACGATGACTCGGTGCCAAAGGAAAAAAGAAAAGCGTCTTTTATTCATGGCATCTCCCATCAATGGCTACTTTATATTAAAATCAAGGCACATGCTTTCCAAACTTAAAAGCTGCAGCAGGAAAAATAAATAAATAAATAAATAAAGAGAAAAAAAGAAAAAGAAAGTCTTCCTCCTCTACCATTAACACTTTTATAGCCATATCTATATGGGTCTGAACTGCTCAGAGGGCTCAGCTGCCCAAAGAGCAGTGAGTAGTGATGGTTTTTTGGCTGCATGTCAGCCGAAGTCCTTTCAGCGTAGAATCCTCCCCAAATGGAACACATGCCAATGTGTTCACGCTCACCAATGCTGTCAGCAGCATTTCACTCTCATGAGACTTCTGTGCCAAAACTGCCAGGAATGGGCCCCAAATTCCAGGATCCATGTCTACAGAGGAGCATCTGATGACTCAGCCCCCAAATTCCAGGGTCCATGTGTATAGAGAAGCATCTGCTGACTCAGAAGCTAAAGCACACCTGGAGACTGGAGGCATACCCGGACTCCCATGGCAGATTGAACTGCCTGAAAACTTCATTTATTGGATATTGTTATTTGCAGCTGAGAGTTCATTATATTTCGGCATAACTGGATTATGTCCTGTTTCCTTTTGTGCCACTTCTGAGATGCAAATAAATACATCCCTTCCCTTGTAGGGTAAGGATATAGGCACAGCCTCTATACCCTATACCTAATTTGTATTTCTGTGGGCTGTTTTGATGGAGGCAGAGCTCTCATGCCCTTATGGGATCCCCTGCATGGCACGGGGGATACACTGGCTGCTTGGTGCTTTCTTCCTATAGGTTACAGGTCCTAAAGATTCATTTGTATTGGCAAGAAAAGCAAGTGGAATACATGGAAATAATAGTAATAATAATCATCATCATAGTCGTCATCATCATCATCTTAAGCTACCCTTGAATCTTGATCTCCTTGCTTAATCTCAAAGCCTTATATTAAAGGACTGCAGGACAGACCAAGCAGACAGGATACCCAAAGGAGCTGGTAGAGCTGTGTGTGACTACAGCCAAAATTTGCCTTGACTGCACGTGAAACCTTGCAGAAATGCCAGCAAACATCTTTCAATGTAAAATTCACCATATAGCATCAGTCCCACTTCACCCCACACATCTGGTCCCACTCTAGAGCAGACCAAGAGGGACAACTCACCATCACTTTGCTTTGCTTTTGCCTTCAGGGCAGTAAGCACTGCTGCAGATGCTGATAGCAGAGCACTTCTGGGAAGATGGCTTTAATTAATTAGTGTTGGTGAGCCATTCCAGGGCTGTAGAACCATTACAGCTCAGGTACCAGCCCAAAGAGTGCAACATTTCAGCAGACAGGCTTAAAAAGTAGGGAGCTTGGCTTTAAAAGTCATCAGATTTATAAATAAGCAACCTATCCCTACATCCCTTCTGTTTCATGATCTATATGTTTACTTATTAACATTTAAGCAGAAGCTTCAGACCCACTCCATGTGCAATTAGGAGAGCTCAGATTTCAAAGTGAAGCCAATCCAGAGGTGAAAATTTCACTGCATTTTGCCTTGCTATATGTATTTTACAGTACTGAAGGAACATTTTTAAATCCCCTGCTCTCACCAACAGCACATATCCTGCAATCCATTGAATAATTGCCCTATCGAATGCCCAGCCATTAGAAACCCAGCAAGCAGACAGCAAATCTTTGCTAAACGGTGGCAGTGAGCCCAAAGCAAAGCAGAAAACTCCCCAAAATGCAGAGCTTCTGAACAGAGGCATCCAACAGACTGTACCAATTGTAATTAGAGACCAGCAAGAAGGATGGCTCACACCCCCTTGTGCATGCATCAGAGAACCACTATTATTATTATTTGTTACTCAAGATCTACCTGGCATCATCAATGATATTTATGCACAGAATGTGTTCCAGGGGATTATAATTATGATCTTTATCACACAAAGCCCCTATCAGCAAGACAGCAAGAAGGCAAGTGCGGTGCATAATTGCTGGTAACCTTCTCCAGGTGAAAAGCATGAAAAGCCACCACTGAGTGACAACAGCAGAAAGGATGGGGAAAAGAGGGAAAATCCCCCCACATCCCTGGGGAAAGCCACAGGAATTCGGGGTGAGCTGCAGGATGGGACTATCCACAGTCATACAAATTAATTCATCATTTGGCACTCGCCGCAGGCAAGCAAGTCAATTTTCCATGAGGCATCTCCCTGTAAGTTACCACAATGCAAATCCAGTTTTAACGAACAGGAGGGAAACTGGGAGGTGTCTCCCATGCACCAGGCCCCACTTGGGCCCACTAACAGTCACAAATATAAGTTTTGCATGGTAATATTGGCCAAAAAGTCAGCCCTCTGACTTCTCACTCCTTCCCCTATAAGGATTTATTACGTGGTCAAGAATTCAAAGACCTTCACCTTTGGAACATAATTCACTTGAAGGCATCTTTTTGCAATAAACACCCTGGAATTTTTCCCAGCCCTCACCACCATGCAAGGCATGCCCCTCAATAAATAAAACACGTGAGAAGGAGAGGAAGAACACAGTGTGTGATTTACCAGCAGCTGCAGCATAGCATTCTTCAGTTCAAAAAATGATGCACTCACCCCTCAGCTCAAGCCAAATGCCATGGAGCAGGATGGGGGGGAAGAACCAGCTCCAATGCTTCCCAGAGCTGCAGGAAAAGGGCTTCAAATCCAGTAAGCATTGGAGGATAATGGAGATGTGCTAAATTACACTTTATTCTTCCTGCCATTCTCTTGCCAAACTCTACAGCAATCAGACAGACTCCTAAGGGAAGGGTTGCATCCCAGAGGATGGGCAGATGCAATGGGGTGTTTGATTCAAAGAACAAAGTTTCCTCTTTCAACTATAACTGGAATTTCTGTACAGCATTAAAAATGAAAAAGCCAGCTGAATTAGTGAAATGGCATCAAGTAATTTTCTTAGCTCACTGGCATCCACTAAGACCACCAGGGTAAATTTCACACTAATCCTTTTCTTCTGGTATGCATTCACACCTAGGTTTAAATCTCACATCTTCTTTCCCTTTTTGAAATAAATGTCATAGTGGGTCTACTTTGGAAGTGGAATAAGGGAGGAAGCAGAAGAAGGAAGGGCTTACAGCACCATGCATCCCCATGCTCTGTCCTTGGGATGTCCAGCTCAGAGAATGAAAAAGCACCCAGGTACTGTTTAAGGCCTGAAAATACCAAACCCAAATCAATGTCCTCACTGCTGCCCTCTGTGACTCCTGGGGCAGGTACAACTTGTAACACACAGCCTGTGCAGAAAGTATTTAAGAATTCTGGAGAACTTTCAATGATGACATCCTAGCACTAAAATGAGCACACCTGGTTCTTCCCACTGCATCACCTGGTACCACCATTCCCCTCCATCCACGTGGCAAAGGGACCTAAAATAACTCAGTCAAAGCATATGTGCTTAGAAAACAGCTGCAAAGTAATTACCACAAACCCAGAGAAACTACAAGTTTTTCACTTCTACAAAATCTACTAAATCTCATTTGGCTCTTACTGCAGCTTGATGGCAGAGTAGGACCCAAACAGCCAGTGTCCCTCAAAGATGCTCACAGCAAGTACCTGCAGGAAACATTAAGGAACAGAAAGGAGAGGAAAGCAGCAGCAAAAGCTGGCAGTGCTACTGCAGGGTGACACAGCTGCAGGACACCACAGGTCTGACCCACAAGCTGAGGTGCACCAGGGTCCCCAGCTGTCCCCAGCCTCTCTGCAGATGGGAAAGCCCCAAGCTCCTTGCTGGCATGAAGCAGCCCCACATCCCCAGCCCATGACCCTCTCCTCTCTACCCAGCACCAGCATTTTTCACAGCTGAAAGGCAAAACACAGCCCTACCAAAATGAAAGCAAACAGGAAAAGGGAATCTGGAACAACTTTTCTTGAATTTTTTTTTTTTTAGCTTCTCAATGCAGATGCAATAACTTTTTTTTTCTGCACATCTCTGAGCTTGAAAGGAGATGCATTTAGCAACTTTTCTCTTCGGGATAGTAATAAGCATTTGCTTTAGCTAGTAATCTAATGGCTAATAGCCTCCAGCTCAGGCAGGTGAGTGTCCTAAAACCAAGCCATCACATCTACCTGAGTTCTCTTTTTGGCCATCACATCTACTCACGTACTCATCCTGGCCATCACATCTACCCATGTCCTTGTCCCGGCCATCATATTTATCCACATCCTTGTCTTGGCCATTGCTTCTACTCACATACTCACACTGACCATCACACATACCCACATTCAGTAATGTTGATGGAAATTTGCCCCGTCTCTTCTGCATGCCCCTCCAGTCAGAGAAGGAGCAGCATGAGAAAAATGTGCATAAAGAGGTGCAGACTGATCAATGTCAAACCTGTCAAGCCTTTGTTGAAATATTACTGTCGTTTCTAAAGCTCTACGGTATTGCTCCAGTTGAAGCTTTGTGGCTGCTCATCTATAACAGGAGCCAACGTACAAAGGCTTAATTGTACAGATCTGCCTGCATACCCAAACAGAGACGTTCCAGGAGCTGACAGGCATCACCCATTCCTTTCCGAGCATCCCAGGGGATTGTCTGGGTGCCACATCTCACTGCTAGGAGCAGGGCACAGAGACAGACTCCTGAGCATCCTCCTGACGTCTCAACATTGGCGTGCCCCTGTCAGCCCTGTGGGGCACTCAATCTACAGTAGGGGAAAAAGCTGATTTCTTCTCCTTTGTGAATGTAGCCAGCTCTTTCAAATAAAATATAGGAACCAGCGTGTCAGAGCTCACAGCACTTCAATTCTGTGATCATAGAATGGCTTAGGTTGGAGAGAAGTTAAAGGTCATCTAATTCCAACCCCCCTACCATGGGCAGGGCTGTCCCTCACCAGATCAGGCTGCCTAAGATCCCATCCAACCTGGCCTTGAAAACCTCCAGAAATGGGGCAACCTGATCCAGCACGTCACTACTCTCCAAGCAAAAAATTTCTTACTAACATCTAACCTAATTCTCCCCTTTTAGTTTAAAGCCATTCCCCCTTGTCCTATCACTGTCAGAACATGTAAAAAGTTTGTCTCCCTCTTGCTTGTAAGCTTCCTTCAAGTACTGGAAGGCCAAATGAGGTCTCCCAGAAGCCTTCTCTTCTCCAGGCTGAATAAGCCCAACTGCCTCAACCTTTCTTCATAAGAGAGGTGCTGCAACCCTTTGATCACCTTCATGGCATGCTCTGGACCCACACCAACAGCTTCAGAACCTTCTTGTGCTGGTTCTCCACGCTTGGACACAGTATGGCAGATGCAGCCTCACAAGGGCAGAGCAGAAGGGACAACCACCCCCACCTGCTGCCACCCCTGTGTTGATGCAGCCCAGGATACTATTGGCCTTTTGGGCTGCAAATGCACACTGCTGGCTCACGACCAGCTCTTTGTCCACCAGAACCTACAAGTTCTCCACAGGGCTGCTGTCAGTGAGTTCATCTCCCAGTCTGTACATATAGCTGCCCCAACCCAAGTGCAGTACTTTGCATTTGGCCTTGTTGAACCTCATTAGATTCTCATATGACCACTTTCAAAGTGTGTCCAGGTCCTTCTAAATGTTGCCCATTTCTTCTATTGTGTCAACTGCACCACTCATGTTGGTGTCATCAGCAAACTTGCTAACACTCAATCCCACTGCCTTATGTCATTGATAAATATATTGAAGAGCACCAGTTCCAAGACGGACCCCTGGAGGACACTGCTCATGACCAACCCCTATCTGGACATAAAGAAGTTTACAACAACCCTCTGGCTATGACCATCCGACCAATTCTTTATGCACTCAACAGTCCACCCTTCAAATCCATATCTTCCAAATTAGAGATAAGGATGTGATGTAGGACCATGCCAAAGGCCTTGCACAAGTCCAGAGAGATGACGTCAGTTGCCCTCCCTTTGTCCATCAGTGTCATCACCCCATCACAGAAGGCCATTGGGTGGGTCAGGCACACTCTGCCCCTGGTGAAACTGTGCTGGATGTCCCAGATCACCACCTTGTCTGGTATGTGGTGAGCCATTTAATAGTTGGACTCACCTCCTGGCTGTATAGTAGCAACTGCAATTACACATCTTTAATGTAAAAATTAAAAAACAAACAAACAAACAAAAAAAAACTTGCTCAGTAAAGCATTATGGCTTTTACTTTAACAGTCTTATTACCTTTTTCCTACTATTTGAGCAGTATAGCCCAGTGCAGGAGCTCAACGAGGCAGTGGACCTGGGCAAAAAAATCAACCTTTTTGTATTCCTAAAGAAGGTCAAATGTAAGACTACAAAAGGAAGGAAAAAAAATATATATTATAATCTCCATAAATGTGGATTGCAGACAGCAAAATACCAAGAGAAAACAGACCCAAATCCCTTACTACCTTCAGAGCTAGCAAGGACAGGAGTATTTCATCATAACCCAGTTTGTCCCATGGCATGGCTGCAGGGAAAGGTAGGACAACACTTTGTCTTTTGGCAGAGGTAACACACTCAGCTTTGATTTTGGGTACAGAACATACAGGTTTGGGTATGCAAGAGGCAACTGCAAACCTCAGCTTAGCCACACTGATTCACACCAGTTAAGTCAGCATGCACAGATTTTATCAAGAATTAAAAATAATAATTAAAAAAAAAAATAGCAGCCTGACTGAGACCAATTCATTCCTTCAGCAAAAAAAAAAAAAAAAAAAAAAAAAAAAAAAAAAAAAAAAACCAGATTTATATATAGGTACATGCACATGTAAATGCATACATACAAGTATACACATCCATGCTCACATCTACCTGGATATAACCACCTCCTCTATTTCCTCTGCCCATCTGCACATGTTGCCTAAACTTTTCTTTTGGTATTTCAACAGCAAGCAATGAGAAGACCATCCACTCCTTGCTGGGAAAACATTTCATCCTTTTACATCAGCTGACGAGAGGAGGACAGCTTTATTCCATCTTCTCATTCCTCCTCACCGCTGCTCGGCTAATTTGAAGCAACACTTTTTCTCCTCTGCGTCCATATGCTCCAAATAACTGTACGCAATTACAGCAACCCTTAGCAGGTATTTACAAAACCTGACCAAATTTTGCTTGCTGAACTCTTGTTGGTTTTATTTTGATTCTTTTACTGCCATCCTAAGCTGAGGTTTGATTTACAGAGTGTTGCTCCTTTGTCTCTTTGGTGTTGCTGGCTTTTAAGTGCTTCTTTCCTTTACAACAAATGTGTCTGGATTTATTTTTTATATTTTTTTTACTACATTATCTTATATTTTCTGTTACTCATCTTGTTAGGTTTCTGTGGTTCACTGTATTATTTTTCTGCCATTACTGATGTTTCTAATACTTCCTAGCTTTGTCTCATTTGGAACTTAAATTAATGTGCCATGTATCCTTTCTTTCAGCCTATTAATGATGCTACTAAATACTTCACTAATTAAATTACTCAGCATTCAAATCTGAGTGCTAACTGCAATAGGAAGGTCTTTACATGACAAAATTTAAATCCTGCCATGTTGCAGATGGCACCGCTTCTCACAGAGTATTTAATGTGTCCTTCCCTTCTTATAAATTAATTTTGGAATATAGGAAACAGAAGTAAAGACAAAAAGGATGGTTGAAAAGCTGTGTTTCATATTCTCCCTTTAATAACACCCAGGACCTGAGTAGGGTCTAGGTTGAGGCCTGATGCTTGTGTGTCTACTAGAAATACCTTAAGGACTACTGGAATGAGGAACATCTGAGGAAACACAGCATTTAGGCAGTTAAAACCTTCTTCCTCTTGTATCAGACCTTGTTCAATGACAGCCTGTATCCCCAGTTCAGCTCAAGTATCCAAATTGAGCTGTGCATAGGGAATATGTCTGGAGATGGCCTTAGAGGCTGGTTTATGGCCCTCCAGCCAACAGACATTCCTGTCACCAAAAGCAAACAGTTATCAGCTTGAAGACTCCAAGTGCACCATGATGGGGAATTCTGAACAACTCAAGGGTTGCTAGGGCTGTAAGAGTGCTTCCCCAGTGTACAATTCACCAACCATGACCATGTGCATGTCATCTTTTGATAGAGATACGTATACCTGTATAAAGACTGGCACAGGGCTCCTTTATACAGACAGGTCTGAGGTTTGCCAAAAGTGGGAGATGTTCACTGGAACCCATAGATAAGACCAAGAGAAGAGACAGGAGCACAAATTAAGACCTGCACTGCACACACCAGTCAATTTGTGTAATTTCTGAGCATGGGAAGAAGAGGTAGACAACAGCAATTAAAACAAGAAGTGTATTTATGATGTCATTTACCCAATGCATGATGAATGTGTTCAGTCCCCAGTTTGGCACAACAGAGAGCTGGAGGACCCAAACGTTATTAGAGTGTGATGCGTGTGTGTATTTACATCTTCCCCAAAGCAACCTGAGCTTGCCGCCTTTATCCCACTCACAATGCAGCCTTGCTCAATTTATTCAGCTTTCAAAGCAATGCAGAGTCTCTGCTGAAAATCCTCCAAAACTTGTGTCAGGGAAACAAAGGTTCTGCATTTATTCCGTTTTTCTAGCTGAACAGATGCACCCTGAGAATTAACTTCAGTAATCCGGGCTGATGGGCCCAAAGTGGTTTTGCAATATGTAAGGCAGACATGCTGATGCACTGCAAGGATGGGATTTGCATGGAGGAAATAAGTCCCCAAACTCCTGCAAAAAAGCTTCTGTAGGCACTTGTGGTGCAAGTGCAAGACTGCAGGCAGTGAACTGAAAAAGATCCCCATTTCTAATCATTGCTTAATAATTACCAACTGCATCAAAATGCTTAAGCCTAGCATGCAGACACTGAAGGTCCCCAAAGAAACCAG
This sequence comes from Callipepla californica brunnescens, assembly GCA_023055505.1. Lineage (NCBI taxonomy): Eukaryota > Metazoa > Chordata > Aves > Galliformes > Odontophoridae > Callipepla > Callipepla californica. Next base: position 1,283,430 of record JALIRH010000078.1, read on the forward strand.
CTTGCAGTACAAAGGAGAGATGCTAAAAATGCAGTGATTAATCCTGAGCTCTATTCATGGTGCAGGGAAGAGCAAAAGCAACAAAATCACAGCAGCACTCAAGCGACAAAACATGGAAGTGTGGGGACAGCAGCACATGGCTGGGACAAGACCAGGGAAAAAGACGAGGGAAAAAGAGGAAAAATGAGTGTCACCCCCTCCAAAGATAACTGCTGTTACCACCTCCTTGCAAGCAACATCTATCAGAACTCTTTGCGATGGGCAATCGTTTGCTGTCCTTGCACAGGTTTATCTGCTGGCACTGAATTGCTACTGTTTAATAATGTAGATTTGTATACTGTGGATTTATAAATCTTTGTGAAAAATACTCTGGAGTGCCAAGCAGCCTGAGAAGTTACTCATGGAAGGGCTGATTTCACAGGTGTGGTTTATATAACAGCACAGTTCGCATCTGTATCTTGGAGCAGTTGCTGTATACATACAGTGAAATGTTTACAATGTGAGACACATCAGAAGAAACAGAACAAAGCAATTCTGACATAAATGACAAAGAAGGACACATTTACCACAGTCAAGGTATCTCTTAAGCACAAAGGGCAAAAGCAAGAGTGGTGAGTACATCACACTGTTTGTAGAAAACCATTTGAAATCACATTTTCATTCCAGTATGGTCCCAACTGAGTTGGAAAGTGCATTTCCCAGTCTGGGTAATCTTAATCCCCTCAGTCCAGCAAAAAGTGGAAAATCATCCAGGTCCAAGCACACTTTCACTCCAAAAAGAAACCGTAAAACACACTGCAAAAAGAAACCGTAAAACACACTGCAGAAGCTGTGAGCGTTTCTTTGCTTTGGGATCCAACCCATTTAATCTGAGGGTTGCCTGGTTTTTCCTCATCGTCCCAAAGCTGTGTGTTTCCTTCTGGCATCTGGGCTCTTCTCTGCATCTCACACAACCCCACTGCTCAGCCATGACTGTGGGTTGGTGCCTTTTCCTCTCTCTACCCAGTAAAACAAAAAGCCCTAAAACCCACCAGAACTTGGGGACAGCTCTGCTGGAAGCACAGTGCAGCAGCTCCAAAAGATGCCACGTGCTGCCAATGCAGAGGCAAAGGGTGTAGCAGCAATGAGAATCTTGTTAGCAAAGCCAATTTTAAAATCTTTATACGCACTGAAGAGGTAACGTTTATCCAAAAAGCACATTACCAGCACAGATTCAATTATAATTTGAAGAGGAAAGCTTGTTTATATCGCTTTCAGAGCAGTTTTTAGCAAAACCCCTAAAGCTGGAAGCTGAAGCACACTGTTGAACTTTCAGTGAATGGAAAGCTCTGAATTGGCACTTTTTCCCCCAAATTAAGCAGTATTTAATCACTCATCCCTAAGTGGGTCCTATGTTTCCCTCCTGAGCATTACTCAGATGGGCGGCATTGAACCAGCACCACCAAAATGCCATCAGAAGGAGCAGGATCCAACAAGCAGCAATATTAGCAGGGAGGTGGACAGAGATGGGCCCAACACAACCTCAGGAAGAAGTTTCTTAATACAGAGATGAGGAACCTGATCCGAGTACCCTATAGAGAGTGAATCTCTATGGGCAGCACTCAACCACTATGGGCTTTCTTTCCTAGCTCAAAGCTGTCCAGCACAGTAACCCTTCTCTTGGCCATCCCCTCTGCATCAGAACAACCTCAGCTCTCCCACCACAAACTAGCCAGCATCCCACCCTTGTGCTCCAACCCAATGGGAATCACAACAGAACCACAGCCCACAGCTTCCTTCCTTGCAACCAGTGCGTGGTCATGGCTTTGATTCTTCAATCTGCCCAGATGTGTCCAGGTATCTACACCTGCACTAGGATTTGGTCCTCTCCGAAGACCTCCATCCAACCCTGTGCTGGGAGCAAAGCCAGCATGGCCCAGAGGCTCACGGCCTCAGAGGGAGCCTGGAATACAGCACGGCTCCCAGTCCAGTCATGCCCCATTGGATGGACGCAGACAAGCAGATTAAATTAGGTAGGCAAACAAAAAGGCTGCAGGAGACTTATCACTAAATACAATTACCTCCACTGCCAAGCCTGTAGTTGCTAGCACAGAAATCTGACTTGAATGCAAAAAATAAAGAGCAGTAATGATCTGGATAATTAACATCTAGCAGTGTGATTCTCAGAGTGCTCATCAGCAACGGACTTTCCCAGTTCTACATGAGCACTGAGCTCAGCCCCCCCTCTCTGAACACACAAAAAGGTGCTGCTGCTGATGCTCTCTTTTTGAACATTTGTCATTAAATGATCCTTCAAAGTAAGAACAAGCCAAGAGAATGCCTGACTCCATACAAGAGTCAAGGCAAGGAGAGACAGAGGATCGTTTTAAAAATCAGGACACACAAAGATACAGCAAGCATTTAAGCAAAGAGAGATGCAGAACATCAAACCCAATCACTAACAGCATGCTACATTTCTTTTCTTTTAGTATTGAAACAGTTCTGATATCAATATTTTGTTTTGGCTTTTGATTTTGTTAAAATGTTGCAATAATAAGCTATGCTTCCAGTAAGCAAGGAAATTAGTGAGTCAGCCCCTGGACACGAGCAGAGAAATCTGAGGCTGCTTCTGCTGTGCAGCCTGAGGCTGATCCAGCGACGAGCACCCTCAGCTCTGCTACAGGTGGGCACCAACAGCTCTGAGCACCCTGAGCCTGCAGGCAGTGCCTCTGCAGAAGCAGTGGGCTCCAATTAAGCACCGGCCTCATTAAGCCCTGGTGCAGCACCCAAGCAGAGCAATTACACAGAGCACAAAGCCCACAGGCACTGAGCATCCATGGGGTCTCCCATGCTCGAACTCTTCCACAGAGGGGTCCAGAACTCGAGGCTTGCTGCTGCTTCCATGAGGATTTTTCGGAGACCTCCCCACCCAAACATCCCCATGGCCAAAATAAAGAACACAGATTTATTGCCTGGGCCGAGTGTAAGAATTTAAGCTTTACTTCCCCCTCCCACCCCAACATTACTTCTGCTCTTCACTGAGTGGGTTTGGTGCTGGAAACGGCCAGCTCAAAACCAGGCAATAACAGAAGAATAAAGCCCATAATTCCCGAAGAAATAAGGAGTGCTGAACAGCAAACACAACAACAATTTCTCATTAATTAAAAGCAGCGCAGCTTCCACAAAAATTGCAGACAGATGGATAAACAAAAACAACGAAGGAAGGACAGCAGTGACAATTGTCAAACATTTGAAGGAGAAAGGAGGCAATAGATGCACAGTTTGATATTAGAGGAGGGGAGCAATGGATAGAGGCAGAACCAGGGCCAGGCAGCACCTGTCAGCTTTGGGCACCCACAGCACAGGGTACTTGGAAACCCTGAAAAAAATCAGCTTAAAGAAAGAGATTTCTGCTACAAAAGGAGCCATCGGTATGCTGAATTGTATGCATTAACACATCTCACTTAATGAATCCATTGGTCCTGTATACAGGGAGTGAGGCACAGGCGGAAAGCATTGGGAAAAAACGTTGAGTGGGAAATACCCTTCGGTAAACCAGAGCAAAAGCAGCATGTGTGAGAGCAGTGCAGTCATCCACTGATGCATAGGGTGGGAAAATCCACACGTGTTTGCCTGCAAGGAAAGCAGGGAGCAATGCTGTTGGTTCCATAGGGAGGGGGACATCCAGAGATGCCTGGCACAATTCTTGGTTGGGGACGAACAGCTCAGATTTGATTTCATGTTGGGGAGAGACTCAGGCCAGCTTTGACAGTTCAGGAGAATGAAAGTGACAGTGAGATAAGTGAGCGTGAGTCAGGTCTGCAGCCAGGATAGGATCAGATGGAAAATCAAAAGGAACGTTCATCAGTATGAAAAGGCTTCAGAGTCAAAACTGAAGGCAGCAATTTTTAAACCCCAAAAACTTAATTCCACAAACTTTTTACCTATTTGAGTAGCAGTGGGATGAGACCTGAATCCAGCATAGGATTCAATTTGCCATCGCTGGCAGAGAAAGAACGGATCTGTGGGATCAGCCCGTGGCTGCTGCCATGCCTCCGTTAGCATCTGGGTGCATCCCATAGTGGGTGCAGGCACTTGTGCAGAGATGCTGTCCTGGTGCTTCACCTTGCTTTGGTGCACAGAGATGCATTATCCATCCCCTCCGGAAAGCACAGCAGTGATTGCTCATTCTCCAGTACACGAGGATGAATTAAAGTTGGTCCTTTATTTAAGAAAAAGGAAAGGTTTGTGCTTTCCAGAAGGAGTCGCTCACTTTTCCTGACACAGTGTGCCCAGGCACACTGAACTCAAGTCCCAGAATGGCAGTACCTCGATGTATCAGGTCTCCAACTGGATCAGATGCTCAAATTATCCTGAATAAATTAATAAGTGGCTAATTTATAATTGTAAATGTCTTACAGACACATTAATCCAAGTCTGTATCAATAGAAAGTTATATAAAACAAGGTATGTTTCTCAAGCAGCTTCATGTTTTATTTCTGCAGTCCTATTCATATGGCTTCATCATAAAATGGAGATTGAAAAAGTAGTAAGTATGGTCCTTTTGCTTTTTTGCCTGCATAACATGCTTTGGCTGCCTTGGAGCATCACCCTCTGCTTGGCCAAAGAACACAGAACCAACCCAACTCTGAGTCTGTGGAGCAGGAAGGTGGGAGGTCCTGCTCACAAGCATGGGGTGTCCTCCATGGGTGCTTCCTCTTGAAGCTGGAGGGAAGAGAGGAAATCTTGGAGCAGAACGAGCAGCTATCCCTGGCTTGCTCTGCCCCTCTGGTAGCTGATCAGCAGCTCTTCTGCAGCCCAGGGCACGTCTTACTTTGAGCAAGTATCTAAAGTTTATGATGGTGGGACTGCAGCCACCAGGCTCCTGATTCCTCCCTCTACCAGCCAGGAACTCATGCTGTCAGCATACATCCTAAGAGAGAAACTGAAAACATTCTCCTCATTAGCCCAGAGTCAATCAGAAATTTTAAGGCAATCACCCCATTTTCATCTTCCCATCACATCCATACTTCCATCCTCCACACACCCCATAACTGACAGCACTCAACAGGGAAGAGGAAAGGATATTTTAATCTTTGCACGTTTCCTACTTGTTGCTGTTGGCTTTCCTTTCAGTGCTTAATGGACAGACTTCATTCTTAACTCTGTTGTGACTTACTCCCTACAGGAAACTTCAATTATTTTAATTTATGCTTTTCCATAACTTCTAACCATAAAACATTTTGTAAAACAATGCAAAGAAGTTCTAAGTAGTTCAGACAAAAGCTCCCAAGTTTTCTGGAAGTTATTCCACTGCTGGCTTGCAAACAGCAGCTCTGTGCCCTGCTCCTTGTCCCACCTCACCCTTCCCAAACTGTGGTGCTGAGGGTGCTCTGGGATCCCCCAGCTCTGCCCACCCTATGCTCCCTCCCACATTCCTTATGGGAGATAAAACCCCAAAGCACAGACCTCCCATGTCTCCTGCAGCCTCAAAGAGCCTTTTGGTGTTTGTTTTTTCAGCTCAGCTGGAAGGCTCCATCCACTGCTTCTTTTGCTGAGATGTCTTGTTTCTCACCTGGTCTCTTCAAGCTGACCTCTAGGGCTCAAAGGGCTGTAGGACTGCTGGGTACATACACATCTTCACACCCTCACATCCCCCTTAACTTCCAAATTACTGAGTCCTTTTACACCCCACCAGCCAACGGCCTAGCAGCCTAAAATACTTCCCTACAGACTTCATGGAAATAGTACAAGAGGCAGAAAAGATTGATTCCACCTGGGTCCCCACTAAAAGGGAGCATGAAATTTTTTGGCCAGCCAAGCCAAGAGGAGAACAACATTTTGCATGTCCTCACCTGCAGAAAAGCATTAACAGGCATCATCAGACAGCAGGGGATGCACGCTCCCAGCGATGGGTCTCCTCCCCCATGGGTTCTCTGATGTCTAATAGGTGTGGGAGGCCAGTCAGAGCCTGTCCTGCCAACCTGGAATGGCTCTGTTGATGGTCTGATGTCTACCAATGGGCGGAGCTCACTCCAAAGCCTTTCTGTAGGCCCCAAGACACAAGTCAACTGGAAAGGGGGCTGCTTCCATTCCTGAGGTCAGCAGATGCCTTCCCTGTTGTCCCTCTCCACTGTTTGCTCCTACTAAATTGTTTCATTGAGGGCAGTGTTTGCTGTGAAGTTGGTGGAAGCCATAACACATGGCAGCAGTTGTGACCTGTGAACACCCTGACTGAACAAGAAATGGGAAATGCTTCAGCAGGTGCCTTCCTCTCACCCCAAGTACATCAGTGCTTTCAAATCTTAGGTGCTGACATTGGAAAGCTGCACATGGCTCAACACCAGGAAGAAAAGCTTTTCCCAATTAAGTGTCCAATGACAAAACAACTGTATTTTACTTCTGTGAAGCTGACTCCAGCGCAACTGAAGCACAGCCAAACTTCTACTCATCAATAGGAGAGGTACAGCTCTACCATTCAGCTCACTATTGCTTCTAGTTGCTTGTGGGACTGAAAGGATTAACACGAGAGGGTGAGAGAGCCCTTGCTTATGAGGAGTGAGCACAAATGTGCACAGTACGGACAATGGCTGGCACTTCATGTCAAGCTCAGGTGGTTGCAAATTGATTTCCAAGAGCCTCAATGCTAATTCAGCCTCAGAGAGGCCACTATCCTCCCCCTTATGGTTTGCACTTAGAGAATCGACACACACAATTTCTGCC